>JAAONU010000002.1:18507769-19707769 GCA_012932295.1 Cyclina sinensis
TTCTCTCTCTCCTCTCCCTCTCCCCCCCCTCTCTCTCTCTCTCTCTCTCTCTCTCTAAAAGAGACCCCACCCCCACCAAAAACAAAAAAACAAAAAACAACAACAACAACTTGGCACGGTACATCAACCTTTGTGCCAAAATTATTTCAAAATCCTTGACCTTTGTTGAAGTATGCAGATGATGCAACACATGGTTTCAATGTGGTTAACATTTGTGCAACCTTAATTTTGTGGTGGTATAATGACAGAGTTGAGAGAACACACACGAAAAACAGACCCAACTTTTTAAACAGACCCTTCTCACCTTGAAGTGTGACCTTGACCTTGGAAGTACAAACCTAGCTCTTGTGCATGACAAATTTTCTCATGATGATGAGCATTGCTGTCAAGTATTTCTTAAATCCATTCATACAAAGAGTTATAGATTTATTTTCGAACAGATGCACACATGAAAAGACCGACGGACAAGTGACTCCAGTATACACCTGTAAACTTCCTTTGTAGGTGTATAATAAAGATAAACAATGCAATATGGTTTAGTAATCTTTCTAGGTTATAGTAAATAATTTTCTATTTTTTTAGATTGTTGTAGTAATGATGTGAGAAATAGGTCTTTTTTTATATCATGAAATAACTGATAGGTCATGCTCAGCTGCCATAATGTTTAATAGTCTAACTTTGAAACTGGCAAAGTTTAGTATCCCTTTAAACATATGACTCAATAATAATGTAAATATTCCATAAGCACCGTGAAATGTTAACAGATCTGGAGAGTGAAAATCTGGATATGTTTTACTAACATTAGTTTGAAGATAACTACAGTTATATTTAAATGCATGTAAAAAAGCTTCTTGTCTTTTTCCAAACCAAGATCTGTGACTGAGTTTGTGTTTGTTCTTACCTTTGAAATGATATAAAACATTGTGTAGAGGAGAAGGTTGCCTATAAATATTCCAAGCAGGAAGCTGGCAAAGTCTGATGTATTGTTCTTGGCTACACCATAAATTGCACTGAAATAATTGGGAAAACAGAGGGAATGTATGCACTGAAACAAGAGAATGACATGTATGCACCCCCCTCCTCCTAAAAATTTCAAGTTTGCCGGCTGTGTGTCAAATGTTACTCAATTAACTAAGCAGTAACAGTTTTCAAATTCTATCTGGCTGTGACCTTGACCTTTGACCTACTGACATCAAGAATAGTAGGGATCTTCTACTCAAAAAGGGCAACCGATCTTGAAGACTGTGGGTTAAATAGTACTCAAGTTATTATGCGAAACAATTTTCAAATTCACAGTAACCATGACCTTGACCTTTGACCTAATGATCCCAAAAACAATAGGGGTCTTCTACTCAGTAAGACCAACCACACTTGGAAATTTGAAGGGCGTAGATCGAATGGTACTTGGGTTATTCAGCTGAAACCATCTTAAAAATTAATGGTAACCATGACCTTGACCTTTGACCTACTGACCTGCCAAAAAATGACCTTCTACTGAGTCAGGGCAACCACCCTATGAAGTTTGAAGGGTGTAGGTCAAATGGTACTTGAATAATAGAGTGGACATGGTATTCAATTCAACGTTTCAGTGACCTCAGCAACAGGAACTTCTACTAAAAAAGGGCAACCACCCTATGAAGTTTGAAGAGTGTAGGTCAAACGGTATTCAAGTTATTGAGCAGACATGTTTTTCAAATTCAAGGTGACCTTTCACCTACTGACCCAAAATCAATAGGTGTCATCTACAGGTCATGTCCAACATCCCCACCAGATCTGACGACTGTAGGCTAAAGGGATCTCTATTTATCGACTGGACAAGGTCTGGTCTAGGGATAGACCGACCAACCAACATGTGCAAAGCAATATACCCCCAATTAGAAGGGTGGCATAATAACTGGAGAACTAGGAAAATGACTGCACTGACATAACAGGAGAAATAGGGAAATGATTACTCTGAAAAAAAATAAAAAAAAAATACTTGCACTGAAGTAATGAATCAAGCTTTACACTCAATGCCCTGGTCATCGATCAATTGTAATTTGTGGTGGAAATACATTTAGTAATGGCCAACAGGAAAGCAAGCATCACCACAGGTTTACTACACCTGTCATTATTTTAACAGAGGAAACACATGTGCATGGGCAAGTTGTAAATTTTCAAGTATTTGCTCAAACTGGCCAAACTCGTCTGCTGACTGATTTCAGGGACAACATCAAACCATCCATTCCAGCTAGCACTTCTGTATTCTTTGCAGAATATGATCAAAATCTTACATCCTAATTATTGACTGGATTTTGTGAGAAATTCTTTTAACACTACAAAGGCCCAAGGGTGTCAAGATTCAGCAAAAATCTTAAGTCTGCAAATCTGAATCCAGATACACTTCAAGACAAACTATAAGAGATTTTTGCTAGTAGGGTTGCAGGTCATTTCACTGTAAAATCTTTTCCAAATTTGATAGTATCACCTATTGGCTTAGTCCAAAAAAATCACCTGGAGAGTTCAGACTGATACACCATATATTTGCTGGGGATTCAGTTAACAACTTCATACCCATACAATTTTGCTCAATGCATTAAAGTCAAAATCATTACCATTTGAGGCTTAGAACTTGATTCAGATAAAGAGGAGGTTTGTTTATCAGCCGAAAAATCAAAGAGGTACTAAGCAGACAAACTTCAAGAAAACTTCTACCCTGCAGGACATGCACTGTTTAATTGGCTCACAAATTTTAGTTGCAGGGAAATTTCTATGGGACCTCTTTTCTGTCAGTATCTAATGAATGCAACATGTGAACTTACAAAGCCTCATCATCACATATGAATAACCAAACACATAAGGCTGGACTTGTTAATGTGGCAATCTTCTTTGACCAGTATAATCGAATATCCTTCTTCTATGACAGGTTTTAGGTCTCCAATAATGATGTTCAGCTTTATACTGATAGGGCTGTTGGGAAAGGCTCTGGTAGCCTGGCCTGAGACCTGGTTCAAGGAGGGTATTACACAACATATAACAGTCATGGAGTTGTTCCCTGTTTTTGTTTCTCATGTTATCTGGGGTCTTCAATTTTGCAATAAAAAGATAAGATTTAATTGTGACAATGAGGCAGTTGTGCATATCATAAAAAGTTACACTTGTAAATCAGCTCTCATTATGTGTCTGCTACACAAATTAACATGTAAATGTTCACAACTTAATGTAGTCATTTGCACTTTGAAATCTAATGCTCTGTCTCATTTTCAGAAGGACAAGTTCAAAGAGTTAGCCCCAAATTCAAACCAAGAACTATCCAAAGCAAAAGAGCAGACCTGGACCAGCTTCTACTCAGAGCGCAGTATCTAGTGAAGAACAGTATAAGCCCCAATATGTCGAAATCATATCACACCACTTTATACTCATTCTGGTCATTTTGGTGTGAATATCAATTGTAGCAGTCTGGACCAATAAGTGCCATGCATTTGGCTTACTTTAACTCTTACTGTTTTTCCACAGTCTCCATGCAAGTTCTATATAAGCTTATATTTCTAACCTGAAATTTTGGCATTGACAAATTTATAACCTGTAAATTATTGGAAGGATGTTCTCCTAACAGAAAATCCAAAAATCAACAGGCGTTACTGTGCAACTGTTAATGGTGATGAACACTATCACTTCATGTACAGCAAGCCCTTCGTAACATATTATGTTAAGAAGTATAATGTATGTTGATCATAGACAGCTGATTGATTAGGCTTGTCTATACACTGGGTTTTTTTTTTTGGTCAGCCAGTTGGGTAGGCCTGTAGTGTTAGTCCTGTAGTTTATTTATATCCTCATGGTGTTTAGTGTGTTTACTGAGCTTTGCCCAGTTGAGTGTTGCATAACTCTTAATTGCAGCCCTTATCCACACAAGGACTACAGTTATTTCATTTTCATAACAGGTTGTAAATTTGTGCTTGGTCATTCTTCTCTGGTTCAACTAGAACTATCGCTGAATGCGATTCATACCCCCACCAATGTCCTTGACAGAAGACGACATGGAAAGGTGGTTAAGGGAATAACCTTATTGGCACAAATACATATACATAAAAAGAAATTATCTCTGGTGAAAAAAACAAACAAATTGTACAGGTAATAGTATAAATATATATTGTCAAATCATGTTCCAAACAGTTACAAATAACCTTTCATTTTCGGGAATATCTGTTCTAGTTTCAGAAACATTTAAGTATTAATGGTTATATCAGAACATTTTCTAAGCCTAAAAGGAGCATAACTTGTGTCATAATTCAATGGAATTGTAGAATTTTCGTCATCTGAGCTTGCTTGTAACCATTCATATAAATTTTAAGTTTCAAGTAAATATCTGTTCTGGTTTAAGAAATATTATAGTAAATAAATTTAAAGACATAAAAATGGACTTAACTTTGTCAAAATACAATACAAAGTTATCCCCCCCACTTTTTTTAGTTATGAAACTTGACCTGCATATCTTACTTGCGACACTTCATATGTATTTGAAGTTTCAAATGATTATCTGTTCTAGTTTTATGGGTTCTGCACATTGCACAGTTGGGGTGAACATTTGAGTCAAGTTTGAAGAAAATCCTTCCATTAGTATAGAATTTATAGAGCGGACATGACATATTGTCTAGTATTGATTGTAAGTAAATTAAAAGACTTAAAAAGGGGCATAACTTTGTCAAAATGCAATACAGAGTTATGAAACTTGACCTGCATATCTTACTTGTGATACCTCATATATCTTTTAAGTTTCAAGCAAATATCAGTGCTAGTTTCAGAAATATTCAAATACATGTTAAAATTTAAGAATATTTTCTAAGTCAATTTTGACCTTCAAGTGTGACCTTGACCTTAAGCCGGCACAAAGGTAACATGGGTTCTGCACATAACCTTGTTGAGTTGAACATTTGAGTAAAGTTTGAAGAAAATTCTTCCATTAGTATAGGATTTATAGAGCGGACACGACATATTGTCTAATATTTGATTGTATGTAAATTTGAAGACTTAAAAAGGGGCATAACTTTGTCAAAATGCAATACAGAGTTATGAAACTTGACCTGCATATCCTAATTGTGACACTTCATATATATTTTAAGTTTCAAGCAAATACGTTTTCTAGTTTCAGAAATATTCAAATACATGTTAAAATTTAAGAATATTTTCTAAGTCAATTTTTGACCTTCAAGTGTGACCTTGACCTTAAGCCGGCAAAAGGGTAACATGGGTTCTGCACATCCCCTTGTTGAGGTGAACATTTGAGCCAAGATTAAAGAAAATCTTTCAATTAGTGTAGGACTTACAGAGTGGACACGACATAATGTCTTATATTTGATTGTTTGATATTTGACCTTCAATTGTGACCTTGACCTTGAGCCAACACATGGGCAACATGGGTTCTGCACATCTCCTTGTTGAGGTGAACATTTCAGCCAAGTTTGAAGAAAATCCTTCAGTTGGTATAGGATTTATAGAGCGGACACGAAAATGGAGACGGACGGACGGACCGACATACGGACGCGACAAAGCGAATCCATTATAGCCCCCCAACATTTTGTAGTGGGGGTATAATGACTACACTGAAATAATTGTGGGAAGGGAAAATAACTAAACTGAAATAATTTGGGATCATGGAAAAATAACTAAACTGAAATAATTGTGGGAAAGGAAAATAACTAAGGAACAAGGAAAGGAACTACACACATCCAGGTTGTACTGGCAGACTGGTATTCAGAAACTTGGGAGTGTTTTAAAAATGGTCAAATATATCTAGTATATATCTAACTGGGTTATCAAAGAACAACATACCTTCATGCAAACATAAAATACCATGTATATAGCTAAATTTGTGGTGAACACGGCAAGCAGTAGACTGGCAAAATCTGAGGGTTGCCCTAAGGCTCCATAAACTGCACTACAGGAAATAAGACATTTAGTAAGGAAAGTTCATACATATATCTCAACTTTTTCAGAGGCCTGACAATTTTGCAAGGTTCATATATTACAGAAAAGCTGCCTTAGCCAAAGATACAGTTATATGATGTCCATCTAGAGAATGTTGTCAAATGACAAACAGTTTTTGTAACAAATATCTTCAAATATCTTCAAAATTTATTAATAAAACCATAAAGTTAACTTCACAAATATGTTATGATGGATCAGTGGGCCAGTTGAAATGCAAGTGTAATCAAGGGGTCAAAAACTCTGTCCCCTGTCTCTCCACTAACACTTCTGATTGTCTTTAATATGTGAAGTTAAACTGAGGTTGTTTAAATCAGTGCTACTCTTGGTAACTGGTTCCTAGTTTTCTGGCCTCTACTAACACTGAAGCAGTGATTATAGCAGTTGAAGTCAATACAACCATTAAGTAAAGATCCAGCCAAGTCTTGGTCAAAAGTCTAAGGCCTGATTACTACACTAGTGTACCTCCACAAGAAATATTTAACAAGAAAACCATAATGGCTCACCAAGAAAAACAAATGACATGTAATGAATTTATCACCAAAATGAACAAGAGCACCGCTGGGTGGAGCATTAAATGCCCGAAGAGTGTTTTTTCTAAGTATGATGCATTTGTGATATAAGGGAGGAAACCTTAGGCTTTAAAATTAAATGATTTGCTTAAAATTTTAAATTTTTTTACCTTTGACTTACTAAACCCAAAATCAATAGGGGTCATTCACTCAATGTGTGCAACCATTATATGAATTTTGAAGTCTCTATGACAAATGGTTGTCGAGTTACAGAGTGTAAATGATTCTAAACATTTAGGTCACTGTGACCTTAACCTATGACATACTGATCCCAAAATATATAGGGGTCATTCAATCAATGTGTGCAATCACAATATAAAGTTTGAAGTCTCTATAACAAATGAGTGTCAAGTTACAAGGGGGAAATGGTTTTCAATGTTAAGGCCTATGTGACCTTGACCTTTGACCTACTGACCCCAAAATGTATAGGGGTCATCCACTCAATGTGTGCAATCATGATATTAAGTTTGAAGTCTCTTTGACAAATGACTGTCAAGTTACATGGCAGAAATGGTTTTCAATGAAAGGTCACTGTGACCTTGACCTTTGACCTACTGACCTCAAAATCAATAGGGGTCATTCACTTAATGTGTGCAACCACTATAAGAATTTTGAAGTTTCTACGACACATGTTTATCGAGTTAAAGAGTGTAAATAATTCTAACCATTTAGGTCACTGTGACCTAGACCTTTGAAATACTGACCCCAAAATTCAAAATGCCTGCAGTCATGATATAAAGTTTGAAGTCTCTATAACAAATGATTGTCAAGTTACATAGCAGAAATTGTTTTCAACGTTAAGGTCACTGTGACCTTGACCTTTGTTCTTTTGACTCCAAAATCAATAGGGGTCATTCACTCAATGTGTGCAACAATTACATGAATTTTGAAGTCTCTACGGCAAATGTTGGTTGAAAACAATAGGGGTCATTCACTTAATGTGTGCAACCACTATAAGAATTTTGAAGTCTCTATGACAATTGGTTGTCGAGTTACAGACTGTAAATGATTATAAACATTTAGGTCACTTGATCTTTGACATACTGACTCCAAAATGTATAGGGGTCATCCTCTCAATGTGTGAAATTATGATATTAAGTTTGAAGTCTCTAAAACATATGATTGTCAAGTTACAAGTGGGAAATGGTTCTCAATGTTTAGGCCTATGTGACCTTGACCTTTGAGCTACTGACTCTAAAATCAAAAGGGGTCATCCACTTAATGTGGGCAATAATCAAAAGAAGGTAAAATACTGTAGGCCAAAGAGTACTCAAGTTATCCTCCAGACACCAAATTGCTAACAGACGGACAGACAGACTGACGGACAGACGCCCTGGACCATAACATAATATGCCCCCTTAGGCCATATAAAAAGAATGAACTAAAGCTTTGCAGAAGATGACCTCTTACAAGTGTGACACTGACCTTTGACCTAGAGACCTGGTTCATGCGCGCAACACTGTTTCATGATGGTGAACTTTTTTGTCAAGTAATACTAAAATCCCTCAATGCATGTACAAGATATGTTCCCTGACAAAATCTGGACATTTCATCATCTCTAGTGACCTTGAACTTACATATATGGACCAGAATTATGCATGTAACCCTCAGTCTCATGATGGTGAAAATTTATGTTAGAATCCCTCAATTCATGATGACTAAATGGTCCATACACACATTCTCGTATTTTTATCTGTCTTTGACCTCTATGTGTGACCCTTACCTTGGCCACAGGGACCTGAATTTTGCATACAACACACCGCCTTACAATTGTCAACATTTAAGCCAAGTTATATTAAAATCTCTCGAAACATATAGAAGTTTTGCTCCAGACAAGGGTTTTCGACTGACCTCTTGGTGTGATCTTGACCTTTGACCTAGAGACCTGGTTCATGCGCGCAACGTTACGTTTTATAATGGTGAGCTTTAGTATCAAGTACGGTAATACTAAAATCCTTCCATAAATGTAGAAAATATGCTCCGGACAAAATCTGGACATTTCATCATCTCTAGTGACCTTGACCTTGCATATATGGACCTGGATTATGCCTGAAATGCTCAGTCTCATGATGGTGAACATTTCTGATAGAATACCTCAATTCATGATGACATTTCATATCTTTTCAACTGACCTTTGACTTCTATGTGTGACCCTTACCTTGGTCATCTGACTTTCCACCACCTTGAGATTTCATTCAGGAAGAATTTTAAAGATATTTCTACATATTTCTAAGTCAAACATGTGATTCTTTGAGCAGCATCAATAGAGATTGCAGGGACATAATCTGAAGCGACATGGCCGAGGTCCACTAGACAATACTAAACACCAAATGAAAGAAGTCTCAACCTTATGGTTTCTGACAAGAAGATTTTTTAAGAGTTTGTCTATCTGAGTCTATTTTTAAACATCTAACCCCCAAGGGTGGAGCAAAAATGACCCCATGGGTCTTTGTAGAGATCCCATAGAGAATGCTTTGTACAATATTGTAGGCGAGGGCAAGAGTGACCCAAAGGACATTATTTGTATACTCTTGGTAGAGGACTGCAAGACAATGCTACACACCAAATAAAAGAGCTCTAGGCAAAATAGTTTAAAATAAGAAGATTTTATACAGTTTTTCGTAACTATTGCCATTGCAACATGTTCTGCAAGGAATAAATTTATTTGAAGATCTTTGGTAAAGATTCATGCAAGGAGCATCCCTGCCAAGTTTCATCAACATTTACTTAGTGATCAAGGAGGAGATGTTGTTACAGCAAACAGTTGATGATAGATGAAGGACAAAAGGCAATCACAAAAGCTTTCCTTGAAGACACTGTGATCAGGTGTGCTAAAAAATGGTTACCATGTTCATTTCTTACAGAATTTAAAATCTTGTGAATTTACTATTGTGTTTTTACTCACATGCTCCAGTTGACAACATTTCCCAGAATAAGTAAGATAAGGCGATTCTGAAAAAGTGAAGCATTTACAAGATA
Source organism: Cyclina sinensis (assembly GCA_012932295.1). Lineage (NCBI taxonomy): Eukaryota > Metazoa > Mollusca > Bivalvia > Venerida > Veneridae > Cyclina > Cyclina sinensis. The sequence goes on from JAAONU010000002.1 coordinate 18,517,285, forward strand.
AAAGTACTCTCTCATCATTTAATTACCTATGTTGCAGACAAAAGTAATCTCTCATCATTTAATTGCCTATGTTGCACACAAAAGTACTCTCTCATCATTTAATTGCCTATGTTGCAGACAAAAGTACTCTCTCATCATTTAATTGCCTATGTTGCAGACAAAAATAGTCTCTCATCATTTAATTGCCTATGTTGCAGACAAAAGTACTCTCTCATCATTTAATTGCCTATGTTGCAGACAAAAATACTATCTCATCATTTAATTGCCTATGTTGCAGATAAAAGTACTCTCTCATCATTTAATTGCCTATGTTGCAGACAAAAGTACTATCTCATCATTTAATTGCCTATATTGCAGAAAAAAATACTCCCTCACCATTTAATTGCCTAATATATGTTGCAGACAAAAGTACTCTATCATCATTTAATTGCTTTTGTTGCAGACAAAAGTACTCTCTCATCATTTAATTGCTTTTGTTGCAGACAAAAGTACTCTCTCATCATTTAATTGCCTATGTTGCAGACAAAAGTACTCTCTCATCATTTAATTGCCTATGTTGCAGACAAAAATACTCTCTCATCATTTAATTGCCTATGTTGCAGACAAAAGTACTCTCTCATCATTTAATTGCCTATGTTGCAGACAAAAGTACTCTCTCATCATTTAATTGCCTATGTTGCAGACAAAAGTACTCTCTCATCATTTAATTGCCTATGTTGCAGTCATCTTGTGCCACAGCTTAAAGATTCTAAATACTCCACTAAATATTTAAGAAAACATCTTATACATGTACATACTTTTATCACAACTATTTGAATAGGTTAACAGCTGAATCAATTCTAAAATTAAGATGTCTGCCAACAACATTATACATACTGCTTTGAATGTGGGCTTCTGTTAAAAAGTTTACATTCAACAGAGTATAACTCATAACAATAGGCTAATGTTAATGACCACACCATTCTTAGATGATCCAAAAGTTGTCAAAATAATTAACATGTAACAGGGAATTACTTCAACAGTTTAACTGGAGGATCAGACTTTCAAACCTTTAAATGCAAACATGTTGGAACAACTAACAAGCCATCTGTGACAGCTATAAAGTACTCATCTAAATATCAATAGAATCTATCATTGGGGGTGTTTGAAGATCAGGATATTAAAACCCGAGGGTGACCGATTCCCGCCAGAAACGAGCCTCTCTGTGACCGGTTCCCGCCAGAAACGAGCAAGGGAGGCTCGTTTCTGGCATGAACTGGTCACCCTTGGGTTTGGATATCCCAATCTTCAACCACACCCAATGATTGATTATCTTTCTCATTAACTCACTCATGGAACCAAAAATACTAACAAACATCTACATCAAACAATACTAATATTCAACATGGCGGAGACATGTTTCACCGATTCAAGTAAAAAAGGATTAAAAATAAACGTATTACGTAGCTTTAAGTATCAGGAATGAGTAAAGTTGATAAATTAAAGTGATATAAATGCAAATTAATCAGAGAACATGATTGTGATCTGTGTAAACACAGATAAATTTAAATGTCAATGCTCGAAATTGATTGAAATAATACAAGAAGTAGTCCCCATTCTAAAGTCATTTGAGATAAGCCCATGTGAGATAAGATTTTCCACCACGGCTATTTTTAGTAACATTTTCGGATTTTTCTGTCTAGTTAGTGAGAAAAATGCATAAATGTCCAGACACAAGATATTAGGAGGCCCTTATGGTTCTCCTGAGTCAAATGGCTCAGGTGAGCTACTAAAAAGGTACTACCAGTAATATTCCTTTCACATTTCCACTCAGTAAACATGAGGCACTTACCAGGTACATTGGCTTACTGCATTTGAGCCAGTCTGATATGATCATTAACCACAGTCTCTTAAATATGTACCGATCTGCAAGAGAAAAGCTCACTGTGACATCACCAGAATAGAACCAGACTATGTTGAACTAATTAGGAGAATAAAAAGAAGACTAAGTAAAAATCTGGGGTACTAAAAAGTGGTAACACATGGAAGAAAAATTTAGTTTCCATATGCCTCCATACACAGCTTTGTAAGAGTTTGTGCCAGCACTGATTATTTTAGCTGTAGAGTTGATGTATACAAAGATTAATCTTTCCTGTGTTGTAACATAGCAAGAACTTGAGTGACAGTATATAATTACCACCCTGCTTGCAGTAAAGGTGTTTGCCTTTGTGACAAGTGCAGAACAAGATCAACCTGCAAAGCTCACGATCTTCATTGTTCAAACAGTTAGTTTTCAATTACTTCTCAGATAATGATTAAAAAAACATGTCTCCAAACTGAGTAACTGACTAGTTCATACTATGAATTAAGCAGGCTAAGGTTATGTGATAATATGAATATTCCCATATAAAACAAATACCTATGAAATCTTAAGTTCCAAGAACTTGCGTATTTCAGACAGAACTAGTGTGATGATCTCCTTGTTCATACACAGATTTAAAAAGATTTGCTAAATACCTAGTTTCCATCTACCCATATAGTACAGATGTATACTGAGCACTAGTGAAGCCCCCATATACACAATAGCAAACAGGATCCAGAAAATGCTTGTACCATATACCTGAAACAACAGAATACAATACTATGATTACAAGGTTTACTTATACGACCATGCATTCTCTGCTTCAAGATACATTACCTTCAAAATCTGAATGATACAAAACTCAGCAGTGTTTGGAATCAAGCTGAGATACTATGGTTTTCCTCATTAAGCAGTACTGGTAGCAGATTTTCTTTGATATGGATTACTGAAAGATTAAAGCATATTCTAAAAGGAAGTGTCTGCAACAGTTTTTATCTAGTCATCCAGACAAAGATAGCTGAGCCTGTATACAAAATCATCTGTTTAATATTCACTTGTCTCATGCAAGTATCTTACACAATCTTATCAGCCCAGTTTTTGAATTTGTTAGGCTATGATTTATGGAAGGGGATATCCGCCATTTCACACGTTATTGTATTTGTTATTTCAATATGCCAGTTTCTTTTCAATGCTGCCAATTCATTTCCCATGTTGCTTTTTAGAAGTGCATTATCCATATTTGTATGTACATTGCGATATTTTAATTATAACACCACTTTTAATGTTGCAACCATTGAAAACTAGTATGATTTTTATAATTCTGTCATAAGAATTCATATGCAGATATTTTTTATAATGATTAAGCATTTGATTTGCTTACTATGCCAATAATATGAAAATCGTTGAGTTATAATTAATTCAATGTACTTCATAATTATGCAATTATTTGAATTTTCATTAAGAATGTATTTTGCTAACTTTCTAAAACCATTATCAAACATATATTCGTTTCCAGAAAGATATGCATATAAAGTCGAACATTATCTAACATATAATCGTCCTCATAAAAATGACTGCAACAAAATATGATTGTTCTCGTAATAATTTTGACATTACAAATCCAAGCCGAGAACCAGACCGCATTTTTACGACAGAGGCCGCCATAGAAAAAATAACCGCTCCCTCCCCAGTGTAACGTCCATTTTTACCTCGCGGGAATATACAACCACAAGAAACACCAGGAGAGAACGAGTGGAGCTTTGACTTTTGCTTTGTATTTTGACACCAAGGGTCATCATTTAAATGTTCAGAATTACCTTTAATTTGGGAATGGAACATCTGTATCACTATCAATATCACAGCGACGTTTGCAGACTTATTTCTTTGTATAAACTAGTGTCAACACCGGTATGGGGAGCGTTTATTTTTTTTTACAGTTTTAACCAGTTATTCCCCTTTACTTAAAAGGGCCCATTTTAGCGCAAAGAAACGAGTTTTGCTTGTCAACATGTAACTGCAACGACTTAAGTGTCATGCATATGACCAAATCAAAATAAATTTGAAAATAAGAATAAGAAGTTTATCAATGTCATTTTAAGCATATAGATAAAACGTTAAGCATATAGATAAAACGAGAAAGTTAGCAAAATAAATTCTTAATAATTATTACAATAATTGCATTTAAAGTCAATTACATTAATTATAACTCGACAATTTTCATATTATTGGCATAGTAAGCAATTTCAGCACTTAATTATCATTAAAATATCTGCATATGAATTCTTATGACTGAATTAAAAAACTCATTAGTTTTCAATGGTTACAACATTAAAGGTAGAGTTATAATTAAAATATCGCAATTTACATACAAATATGGATAATGCAATTCTAAAAAGCAACACAGAAATTGAATTGGCAGCATTGGAAAGAAATTGCCATATTGAAATAACAAATACAATAATGTGTGAAATGGCGGATATCCCCTTCCATAATGATTTTCCATATGCACTGTTTTAAAAAGGTTTGATGAAAAGCACTAAAGAAAACAAGAAACTGGTGGAACCTGGTTATGTTTCCCAAAATGCTCTTATTCACAAGATTTAGAACTGAGTAGAGGAAAACAATGAAAGGTAGTTTATTGTGCTGAAAGTAATCTGAATGGAATTGATTTTAATAATGGGTACAGAAATGGATGGCATGCCTTTTAAGCAATATTTATGAGTATTATTTAAATTAGTTCATATAATGACATATTGTGTTGTAAATACACATTTACTTAAACACAAATTATTGCCTTTATATATAAAATGAAGGAAATGTTACCACTCCAATGACAGCTATGATGATGACAATGGCCATAACGAGATAGGAGGAGTGAGCCTTGGCACTGATGTCTGGATGTCGGTTCTGATAAATCTTCAATATACACAGACATGCTATGATGTACATGAAGGAGGTGTCTGAAAACACATGTATAATACTTCTAGATATCTGGTTTTTCTATAGGCTCGATAGAAATTCAGTAATTATAACATTTCTTAGAAAATAATTTTGAATATCTAACTCTCAATCATATGACATTTTTTCAAAGGGATGGCAACATTAACCAATATTAATTCTCTAGTACTCAGTCATTCTTCCAATCAAGTACTCAGTTACTCCAAAGTTTCTTAAGAATTTTCCGAGCATTCATAATCCCTCCGCCGGGAAGAAGCTACCTGAAGGTTGTACTTTCAAACACTCAATGTAATAATGTTTGAAGAAAATCCCACAAAAAATAGGCAAGGTTGAGTTATTGTTCTTGCAAACTGCACTTCCTACCAATGTGCTATGTCAGTGTATTAAGTTTGAAGAAAATCGCTCAAGCACTTTTGGAGTTATGCTTCGGACAAAGTTTTTCAATTAAATCTGATAAAGGGGAATAATTCTAAAAGTAGGCAAGGTAGAGTTATTATTCTTACACACTGCACCTCCTCCAAATGTGCTCTTTCAGTATATGAAGTTTGAAGAAAATCACTCAAGTACTTTTGGAGTTATGCTCCCGACAAAACTGGATTGGACGCACGCACGGACGGACAGAGACCATTTCTAATATCCCCTCCTCCTTTCGCGGGGATAATAAGTTCAAGAATTCAAGAATTAGATAAACATGTATATGCTGGGATTTTTAAAATGTAAACAAGTAAATCTGATAAAGGGGAATAACTCTAAAAAATAGGCAAGGTAGAGTTATTGGACTTGCACACTGCACTACCTACCAATGTGCTCTGTCAGTGTATGAAGTTTGAATAAAATCCCTCAAGTAGTTTTAGAGTTATGCTCTGGACAAAATTTATCAAGTAATTCTAATAAAGGGGAATAACTCTAAAAATAGGCAAGGTAGAGTTATTGGACTTGCACACTGCACTACCTACCAATGTGCTCTGTCAGTGTACTGAGTTTGAATAAAATCCCTCAAGTAGTTTTGGAGTTATGCTCCAGACAAAATTTATCAAGTAATTCTGATAAAAAGGAATAACTCTAAAAAATAGGCAAGGTAGAGTTATTGGACTTGCACACTGCACTACCTACCAATGTGCTCTGTCAGTGTATAAAGTTTGAATAAAATCCCTCTAGCAGTTTTGGAGTTATGCTCCAGACAAAATTTATCAAGTAAATTTGATAAAGCGGAATAACTCTAAAAAAAGGCAAGGTAGAGTTATTGGACTTGCACACTGCACTACCTACCAATGTGCTCTGTCAGTGTATGAAGTTTGAATAAAATCCCTCAAGTAGTTTTGGAGTTATGCTTCGGACAAAATTGTTTCGGACGGACGCACGGACGCACGGACGTACAGACGCACGGACACACGGACGGACGAAGGGCATTCCTAATATCCCCTCCGCCTTTGGCGGGGGGATAATAAGTATTGCTGATAGCAATTATCAGTCACCATCATTATTAAGGGCTTTGATAGATACTGATAAGACAACTCTCAATATTATCACCATTATCTACTTTCCTTTTCTTATCTGCTTCTAAGCATTGGCTAATATTAATAGAATTGCAAGGGACGTAACAGGTAAATTAAGTATTTTGTGGTTTTCTCATTAGGGCTACCCTGAAAACAAGTTTTAGCTACTGTGAAGATGATACACCTGTAAATTTTGACCAGATTCTTAAAAAGACTTGATTTTATGATGCTACCCAACCTGTGATGATCCACACTGGTATTACAGATTAATAATTAGTAAATTAACTATTGTAAGCAACCTTACAATACAAGGGACATAACTACTGTTAACTAACACATGACAAACTGTTTACTGCCTGGCTAACATGGTCAATTAAAACTTGTTAAACATGTGCTCTCTAGAGAGTTAACAAGGTTTTCCTTTGGTTAGGCCTGGTGACCAAGTTTCTGATCATACAGGACCCAGTTTCGAATTTAACCAAGATATCATCAGGGAAATTATTCTGAGCAATTTTCATTAAGTCTTAATCAAAATTGTTGTCTCTGCAGTGTTAACAAGTTCTCCTTTGATTTGGCCTGGTGACCTAGAGTTTAATTCCACATGACCCAGTTTCGAACCTGCCGAAGAGATTATCAAAATAAAGATCCTGACCAATTTTCAGAATGATTGGATGTTAAATGTGAATTGTGGAGTGTTAACAAGGTAAATGTGGATGGACAGATGCCAGACATCCAGCGATCACCCTGAGCTAATGAAGTGGTACTTTAAAGAAAAAAAATACCCATGTACCCATTACTTGTTGCCATTATTAATTTTCAAATTATTCAAAAAAGGACAGTGACACCTATCTATTTTGGCAAGCAATTGAAATTCTGAAATAGAAAGACTGAGTACAAGAACCAATGAAAAGAGCTTTAAAACAAAAAAATTGCTGAAATTTCTCTCAACAGTATTTTGTACACTACCAGACAAGGTGAAAAACTTTACCACTACAGAAAATGTTTTTATAATAAAGGTCAAAGATAAGGGTTCACAATTAAATGGAGAATTTATAGTTACCATGTATCAGTAACAATTTACGATACTTTCAACAACTATAGATATTCTAACAATCATCTGAAATCTCTGTATGATAATTGTAAGTAACATATAAAGAAGACCTAACATAGTTAAAGGGTACCGAAAGTTAAAAATTTCCAATGCATATTTTAAACCAACTTCGTCTTTTTTCATAACCCAAGACATAACAAAAATCTGTGATCTCCAAATACATGAATTTTTTACTTTTAAAGTCTAAAATTGAGATTGTCACCCGGTTTATGGACGACACCATAGTTGCAAAAATACATGATAAGAGAAAGCAAGGCTTAAGATTTGTGACATAATTGTGGTCCATTGGAGAATGGCGGAAGTGTACACATCGTAATTTGTAGATTTCATCTAAATGAATTGTTGACAGATAAACCCTGGTTGTCAATGGTTTTGTTATACAATATATTATGCAATTTATACCTAAAAGTCTGGATATAAATAAATCATAAAACATTTTTTTTCAGTATCATTTTTTTTTTTGTCTGATTAATTCTTTTAGGTTTAAAGTTGATTGACAAACGTTAAAATAAAAAAAATCAAAGTCATGATGAACTCACCAAGTGTTCCAGTGAATAAAAAACAGTGTAATTAACTGTTATTACATTCACTGCATTCTTTACTTTGAATTCTAGGTTAAACATTCTTTCACTCAAGGAGAAAATAACAGACCTTACTTCTTTCAGTTTGACATTGGCACATATATATTTCAAATAATATTTCAAATATTTCCAAAAATTCAGTTCCAAATCTCTAAAATAATGACATTTAATTCCTAATAAAATTTCCAAGTGTTAAACTACTTTGTCCTTATAAGAACTACAAATACTAAAAGGACAGCACTTACAACCAAGCAATTATCGTAATGTGATTGCATAATAGCCTAGTTTGGATAAGCCACTGTTAATTGTCATTTGATCTTCGAAGACCCGTTATACCTGGTAGGTTCCAGGACTGACCTAATTTGCCTGTCATCAAAAAAATGCTGCATGCATTAATAATAACCTGTCAGATAATTATGATACTGATTTACTGCTTTTTAACAAAGTCACCTGAGTTCACACCAATTATAATTTCACTGAATTTAGTTATTCACGTAGTAAATCTGTAAAGTGAAAACAATATCGACGGAACCAATGCGTACAAATTATTTAAGAAAAATACAAAATAAGCCATCAAATTATTTTGCATATTTTCATGCAACAAATTGGCATTCTTCTGATAGTTTAACCTATTGTAGCAGTTATTAACTAAGAAAAAATAACTACGTCAGACCCTAAATGGTCGAGTGACAAGACGGCTCATTCCATCGGTCGGCCGAATGATGAACTAGAACTGTGTCCAAAGGACACGGATGCCCCCACTGTGCAGATGTGCTCGTAAACAAGAGCAGCTTCATTTAATGTCTACAAAATTCTGTTCTTATCATAGCATTTCAGTTGAAATTTCCTCAATTCATGTATTAATGATAAAAAAGTCACCTAACTCTTGAGGCATCATATTTGGTCTCTTTACAGATGGAATACAATATTAGTGTCTGAATAAAACTGAATTTTGAAACACATGTATGGTCTCCTTTACTTCCATCTACACATTAAGGTTGTTCATCCCTGGAAGTTTAAGCAAAATCTGCCATCCGGTTTAAGAGGAGTTGCGTTCACAAAATTTCTATATGGTATATAGTGAAAAAATCAACAAAGGGCCAAAATTCTCTTAAATTTGGTCGCAGCAAAAATTCCTTCCTTTACTACCATCTACACATTAAGGTTGTTCATCCCTGGAAGTTTAAGCAAAATCTGCCATCCGGTTTAAGAGGAGTTGTGTTCACAAAATTTCTACATAGTATATAGTGAAAAAATCAACAAAGGGCCATAATTCTGTTAAATTTGGTCGCAGCGAAAATTCCTTCCTTTACTACCATCTACACATTAAGGTTGTTCATCCCTGGAAGTTTAAGCAAAATCTGCCATCCGGTTTAAGAGGAGTTGCGTTCACAAGATTTCGGGACGTACGGACAGACGTACAGACGGACAGACGTACAGACAAGTGCAACGCTATATGCTTCCCACTTTGTGGGGGCATAAAAATTGCTACTTTTGATTAAGCATTTTTCAATATTAGTAAAATTTTCAAAACTTAACAATATATGCACAAACTTCATTATGGTGTCGGTTGAATTTGTGACCTTCGTTTCCCTTAAATATATTTCAGTAACCATGAAGACTAACCAAACTGGAAGTTGGAGACAGTTGGACAAACATGGTAACAAGCACTCATGATTCCTTCCATACACAGTGCAAAACCCATCGCATAAAATAAACCAAAATGCTGTGGTATTCCAAACTTCTGTAACAGTAAAAAATAAACAATGGCCAGACTTTTGTAATAATGCTGTAAACTTTTATCCAATAGCTTTTGTGAATTCTTATTCTAATGTGTTAATCTCTACTTCTTCAGTGTTTCTGTAAGCATTTACTGATACCCTCCATGTAGCCTGTTAAAAACAAGTGAGTAATCTTACTGAATGTATCAGCATATTCCAATTATACAGTTATATTCAATGTAATTCAATTTATTCGTATCTGGCAAATGGGTAAAAATCCCTTTTCTTTTAACAATGTTATACAACATATTCAAGTCATCATGGCACTGTGCCGTATTTGAATGTTTTCCTTATTCATTAAAACAAGAATGACATACTTTATCTCTGCCTGCACTCCCCTCTACAGCTTTCTTGTGGAGCAATTCCCTATAATCATACAACAATTGAACCAATGTCAAAATGGAAAGTGAAATATTATATAAAATGCTAGAAAAGGCACAACAGCTCACAAGAACATTTTTGCCTTCCAGTAATAATCATTAATGATTGCTCAGAAGAACATTGTAGATGTAATTTTTTCTAATCCACATCAATGAAATACGTATGAAATTTTGACCCTATAGGCACAATTTTAACAATCTTCAACAAATGATGTTTGAAATCATTGTAAGTTCCACTAGACAATGCTACATTCCAAATACGAAACCTGTGGTTTCAGACAAAAATGTTTGTAAATATCTCTATGTAAAAGGTAACACCCCCACCATCTCCTTGAATGGGCAATTATAATTGCAGGGTCATGATTTTAGCAATCGATGTAATGGTTCACCAGACAATGCTTCACACCTTATCTAATGACTGTGGGACTTGTGTTTTTTTCTCTTCTAGTTGCCATATCACCCATAGTTCTGTATGACATTGAACTCTCATGCCATATCACCCATAGTTCTGTATGACATTGAACTCTCATGCCATATCACCCACAGTTCTGTATGACATTGAACTCTCATGCCGTATCACCCACAGTTCTGTATGACATTGAACTCTCATGCCATATCACCCATAGTTCTGTATGACATTGAACTCTCATGCCATATCACCTACAGTTCTGTACGACATTGAACTCTCACCCCATATCACCCACAGTTCTGTATGACATTGGACTCTCATGCCATATCACCCACAGTTCTGTATGACATTGGACTCTCAGTAGAGCTTTATACAAGAAACATCTCTGCCAAATTTCATTAACTTCTATGAAGAGGTACAAGACATGTTGTTTAAAACAAAAGGTTCATGACACATGATGGACATGATAAAAAACCCTCTCACATCAGCCCACAAACCTTGCACCTAGCAAGTCTTTGACTCCAATAAATCAGCCCACATTGCATACCTTGCGCCTAGCAAGTCTTTGACTCCAATAAATCAGCCAACATTGCATACCTTGCGCCTAGCAAGTCTTTGACTCCAATAAATCAGCCCACATTGCATACCTTGCGCCTAGCAAGTCTTTGACTCCAATAAATCAGCCCACATTGCATACCTTGCGCCTCGCAAGTCTTTGACTCCAATAAATCAGCCCACATTGCATACCTTGCACCTAAGCAAGTCTTTGACTCCAATAAATCAGCCCACATTGCATACCTTGCGCCTAGCAAGTCTTTGACCCCAATAAATCAGCCCACATTGCATACCTTGTGCATAGCAAGTCTTTGACTCCAATAAATCAGCCCACATTGCATACCTTGCACCTAGCAAGTCTTTGACTCCAATAAATCAGCCCACATAGCATACCTTGCACCTAGCAAGTCTTTGACTCCAATAAATCAGCCCACATTGCATACCTTGTGCCTAGCAAGTCTTTGACTCCAATAAATCAGTCCACATTGCATACCTTGCACCTAGCAAGTCTTTGACTCCAATAAATCAGCCCACATTGCATACCTTGCGCCTAGCAATTCTTTGACTCCAATAAATCAGCCCACATTGCATACCTTGCACCATGCAAGTCTTTGACTCCAATAAATCAGCCCACATTGCATACCTTGCACCTAGCAAGTCTTTGACTCCAATAAATCAGCCCAAATTGCATACCTTGCACCATGCAAGTCTTTGACTCCAATAAATCAGCCCACATTGCATACCTTGCACCTAGCAAGTCTTTGACTCCAATAAATCAGCCCACATTGCATACCTTGTGCCATGCAAGTCTTTGACTCCAATAAATCAGCCAACCTTGCATACCTTGCGCCATGCAAGTCTTTGACTCCAATAAATCAGCCAACATTGCATACCTTGCACCTAGCAAGTCTTTGACTCCAATAAATCAGCCCACATTGCATACCTTGTGCCATGCAAGTCTTTGACTCCAATAAATCAGCCCACATTACATACCTTGCGCCTAGCAAGTCTTTGACTCCAATAAATCAGCCCACATTGCATACCTTGCGCCTAGCAAGTCTTTGACTCCAATAAATCAGCCCACATTGCATACCTTGCACCTAGCAAGTCTTTGACTCCAATAAATCAGCCCACATTGCATACCTTGCACCATGCAAGTCTTTGACTGCAATAAATCAGCCCACATTGCATACCTTGCACCTAGTAAATCTTTGACTCCAATAAATCAGCCCACATTGCATACCTTGTTCCTAGCAAGTCTTTGACTCCAATAAATCAGCCCACATTGCATACCTTGCACCTAGCAAGTCTTTGACTCCAATAAATCAGCCCACATTGCATACCTTGCACCATGCAAGTCTTTGACTCCAATAAATCAGCCCACATTGCATACCTTGTTCCTAACAAGTCTTTGACTCCAATAAATCAGCCCACATTGCATACCTTGCACCTAGCAAGTCTTTGACTCCAATAAATCAGCTCATATTGCATACCTTGCACCTAGCAAGTCTTTGACTCCAATAAATCAGACCAAGACTAAAACTTCTCATAACTTTTCTAATTTGGAACTACAAATAATTACAAATTCATGAAAGAGACAATCAAAGCTCTGATGGTATCCCACACATGTAGTCATTAGGTTTTCAGGTTATTTTAATTATGTAAATGTAAACAAAACAACTCTGGCAACAACAATTCTTTATTTTTTGCAAATTCTTCCATTTATACCCCTAATCAAAGATTATCTGCACTTTTTTGTAAGAAAGTAAAAATCTGCAACTGGACAACTATGATTACTTCATTACTTCTGAATTTCTTGGTATAAAATACGGATTTCTTTTAACAAACAGATTGAGCAGCCACAGTATTTAGAAATATACATATACCTTCTGCAGACAAGCAGGACAAAAAGTAAACCAAGAAGCACATATCCTATATTACTGTAGATATTGTTGAACGCACTCACTCGACCCAGAGGGTGGGCACATGCAAAGTTGTAGTAACATATATCCTGATCACCAGTGAAATTCAACACCTGAAATATTTGGCAGAAAAGCTCGGAAACACTTTCAAATATTGAAAAGCCTATTTACAGATTTTTTTACCATCAAGAAGCTTGGTTTACTGATAAAGCTTGGTATACTGATAAAGAGATCATCTTAATTCAGTAAACATTTGACAGCCTTGAACACCAGTATAGACTGAAACAACAAATATATACAAGAATTAAATCCAGCAACTAGCCATGTATTATGTAAGCAGAGTTCAAACTATTTGTTGTTTACTGTCCAGGTTGTTAAGTTTTAACTTGAAAACAGAAGTAAGTAGTAAAGTATAAAGCAGATATTAACTAAACACTGACGATAAGTAACTTACAGCTTGGTAAGTCATCACAAGCTGTATCACAGGCAGACCATAGAATACCGCAATGGTAAACAGGTTCCTGAAGATTTAAAAAAATTACATGAGGCACTGAGCACATTTCTGACATTACATCAAATAATGTAATAGGGCATAAACACACAGAACAATTTTTTGTGACTTTTAATTGTCAGTTTCTTTCTGAAAATACAAAAAAATATTTACTGGTAACTGAAGTGAACTAGTGTATGACTAGAACACTGTCTGTTGGTGCCATCACTCTGCCGTAATTACTTTTTAATTAAAGTTGTATTTGAATATGAACAAAACAGCTACACTCGGACCCCGTTACTACGCGCCCCGTTATAACGCTAACCTCAGTATAGCGCTCAAGGGTCATGGCTCCCAACAAAAAAAAAAAAAAAAAAAAATTAAAAAAAAAAAAAAAAAATGTACCTATTTTTCACCGACCATAATTATTTTACATGCATATCTTACGTGCTGTATCCATAACAGCGCTTGTTTAATGTGTCAGCAAAGTCTGGCATTAATCCGCTCCTTTGTTCGTTGTGATCGATGATCAGTCAGGTATCAAACTGTTATGAAAACCTCAAATCCGAAGCTCTGACGCGCAAACATCGATGAACTGAGTAACAAACACAAGCCGAAAATCTGTTTAAAAACCTTGCATTTTCTATCGAACGGCACAAAGTTCGTTGTATCTCACGAAGATATTACAGGACTGCAAAGAACTTCAAAGCGCGGCACCGTATCTTATGTGATGTATTTTAATGTGTCAGCGAAGTACAATTAACTACGTAATTAGTATGCTCTAGGGCGCAAAAAGTGTGAAAAGCATGCAAAGTCTGGCGTTAATCCGCTTCTTTGTTCGTTGTGATCGATGATCAGTCAGGTATCAAACTGTTATGAAAACCTCAAATCTGAAGCTCTGACGCGCAAACATCGATGAACTGAGTAACAAACACAAGCTGAAAATTTGTTTTCTATCGAACGGCACAAAGTTCGTTGTATCTCAAGAAGATATTACAGGACTGCACAGAACTTCAAAGCGCGGCACCGTATCTAAAGTTCAGTCAGTAACAAATCTACACATGATGCCAGGATGGATGAGAGACACAAGTCAGTGCAGCGAAAGATGACGGAATTCTGCGGCATAGAAAACAGGAACGATGCGTAGATACATCAAAATAGGTACATTGAGTTACGTGCAGCGTTACACATTGTAACTTACCGATTTTCACGGTTTTACTTTCGTAACGCTTACGCCGCGGTTTTCCCGGGAATTGCTTATGTTTACATTTTTCTTATGCGATTTTTATCTGGTTTTTTTTTAAACAAAGCAGGTAATATTTTACCAAATAATATTTTCTCTATACAAAATGTATCTTGAGTGGTTTACAAACAAATTTGGTTCTTTTGAATGTTTTAACTTTAACATAATGATACAGTTACATGTTGGTGGGTGGGGTAATACTAGCAAATTCAACAGGTCAACTATACGATCTCGGTAGGCGCGTTATATATCGGAACCCCGTTTATATCGCGGTCTGAAACCTTGGACCCCAACTAGAGCGCTATAACGGGGTCCCAGTGTACTTTGAATTGAAACAGGAGTATGTTGTGTGAAATGATCATCTGCAGTTACTTGTCAGAAGAGGTGGAATAACTTTCTAGAAAGTCAGTAATGAGTATCACATTTTTATTTGAAAATCATGAAATGCCATAAAGATAAATAGAAAAAAAGATGTTGTCAACAGGGCAGTGGAAATTTTCAAATCTCAATCAGTACAGACCCACCTCAGCCGAAAATTAACACCCCCCTCCCCCCACTTCAGAAAAACATGAAAATAAATCAGCCAAAGACAATGTTTAATGTGAGTATGCCTCACGTATGCTTTCATCAAGGCTTTTCTCTTACTGAAATATACAAACAAATTATCATAAAGGACAACTGAAATTGAATTAGCATGCTTACATTACTTAGTTTGTTGACATCACACAAAAAAATGTTTTGTTCAACATGAAAGTTAACAAGAAATCAGTAGAACCGATGGATGCTCCCCGAATAAATGCCAATTCCAAAAGGGCTATTGTTTAATATGTATTTTTTTTGAAGTATGAAAAATAACAAAGGGCAATAACTCCTAAATTATGCAAAATAGAGTTACGGTTCTTGCACACTGCACTTCTCCTCATAGAGATCTATCTACCAATAAAGTTTCATGTTAATATCTCTTATACTTTGTGAGATATGCCCCAGACAAAAAATAAGTATGAGAAATTTCAAAAGGAAATAACTCAAAAAATTAATAAAGCAAGAGTTATGGTTCTTGTGCATTGCACTGCTCATCAATGAGATCTATCTACTTATAAAGTTTCAAGTTGATAACTCTTATACTTTGTGAGATATGCCCCGGACAAAAAATAAGTATGAGAAATTTCAAAGGGCAATAACTCAAAAATTAATAAAGCAAGAGTTATTGTTCGTGTGCACTGCACTGCTCCTTAATGAGATCTAACTACCTAAGTTTGGTCTTGATATCTCTCATAGTTTTTGTGTTATGCTCCGGACAAAATTATAACGGACGGACGGATGGACGAACGAGACGGACGGACAAAGCGGCAACTATATGCTCGCCCTTTGGGTAGCATAAAAATGGAAGTAGAGCAAATTTTATGATATTATAATTTTTCTACCCTGTTTATGTAATTGACTGACTAATCAAGCACACATGTTTACAAGTTAATCAGTTAAATGGTGATAATTGCCTCATGCCAATGGTCACAGTGGCAATCTTATGTGTTAATGATAGGGATGAAAGACTGGATTAGGGGCCAACTGGGGTTTGGGTTTGAAATTTTGGCACTGTTATGAAAACTTATACCTAAACTGTTCTTTTTGGAAAAAATATCTTGACCAATTTTTTTATGGGGTTTTGAAAATGAAAATCTAACTTCTCTTTTGCCAGAAGACCTTCTTTATAATAATGAAAAAACAACAACAACTAAGTTTGGGTAAAATCCCTGAAATTATAGCTGGTTATTTTCTAAAAGGGTGCTTTTCTGGCATAATGAGACCCAATTTTGAACATGACCTAGATATCATCAAGAGAAACATTTTCAGATCTGGTAGAAAATATGACCTTTAGCCAGGTGGACTTATCTTTTATCCAACATTACCCACTTTCAAATATAACCTCTAGCCAGGCAGACTAATCTTTTATCCAAAATAACCCACTTTCAAATATGACTTAAATATTACCAAGATAGACATTCAGACTAATTTTAATGAAGATCTGGTTGAAGATACGTCATCTCATGGTGACCTTATTTTTGAATTCCATGTTCACCTACATTCAAACATGACCTAAGTATCATCAAGGCAAACTTTTCTGACAATTTATTTTGGATGATCAACTACAAAATATGGTATCTAGCCAGGTGCCCTTTATTTTGACCTCACATTTCACACTTTTGAAAATTACCTAAATATTAAAAAGACAAACATTTTGACAAATCTAAATGAAGATCTGGTAGAAAATATGACATCTTGAATGTTGACCTACTCTTTTGACTCAACATGACCCAATTCTACACATGGAATAGATATCTTCATAAATCTTCATAAATTATTTTAACGCAATCTCAATGAAAATCAATGTTCTTGCCTGGTGACCTATTTTGACCCAAGGTGATCAAGTTTTAGTATGACCTAGATATCATCAATTCAAAAAGTCCGAAAAATTATTAGTTTAAAATATGGCCATTAGCAGGATGAAATATTATTTTGACCCCCATATAGCCCATTTTGAAACATGACCCAGATATCATCTAGACAATCACTGTGACAAATTTTGATGATGGCCATGTATAAAATATTGCCTCCAGCTTGCTGACCTACATTTTTAACCCCTTGCGACCTACATAAAAAAAAACATAGATAACACCAAGAAAAACATTCTGACTGAATCTCATCATCTTTGGGTAGAAAATATGGCCTCTATGGTGACCTACATTTGGACCAATGTGACACACTTTTGAACATGACCTGAATTTATCAAGACAAACATTCTGATAAATCTCCAAAATTACTGTTTAGAAAATACTGTCTCTGCAGTGCCAACAAAAAGTGTATGATTTCACCTACTTCTGAATTTAACCTAGACATCATCAAGACAAATATTCTAAAAAAAATTTAATTAGAGCTATCACTAAATGTGATTAATACCCCCAAAACACCGCTACAGAACAGAGGAAGTTATCAATTTAGTAACAGAATACTTTGTAAAAAAATTGAAAAAGAGTTATGGTTGTGGTTCTTGTACATTGCATTTCCTCTCATTGCACTTGACCATTGTATGAAGTTGCACTGAATTCCAAAAAATTAATTTTCAAGTTAATCTCCAGACAAAGAAAACTAACAAAGGGCAATAACTGTGCAAACAGTGAAGACAGAGTTATAGCTCTTGTACATTGCACATCCACTCAATGTGCTTGACCATTGTATGAAGTTGCATTGAATTCCAACCACGAGTTTCCAAATTATATTCTGGCAAAGGAATTCCAAGGAAGGGCAATAACTCTGCAAATAGTGAAGATGGAGTTATAGCTCTTATACAATGCATTTTGTCTCATTGTGCTTGATCACTGTATGAAGTTGCACTGAATTCCAACCAGTAGTTTTCAAGTTATGCTCCAAATAAAGAAAACAAACTAAGGGTGATAACTCTGCAAATAGAGAAGATGGCGTTATGATTCTGAGACATTGCACTTCCTCTCATTGTGCTTGACCATTGTATGACGTTGCATTGAATTCTAACCAATTGTTTTCAAGTTATCCTCCATACAAAGGAAAACCAACAAAAGGCAATAACTCTGCAAATAGTGAACACAGAGTTATGATTCTTGGACACTGTGCTTCCTCTCATTGTGGTTGACAATTGTATGAAGTTGCATTGAATTTCTTCCAGTAGTTTTCAAGCTATGCTCCGAATAAAGAAAACCAATAAAGGGCAATAACTCTGCAAATAGAGAATTCGGAGTTATGATTCTTGAACAATGCACTTCCTCTCATTCTGCTTGACCATTGTATGAAGTTGAATTGAATTCCAACCAGTAGTTTTAAAATTTTGCTCCCTACAAAGGAAACCAACAAAGGGCAATAACTCTGAAAATAATGAAGATTGAGTTATGTTTCTTGGACACTGCACTTCCTCTCATTGTGCTTGAACATTGTATGTAGTTGCATTGAATTCCAACCAGTAGTTTTCAAGTTATGTTCTGGACAAAAAAAACAATAAAGGGCAATACCTCTAAAAATAGTGAAGATGGAGTTATGATTCTTAGACACTGCACTTCCTCACATTGTGATTGACCACTGTGTGAAGTTGCAATGAATTCCAACTATTACTTTTCAAGTTTTGCTCCATACAAAAGAAAACCAACAAAGGGCAATAACTCTGAAAATAGTGAAGATGGAGTTATGATTCTTGAACACTGCACTTCCTCTTATTGTGCTTGACCATTGTATGATGTTGCACTGAATTCCAACCAGTAGTTTTCAAATTTTGCTCCCTTCAAAGGAAAACCAACAAAGGGCAATAACTCTTAAAATAGTGAAGATGGAGTTATGTTTCTTGGACACTGCACTCCCTCTCATTGTGCTTGACCATTGTATGTAGTTGCACTGAATTCCAACCAGTAGTTTTCAAGTTATGCTCTGGACAAAAAAAAAACATTAAAGGGCAATAACTCTAAAAATAGTGAAGATGGAGTTATGATTCTTGGATACTGCACTTACTCTCATTGTGATTGACCACAGTGTATAGTTGCAATGAATTCCCACCAGTAGTTTTCAAGTTTTGCTCCATACAAAAGAAAACCAACAAAGGGCAATAACTCTTAAAATAGTGAAGACGGAGTTATGGTTCTTGGACACTGCACTTCCTCTCATTGTGCTTGACCATTGTATGAAGTTTCACTAAATTCCAACCAGTAGTTTTCAAGTTATGCTCCGGACAAGGAAAACCAATAAAGGACAATAACTTTGAAAAAAGTGAAGATGGAGTTATGATTCTTGGACACTGCACTTCCTCTCATTGTGCTTGACCATTGTGTGAAGTTGCAATGAATTCCAACCCGTAGTTTTTAAGTTATGTTCCGGACAAGGAAAACCAATAAAGGGCAATAACTCTATAAATAGTGCAGATTGAGTTATGATTCTCAGACACTGCACTTCCTCTCATTGTGCTTGACCATTGTATGAAGTTGCATTGAATTCCAACCAGTAGTTTTCAAGTTATGCTCCGGACAA
Organism: Cyclina sinensis; assembly: GCA_012932295.1. NCBI lineage: Eukaryota > Metazoa > Mollusca > Bivalvia > Venerida > Veneridae > Cyclina > Cyclina sinensis. Next base: position 18,537,091 of record JAAONU010000002.1, read on the forward strand.
GGTACACCCCGACCGACCGCCCAACCAACCGACCGACCAACCACCGGGTGACTCCTATATACCCCCCAAACTTCATTTTGGGGGTATAATGATGACAGGGAAGCTTCTAGTAAGTAAATAAAGCTTTTCTGATTATCTGACCCAAGGACCTAGTTTTTGACTCCATGTGACAAAGGTTTTAACATGACTTAAAGATCCTCAAAACAAACTCTTATATTATTTTTGTGATGATAGTACAGAAAATGTGGCCAGCAGAGAATCAACAAGGTTCTGTTTTGATTTGGCCTGCTGACCTAGTTCCTGATCCTACATGACCTAGTTTCTAGTTTGTGATCCTACATAAATCAGTTCCAAACTAATCTGAGATATTTTCAAGGCAAACCATTCTGAGCAATTTTCATTCAGACTTGATCAAAAATGAGGTCTCTTAAGTGTTTTTGATTTGGCCTTCGTGACCTACATTTTGACTCAACATGACCCAGTTTAGATCCTAATCTACAGATAATCTAGATGGATATAAATGTGACTTGTAGAGTGTTTACAAGGTAAACAAACTTTTTTTAATCAACACTAAAAGTAAACTAGAGGACCATGATGCCTCTTAATCGCTCACCTGCTTCCCGCTGCTAAGGGGCCATAACTCTGGAACCCACGATGGGATGAGGTTGGTTCAGGAAATAAGATGACCCATATTCATACTTGACCTAGAGATCATCAAGACAAACATTCTGACAAGCTTGGACCATTTGTACATAAAAATTGGCCTCATGTTTGTTACCCCGTGACCTAGTTTTTGACTTCTGATAACATATTTTCAAAGTTGTCCTAGATATCATCAAGACAAACATTCTAAAAAATGTTTATGACATTTGAAAGGGAAATGTAGCCTTAAGAGTGTTAACAAGATTTTCTGTTTTGATACAATGACTTAGTTTTCATACCGAGATGACCCATATTCAAATTTGACTTATACATCATCAAGACAAAGGGTCTGACAAATTTTCATCAATTTGGAAAGAAAATGTAGCTTCTACAGTGTTTTGACTCTGATCTAGTTTTTCCTCTGATTTTCCCTTGTGACCTAGTTTTCAGTCCAACAGGACCCATTTTCAAAATTGTCCAAGATCTTATTAAGACAATCATTCTGATCAAGTTTCAAGATAATTAGGTCCTAAAAGCTCACCCTGACTTGTGCGTGCTAACTGCAGTATCTTGTCACTAAATAAAAGTTGTCAAAGGCTGGGAAAAAAAATATGTCCAGTAAAACAAACACATAGAGAATCATAATGAATTTTAAGGAATTTTCTAGATGAAAAGGGGGCAAAATTCTGTAAATAAAGAAGACAGTTACAGAATTGTTGTATTTATGTGGGGTGTTATTATGAAGGGGCAGTGTAAGTTAGATGAGAATATGGCAGATATAACTAATGGTAGATATAGTTGAAAATGTGTCAAAGTTTTTGCATGCAGACCCAGATGACAAGGGAGCTATGACAATACCTTAATGTGTTTTCTTCAAAAAACAGCCAAGCTAAAAATGCATTAGATTATAACATGCTTTTGGAATGTAGATGGGTATATACAGACTTACTTGCAATACAGTTTATAATTCTTATCTGCCCGTTTCTCACTTTTTCTGGCCAAGTCACACACATACAAAGCTGTCTATAAAATAAAAACAAACGTAACATTATCAGCCATTTGTCTGCCCTTTAAAAATATCAGCATTAAGACAACAGGTGGTGGTAAACTTGTGTAACAGAACAATACAACAGATCTCATATCTGTGTGCATGTTAAAACAAACAGTTGTTGGTGGTTTCATTCAACCATCAGATTGAAAGCCTAATTTTATGTTTGAAATATCAACTAGGTTTTTGTCAAACTGATACCTAGATCTAACTGTATTTTACCCTGGGGGTATGCAGCTGTGAGTTGTATGTGACACAGTCATCGTCTCAATGTGGTGAACATTTGTGCAGTCTTATTTCAAAATCCCTTCATACATATCAAAGTTATAGCTTAGACATGACCATGGTTCACAAAATACACAATTTTTTTTTAAGTTCCGATCAAAATCCCCTAAACGATGAACGAGGAGTCTGACACAAGATTTTCTCTATACCTCATATAAAGACAACTACGCAGGCCCATAATTCTACTAGAAATAGCCCCAACAGAAACATACATTCATATGTATGGACATACAGGTAGACATGAGCAACCCTATATGCCCCCAAAAAAGAAAAGGCATAAAGAATAAGGAATAGTAAAAGGTCTGGTAACAAATTGATTTTAAAAAACGTGGAAGATATAGCAGTAGTAATTAATTAAAAAATTACCTTAGTTCGTAAGACGTCTTTCTCATGGTCTGCATCCTTGACAAAATCAAAGTCATCAGAGTTCAAGGAGCTCACATCATCTGATGCTGTATGTGTCCGACCTGTGTCTGTGTCTGCAACTGGGTTAACCATGGAACCATAACCCTGGGCTCCACCTCCACTGCTTTCCAATATCGGCCTTTCTGTTTCTTTTTAAAGCAGAAACAAGACCTATCATTAAACATAATGAATACCCCCTGATATTACCTTGACACAGTAATCTGATCAATTAGAGGTAGGATTATTTGCTCCAGTTACATGATAAAAGAAATTAAAGGGCCATAACTCAGTGAAAAATCATGGCACTGAAATGTGGCAACATGCATATCTAGGTTTGGTACTTATGATACATGCAAAGTATTCTTAAAATCTGAAAAAAAAATTGATGAGAAACAGTCCACACAAATTTGTAAAATATATGTTAAAAAAACAACAACAATCTAAAGTCCATAACTCAGTGAAAAATCATCGCAGTAGAACATGACAACAATTTGCCTAATGTAGATACTTAGGATTCTTGCAAACAGGGCTCCGGAAATTTTAAATCTCAATTGACCTTAGACCCCCCCCCCCCCCCCCCACCCGCATGAAAAATTATCATCACTGACAACTTAAATTGAATTATAGTGCTTATGTTACCTGGTTTGTGAATGTTTTGTTCAAAGAAAAAGTAAACAGAAGGACCATGATGTCCCTGTTTTGCTCACCTGAGTAACAATCAATGACCTTGCCCATACAAGAACTCTCCTGATTCTGGCGGTAGACTACCTATTTTTGACAATCTAAATCCCTCTCCCGCTAGGGGCTTACATTCTACCGATTTTTCATAACAGCCAAAACAGAAAAAAAATACAAACACCTGAGTGACAGTGATGAGTGTAAACAATATTTTGACTGGTTTACCGATAACGCTATACGTGTACCATACTACTGTATTGGAAAACGAGACCCAGTCTAATTACACCTTGACCTTAGTATTGGGAAATTTCATTGTTTGTATATTGTCAGTTTGACAACTTCAGCACTTGCAGTTATGAAGTTGTTAATTGTCACGCATATAAGGCGCACATCAAAAACACAAGGGAGACTAGAAACTGGTTATCACTGTACTTTCATTGCCACAAAGCAATGCAGACCTCTAGAGATCCTACTCTGGTTTTCAAAAGTCAAATGAACCATAGTACATTGAATAGCACTCTGAATGTATTGTTGTGCATGAAATTCTGTTGCCAACTGTTATTACTTCTATGTGACCAAGGAACTGTGTGGTGTTGTGGAAAAGGCATGTGTCACTTAAAGGGAGAGTGTGAAGAGAACAGAGAAAAGGTACCTATGTTTAACTTGAGTGTAAATACTAGGACAAACATGACTGTTAACTGATAAAGGTAGAGTGACTATTCAGTGTACATGTAAATAATGAATTTTTGTTGTTTATTTTCAATATATATTGAACCGATAACGGTTCTTTTTCTGTTAACAAAACATCCTTAGCATCTGTACTGGGACCATGCCTGAAATAATGTTGAAATCTCCCACTTGACAGACCCAATCTCCTTACTTTCAGACTCAAATCTCCCTACTTGGCACCGAGAAAAGTTCACATGTATGACCTTGACCCTTGTGAATGGCAGAGATTCATACAAAGTGTCTTTATACCAAATATCTAAAATATCAATCAATAAATAAAGGCTCTATGAGGAAAACTATAAAAAAAAGAAAGTCTGAGCCTCAAAGACTTTGACCCAAGTGACCTTAAACCCAATCCACTAGTTGAGATACATACAAAGTTTCTATATACCAAAAATCTCAGATATCAGTCCATAAATGAAGGCTCTATAAGAAAAAGTAAAAAAATGTTTAGCCTTTGTGACCTTGACTATGAAAGGTTCTACACAATGCATACCTTAGTGTTGAAGATAAAACCTACTTTTGTATTCCCAATATACATTTATCAATCTTGGCGATAATGACCAAAAGTGAATATCACTGTGGCTTAAAAAATATTTTTATCTAATATAATTATATTTATTTCTTTATATTTTGCAAAATTTTTTTTATTTATTACATGTTTAATTTGTTTTACAATTTTGAAGATAAATAATATATTATAAAAATGTTACCCCTCCCCCAACAAAAAATATAGTAAGTACAAGATATCTTTAATCACCTCCCTTTAATTTCTCCTAATGCTATTGGATAGTATATAGTCAGAGCATACATAACTGAAACTACATTTTTTATTCTTCAGACATTTATGATAAAAAGTTTAAAACTCATGGATATGATGACCAAATGTGAGTGTAACTGCTGTAGCAGAAAGGATCTTATTATAATATAAATATTCTCTAAACTTCTGTGACAACTTTTATACATTTATAAAACAGTAAATTCATTTATAATTTTGAAGAGTCTTTGATAAGTTTCATAAAATAAAATTTCAGCAGCAGAAGTGTTCTGCTGAAATTTTCTGAAAGATTATTTCAGAAACTAGACCCCCATATGGGTGCTTGATACTGGACCTGGAAAGCTTAGAATCAATGGCAAAAAGTGACATAAGAAACATGGAAATATGTTTATATTTAATAATAATGTATATAGAGTAAACAATTACTGGTAGACCATTGAACTGTATATTTTCTAGTAAAACTAGCTTATGTTTAAGCGAACAGTGACCTTGACCCAACTGGCAAAAATTTCAATCCCAAGCGTGGTCTTCCTAGAAGCTACCTTAACAGCAAATTTCATCAAAATGTCTCATTCCTAACTCAAGTTATTGAGCAGATACCATATATTTTTTATTTTTAGTAACAGTGACCTTGACCTTGGTCCCACCAGCCCCAATATCAAACTTGACCTATATCCTGAAATGTTACACCTGTGTACCGAAAGTTGTTTTCATCTGTCAAGATTTCATGAGTTATCATCTGGAATTCATTTTTCAATCATTTTATTATTTTTACCGTAAACGCTCTAATATAATACGCACTTTTTTTCAAGAATTTTCAGTTTCCACAATGGGGTGCGTATTATACATGAGGATGGGCCGTCGAACAATTTTTTTCCAGCTTGAAAACCCGTAAAATATCGGCAAAAAGTCAATAATTTCTGTCCAAATGATCATATTTTCTGAAAGTATGGTATCGTAAAAGCTGTTATAATGCGTGTTTTTTTGGTTTTTTGTTTTTTTGGATTTTTTTTTTTGTAAATGTATAACTGCTAGAGTTAATCATGTAGCCAATGCTTACTGGTATTATGCCCATCAATATTCGCACTTGCACAATTATCGACCAGTTAATTGGATAATGGAGTCATCCATATATTGTTAAACAAACACAATAATAAGTGTCGTTTGATGTTGCCATAATTATGAAAAGTTTGTTTACACATCCAAAAGGTGTTGAGAAGGTGTTGACACTTTGAGATAATGCCATGTTTATTCGGTATTTCCGAAAGAAATAGTCTTCAGGGCTAATTGTCCTAAATAAAGTAAATAGTTAAATGCAACCATAGCGATATTCACGCGATGTAATTGTTACACGCACAGACAATGGCTGCTTCCTGAACGAAAAACATCACCAAATGGTAACTCTATTTCCAGACAAAATTTGTGTGCGTATTATATTCCAATGCAAGCATTTTTTCCCCCGATCTTGAGGCCAGACCAGGGTTGCGTTTTATACACGCTAGCGTATAAAATTTGAGCGTGTATGGTAGTAACAGTGACCTTGACCTTGGCCCCACCAGCCCCAATATCGAACTTGACCTGTCTCTTGTGATGTTACAACTGTGTACCAAAAAATTTTTTAATCTGTCTAGCCTTTCTTGAGTTATTGTCCGGAATCTGTTTTTCTATTTTTAATAACAGTGACTTTTACCTTGGCCCCACCAGCCCCAATATCGAACTTGACCTGTATCTTGTGATGTTACAGCTGTGTACCAAAAATTGTTTAAATCTGTCTAGCCTTTCATGAGTTATCGTCTGGACACAATGATGGACCGACCAACCTTCCGACCAACAAGCTAACTCCTATATACCCCCTCAAACTTTGTTTGTGGGGGTATAATTAAAGGGAGGTAATAACATTAACAATATTTGATTTAGAAGCCTAAACCTCTGTTGGCCTTTTTTTTCTTTCACACATTAATAAAATTCACAGTTTATATAGAGTGTCACACAAGGATTGTTTGTGCCACATTATTTTCCAATTAAACAAGCAGTTTCAAAGAAGAAGATTTGAAATTTGTTTCATAAGGAAAGAGGGAAAAACAAGACAGAGACCCTGAAGTAGAGCCTATTTTTGATAAAGGGGTATAATTTGAACAGTCTTAGTAAAGATCCACTAAACAATGCAAGTATCTAAATTCTATGCCCTGTAGTTTCTGACAAGAAGTTTTTTAAGTTTCCCCTATATAGTGTCTGTGTAAAATCAAATGACCCCTGGGCCAATATTGACCCTAGGGTCATGATTTGAACAAACTTGGTAGAGGTCCACTAGACAATGCTATACACCACATATATAAACTCTAGGCTTTGTGTTTTCTGACAATAAGATTTTTTAAGTTTTTAAAAAGGGCTAATATTGACCCTGGGGTCACGTTTTGAGCAAACTTGGTAGAGGTCATCTAGGAAATGATGCTACCAAATATGAAAGCTCTAGGCCTTGTGGTTTCTGACAAGCAAACCTTTAAAGTTTTTACTAATGGTTGCCATTGCAACCAGGGTTCTGCATGTAATAGAATTCTTTGAACAAAACCACATGGGAACCATCTATGGAACATTCCTGTGAAATTTCATCAAAACCAGCCCAGTAGTTTTTCAGTAGAAGATCTGAACAGATGCCAGACAGACAGACAGATGGTGAGTGATCTCATCCTAAGCACTTGCTGCAGCAAGCTAAAAACAGAAGTAGTGCAAATTTCACATTATAATTTTTCATCAATGGTTAACATAATCAATCGACTAGTTGCCAATCAATCACACTTATTGATGAGTTAATCCATTAGCTGGTGATAATTGCTTCAGACCACTGGTCACAGAGACAATTTATGTCTTTATGATAGGAGTGAGGGACCACATTAGGGACAGATTGGGATTTAAGTGTGAAATTTTGGTGTTTTAATTTACTTAAATTTGATTTTTTTTAAAGTGTACGGACTCTATTAAGGAGTTTTGGACATAAAAATTGGCCCAGGAAGCTGAAATTCCGTAAAAATCAACAAATTTTTAGTTTTCCAGAGTCCTGCTTGCAAAGTACTATTACAATCCAAGAAATAGTTGATGAGAAACAGTCCTTACAAACCAGACCAACCAACACACATGAATCCAATATAGCCCCCAAATATTCTATAATATATTCACTGACAACAGATTGTAATTCTACGAAAAAATATACTTGACTTCCTTTATCTACACAGTTACTTATTTTATCTATATGTTACTATGCAGCTGAAAATGTAAAAATACAATTTCTGGGGTCACTAGCTTACCTTGTGACATTGAGCTTTCAAATGTTGACAAATCAATTATTCCCCAATTCTCTTTGCTAAAATTATAACAAGACTGTGAGTAATACATGATCAGCAAATACCTCTAAGATAAAAATGAAGATCTGAAAATAGGCTGTAATTGTTAGAAATTCTTGAATGCCCCACAATAAAAAGGTAGTATTTATTGACTACTCATTCATTGTTATTTTATAGTTAAAAGAAAATAATTACATAACTAGAAATGTGTCCATGGGACACAGATGCCCCCTGCCATGCTCAAATGTTAACAGAAGATTATAAGAAGATGGTTAAAATGATAGAAGAGGCAGGTGGAATGTCGAAAGGTGTATAAATGTTGTTGGTATGCAGTGAACAGTTTACTACAAAACATAGTCTTTTCAATGTGAAGAAATTTTGTTTTAATCAAAATTAAACTAGAAATGGGTTTTTGATTGAACAAAAACATATGTCTCCCCCCAGCCAGTTGCTGCAGGTAGTATTGAGTCAGATGATTGTAAAATTTGACATTTAACCTTCAAGTGTGACCTTGACCTTGAGACACCGCTCCAGCAAAGTGGGTTTTGCACGTCACCTTGATGAGGTGAACATCTGACCCAAGTTTCATAAAAATCCTTCAAGGGCTATTGAAGATACAGAGCGGACACGATTTTGTGGCATTTGACATTTACCCTCCAAGTGTGACCTTGACCTTGAGACACCACACCCGCAAAGTGGGTTCTGCATGTCGCCTTGATGAGGTGAACATCTGACCCAAGTTTCATAAAAATCCTTCAAGGGCTTTTGAAGATACAGAGCGGACACAATTTTGTGGCATTTGACATTTAACCTCCAAGTGTGACCTTGACCTTGAGACACCACACCCACAAAGTGTGTTCTGCACGTCGCCTTGATGAGGTAAACATCTGACCCAAGTTTCATAAAAATCCTTCAAGGGCTTTGGAAGATACAGAGCGGACACGATTTTGTGGCATTTGACATTTAACCTCCAAGTGTGACCTTGCCCTTGAGACACCACACTCGCAAAGTGGGTTCTGCACGTCGCCTTGATGAGGTGAACATCTGACCCAAGTTTCATAAAAATCCTTCAAGGGCTTTGGAAGATACAGAGCGGACACGATTTTGTGACGGACGGACGGACAACCGGGGGAAAAACAATATGTCTCCCCCATTTTTGGGGGGAGACATAATTGATGAATGACTCAAAATTCCTGAAAAAAATGAAAGTGTCATGCTGACTTTAAAAAAGATACTGTGTGCTAGAAAGAAACCTAATTATGCATACTAATGTGTAATGAAATCCCTCAAAGTTTCAGCTTTCAAATGTGCAGAAACTTCATTTTTTCTGAAACAAATTAAGTTGAACCATAACTCTGATAAAATTGGAGGTATCATATCTTATTTCAAAAGGAACCTGTAGTTTTTTAAGACACATATATACATGCAAAATATGAATGAAATTAGGGCAAGTATTTTCTTTTAAAAACATGTAAATGAAAGGTGGAGTTGAAAAACAGACCATAACTCTGATAAAATTTTGAAGTGTCATGCCCAATTTTGAATGGAACCTGTAGTTTCATAAGAGATATACACAGGCAAAATAAGAATGAAATCACTGCATGCATTTCCTTTATATGCATGGAAACAAAATGTGGACAGACAGATGGAATTACAGACAGATGCACAGACAGGTGCAACACTAAATGCCCCTTTGCCATTTTTCGAATGGCAGGGTCATAAAATCTTAACGTAATTCAAAATAGAACTTAAATGCCTATAAAGCATATAACAGCTAGAATGCTCTATTGGACTAGAGGACTGACTTTCTGAATTCCACAGATTTGGAACAAGAACTGGTATGTATCCAGGATGCAGTCATTAAAAGGGATGAATATCAGTTGTGAGAATATGTTTACAAACTTATATACATGTATCATAGAACATTTTAAACATAAGAAATCATAACAGGCGCATGCACTAGGAATTTCCTATTAAGCTTATACTGTACTTACCAGCCATGATAGAATATCCCTATTAGAATTGCAACAATGTAAAATGCTACAAACACTCCTGTTGCAGCGAATATTGCCTTGTAATACAGAGAACCTGAAATAGTGATCAGTCTTGTATATAGGTAATGAAGGTGTTATAAATGTATGTTTAATTACATTAATATCTCTCTATTTTCTTCTAATAATTTATTATCTGCAATCAAAACACAAAAAATGGTATTTTAGGTCTCTGCAATAACAGACCATTTCATTTATTATCACCACATATTACATAGGTTAGGATATCTTACTTATTTTCATAAATGTTCACAGGCCCTCCCTCTGAGTAGGTGCCAAGTTTTTAATTCATTTAATGACCCAAATTCAATTTCTCATAAGGGATAACAAGAAAATTAGTCTGACCTTTTCTAGTGAAACCTGGGTAAAAATGATCTGAGCTGGTGACCTAGCCTACGATCCTACATGACCTCATTTCTACTGATCTGAGCTGGTGACTCAGCCTTTGATCCTATATGACCTCATTTCTACTGATCTGAGCTGGTGACTTAGCCTTCGATCCTATATGACCTCATTTCTACTGATCTGAGCTGGTGACCTAGCCTACGATCCTACATGGCCTGATTTCTACTGATCTGAGCTGGTGACTTAGCCTTCGATCCTACATGACCTCATTTCTACTGATCTGAGCTGGTGACTTAGCCTTCGATCCTACATGACCTCATTTCTACTGATCTGAGCTGGTGACCTAGCCTACGATCCTACATGGCCTGATTTCTACTGATCTGAGCTGGTGACTTAGCCTTCGATCCTACATGACCTCATTTCTACTGATCTGAGCTGATGACTTAGCCTTCGATCCTACATGACCTCATTTCTACTGATCTGAGCTGGTGACTTAGCCTTCGATCCTATATGACCTCATTTCTACTGATCTGAGCTGGTGACCTAGCCTACGATCCTACATGGCCTGATTTCTACTGATCTGAGCTGGTGACTTAGCCTTCGATCCTACATGACCTCATTTCTACTGATCTGAGCTGGTGACTTAGCCTTCCATCCTACATGACCTCATTTCTACTGATCTGAGCTGGTGACTTAGCCTTCGATCCTATATGACCTCATTTCTACTAATCTGAGCTGGTGACCTAGCCTACGATCCTACATGGCCTGATTTCTACTGATCTGAGCTGGTGACTTAGCCTTCGATCCTACATGACCTCATTTCTACTGATCTGAGCTGGTGACTTAGCCTTCGATCCTATATGACCTCATTTCTACTGATCTGAGCTGGTGACTTAGCCTTCGATCCTATATGACCTCATTTCTACTGATCTGAGCTGGTGACCTAGCCTACGATCCTACATGGCCTGATTTCTACTGATCTGAGCTGGTGACCTAGCCTTCGATCCTACATGACCTCATTTCTACTGATCTGAGCTGGTGACTTAGCCTTCGATCCTATATGACCTCATTTCTACTGATCTGAGCTGGTGACTTAGCCTTTGATCCTATATGACCTCATTTCTACTGATCTGAGCTGGTGACTTAGCCTTCGATCCTATATGACCTCATTTCTACTGATCTGAGCTGGTGAGACCTCATTTCTACTGATCTGAGCTGGTGACTTAGCCTTCGATCCTATATGACCTCATTTCTACTGATCTGAGCTGGTGACTTAGCCTTCGATCCTATATGACCTCATTTCTACTGATCTGAGCTGGTGACTTAGCCCTCGATCCTATATGACCTCATTTCTACTGATCTGAGCTGGTGACTTAGCCCTCGATCCTATATGACCTCATTTCTACTGATCTGAGCTGGTGACTTAGCCTTCGATCCTATATGACCTCATTTCTACTGATCTGAGCTGGTGACTTAGCCTTCGATCCTATATGACCTCATTTCTACTGATCTGAGCTGGTGACTTAGCCTTTGATCCTACATGGCCTTATTTCTACTGATCTGAGCTGGTGACCTAGCCTACGATCCTACATGGCCTTATTTCTACTGATCTGAGCTGGTGACTTAGCCTTCGATCCCATATGACCTTATTTCTACTGATCTGAGCTGGTGACTTAGCCTACGATCCTACATGGCCTTATTTCTACTGATCTGAGCTGGTGACTTAGCCTATGATCCTACATGGCTTTATTTCTACTGATCTGAGCTGGTGACTTAGCCTTTGATCCTATATGGCCTCATTTCTACTGATCTGAGCTGGTGACCTAGCCTCAATCCTACATGGCCTTATTTCTACTGATCTGAGCTGGTGACCTAGCCTACGATCCTACATGGCCTTATTTCTACTGATCTGAGCTGGTGACTTAGCCTTCAATCCCACATGGCCTTATTTCTACTGATCTGAGCTGGTGACCTAGTCTTCGATCCTATATGACCTTATTTCTACTGATCTGAGCTGGTGACCTAGCCTACGATCCTATATGACCTTATTTCTACTAATCTGAGCTGGTGACCTAACCTTTGATCTTACAAGTCATTATATCTACTGATCAGAGCTTAGGACAGGGGCAACACTTAATGCCCCTTCACCATTCTTTAAATGGCAGGGGCATAACAAATTGATCAAGTTTCAAAAAGACTGGGGCAAAAAGGTAATCTGTCAGACTGTTCTAGAGTTTTCCATTGATCTGAGCTGAGATGTGGTGACCCTGATTTTGGCTCCACTTGATCCATTTTAGAATTCAATCTATTTTACCAAATGTGACATTAACATGAAAGGACCAACAAGACAAATTTTCTAAGCAAAGGGCCAAAACTGTGACCTGTAGAGTGTTTATTTGATCTGAGCCAGTAACCTAGTTTGAGAATACTTGTACGTGCCCAAGTTTTGAACTCAACTGAGAGACCATCAAGGCAAACATTCCAAGGTTATATTAAGTGTTTGGCCTCTGGAGTGTTCATAAGCTAAAGTTTGATGATGGACAACAAACAAAGGCTTATCACGAACTTTTAAAAATTTAATGAAAATGCTTTGACAACCTCACTGAGTACAACACTTCATAAAATGTGTCTGAAATAGTACTTGTAATGATAAATGATTATTGTATGATGAGGCAAAGTGTATGTACTTACTTGGTATAGTTGCTTTGATGTTTATAGTGACAGTTTTCTGCCTGATATTAATAGTGTCTGGGGGATTTAGGTGGTTCAAGCCATCATTACAGTTATTGTCATTTGGCTTCACAACAACAACAACAAAGAATGAACCTTCCTGGTACTCAGCTTTCTGAAAGATACAGTATTTTCAGACATTCAAACAACTTTAAATGTCATAAAAAAAGATTAATCTAATTGACCTTGAAAGAAAACAAAAATGCCATGCAATTTTTCATTTCTTAAGCATTTACTTGTTTATCTCTGCTATTTCATAATTTACAATATATGAAATTGTTAGATATAAAGGTTTTTATCCTTTTATCCAAAACAGCACAGTTAAACATTCATAGTTGTCTTGTTAACAGTCAGATCCTGTCATACTTAATTTGGATAAAAATATTGCCAAATGAACTAGTATTCAGAGGGTATCAGGTGACAATATCTACTGTCAGATGACTCAATTGATAGGGTGTTCATCTTCAGACTGAAAGGTCCTGGTTTCCAATTCAAGCTAAATATGAAGCATATCCTCAAGCAAACAGAACTAGTCATATGTGCCTCAGTTCACAAACACACAACTGGATACACTCTCTCTCACCACTAGATACCTGGGATGACAGTTACTCTCTCTCACAACTTGATACCTGAGATGACTCTCTCTCTCTCCTCTCTCTCTCTCTCTCTCTCTCTCTCTCTCTCTGGCGGATTATCCTAGCCTCAAATTTTAGAGAAAAGTGAGTTGTGACATTGAAAGGGGTGGGTACGGGAGGGAGTATCCTCCTCCTGTAAGGGATGTCTGCCCCTGAGAACATTTTCAATTTTCTCAGTGAAATGGTGGCATCTGGTGCATATTCAGACTTTAATTTAGATGCTGTTTCTATCCTTTCAAGGAACTTCAAATCTATTCTATGCTCTCATACATCCAAATGTACCAATGACTTCTTATCATGACCTTGACCTTTTTGAGCTACAACTCTTTTCCCATGAAAATTGATTTAAGGATGTTTGCTGAAAGAGACATTTTATGTTTGACATACATGTGGGTATTTTTCTTTAGACAATGTTGACTGAAATAAGAGGCATCAAAAAGTTAAGTTTTGTACAACTCGATCATTGATACCGATTGCGTGAAACAGGGTATTTGTAACACTGCTGACTAGGAAAAGATTTACAGCATGCATAGATTTTATGATTATTTTTTATATGTTTAAAATAGAAAATATTTTGCCAAAATTCTGGTGATGAAGCACTAGAATATTCATGGAGAATCTCCGCAGGAACACTTTAACACTCTTTTAAACACCGCAAATCTAGAAAAACTATGCTGACCTCGGGAGTCTGCACTGACTGCAGTGGTAGAGCAAGCTGTACTGAAGGTTAATGAGACCTGCCCTTGATTAAAATACGCTCCGTGATTGACTTTCCACTTTAGAAGGTAAATAATCCAGCATCAGGGAGTGAACACCGCTTCTTAGAGGAGGCAGGACTATTGATTTTATGGGCGGAGTTACATTTCAGAGTGGCGGTGAGATGAAGAGAGCGATTTTAACTTTAAACTGTCAGTTTTGAAAGTCGCTTTAATCTATGGAAAGGGCAAAGTCTGCATTCTCAGAGCAACTTCTCTGCCCACGTCGCCAACAAAGATGATCCCTGTCTCTCTGGATCATAACTAGATAAGAAGTGTGGTGAGAGTGATATGTCTCATAATTATTCAATTATTCTTTGATCATAAGTGGTATGGTGACAGTACTATCTCTAATAAATTAACCTTTGATCATAAGTGGTATGGTGACAACACCATCTCTCACAAATTATTCTTTGATCAAAAGTGGTATGGTGACAACACCATCTTTCACAAATTATTCTTTGATCATAAGTGGTATGGTGACAGTACTATCTCTAATAAATTATCCTTTGATCATAAGTGGTATGGTGACAACACCATCTTTCACAAATTATTCTTTGATCATAAGTGGTATGGCGACAACACCATCTCTCACAAATTATTCTTTGATCATAAGTGGTATGGTGACAGTGCTATCTCTAATAAATTATTCTTTGATCATAAGTGGTATGGTGACAACACCATCTCTCACAAATTATTTTTTGATCAAAAGTGGTATGTTGCAACACCATCTCTCACAAATTATTTTTTGATCATAAGTGGTATGGTGACAGTACTACCTCTATTGAATTATTCTTTGATCATAAGTATTTTGGTGACTGCACCATCTCTCAAAAAATCATTCTTTAATCATAAGTGGTTTGGTGGCAGCATCATCTCTCATAAATTATTCTTTGATCATAAGTGGTTGACAACAGTACTATCTCTCACAAATTATTCTTTGATAACAAGTGGTACGAAGAGAAAGGTATCTCATATATCATTTATATGGTGACAGCACTATCTCTCAAAGTATTCTTTGATTGCTAATGATGACTCTCATGTTCTTTGATCATAAGTGGTGTGAAGAGAAAGATATTTCATAAATTATTTGTATGGTGACAGTTTTATCTCTCATAAATTATTCTTTGATCGTTAATGGTGACTTTCATGATTTTTTGATCTCTATAGGTGTGGAGAGAAAGCTATCTCAAAATTTATTTGTATGGTGACACTACTATCTCTCATAAATTATTCTTTGACAACAAGTGATGACTCTCATGATTTTTTTATCATAATAGGTGTGGAAAGAAAGATATCTCTCATCAATGATTATCTGATGGTATGGTGAGAGTGGTATCTCTAATAAATCATTCTTTGATTGTTAATGGTGACTTTCATGATTTTTTGATCTCTATAGGTGTGGAGAGAAAGATATCTCTCATCAATGATTATCTGATGGTATGGTGCAGGGCTCCTAAAATTTTGAAATCTCAATCGGTCCGAGACCTCGACCCCCCCCCCCCCCCCCCCACCAAGAACCAACAAAAAAAAAATAGAAACGATTTAAGGGAAAAGAACAATTTCAGTTATGATAGTGTTGACGTCGCGAAAATATGTGTTTTTCAAAGCGAAAGTAGAATTAGAGCTAATTTTACAACGTCAAACTAGTCACTGATATTTTAAAGTGTGCTTTGTGCTGCAGCTAGCCACTACAATTACTATTAAGCCCTTAATTAAATTAAGCAGACGACAGTTATCTCCTATTTCGATGCACACTCCTCGCATCGGTTACGTCACGCTTTTCTACTTTAACTGTTTTCTGTACTGATCAGGGGAAGTAACCGCTGCGGGGAGTACGATTTCGATGAAATTATATTTCACAGTTTGAGCCGGTCAACTTTAATCGATTGGCCGGCTGCTAATCAAGCACACTTTTACTTGTTTACAAGTTAATTGGCGATAATTGCCGCGGGCAACATTGACAGTTTTATGGTTTTATGATAGGTGTGATGTACCGGATTAGCGATCAATTGATGTTTTGGTGTGAGATTTTGACTGTTTCTTGAACAGTTAGACAGATTTTTTTTTTTTTTTGGAAATTATCTGGACCGATTTTTTAAGGACTTTTGGACATCGAAATCGGTCCATAGAGATAAAATTCGGTCAAAACCGGCAAATTTTCGGTTTTCGGGAGCCCTGGTATGGTGAGAGTGGTATCTCTAATAAATCATTCTTTGATCATAAAAGGTGTGGTTAGAGTAATTTCTCTCAAAAATGATTCTATCACTGTAAGTTGTGTCTTGTGAACACCACAAGTAAGTTTTAAGATTTTGGATGTTGATACTGAGCTTAATTTATCAGTTAAACTATGTATTTTCTTACTTACATCTACTGTAATGGCTCCCTGTGTGGTCATGGTCTGGTATTTCCCCTGGTAATCTATGTCTGTGTCAAGGTCAAACACAGGGCACTGAAATCATACAGGGAAATGTTCTAGAACGGATACATAAATCAACAATGTAAGCCGATTGACAGTAAGAACAAACCCTGAAATTCCTTCTAATATAAATTTCAGCCATATTATTTTTTATCGACATGCCGACCTAGCACCTTATCGCTAGAGGCAGCCATAGAAGTATAATTATGAAGGAAGAAGGACAAGGACTTGTGTCAGTACATTAAGTGGAGAATGTCAGGGGCTTCAAAGCTACTGGCCATGGCAAGTAGATGAATGAGAGGAACTGTATATTATGTAAATAACACTATGGTTATAAAATGTATAAAGTTTAATTACTGTACAACATGAAACAGTACAGGAACTGCTTGGGTAGGTAGGAAGATGTGAGGGTGGGTAGGTAGGTTGGAAGTTTTGAGGCATCAAGGCCCAAGGGTTCACTAGTTATCAATCAGAATCAGTTTTCCTCTTTATGGTTTATGGCCACCGTGACCTTGAGCTTTAACCCAGTGACCTCAAAGACAATAAGGGTCATCTCCTGAACAGACAACCTGCATAGCAAGTCTGAGGAGCCAATGCCAAAGGTTTCTCTAGTAAATGACTGGAAACCATTTTTCTGTTAATGGTCACTTTGATCTTGAAGTTTGACCTAGTGACCCAAAAAACAGTATGAGTCATCTACTGGTCATTATCGTGAAATGAACATTAATTTTAAGAACCCTGCCCTCAAGCATTCTTTAGTTATTCATCCATTTTTCAGTTAAGGATTAACTTTACCTTGACCTTTGATCTAGTGACCTAAAACCTATAGGGGTCATCTAGTGGCCATGACCAACCTGCCTATGAAGTTTTAGGAAGCCTTGGTCCAAGCATCCTATAGTAATTGATCAGAAACCATTTTCATTTTCTTTTCAAGGTCACTGTGATGTAACTGACTAAGGTTTTTGATGTCAAACTCTGCTACCAATCTAACTCTTATGTAACAAAGTGGACAATGAAATGAACATTTTGCAACTCAACTGAACCAAAATTAGTAAGTCTTACCTTGGTATTCTGGATTGAGAGCACTGCACAAAGTTTATCAGAAGATCTTGCCCGGATGAGAACAGACTGAACATCTGCGGGAAATATGTACTTGTAATATACTGGCTTGGATGGAGAACTGGACACATGATGGTCTATACCTGTCCTAGAATACAAGAAGACACCAGTGACTCTCAGTCACTTCAGTAGAATGGTCAGACTTTCAACTGATCCCTCAAAGGAAAGATAATTTAAAATTAAAACATGACTGAACACATGGCTTTGAAGGCTGCAATACTGCACTCTAATAAAGACTTCTTAATGTATAAGTAAATCAAAGAAAACAGGTAAGACTATTGCCAAGCAATAAAAGTCCCCTACCGGAAAGGGCGTTGTCTCACTAAATAGAATCAAAATTCAAATACTGACAATAAGTTAGCTGAAATCAAAAGTTTGTTGTTAATGACAGATTAAGGTAAGTTTTATACAACAGATAATCAAAAGATCACATGCTTATTAAGTGGATGTAATGCAGTAAATAAAATATTCTCATGTAATACAAATAAATATCTCAAATTTTCATGTGGACAGAGATCAGGTGGTGGTCAGAATAGTACCCAGGCATATTGGCTAAGTTACAATTTCCAGCCGGGTAGTTAGTGAAGGTAATATCCAGGATAGATCCAAGTTCATCGGTAGGCTGCTGTAGGAACAAAATAAAATGATGTGCATTATCTCCATAATGCAATCTATCCATGTTTCAAGTTTCATGAAAATATTCCAAGCACTTTTTTAATTATTGCAGGATCCAGTTCAAATGCATTAATAGGTTCCAGAAATTTTTTTAAAAATATAGATTTTTGGAAAGTTTTCAATGTGAAAAAGGGGGATAACTTTGTGAAATCAAAGGTCAGAGCTATGGGACATGACATGTGAACTGGTCTTTTGAGTATCTGTAGTAAGTTTAAAATGGATATCTACAGGGTTTCAAAAGTATATCACTATTTTTGCAATATTTCAAGTCTACTGTTGCCATAGCAACCAGATTTCTCAACATAGGAAAAAAATAAATACTGTGTATAATCTCCATTTTGCCATTTATCCATGTTTCAAGTTTCATGAAAATATTACAAGTACTTTTTTAATTATTGCAGAATCCAGTTTTTGTGTACAGACAGATGGATGCACAGACAACAAACCTATAATCACCCCCACCCCCGAGCCCCGGTGAACCAGTAGGGGACTAATAACTACAGGAAAACTATAAGAATATCCTTTTTCTTTGCTTTAAATGCATACAATATTGTTTTTTTTTTTGTTTTTTTTTTTTTTGTTTGTTTTTTTGTTTTTTTAAGAAAAAGGAATAGTAAAAATTGAAAGCCAGACTCTTTGAATTAAAAGAGTTTTGCAAGACAATGACATTGAGTCTGAAAATCCAAAAATCTCACTGTATAATAAAACTGTCTACAAGCTGAGCCTTCAGGGTGTAAGGTACACTAATATTTGCTTGAGTTGAGATCTCCACATATATCCTCTGATCTTCATGGAACAAATCTACTGGGCACAGTGTACGACTGACATCTTTATATTCATATCTGAAAGACAGCAGAGAAATATATGTAATATTCAATAAAACTCTTTACTTTTTTAAAGACTTTTTTTTATTACATGGGTACCATTTTAAACAGTAACTGTTTATGCTGTTAGCCACTGGAATGTTAAAGGTTATACATTATACATAATTACATGTATAATAGTTCCACTATTAAATTTTTTAGTTTAAACTTAAAAACAAAGAAAGTTGTTAACAGTTCTACCAACTTTCATGAACAATTCTGGACCACTGCCTGAAATTTTTACCAGCATTCAATCAGATAATTCTTACTCTAATGCAACTGAAAGAATGTAAACCTGTGATCTGAACATATATCACTCAACTACCATGGCACCCCAGGACACTTCAAATCAACACAAAGAAAAGGAAATTGCCATCAAATATATAGAAATTAAATGAAAAGAAATAAAATAACTAACACTGCTTGTGTGTCAGACAGTAACAATGGTATCTGCCATGAAATGACGCTTCGTTCCTGGCGAATGACAAATATGGTGGGGAATTCCTTCACACTGTGTTTTCCAGTTGTGAATATTCTAACAGCACTTCTCTGAAATATTAATTTTCATTTCATTCTTCTAATATTCTTGATTCTATTAAGGAATTCAATAATATGAATGAATGCCTGTTGTATTTCCTCTAATTTCTTGAACTGCAGTGCAGTAAATTTTCATTCAGATTTATAAACACTGATTTTTTTTTAAATAAATGAAATCACAATGTTATTTAAGTATAAAATTCAACAAATACAACCTGTACAATAATTATTTAAACTCCACATGGAAGAAAACAGTCAAGAACTGGAAAGGTCCATTCCTGATCAAATGATGAATGGTTCTAAACATACTACTGACAGTGTCTCATTATGATGTGAAAAGCAAAAGAACCAACCATACGTGAGAAGAAATCTAACTTCAAAATTTAAGGATTTTACTTGATTTTTTCTTTCATTTCTGAGAATTACCTCTGGTACTAGCAGGTATGTTCTGCATATTTCCAATTTTTAAAGAAATCCTTACAGTAAATTCTGAACTTCAATTAAGCCACATCATTATTCTGATAATTATAGATTGCAAAGATTTTATTATTTTAGAGATAAAATATGGAAGAATCCTTGCTTTTCTCTACAGCATTTCACTGTTTGCATCAAATTTATATCAACTGTTCAATACAATAAAGTAGAATGTGGTCCAAATATTTAGACATAGTCGGTGGATTTGATGATACTTTTTTATTGCATTTGCCAATTAACACAAAAGATAAAAAAAGAAAGAAAAATACGAACATAAAATCTTAACTGTGCATATGTGATATCTTTCTATGAAGGACTAAAGTAGAATGCTACACCTGAGTTACTGAAATGCTAGTCAAACATTTGAGGTTTGTCCAGTTGGACTGACCAAATAGTCTTAAGCATATTCTGAGATATTTTTGTTTTGGGTCAAATTCTTGCTATAAGTTAACGTCAAAACCAACAAGAGGGCCATGATGGCCCTGTATCGCTCACCTGAGTATGACTGCTTTTAACAAAGTTGCTATGGACCTGGTTAATTGACCCCAGATGACCGCTATTCGAACTTGACCTAGAAATTATTGAAACAATCTCTTTGACAAATTTCAAGGTTATTTGTACTGAAAATGTTACCTCTAGAGTGTTAACAAGGTTTTTCAATATTTGGGCTTGGGCTCTATGACCTAGTTTTTAACCCAGATGTCCCATATTTGAACTTGACCTAGAAATTATTGAAACAATCTCTCTGACAAATTTCCAGGATATTTGGACTGAAAAAGTAGCCTCTAGAGTGTTAACAAGGTTTTTCGATATTTAGGCTCTATGACCTAGTTTTTGACCCCAGATAAACCATATCCAAACTTGAGCTACAAATCATCAAAACAACCCTTCTGACAAATTTCCAGGATATTTGGAGTGAAAATGCAGCCTCTAGAGTGTTTACAAAGTTTTTCGATATTTGGGCTCTGTGACCTAGTTTTCCACTCCAGATGACCCATATTCAAACTTGAGCTAGAAACCATAGAATTAAGCTTTCTGACAAATTTCCAGGTTATTTGGAATTAAAATGTTACCTCTAGAGTGTTAACAAGGTTTTTCCATATTTGGGCTCTGTGACCTTGTTTTTGACCCAAGATGACCCATACTCCAACTTGAGGTAGAAATCATCAAAAAAACCTGTCTGACAAATTTCCAGGATATTTAAAACTGAAAATGTAACCTCTGGAGTGTTAAAAAGGTTTTTTAAAATTTGGGCCATGTGACCTAGTTTCTGATCCCAAACAACCCATATTCAAATATGAGCTAGAAATCATTGAAGCAACTTTCCTGACAAATTTCAAGGACATTTGGACTAAAAATGTAACCTCTAGAGCATTAACAAGGTTTTTCTACTTTTGGGCTCTGTGACCTAGTTTTTGACCCCAGAAAACCTATATTCAAAACTGAGCTAGAAATCATCGATAGAACCTTTCTGACAAATTTCCAGATTATTTGGACTGAAAATGTTACCTTTAGAATGTTAACAAGGTTTTTCCATATTTGGTATCTGTGACCTAGTTTGTGACCCAAGATGACCCATATTCGAACTTGATACAGAAATCCTCAAGGCAACCTATCTGACAAATTTCCAGATTATTTGGGCTGAAAATGTAACCTCTAGAGTGTTAACAAGCTTTATCAATATTTGGGCTCTGTGACCTAGTTTTTGAACCCAGATGACCCATATTCGAACTTGAGCTAGAAATCTTTGAAGCAACTTTTCTGACAAATTTCCAGATTATTTGGGCTGAAAATGTTACCTCTAGAGTGTTAAAAAGATGTTTCTATTTTTGGGCTCTGTGACCTAGTTTTTGAACCCAGATGACCCATATTCGAACTTGAGCTACAAATCATAAAAGCAACCTTCCTGACAAATTTCCAGATTATTTGGTCTAAAAATGTTACCTCTAGAGTGTTAACAAGGTTTATCAATATCTGGGCTCTGTGACCTAGTTTTCGACCCCAGATGACCCATATTTGAACTTGACCTAGAAATCGTCAAAGCAACCTTTCTGACAAATTTCTAGATTATTTGGGCTGAAAATGTAATCTCTAGAGTGTTAACAAGATTTTTCTATTTTTGGGCTCCGTGACCTAGTTTTTGAACCCAGATGACCCATATTAGAACTTGAGCTAAAAATCATCGATAGAACTTTTCTGACAAATTTCCAGGATATTTGGACTGAAAAAGTAGCTTCTAGAGTGTTAACAAGGTTTTTCTATATTTGGCTCTGTGTCCTAATTTTCCAACCGTGATAAACCATGTTCGCACTCATCTGAGATATTAATGAGACAAACATCCTGACCAAGTTTCATGACAATTGAGGCAAAAATGTGACCACTAGAGTGTTAACAAACTAACTGTGGACGGACGGACGGACGGACGGACGATGGACAAAAGGTGATCAGAATAGCTCACTCTGTCACTATGTGACAGGTGAGCTAAAAAGATACTTTTCTATGGTGAAACACAGATTTAGGTTAAAATGTGAAAATGTAAGTGATTTAAATAAAGAACTTGTGAAACAAAATAATTATAATACATTTTTGGTGCAAAAAATGCCAGTCTATCATGTTACAAGATTTTAAACCATTAAACTTCCTTTCACCATCTCTATTGTTTACACTAGTCAAAATAATTCAAGTGACATCTTATGCATATTCTGAGATATTTTTGTTTGGGTCAGAATCAATGCTAACTGGTTCCTCGCCTCTGGTTTCAATCATCAGTGTCTTACTGTACAGCAAATAATTACTAACCATTTCAATAAATGATGTTTTAAATTAGACTAAAACACATAGTATCTTTAGAAATACACGATGCTTACATTAGTAGCTAAAGCTGAGATCAGGCACGGATTTACCGGGGGGGCTTATAGGGCCCAAGCCCCCCCAGCTGGCCCGTTTGTAAAAAAATAAAAGGGCTCATTTTCAAAGACTCTTAAACATTTTATTCAGCTCTTTTCACCTCGTAACAGAAACACAGTCAACTTTTCAATTTGCAATGGTCATGCAATATTGCGTAACAACTGATAACGAGTTTGCAACTTTATTGCCGTCTATATTACACAATGTACCGTATATTCGGCGGCACGGATTATCAGAGAATTCTCCAAACTCATCAAGATGTATAGTTTCAAGCGTCTAGTAACCTTGACGTATTTGATAAAGTTGTTAAATGAGCGTCTGCTGGCCATGATCAGTTGCCTGACGATATTGTGCAAACTCCAATCGTAACAACACGGCCTTTTCCGACAACTTCGTATAAAGACATATTGAAGTCGCCCGAGGTGTTCCGAATGGTGCAAACTCCACACAGCGGTTCCATACTTACTGCCGAAAGTCATGTCACGTGATGATGGTCGAAAGTAAATAAACAAAATTTTAAACTTTTTTTCAAGTTACATTTTTTAAAATTTCATTACACACAGGCATGTTTAATAGATGCAGTTCCCATTGTAACTATACTAAACAGAGAAAAAAATAAATTCTTAAAAAAAGTTCATACATGTTTATATAGCTGAAATCCAGCTAAGGTTAACCCGTGTCTGCAAAATGAAGGGGAGATCACTGCGAGGAGATTGGATAATGTGATTACGTTGTTATTTGTTATGAAAATTAATTTATTGATAAATTATTTGTTTCAGAGGACTTTATAAATATAAAATAAAAAAAGTTAAAACTTGTCATATGTTTTTTGCTTTAGTTGAACATTTCAAAAAAATACCAGTATATTTCTTTTAAATTCTCACACAAATTTCATTATATTTTTATGCCTAAAATGCACCAAAATGGGCCATTTAGTCCACCTTTTTAGAAAATTTTCTTGGGGGAGGCCCCCCAAACCCCCCCCCCCCCCCTACAGAAGGGGGTCACCCCCTTCCGTACCTTCCCCCAAGCCCCCCCAGTCAAAAATTTCTGGATCCGGCCCTGTGAGATATTGTAACGATACACATCGCTTTTATCCTGTGTAACATTGCCATCATATGTCTTGTTGAAGTCAGCTGATTTAGGCTCAATAATGCTGAGGCCGTGCTGTCTCGCCTCCTGTAAAAAAAATCTTCTACTTCCTCTTTCAATAGTTTTTGGTGTTCCTACTGTTTCGTAAACAACAATTGAAAAAACAATGAACGATATGCATCGGTACATATTTTGCTGTCTTTTTCATTCAGGTGTCCAAAAAATGATATTACGATTAATATGACATTATATGCTCACTTTACGCAACTTTCACTTTTGGATTGCTTCCGCATTATGGCCTGTGCTATATATAACTAAAACCCGTGTCGGTAAAAATCGGTAATCCTGCAGCGGTTACCTCCCTTACATTAAAGTTCTCAGCGAACGTAAATGCAACCTCATAAGCAACACATAAAATAACAGTGGTAGAGGTCTTTGTCATATTTTTCTACATTAAGTTTCTGATATTAAAGGCGAATTATTATTCATGTGTGACAGCCCGTTTATCTTAAGCTATGTGTAATATACAGGTTCGAGTTTTCTGGATTAGACCAGGTTCGGTTCGAACACAACAGACCGAAGTCTGTTGTAGGGACTTGAACTTGTTAAAGAAAATAAGAAAGGTCAACCGAGTGTTAACGTTAAAAGAAGAATAGGCTGTCTAATAAAACAGACAATTGATCACGGACTCGATCCTCAGTGACCTTGGGTAGTAGGCTGTCCCTAGCTACAGAAAATATTAAAGACAGTTTGTTAAAGAATGTTGAATTATTATTCCTATTACTAAATAGTTGAAAAGAGTTCATACATCTTGCTCAACAAATAAATTCCAAAATTAACAAGAAAGCACTGTAATTATGAGCCAATTTACAGAGAACACTAGCGGGTTTATAGACTTACTTTAACTCTTTTTTGTGTTATCCTTGACATACAATGTTTATTGACATGGCTGTTCTCATAAATAATCATACCACATGTAAATATATTCCTCACTAAAGTATTACAAATAAAAATAGAAGATTTCTTTTTATCTCTTTTTTACATCTATATCATACTTAAAAAATAATGTTGTGCAAAATGTGTACATTGATGAATTGTATTGACAATCAACTGAATGAGTTACCTATTTTTTCCATAACTAATGGATTTCGTACTTCTATTTATTTATTTTAATTGAAATTAAGAAACTTGAAATAAATGAAAGGAACTAACACTATATATTTTTTATAACATTTTACAAAAAGAAAGAAAAAAAGTATATTTGACCATGATATGTCACGTTACGAAAGTACGACTTTGAAAAGGAAAGAAAGAAAGAAAGAAATAATAAAATTTTACAAATTGATTAAAACAAATACCAAAAATGAATTTATGGTGTATCCATTGCTTTTTCTTTTGCTTTTTGATATTTTATTTAAAAATTTGATGTATGTTAATGTACTAATATCACATAATTATATATTATTTTGAATTAATTCTGTAAAGACATATTGGGAATGAAAAGTCTAGTGAGGGAAAGTCTTGGAGTGAAATGTCTGTCAAACGTGATGATAGACGAAAAGATAATCTTTTAAAGTTATGTTGTTTTCTATTTAGTTTTTAATCTCTTGACTGACAAAAAGTAATTTCTTTGAAAAAAAGTTCATACATGGGCATAAAAATGGCAGCCAGATAAGGTAGAAATCGGTGCCTTGAGATCTTGAAAATGAAGAGGCGGTCATTGCGAAGGAGATGGTAAAATCCGATGACCTTAAGATTTAAAAACCGGCTGATACCGCTGAAGAGCCAATTAACTCAAATACACCTAATGTCACAAGAAATTAGATTCCGTTATCCTGAACTGATTGATTGGGTGTAAATGCCCACATATAAAAAAACCTGTTTCGCTTCAAAATTCCAGAAATGAGGCAACATCGATTTGAATGTCTAGTGAAGAAAAAAACAGGTGTCAACATTTTCCTAAAACTAGATAGGAGCCCGTGCAAGCAGAGGCTTAAAGTAATAAAAGTTTTCGATATTGGTACTTCAAACATGCATGTTTTAATGCTTTTTACTGGCATTTGTTTGAAATGATATGTGACCAGCATGTTAATACAACTTTTGATCCCAAATTTTGCCTTTAAAGGCATGCAAGTTGTGTCAAAATCACATAACATATCTATAAAATAAGGTACGTG
The DNA here is from genome assembly GCA_012932295.1 of Cyclina sinensis. Taxonomy (NCBI): domain Eukaryota; kingdom Metazoa; phylum Mollusca; class Bivalvia; order Venerida; family Veneridae; genus Cyclina; species Cyclina sinensis. The sequence continues at coordinate 18,563,773 of JAAONU010000002.1, forward strand.
TATAATCTATTAGTAGTACATGTTTTGTTATTTACCAGAAACGGTTATGCCTCTTTAGGTAACTTTCGAAATTTATGCTGTCTTAAAAGGCCTTTAATTTCATTGCATTAGATCTTGAAAATCAGAAGTATTTGAAATAGTTTTATTTAAAAAAAATCGATGTACTGCAGTTTAACTTAGGAGAAACACAAACTTGACCACTCCGTCCTAATGATACCACATGGTGTGTCCCTTTCCAAGAGCGAAAAGAAACATGCTGTTAAAACAACAGTTATTATTGTACAAAGCTGATCTGCATCCTTTTTGAATACATATCTGTAATAATAGGAAATCTGTTCAAAGTCACCATGTATTACTTGGTAAATGGCTGCTAAGTAGCAGTGTCGAAAGACCAAAAATGCGAATCAAGTTTTAGATTGTTTCAACTACACTTTTTTGTTTTTGTTTTAAGGCAGTTTTCTGGGTGACATACATGCTCTTCTAGATCAGCAAAGAGTTGGATTCGTTTAAAATGTAAGAACTTTTCGGAATTTTCTATCTATTTTTGGATCGATTGTCACAACACACCATCGATCCAATGTTATAAAGGACACTAACTTATTACAAATCACCTATTAACGACCAGAATTTTCTACCTATCACCAAAACAAATAGTTCTATCAATTCAAACATTAAGAATAACTTTTACCTACTTAGAAGTTCAGTGATCAGTTAGCAATATAGAAATTGCATAATTCAATACGTTTCCAACAATCGTGGTTTAAGAGAAAGTTGTTTTTGATTTTCTTTTTTTTTATTGTTTCTGTCTAATGTTCTGTGCGGCACGAGAAACGTTAATTAATCTGGATTCAAAAACAATCGATCCATCAGTGCTTTGATTATACCTGGATCTTAGGAAAATGAATGGCAACAGCCTAGTGCAATTTTACATTAACTATGCTAGTTTCTTCTGGTACAGTGACCCTTGTAAAGGAATTCACAGCATTATCTTGTAATTCCTCTAATAGTTTTACTTTGTCCACATTTTACTACAAGGCACTTGAGGCCAGAATGCTGTACCTTCAGATTTAAAACCTGTCAAAAATAAGGTCAAATTTAAGACAGAAGTCAAACTTCATTTTGGAAACTGTACGAAACTCATGGAACTGAATTTATCACAGACATTTGATTTCTGTACCTCACTCTTTAGATTGTAGTTGTTGAACTGAAGTATAAATGTTAAAGTAGCCAGACTAAACAGATGTTTTAATTCTTATTTCCTTTAAAAACTAAAGTTTCCAACTGATATATTTTAATTTTCGTTTATGTTTGTTATCAATGCATGCATATATACTTTTTTAACACAAACATACTAACTAACTTACTTACTTGCAAACTTCCATACATTCTTGGCAAAATAAGGTAAGTTTTTATTAAAGTTTTTTTTTTTTACTCTTTGTTAATTACAAATTGTTCAAATTAAGAAATATGATTTAATATTGCGTGGTTATTTATAAGTGTTTACGATTGAACAACTTATGACTGACTGACTATCAGCATATCATGGACAGATACGTAAACTTCTGTACATTTTTGGTTTTTTATTCATACAGCTAAATTTTAGAAAAGAAATGTCCTAACTGCAAGGCATTACAAAGCTGTATAAATATGCTCGTCTTGAATTTGTTTTCAATTGGAATCCAGAAGGCATGATCATTATTATCTATTATTTAGATTAACAAATCCTCAAACAGCATTTTTAAAAAGAAATGAGGAACATTTGCTAGTTTTTTTCTTGCCATCCCAAAAACATCTACTTTGGTATTATCCAGGTTAACTCCCATTATAAAGCTTTGCGCATTTTAAAAATCGTTGCCCTTTATAAATGATCTTCGCAGTAGACTCTGTTGTGAGAATAACACGTCGTAAATTGACAAAACCGGCTAGCAAACCAAAATCTTTGAAAATGACATTGTTTCATTTCGGAAACTGTGTAGCGCTTGCTTATGTTCCATATGTCTTAGTTTACAAGTGTTCAGGATTGTAAGTATCATAATTAACACGTTACTTAACTTTTAAAGACTTAGTTCATTTTTAGAGATTGTAGAAGGTTTATTGATGATGGCAAGCCAGCCCAGGTCACAGGAGCTTGAAATTGTATATATATTTTTTTGTCGTTCAAGGGTCAAAACTGTACACCTAGCTTCTTTTCTTTATATAAAAACATGAGGAATGAAATGCTCAGCTGCCCCACCCACTAAAAGTTCAAGCCACATTTTCAAAAATGTTTAGTTGTTTAATGCAGTTTTTTCTGGCATTCAATTAATCAGCAGATAACTAATCCGATATTGAGCACACATAAGTAGACAAATTATCTCTAATTATAGTTGTTAAATGCTGGTTGATATGCCTTTGAAATATCCCAATATCAAAAAGGAAACGATCGAACTAGTGAAAAAAAAACACGCATGTTTGCGCGATTTTGCTACAAAAATGCTTTGCTTAAGTTTAACAGTTACACATGCACAAGTAATTAGGTGTGAATGACCCTAAAAAAATATTTCTGACTTTCTGCCAATTGAATATTCAGGGTGATGAAACGACTTTTCATTTACTATACGTAATCAGTCCGACGAAACAGTTTGTTGATATAATGACTGTAAAGCTACAGTATGTGCCAGGAGGAACTCTCTTTTTCCTCGAGGTCGTTGCGGACTACCCATTCCTTAAAACGCGACCAAATCCGCCGCATTTCGAGGACAACAGCCGCGGACATGGTCACCAAATATCGCGGCGGACGTCCGCTAAATGGTTCCGCGAACTTTTTCACAGGTAAGAATTGATGTATCGAGGCTCACAAAGTTTCTGATTACACACATTTTGGCGAATTTTACGCTTAAAAATATCATTTAAATGTATAAAACTCTCATAAAACTCTCATTCTGATGCATTTGTTTACGAATGCTCATATTTGTTAACGGAAGGAATGACAATTCAAAACCGAAAGTAATTGCTTCTCAGAACAGCTGACCCTATTTTCAGAAAATAAATTGACTGGTTTTCGATTTACACATGTTAAAACTGCTTTCCTATATTTAAAGAAAACATACAATATGTAAACCCTACTGCGACATCTGTATCGTCTATGCACATGACAAAATTATTGATTGATTTTGCTATACAATAACGAGCGTTTTCAACGATGGAAGTACACATAAACCTACACAGCAAATGTATGAGAAATTTTGGTTTTAATTTTACCAAATGTCACACAATTGGCAGACGTAAAATGCACAGTTTCATTACGGTCATTTCATTAAATTTTCAGCTTATCCAGGTGAGTTAAGACTCTAATTATTTTCGCGCTGGTCGTAAATATCGTTGAGAAATTTCGCGATGTGGAGACATCGAGGAAATCCGTTTTTTTCCTCGATGTCGGGGCGGATTTGTTTTCCCGCGTCCGTGAAATAAAGCAGAAAATGTGAGTTCCTCCTGGCGTGTACTGTACAGTACAGCTCCCGCGATATGTACATTTTTCTCTTTAACTCCGCGGACTTAAGGAGGAAAATGGCAGAGAAACACTGAGAAACTCCCTAAATCGCGGAGGCGTCGCAGAGACGAATTTTGTCTGATAACTGACGGTATTTACTGTGAAACTGCATTAAATCAATCCTCCGCTAATCTCCGTGATTTGATTATGCATTCAGTTGACTGAATTGTTTATTTTCTAGTGAAATTTCATATTTACTTACTCTTTTTATCTTTATGTTTTAGGATGTCTTATATTTTTATTCGTAACTATGTTTTTACAACAGACTTAAAAATACACGATATCATGTGTTGGTCTCATCACCTATGATCTGTACACGCATGCTATATTGTTTATTGGTTCCAAAATATAAGATATGACCTTAAACATTGAGCGACAGTAATTTTCCATAAATGGTTTTCACATTACGTCACTTTACAAGCTTCAGACACCACGTGCTCTTTAGAGCGGGAAATGTGCCATGCTTTTTCTGTGAAAACCAAATTTTTAATGATGTTTTGTGAATAAGATATTTAATATCTTTGACATATATCTGGATATTTTTTTTATTAAGACAATGTTGGCTTTGTTGACCGAACAGAAAGTTTGGTTTTGTACGACTCAATCATTTATACTGAATGCATGAAATGAGGGTATTTGTAGGAAACAAACACAGACGATTATGAATAGATATACACACCTTCCTGACAGCTTGTTAATTAATTTCTGCAATTTATATATTTTCAAGTTTTTATTTGGTGCCGCGCTTGGGTTAATCCGCTCGCAAATAAATTACAAATGATAATCAAACTGCGAAAAGTTAATACATCTTATCTAAACAGTCAAAATCTGAAAAAAAGGGCTCTAATTCTGATGCAATTGTGTACGAATGCTCCTATTTGTTTACACAAAACAGCTGATCATATTTTCAGAAAATGAATTGACCAGTTTACAATCAAGACGTGTTAAACTGCTTTCATATTTTTAAGAAACCTAAACTGCTGCGACATCTGTATTGTCTAGGCACTCGGCAAAAATTATTGATCGGTTTTGCTAAATAATAACAAGCGTTTTGAAAAATTCAAAATAAACGTGCACAGCAAATGTATTTTATAATGATTATTTTTCACACCTTTAAATCGAAAATAATTTGTCAAAACTCTTATGATGAAACATTAGAATATTTGCAGAGAATCTCCGCGGTAACGCTCTAAACCACTTAAAAACGCGGCGATTGTTTGTAAATTTAAATCGCGGAGATTCTGAGCGTTTTTCAAGGAGAATTTCCGCGGATTGCAACAATCGCAGATGAAGCACAAAATTTGTACATATCGCGGGAGCTGTACTGTATCAATCAGTCTGTCATTCAGCAGACATGATTATCTTATGGTGATGTCATAAGACATTTTGCTAGGAAAGAGTTTCACAGTCCAAATGTGAAATAAATGGCAAATACACTTGGGCGACAGGTTTTAATGAAGTTTTTTTACTAGAATAGTAATTAAATATATGTTCTTTCGATGTTTGGTGTGAATTGAAAAAGAATTTATATTTTAACAGAAAAAAATCCACCAAAACCATCGGCAGTGTTGCTGCTAAATTTTCCATGCACAAAAATGACAGTTAAAATTAGCAGTTTTTGTGTTGCCTGCTAGGAAGTAGCCGCGACATATAGGGATCACTTCTCCGTCATCTGTCCGTCCGTCACAAAACTTGTCCGAACTACTCCTCAGAAACTACTGGTGCGATTTCATCCAAATTTTTCAGGAATGATCAGTTCCAAGTCTAGTTGTGCATATTTTCCGCATTTTGCTAAAATTGTCCATAACTTTAGTATTTATGGTTGGATTTGATTTATACTTGGACAAAACAACACTTATGACAAAACTGACATGTTGAATAACTCAGATATGACCATGACCTTAAAATGACCTTGACCGTCAAGGTCAGATGATTGGATTTTGCTTAAATTGTCATAATTTTCTCATTTATTTATAGATTTGATTCATATTTGGACTAAACAACAAATCCGACATAATGATTATTTCAGGTTTGACCTTGAACTTTAAATGACCTTGACAGTCAAGGTCAAATCTTTGAATTTTGTTAAAGCTGCCAAAATTTTGTTATTTATAGTTGGATTTGAATCAGACAAAACAACACTAATGACAACACCGACAAGATAAATTATTTAAGTTTGACCTTAACCTTAAAATTACAACTGTACCATGACCTTCAAGGTCAAATAATTAAATTTTGCTTAAATTGTCATAACTTTGTTGTTTATGGTTGGTTTTGATTCATACTTAGACAAAGGAACAATTATGACTAAAGCGACATACTGAATAACTCAGGTTTGACCATAACCTAAAATGACCATGACTGTCAAGGACAGATGATTGAATATTGCTTAAATTGTCATACCTTTCTCATTACAGTACAGCTCAAGCAATTTTTCCACTTTCCGCTCTGTCACCGCGGACACTTTTAACGGCGAGCGGAAAATCGCGGGGGACATACTATAGTCAGCCGCGGTGACAAATCACTGCGGACGGGTAGTAAAAAAACCCCGCAATCCGCGGTGAAAAATCACAGAGATTTGCCGTGATTAATTCGGATATACCTGTAAATGTTCACGTAAATGTACAACGTAATCTTCTTTTAAAAAATCAATAAGACTTACAATGTTACTGTTGATTTTAATCAATAAAATTATTTAATTAGCTCGGCGATATTAATGTAGATTTACCGGGGAGAATCACATCACAAAACAGTTCAATAAAAAAAGTTTCAAGAAAACGGAAAAACGATCCAAAACACGTCACAAGGCAGCTTTTTGTGTTCCGTCCGGAATCTGTGAGTTCAATAGGATGCCTTTTGGTCTCAAAAATGCACCTATGTCATTTTAAATGTTAATGACAAAAGTTCTACGGTCAATCTTACGTTGGCGCCAGTAAAATTAACCAATTAAAGATTTTATGCGCCAGAATTAAAATTTTGGCGAGCGACAGCGGGAACCCTGTAACAGTCATGATCAATATGTTTATTTAGGTGAATAAACATGATTATAGCAGTTGAGGAAATTTCACACGCAAATCTTTAAATTTTGTAATTATTAACATACGACAGGTGTTACGTCGTTTAAATACATAACATAAAGGGGTGTTGGTCGTTTCGTCAAACTTATTTTTCTGTACAAAACAGGTAGTTTGTTCGTCAAACTTAATTTTTAGAGTAGATAATTACCGATTTTACCGAAGTGTCAAACAGATGCAATTACATGCAGACAGACTATTAACGTTAAAGCTGTTCACATTAAACGTCGCGCAAAGGTACCGCTGATTAATTGTTTGTCTTATCGGTAATTATACAAATTAGATTATTATCTTGCTAATTAGGTTGATTGCACATTCATTTTAATGAATCACAAACACACTTCAGCAATCAATTATAATTTTATTTCAATAGGTGTGAAATACTATATATTATTAATTTGACGAAACGACTTTTTGCTTGCTATATAAAATAAGTTTGACGAAACGACGGTTTGACGAAACGACCATAATTCACATAAAGTTTTTTTTCTTTAAAAAATGTGTTTGAGTTCGTTATACTTTACAGACGTACAGTAATAGAAATAAATGTCCCCGTGTAATAAATAAATTAATGGTCACCTGAGAGAGCGAAATACCGCTGCAATATTTCACAGTGATCCGCAGCGATGATATCCAGCAGCGCAAATTTCACCCGATCGAGTGGACGAGTGGAAAGTCACAACTGTCGCGGGGACATCGCAGTGACAATCCACCCTTAAAAAAATCGTGGGGATCGGCGGACTTTGGAAAAATTGCTTGAGCTGTACTGTATTTATGGATTTGATTCATACTAGGACAAAACAACACTTATGACAAATCCAACATTTTGATTCTTTCAGATATGACCTTGACCTTTAAATTACCTTTACAGTCAAGGTCAATATTGAATTTGCTAAACCTGGCCATAATTTTGTTATTTGTGGTTGGATGTAAATTGTACTTGGAAAAAAAAACAACACTTATGACAAAGCCGACATGATAAATTATATAAGTGTGACCTTTACCTTAAAATGACCACGACCGTCAAGGTCTAATTATTGAATTTTGCTTAAATTGTCATAACTTTTGTATTTATTTATGGATTTGCCCATACTTGGTCAAAACAACACTTATGGCAAATCCGACATTATGATTCTTTGATGTATCAACATTACGTTAAAATGACCTTGACAGTCAAGGTCCCATTATTGTATTATGCCTAAATTGTCATAACTGTTGTTTATTTATGGATTTGATTTATACTTTGATAAAACAACAAAACTGACATTTTAATTTATTAAAATTATGACCTTGACCTTTAGATGACCTTGACATTTAAGGTCAAGTTATTGAATTTTGCTTAAAATAGCCAAATTATTGTTATTTATTTGATTTGATTTGGACTTCGAAACTGGGTGACTTGGTCAAGCTCACATAGACCTTAACATTGAAAACCATTTCTGCAATGTAACTTGACAATCATTTGTTATAGAGACTTCAAACTTTATATCATGATTGCACACATTGAGTGGATGACCCTACAACATGTACACATTTTAGGGTCAATATGTCAAAGATCAAGGTCACAGTGACATAAATGTTTAGAATCATTTACACTCTGTAACTGGACAGTCATTTGTCATAGAGACTTCAAAATTCATGTAATGGTTGCACACATTGAGTGAATAAGGCCTATTGATTTTGGGGTCAGTAGGTCAAAGGTCAAGGTTAGAGTGACCTAAGCACTGAAAATTATTTCCGTTGTAAAACTTTATAGCCATTTGTCATATAGACTTCAAACTTTATTATGATGATTGATTACATTGAGAAAATGACCCCTGTACATCTAAGGATCAGTAGGTCAGAAATCTAGGTCACAATGACCTAAACACTGAAAAGCATTAATTTTCTGCTGTGTAACTTGGCAAATACTTCTTATACAGACTTCAAACTTCTTAGGGTGATTGCCATCCATTGCTTACATAACCCCTATACTGGACGGGTAAGTACTTAAAAGGTCAAAGTGACAATCAACTAAACAATCAATTTTTATGCACTATAACTTGATAACAATGCATCACAGCATGAACGTCATAACTTCTGAAAGACTGACATCTATACATACTATAAAACCTAAAATTCAGTTATGATAAAGATCTATAGAACTCTAAAATTAAAATGATAGAATGTTAATAATCAGAATATTACAGTACAGCTCCCGCGATATGTACATTTTTCTCTTAAACTCCGCGGACCTTGGGAGGAAAATCGCCGAGAATCGCCGAGAAACGCCCTAAATTGCGGAGGCGTCGCGGAGACGAATTTTGTCTGGTTAGTGACGGTATTTGCAGTGAAACTGCAGATTATCAATCCTCCGCGGATCTCCGCGATTTGTTTATGCATTCAGTTGACTGACGTGTATATATGACAAGTTAAATTTTATATTTACTTACTCTTTTTATCTTCATGTTTTAGGATGCCTAATAGTAATATTTCGTTTCGTCACATGTTTTGACACATTAATTTATTGACAGACACAAGACCATGTGTTGGTCTCATGGCCTATGATCTGTACACGCATGATACATTGCGTCTCAACCGCTAATTGGTTCCTAAATATAACTTTTGACCTTTAACATTTAGCGACAGTTATTTTCCGAAAATGATATTCACCTCACTTTAAAAGCTTCAGACACCACGTGCTCTTTAAAGCGGGAATTACAGTCATGTAGCATGCTTTTCCCGTGATTACATTTTCTTATTAAAATAATTAATATCTTTAACAGATATGTGGATATTTTTTAATTTAGGCAATGATGGCTTTGTTGACTGAACAGAAAGATTAGTTTCGTTAGAATCGAACATTAATTCCGAATGCGTGAAACGAGGGTAGAAAAGAAAGACAGCCGATAATGAATAGATTTTCACACCTACCTGACATCATGTCAGGTTTAATTGCTGAAATTTATTTACTTTTAAATCTTTAATCGGTGCCGCGAATTACTAATGAATTACTAATGATAATCAAACTGCGAAAATAAATATATCTAATTTAAAAAGTGAAAATACAAACAAATGCGCTCTTATTCTGATGCATTTGTGTACGAACGTTCCTATTTGTTTACGAAAAGAAAGTTGCGTCAGAAACAGCTGATCTTATTTTCAGAAAATGAGTTGACTGATTTCCGAACAACACGTGTTAAACTGCATCTGTATCGTCTCGGCGCTTAGCAAAAAAAGTATTAATCGATTTACTAAATAATGACAAGCGTTTAAAAAATCACATTAATTAATGTATTTTACTGAATTATACCGTAGTCACATAATTGACAGGTGTTAAATGTACAGTTACATTATGGTAATTTCATCACACATTGCTGACTGTTTTTATGAAAGGATTTCAAGTGTATACATCTTATAATTATTTTTTTCACCTTTAAATGGGAAATAGTTTGTAAAAACTCTGGTGATGAAACACAAGAATATTCGCGGAGAATCTCCGCGGAAACGCTCTAACACTCGGAGAATCGCGGAGATTGTGCGTGTACTTTAATCGCGGAGATTCTGAGCGTTTTTTTCAAGGAGAAACTCCGCGATTTTCAGAATTCGCGCTGACCACGATCGCGGAGGAAGCACAAAATGTGTACATATCGCGGGAGCTGTACTGTATAAATCAAAAACAAAAAAATCAAAATTTAAAGCAAATCATTTAATTCCAAAGCCTAAGGTTTCCTCCCTTATATCACAAATGTATCATACTTGGAAAAAATACCCTTTGGGCATAATGCTCTGCCCAGTGATGCTGAAGTTCACATTTTTTGTCAGATATGAATGAAAAAAATTAGTCAGAATGTTGCTTTAGATTCTTGGGTTTATTAGAAACTGGGTCACATGGGGTCAGAATTTAGGTCACCAGGTTAAATCATAGGAAAGCTTTGTTGATATTGTAGAGATAACATTTTTCTTCCAGTGTTAATGAAAAGTAGTCAGAATGTTTGCCTTGAAAATTATTTAATTAATTTGGAACTGGGTCATGTGGGATCAGAAACTAAGTCAGTGGGTTTTATCAGCCAAAATGCCCTGTTCTCATAAATAGTTTTAAAAACTAATCTTCTGATGTTCCACTCTCAGTCTAATTTTCAGTCCTGATTTAGACATACGTGTACTTTAGTGTCAAGGTACAGACAGTACAAGTTGACCTAAAGTGGGAATGAGTTGACATTTTGAGTAGTACAACTTGAATAATTCAGGCACCAGTAAACTAAGGTAAAGTTAAATTAAGGTACAAATTGACCTGGAACCAACAGGTCCATAGAGCCTACAGTCTGAAAAAATTTAGGCCTAAACAAAAATTTATAGTCTATGACCTGTGACTTATTTGACAGACTGTATTAAGTAAGTACAAAACTATGCAGTTTTCTGTTACCTGACTAGGTTTAAGTCACCAGGAAATAAGTAAGAATTTTTTTTCAATCCATGAATTTATTGATTCTTGTTTATTAGTTGTGAAACGATCATCAAGTAATCATAGAAACAATATCCTATTGCATCAGTCCAAGTAATCATAGAAACAATATCCTATTGCATCAGTCCAAGTAATCATAGAAACAATATCCTATTGCATCAGTCCAAGTAATCATAGAAACAATATCCTGTTGCATCAGTCCAAGTAATCATAGAAACAATATCCTGTTGCAACAGTCCACCATCAGTATTTTGAATGTTTGATGTGAGTGGAAATAATGCCAAATAGCTCAATATTTCCTAAGATAGTGTCATGTAAGTTTGACTAAAATCCATCCCTGTCTAAAAGAGATTTTAGCCATTATTTTATATAGATGTTTTCTTTCATAACTGGGAATATTATAAAAAGAATAAAAAGGGTTAGAACTCTTTTGAATGAACATTTCTCCATTCCAGATTTGTTAAGTAAAATTTTGATTTGATTCTTGTTTTGTATTTTTATGGCCCCGAAGGGAGGCATATAGTTTTTTAACTGTCCGTCTGTCAAAAAACTTTAACATTGGCCATAACTTCCTTTGTAGTAAGTGGATTTACTTCATACTTGGATACAACATCCCTTTGGACAACCCCTTCCCACTGACCTATATTTATTTGACCTTGACCACTGAATGACCTTCACCTTGAAGATCCAGTTGTCCAAAAACTTTAACATTGACCATAACTTCCTTAGTAGTAAGTGGATTTACTTCATACTTGGATGCAACATCCCTTTGGACAAGACCTTCCCACTGACCTTTAATTATTTGACCTTGACCCCAGAATGACCTTCAGCTTGAAGATCCAATTGTCCAAAAACTTTAACATTGACCATAATTTCTTTAATAGTAAGTGGATTTACTTCATACTTGGACACACCACCCCTTTGGACAAGACCTTCCCACTGACCTATATTTATTTGACCTTGACCCTTGAATGACTGGTCCTCAGCCCAAAGTCAAAGCACAACTTCGGGGACATTGTCATCCTACAGTGACAGTTTTTGTTATCTTCCTTACTCACTCAGATGTCATTGTAAAGATTAGATCATTTTATTCCAGGGATTTCCCCAGGCGCTTTTAGCGCATCGGTACCGATGCGCTTAAATTTCAAAAACTTAAAACCCGGTGCGCTTAAAATTCCGTTAGCGCTTAAAAATTGGCCAGTATTTTTTTTCACTTGCCTGTAATTTCATCCCAATTAGCTGGATTAAGCTAGTCCAAATGCATTGCCTGCAGAGATTTTCGCCCTGGGCGAATACACTACTGTTTTATGATGCTAATTTGTTTTGATAGCCTACAGAAAAATACACATAATAATACGATACGCTCCGCCCCAATACAGAACTGACAGCAAGTGCAGAAAACATCAACCAATCACGACTCTAGTTATATTTTATCATGGAAATTGATTATATTTTGTACAACGGTGTCGGTATTGCGTGAATTTTAGATAAGTCAAGCAAATAAATGTCTTAACAAATTAACTGAATGCTTAATTCCAAAGGCAAAAGGTTAAACACCAAAACTTTACCAATGTTATTCTAACCTTTCAAACAAGGTACCCCAAAAGAAAGGCCAAAATTCTTTAGGGTATTTTTGTTTTAATTATCGGATTTATTTATAAGAAAAAGTCAAGCAGATTTATGACAAGCTTAACAAAATGAGGGCAACCAATTCCAGCAAATATTTAGTTCATTAAACATGAAGCAGCGAGTGAAAATCTCGGATAAATTCCGTTTGTCATATATTTCCGCGACCCCGCCGTATTTTAGTATTTATAGAAAACAGTGTCTCAGAGACTCTTTACAAGGCATATAAGTACCAGTTTGCATCTAAGTAAATATTATCATACAAAGTTTAAACTCTGCATAATGTCTGACCTAAATAAGGGCATTTGCAAGTTTTTTGGTGAGGAATACGAGTGACAGTCATACTGATAGTGACATAACTGTGAGTAAAAGTAAAGTATGTTCTGTTGTTGTGAGTAATTCTAGTAATGTGATCCAGCCATCTTCTGTGCACTGTCAAAGCAGGGAACAGATACGTTGTTGCAATGACAAACTGTGATACATATTGCTTTAATATTTTAATGTTAAAAAATATTCTTATGTGAAAGTCTTGTTTATTTTGTTTTGAAATATCTTAAAAACAATCCACAGAGCTGCATTTTTAACCCAAAATTGCAATAATTTTCGACATGCAGGTTGAGGATACCCCCTCGCGCACCCATCCCTGTCCGGATAATAAGCGCTTAAAATAACTCCTGGGGAAATCCCTGTTATTCCAAAGATATTTGTTATTTTTAAAATATTATTACAATATTATAATATCATTTGCATAGTATCTCCTGGTTGTTACTCATCAGTAATTGCCATGTCTTTTGCAATAAGTATGGCACAAAAGATTTTCAGAGAAAGTGGCTACTAGCAAGGGAGACAACTTGGGATTATTATTGGTTCTTGCTTATAGATTGGTTAAACTGCCTGTTTGTCAAATTACTAGCATAAGGTCAACTCTTATATTTATTAGCTCGACTTTTTTTGAAAAAAAAAAATCGAGTTATTGTCATAGTCATGGTGTCGTTGCCGTTGCCGTTGCCGTTCCGTCCGAAAACTTTAACATTGATCATAATTTTTTTATTCCTTGATGGATTATCTTCATACTTGGACACAACAACCCTTTGGACAAGACCTTCAAGATGACTAGACTAAACTTGACCTTGACTCTTAAATGACCTTCATATTCAAGGTCAAAATATTGAATTTTGCTAAAATTGGCCATAACTTCATTATTAGTTGGTGGTTTCTCTTAAGTCTTGGACACAACAACCCTTTGGAGAAGACCTTCAAGCTGACCAGACTAAACTTGACCTTGACTCATAAATGACCTTCATATTCAAGGTCAAAATATTGAATTTTGCTAAAATTGGCCATAACTTTATTATTAATAGGTGGATTCTCTTTATGCTTGGACACAACAACCCTTTGGACAAGACCTTCAAGCTGACCAGACTAAACTTGACCTTGACTCATAAATGACCTTCACCTTCAAGGTCAAATTATTGAATTTTGCTAAAATTGACCATAACATTAGTATTTATGGTTGGATTTGATTTATACTTGGACAAAACAACACTTATGACAAAACCAACATGTTGAATAACTCAGATTTGACCATTACCTTAAAATTACCTTGACCGTCAAGGTCAGATGATTGAATTTTGCTTAAATTGTCATAACTTTCTCATTTATTTATAGATTTAATTCAAACTTGGACTAAACAACAGTTGTGACAAATCCGACATTATGAGTATTTCAAGTTTGACCTTGACCTTTAAATGACCTTGACGGTCAAGGTCAAATCATTGAATTTTGTTAAAACTGGCCATAATTATGTAATTTAAGGATGGATTTGAATCAGACTTAGACAAAACAACACTTTTTTGTTTCGATTTCTAAAATGTCATCGCATGACCTATATTTTTGACCTACTGACCTACTTTCTGGTTTTGAGCTACAGCAATGAAATTTGGACTGTGTGCACAGTTTTTTATTTCGATTTCAAAAATGTCATGGCATGACCTATATTTTTGACCTACTGACCTACTTTTTTGTTTTTGGAGCTATGGCAATGAAATTTGGACTTTGTATACAGTTTTTTCTTCCGATTTCAAAAACGTCATAGCATCACCTATATTTTTGACCTACTGACCTACTTTTTTGTTTTTTAGCTACAGCAATGAAATTTGGACCGTGTGCACAGTTTTTAGTTTCAATTTCAGAAATGTCATAGCATGACCTATATTTTTGACCTACTGACCTACTTTTTGTTTTTGGAGCTGAGGCAATGAAATTTGGACCGTGTGCACAGTTTTTTGTTTCGAATTCAAACACATCATGGCATGACCTATATTTTTGACCTACTGACCTACTTTTTTGTTTTTTAGCTACAGCAATGAAATTTGGACTGTGTGCACAGTTTCTCGTTTCGAATTCAAAAATGTCATGGCATGACCTATATTTTTGACCTACTGACCTACTTTTTGTTTTTGGAGCTATGGCAATGAAATTTGGACCATGTACACAGTTTTTTGTTCCAATTTCAAAAATGTCATAGCATGACCTATTTTTTTGACCTACTGACCTAATTTTTTGTTTTTTAGCTACAGCAATGAAATTTGGACTGTGTGCACAGTTTTTCTTTTTGATTTTAAAAATGTCATGGCATGACCTATTTTTTTGACCTACTGACCTACTTTTTGTTTTTGGAGCTATGGCAATGAAATTTGGACCATGTACACAGTTTTTTGTTCCAATTTCAAAAACGTCATAGCATGACCTATATTTTTGACCTACTGACCTCCTTTTTTGTTTCTTAGCTACAGCAATGAAATTTGGACCATAAGCACAGCTTTTCATTTGGATTTCAAAAATGTCATCTCATGACCTATATTTTGACCTACTGACCTCCTTTTTGTTTTTGGAGCTATGGCAATGAAATTGCATTGGTCCATTTCTGTGATATGCATCATTACATTCATAAAAATTTCTTTCATCTTTGAACCAGGGTTAGTGCTTTAGGCTATTGGCCCTCTTGTTTATTAATACTTGGACAAAACAAGGCTTATGACAAAACCTACATGTTAAATTATTCAAGTATGACCTTAACCTTTAAATGACCTTTATAGTTAAATTTCTAATTATTGCATTTTGCTAAAATAGCCAAACTTCTGGTTTTATGGACGGATTTGATCTGTACAGGGACAAAACAACACTGAGAATAAAAGAAACGTGTTAAACAATTCAAGCATTACCTTGACCTTTAAATGACCTTGACATTACTTAACTTGGCTATATCTTTGTTGTTAATGGATGTAGTGTCTTCATGCTTGGACATAACTACTTTTTATATACCTCCAGAGAAGGTTAAACTGAACTTGACCTAGACCTTTAAGGTCAAATTTCTGAATGTTGCTAAAATTGGCCATAACTTTTTTATGTGTAATTATATTTCCAAATGATGTTTCATTTGAAATCCCTTTACCACAATGTGCTTCCTCTGATGTGTTTGCCTTTGGAAATAGAAAAAAGTCGAGCGTGGCTCCCGCTTGCGGTGGCTCTTGTTCAGACTAGTTCAATGAATCATTGAACTGATAAATATTGCAAATCTATTGCAGTTGAATAACACACAAATTTGGTTTAATTTTTATTTTTTCTTTACATGGACATGTAAAACAATTCATTAAATAGTGTTGATTGCAGCTTGGCGACATTGTTGCTAAATGTCTGCAGTCTAACAGTCTAACTTAGACAGATACAATTACTGGCAAAACTTGACCCTTAATTTGCAAGTAAGTAAGCAGTACTTTTAAGCATGCCACACATTGCTGTTATCTTTTGAAATAAGTACATTTGTGGCTCTGGCCTAAACTTTACTAAACAGTTAAGCTGGAATGTGTTTCTTTATGAAAATGCAAGTAGGATAGCATTAACATAAGAATTGATATATGCCTAGAAATTCATTACAGTTTAGTTATAATGAATTTGCAGAATGAAGATAGTGTGTTCAATTAATTGTGTAATTGTTTCGACATTTTAAAATAGAAATGCTACAGTGAATGTTAAATTGTTGTTTCAGATCAGAATACAGTGCATTTTGGAAATGTGTACAGGCAGGGGGAGCATACTTGTTTACACAGCTTTGTAAGATGTTGATTCTAGCTACATTCTTTCCAACAACAGAACTGTCTACAGGTGGCCTTGACATCTTAGGTGTATGTATTCTTGCTTATTTGGATTTCTTTGAACCTCAGTAAAATACAGTAACTGCTGAAAAAGCTTTTATGCTGCCACTTTTTCAGGGGACACCAGTAACCTTAGTCCAGGCACCTGTCTGTTGCCATTTGTGTTTTATGTATCTCAAGGAGTACAGGTACATGTATAACCAGTATAGTGATGAAACTGGGTGGGGTAATGTGTATGGCTGCACTCAATAAGTCCAGAGTTAAGACCTTTGGTTTTGTTGGAACAGATTGTAGAACAATACAAATACATGTCTTATGACCCAGAAGTTAGAGCCAGAATCATGAAACTTTAAGGAATGTTGACATGTATCAGGTAATAGTCTTGACTCTTGAAATATTAAATAAGCATGTAAAGCATATGTACCTCTTGTGTATATGCATGTGAGCTTTTACAGTTGTTACTTTGTAGCATGTCACCCTGGCTAACCAGATACACTTTGCGAATGGCACTACGCCGCAATCGGGGCATATGCAATGATTTCAACTGGCATAAACGGTGTAAAAATAGAAAATTTTAGAGGGTCATGTAAGAAAATTTCAGATCTTAACTAGATTTTAAAATAATAACCTAACCATTAGGTCCATACGGCTGCCAAGTCCTGAAACTTTATGTTTCTAGTTTCCACTGTATCCTGGATCAAGTATTTAGTTCAATCATTCCTGAAAATGGACAGGTCTGGGATGCAAACTATAGTGCATTACTGGTTCAGATGCATTATTCTTGAGCTAAGCTTAAGTATCGTGAACATCTAAGATTGCCATAAAGTTATTCACACTAGAGAACAAAGCAGTATAGAATTTGAATGTCTTTTACTTGTAGTTTGCATGTGTTTTTGCAAAACATTTGAGGCCATGTGCTGTACACCAGTATGTTGAGTATCACAGCACTTCATATGATACTAGTATTCAAAATATTTTAGTTGTCACAATATTGTTGACGCTTTCTTCGAATATATATTTGGGCTGTAGTTTATAAAACACGGTTTGATATACTTAAATATTTACATCAACAAGCTGATTTGAGCTATCTTTTTGCATATATCAGTTTGCACTGTCGTAGCACTGATGGTCTAATTATAGTAATTAATCTGTTCTAAACAATTCTAAAATTTTAGAATACATGTGGACAAAAAGTTTACTTGTTAGAGATTTCATCGTAGTAATCAGTTTCAATGCGCATTGGTATCGAAAGAAATTATCTGATTTTAGATGCCATACAGCAAAACTGAACTGTACATGAGTTTAGTATCATCTTTTGGTCTTTGATTCCTTAATCTGTCGTAATATTATATTTATAAGATCAGTTGTTTGTAGTTTCTTGCAATTTTCCTTACACATTTTAACCCAAAACTTTACTTTTCTGAATACTTAAGTAAGATAAAATATTATGTAGCATTTACGGCTTACATTCAACAAAAACTTTTAACACAACCGAAAGGTATTTGTTTTTCAACAAAATAATTTTCATGTTACCATGTTTGTACCCTAATAATAAATCATTGATAATTTAGGATGAAGTAACACTCCAGTCAAGTAAAGAATACACTAAGTCTTAAATAATGAGAGATGAAAACATCGAAGTTTCAGAAGTGCTAGATTTGTACAATAATTTTAATAATCAATTCAGTTTTGAAAAAAAATCCACATCTTGAAATGTGAACATCAGCACGTTGAATTATTATACATAGGATGAAGTCTTTATTGACCAATATTTATACATGTAAGAATTTCTTACTTGCAGGCTTTTCTCTGCTTAAATAATTACAAGAAGACCATAAGAATGTTGATGTCGGAATTATGTCTGAAAAAACTGTACAAAATGTATTCGTCTGACCACCAGTTTTGGTGTGGAGTTTGCATTTAACAATACTTTAATACCAGCATCGCTGGATTTAAAAAATTCTGTGACACGCAGCCTAGCAAAATGAACGTGACGATGTACAGTCCATGGCCTCATATTTTTTGTAGAATGCATGCTAACTACAGCTTAAACATACTGAAATTCAACACTGCATTTCTATCTGGTGCTGATTATTTCTATACATTCAAAGTTCTTCACAATACTTAAGCTTAAGTCAAGTAAAAGTATGTTTGAACCGGTAATGCACAACAGTTTGTGGCATATTCTGATCCATTTTCACAAATGGTTGAGCAAACTACCAAGTCCTGGACTTAAAGGAGGCTAGAAACATAAAGTTTTAGGACTTGGCAAACGTATGGACCTTATGGTCAGGTTTTTATTTTAAAGAGGCTGTACTCCAGAATTGACATAAAATTTTTTTTCATAAATTATATATTTAGATGTGTGAGATTATAACAACATAATATTTTACTTCAAAACTGATTATAAAAGTCAAAATAGAATAAAAAAAATATTTTCGCTCCAGCCTGATTTGAACTCTGGACCCTCATGTTAACAAAATATTTCCGACGCTTTTACTGTCACCACCATCGCCGCATGTGTTTTTACAGATATTTACTTTAAATCTTATACAATATAGTTATACCGTCGCGTTACGGTATAGCACTTTGAAAGGGAAAAAAATCAATTTATAATGTAATTATTTTACTTACTTTTTGTCAGTAAGTTATTTTTTAAGCATTAGTCATAAATATTACAAGAAATTTATAATACAAGAAAACTCTCTTTTTTTTGTCATCTGGAGCACAGCCCCTTTAAAATCTAGTTAATTGAAATTTTCTTACCCGATCCTCTAAAACTTTTCTAGTTTTACACCATTTATGCCGGCTAAGAGCATTGCATATGCTGTGATCACGGCGTGGTGCCGTTTGTGGTTAGCCAGGTGTATGTTGCCACACTGCTAAAATGTACAATGTATCATTAAGTGAGTCACAGTATATACATGTACGAGGGCTGTTTGATAAATTAGTGGAATTTTATTATAAAAGTATTAATACTCGACGGAATCGATTGATATTTCAAATAAGTGAAGAACGACATGCATTCTGTGGAATCTGCAGTTTTCATTAAGATATGTCAATACATAAAAAAGATACATGCATTTAACTAACGTATGTAAACATACATTGCATGGCATCAAATACAAATCACTTTGTCCACGTAATCGCCATTAATGTTCACAACTTTCCTATGCCTTTGACATTCCTAGGTCCTGTGTTAGTATACTTTGGAACAGGATACCCCAAGTCATCAGATATTACACGAACATTAATCTGTCTGTCACCATTAACCATGTCCCGCACTTTGTCTAAAATTGACGTTGCCGCAGTTGCCCATCGTCCGTGACATGGATTGTCTTCAGGTTATGTTCTGCCTTTACTAAAGCATTCATCCCACTTGTACAGGAATGATTTGCTGCAAGAACTTGTTGTTGCAGACTCTTTAATCCTATCTATAGTTTCTTTGGGCGATTTATCAAGCCCAACACAAAACTTAATAACTGCGTGCAACTCCGTGTCTGCGTAGCCACAGAAACTTAATTAGCACTGACAAGACGCATACAGCGCTGTTAGAGTAACGGAAATTGCAACAAAAACGTCCTTTCACGGAAATGACGCCAAGATGTTATTTTAACGTCAGCTAAAGTTTGCGCCACTTTTACTGTTCGGCAATGGTTGTTTGTGCATAATAGGAGAAAGTATTCAATAGGTGAAAAATGGGGCCTGCCAACATGCAATACATGGGTTACTATGGTAACGAATATCTTGTGTGTTTAACAAGTATACTCCTTGAAATTTCTATAGCTTTCATGAATGCAATAGTATGCCAGATTTTAGGAAGAAATATTAAAAATGGAATGAAATATAGCAAAATTCCACAAATTTATTGAACAGCCCTTGTACATGATGTGCTGAGGTTTCATTTGAAGTTATGCCTTCTATATGAGCAGGAGTTTATGAAGTGCACGGTGGATGTGGCTGATCTCATTGGACTATACTTTGTGATGTCAAAGACTTCTGGCAAAGGTCAACTTAAGTTTATGATTGCAGGATTAGGATGGGCCACAGCTGAACTTGTCATGACAAGGTATTGTTGTTAAATATATACAATGAGAGCTACAAATTTAAAGTGAACTTCCTCTTCTGTAAGGAAAGCAATTTTGACATGACAGACGACAAGGGAAAAAGTGCACTCGGACATAACTTTTGGAAATTGATCTTTTTACTTATTTTGCACAAATGACACCCCAGGATTAATGTCTGCAAGTTTCAGCTTCCTGCAAAGAATAGATATGATATACTATTGTGTTGAAGAGAAGCATGACATGCAAAATTGAAATTCCTGAAAATAATGTCATATACACAATCTTGATGTTAGATTTTATCTAAGTATCTAAGTTCATGCTGGTAGTAAATTAATATGGTAGATTTTATGTATCTAAATTTTAACTATTAACTGTAAAATTCTGTAACTTAGCCCACGATTTTACGATTATTAAAACTATAAATGGTATAATTTAGCGTTGCATTTCATAAAGGATATTTGTTTGTTTTTGTGAAAGATGAAAATTTATTTCATCGAGTGAACACCATGTGTGATATTTTCACGAGTGGCGCAGCCACGAGTGAAAATATCAACATATGGTGTTCCCGAGATGAAATAAATTCCCATCTTCCACTAAAAAAACAAACAAAT
Source organism: Cyclina sinensis (assembly GCA_012932295.1). Taxonomy (NCBI): domain Eukaryota; kingdom Metazoa; phylum Mollusca; class Bivalvia; order Venerida; family Veneridae; genus Cyclina; species Cyclina sinensis. The sequence continues at coordinate 18,585,278 of JAAONU010000002.1, forward strand.
TTTCTTTTTATTTTATGCCAACACGTCAAAAATGGGGTTTTTTATGATATTTTTAATCAGGGCCTTCAATAAATTCCCCATGGTGAGCCCCAAATCAGTTAATGTGTACTTTGGTTACTTCGCACAAAAAAAGTGCAGACAATCTCCAATACATATGATAACTTTACTTCTGCTGAAATAAACTGAATACACTTTCATCAAAAAACATTTTTTTTTGTCTACACAGTTTATCAATATTTATTGAATTTTTGCCATACATACTTTAATTATAAAAGCGGATTAATACTCAATATTCAATCAATTGAATTGAAAGTCGGCCATATTGGATATTGTCCATGTGAGTTATGTAAACAAATCAGACATTTTAAATAATTTATGGCGAATTTCATCATTGTTCACAACTAGGAATTCAATATTATAACTGGATTTAACAAGGTAAATAAATTTCACTCGCTGTCACTGTCTGAAATACAGCGGATTCTCTTGTATTTACGTGGTGGGGAAATTCCTGAAGTTTCATCAAGCAGGCCAGCTTTTGGACTGAAATTTATGACCTGTTGAGATAGTTGCTGGGTTGCAGTTTTAGAGGAATTGAAACTGAAAGTAACATTTCCATGAAAGTGACTGTTCATGAAAAATCCTCTTGGTGCAGGACCAGATTCACTATTGTGTGTAAGATTTGCTTCCCTTGATAAAAAAGTAGTTCGGGCACAAACATGTATTATCAAAATGGTAATTAACTGATTCAAAACAGTGTATTATCACTTTTATCTCACTGATATTTCCCTATATTTCATTGGTAGGCATAAAATAAATTCAGGTAACATCACTTTTAACATAAGAAAGAACTATGTCCAAAAACAATAGCCATGGTAATGGTCCACAAAATATTTTATGCAGAATAAGCATTTTTAAGAAGGGCTATAAATTTTTTATTTAACTTTTTTTTTAAGAAGACGTAAAAAAGACATTTTTGGCTTATTTTCAGTTCAGTTTAGTTAGTAATAAAACAAGTGTCTGAGTGCCCTATTTCCCATGTCCTCGGTCATATCAGGAAAAGAAGGATCATTTAAAAGATACAACAGTGTTTTCAGACTTTAACATTCCCATGATGCATGATGAAATGGTGAAAATTCTACACTAGGTAAAGCCCAATACACCTGCCCCTGGGGTCAAATTTGGCCCCACCCCGGGGGTCAGTTGATTTTACAGAGGCTTATATAGTGAAACTTTAAAAATCTTCTTGTCTGAAACCACAAGGCCCTGATCCTTAAGATTTGGTATGTAGCATTGTCTAGTGGACCGCTACCAAGTTTGTTCAAATTATGCCCCTGGGGTCAAATTTGGCCCTGCCCTGGGGGTCGACTTATTTAACGTAGTGAAACTTTGAAATTCTTCTTGTCTGAAACCACACTAGTAGTCAAAGGATTGCTAGCCGCACGGGTTCAAACCCAGTCAGGGGCAAGCAGTCGTTTCCTTGAGCAAGAAACTTTACACTCATTGCTTAGTACTGGTTTGTTCCAGGAACGGATTCGAGAGTGTGTCTATAAGCTAAAGGCTTCCTATACAATCGAACTAAAAATAAATTTGGTATAAACTAAACCACAAGGACCTGAGGCTTCAGATTTTGTATGTAGCATTGTCTTGTGGACCTCTACCAAGCTTGTTCAGATTATACCCCTAGGGTCAAATTTGGCCCTGCCCTGGGGGTCAAAGGATTTTACATAGGCTTATAAAGTGAAACTTTAAAAATCTTCTTGTCTGAAACCACAAGGCCCTGAACCTTAAGATTTGGTATGTAGGATTGTCGTGTAGACCTCTACCAAGTTTTTTCAAATTATGCCTCTGGGGTAAAATTTGGCCCCCACTCCAGGGGTCGATTGATTTTACACAGGGAAAACTTTGAAAATCTTTTTGTCTGAAACCACAAGGCCTAGAGCTTAGATATTTGCATTTAGCACCCTATAATGGAACTCTACAAAATTTGTTCAAATTATTTCCCTGGGGTAAAAATTGGCCCTGCCCCAGGGGTCACTTCATTTTACATAAACTTATAGAGGAAATCTTTAAAAATCTTCTTGTCTGAAACCACAAGGCCTAGAATTTTAAAATTTGGCATGAAGCAAGCTTTATCAAGCTGTTTCAAATTATTAGATTAGGTTTAAGGTCACGGAGGCTAAAAATAGATTTATCTACTGTACCTCATAGCGCCTTCATTTATAGATCAATATCTTTGATATTCAATATATAGTTTCCTTGCATGGACCTCTACCCATGGGTAGGGTTTGAGGTCACTGGGTCAAGGTCAAGGTTTCCATAGCTTATAATAGATATTTCTACTTTCTGTCATAGAGCCTTTATTTATTGACTGATATTTTTATGCCCCCCATCGAAGATGAGGGGGCATATAGTTTTGCAAATGTCGGTCGGTCAGTCGGTCTGTCAGTCAGTCCATCGGTAGACTCTTCGTTTCTGATCAATAACTAGAGAACGCTTTGACCTAGCTTCACCAAACTTGTTACGCTGGTTGGTCATCACCATTTTGAGGTAAAAGGTCAAACTCACAGGAACCTTCATCCTAAAAACAGTTTCTGATCAAAAACTAGAGAACACTTTGACCTAGGTTCACCAAACTTGGTATGCTGGTTGGTCATCACCAGTAAAATGACCCCTATTGACTTTGAGGTCATTAGGTCAAAGGTCAAGCTCACAGAGACCTTCATCCTAAAAACTGTTTCCGATCAATAACTAGAGAACGCTTTAATCTGGGTTCACCAAACTTGGTATGCTAGTTCGTCATCACCAGTAGATGACCCCTATTGATTTTGAGGTCATTAGGTCAAAGGTCAAGCTCACAGGCACTTTCATCCTAAAAACGGTTTCTGATCAATAACTAGAGAATGCTTTGACGTAGGTTCACTAAAATTGGTATGCTGGTTGATCATCACAAGTAGATGACCCCTATTGATTTTGAGGTCATTAGGTCAAAGGTCAAGATCACAGAGACTTTCATCTTAAACACGGTTTCCGATCAATAACTAGAGAACGCTTTAACCTAGGTTCACCAAACTTTTTATGCTGGTTGGTCATCACCAGTAGATGACCCCTATTGATTTTGAGTTCATTAGGTCAAAGGTCAAGCTGACAGGGACTTTCATCCTAAAAACTGTTTCCGATCAATAACTAGAGAACGCTTTGACCTAGGTTTACCAAACTTGGTATGCTGGTTGGTCATCACCAGTAGATGACCCCTATAGACTTTGAGGTCATTAGGTCAAAGGTCGAGATCACAGAGACTTTCATCCTAAAAACGGTTTCCGATCAATAACTAGAGAACGCTTTGACCTAGGTTCACCAAACTTGTTGTGCTGGTTGGACATCACCAGTAGATGACCCCTAATGATTTTGAGGTCATTAGGTCAAAGGTCAAGCTCACAGGGACATTCATCCTAAAAACTGTTTCCGATCAATAACTAGAGAACGCTTTGACCTAGGTTCCCCAAACTTGGTATGCTGGTTGGACATCACCAGTAGATGACCCCTTTTGACTTTGAGGTCATTTGGTCAAAGGTCAAGATCACAGAGACTTTTATCTTAAAAACGGTTTCCGATCAATAACTAGAGAACGCTTTGACCTAGGTTCACCAAACTTGGTATGCTGGTTGGTCATCACCAGTAGATGACACCCTATTGATTTTGAGGTCATTTGGTCAAAGGTCAAGCTCACAGAGACTTTCATCCTTAAAACGGTGTTCGATCAATAACTAGAGAATGCTTTGACCTAGGTTCACCAAACTTGGTATGCTGGTTGGTCATCACAAGTAGATGACCCCTATTGATTTTGAGGTCCTTAGGTCAAAGGTCAAGGGCACAGGGACCTTGATCCTAAAAACGATTCCTGGTTTGTAGGCGCTTATATATTTTCAGTTAAATAAAATACTGCCTAATAGCAAACCTACAGCCAAAGTACTCAGGTGAGCGATCCAGGGCCATCATGGCCCTCTTGTTCACATTGTAAAGCATAAGTTAAAAATGTGGTACATCATTGCCATATTGATACCCCATTTGCTGACAGATGAGCAAAAGCGCACTGGTTTAAGTCACTAGAAATATCTTGAAACTGAAACCAAAATATGACAAGAAAAATTTTTCCACTGTTTTGACAGGGGACAAAACTTGGTTCAACTTTTTTTAATCAACTTGAAAGGTTACAATGTAGCTAGAAAATAAGGGCAAAAAATAGTGTAGGTGTATCCTTTTTTAAAGCTCACCTGAGCACATAGTGCTCAAGTGAACTTTTAGGATCGGTGGTTGTCCGTCATCCGTCCGTTGCCCGTCCGTCGTCCGCAATTCATACAAACAACATTTCCTCTGAAACCACTGGGCCAAATTTGATGAAACTTGCCTGGGATGTTCCTTGCATGAAGCTCTACCAAGTTTCTTCAAATGGTTTCAGTCCATTGCATTTTTGGGTCACAGGAGCTAAAAACAGATTTTAAAAGTTGGACATTTAAAAATCATCTTCTCTGAAACCACAAGGTCTGGAGCTTTGATATTTGGTATAAAGCATCATCTAGTGGACCTCTACCTAGTTTGTTCAAATTATGAAAAACTTAGGAAAAAGTTCAAAAATCTTCTTTTCTGAAACCATAAGGCCCTGAGCCTTAAGATTTGGTATGTAGCATTGTCTAGTGGACCTCTACCAAGTTTGTTCAAATTATGCCCCTGGGGTCAAATTTGGCTCCACCCCGGGGGTCAATTGATTTTACATAGGTTTAAATAGAGAAAACTTTGAAAAATCTTCTTATCTGAAACCACAAGGCCATTAGCCTTAAGATTTGGTATGTAGCATTGTCTAGTGGACCTCTACCAAGTTTGTTCAAATTATGCCCCTGGGGTCAAATTTGGCTCCACCTCGGGGGTCAATTGATTTTGCATATAGAAAACTTTGAAAATCTTTTTGTCTGAAACCATATGGGCCTTACCCTTAAGATTTGGTATGTAGCATTGTCAATCGGACCTCTTCCAAGTTTGTTTCAAATTATACCCTTGGGTCAAATTTGGCCCCACCCCGGGGTCATTGGTTTTACAAAGGCTTATATAGTGAAAACTTTGAAAATCTTCTTGTAGAAAGAGAAGTAACATTTTCAGTCCAAATAATCTGGAAATTTGTCAGAAAGGTTGTTTCAATGATTTCTAGGTTAAATTTGAATATGGGTCATCTGGAATTAAAAACTAGGTCACAGAGCCCAAAAATAGAAAAAAAACTTGTAAACACTCTAGAAGCTACTTTTCTGTCCAAATATTCTCAAAGTTTGTCAGAAAGGTTGTTTTAATGATTTCTAGCTCATATTCGAATAAAGGTCATCTTGGGTCAAAAACTAGGTCACAGACCCCAAATATGGAAAAACCTTGCTAACACTCTAGAGGTATCATTTTCTGTCCAAATAACCTTGAAATTTGTCAGAAAGATTGTTTTAATGATTTCTAGCTCATATTTGGATATGGGTCATCTGGGATCAAAAAACTAGGTCACAGAGCCCTAAAATGTAAAATCCATTTTAACACTCCAGAGGTTACATTTGAGTCAAAATATCCTGGAAATTTGTCAGACAGGTTGTTTTGATGATTTCTAGCTCAAGTACTAATAGGGGTCATCTTTGGTCAAAAACTAGGTCACAGAGCCCTAATATGGAAAAACCTTGTTAACACTCTAGAGTTAAGATTTTACTTCCAAATAACCTGAAAATTTGTCAGAAAGGTTGCTCCTATGATTTCTAGCTCAAGTTTGAATATGGGTCATCTGGAGTCAAAACTAGGTTACAGAGCCCAAATATCGAAAAACTGTGTAAACTCTCTAGAGGCTTTCAGTCCAAATGTCCAGGAAATTTGTCAGAAAGATTTTATTGATTTTTAGCTCAAGTTTGGATATGGATCATCTGGGGTCAAAAACTAGGTCACAGAGCCCAAAATCGAAAAACCTTGTTAACACTTTAGAGGCTACATTTTCAGTCCAAATAACCTGGAAATTTGTAAGAAAGATTGTTTCAATAATTTCTAGGTCAAGTTCGAATATGGGTCATCTGGGGTCAATTAACCAGGTCCATAGCAACATTGTTGACTTTATGGAAGATTTTAAATAACTTGGCACAAATAATTACTATCATGAGACTATGTCCTTATAATATGCATGGCACAACATCATGGTCCTGGTTGGTTAAAGGTCAAGAAGTACTATTTCTGCATGGCACAGCTCACCTTTTATGGGAGTTGATTTATTCTAAAAAAAGATACCAGACTGATTTGTCACTCAGATTCCAAGGTCAAAGATTTATGTAAACTTTACTGCCCCATTCCACTGATTTGTATGATTCGGGATGTCAGTTCAACAAATTTGCTTGTTCAAATTATCCCCCTGGGGTCATTGACAGTCCAGCCCCTAAGGCCATTTGATTTAATAAAAGCATATATAGGGAAAACTTTGAAAATCTTCTTCAATGAAAGCACAAGGCCTAAGGCTTAGATATTTTGCATGGAGTATCATCTAGAGGTCCTCTACCAAGATGATTCAAATTGTGCTCCTCGGTCAAAATTGACCCTGCTCCAGCAGATACTTGATTTTTTAAAGACCTACACAGGGAAAAAAAAAAAACTCTTGTCAGAAACTATAAGACCTAGTGTTAAGATATTTGATGTAAAACATGGCCTAGTAGACATCTGCCCCTACCTTGGGTCACGAAGACTAAAAAAATAGTGTTCAGCTTTTCTTCATAGAGCCTTTATTTATTGACTGATATTTTTGATATTTGGTATGTAGGCACCATTGAGGTCATGGTCAAGGTCACCAAGCCTAAAAGTAAATATTTATACTTTTCCTCATAGAGTCAGCAGTTATTGACCGATATCTTAGATATTTGGTATATAGGTAACTTGCAAGGACCTCTGTCCTTAGGTGGTCAAGAGCTAAAAAAAGATTTTTATACCCCCGCTTCGAAGAAGTGGGGGGTATACTGTTTTACCCTTGTCCGTGTGTCCGGCCGTCCGTCCGTCCGTAACAAATTTCCGTTGCAGTTTTCTCAGCAACTATAACATGCAGAAGCCTGATATTTCACATATTGCTATACCCTATAGTCCCATATGGTGTAAAGCGATTTTATGCTCCTTGCTCATCTACTTCCTGTTTGAATATTTTTAGATTTTGTCACTATATAGGTGCATTACATCAACCAAACGACATCTTTATTTTCTGTCGCAGTTTTCTAAGCAACTAGAGCATGCAGCCACCTGATATTTTGCATATTGCTTTATCCTCTAGTCCCATATGGTGTAAAGCGATTTTATGCTCCTTGCTCATCTACTTCCTGTTTACCGAATACTTAGATTTTTACACATAGTTGACATACATTCACAATTTCCGTCACAGTTTTCTCAGCAACTGTAAGATGCAGCAGCCTGATATTTTGCATATTGCTTTATCTTATAGTCCTATATGGTGTAAAGCAATTTTATGCTCCTTGCTCATCTACTTCCTGTTTACCTAATACTTAGATTTTTACACATAGTTGACATACATTCACAATTTCCGTCACAGTTTTCTCAGCAACTATAAGATGCAGCAGCCTGATATTTTGCATATTGCTTTATCCTATAGTCCCATATGGTGTAAAGTGATTTTATGCTCCTTGCTCATCTACTTCCTGTTTACCGAATACTTAGATTTTTACACATAGTTGACATACATTCACAATTTCCGTCACAGTTTTCTCAGCAACTATAAGATGCAGCAGCCTGATATTTTGCATATTGCTTTATCCTATATTCTCATATGGTATAAAGTGATTTTATGCTCCATGCTCATCTACTTCCTGTTTACTGAATACTTAGAAGTTACCAACACACAGGAAAGGAGGTTCACTTGATCGTGTTTTTGTGAATAAAGACTTTGATGAATCAGAAATCACAGATGTAATACCTGTTCATTATTCTGACCATTTTCATATCCATCTAGCTGTGCCTTGGATGAAGTTGTATTAAGTTCAGGTAAATACTCGGAAAAATTTGACACTCTTTATACATATGACAGATGCAAATTACATTATGAAAGTCAAATTTCTGATAGAGGGGGTATCACTAGTGAGCATTAGCTCACAAATTTACTTGTTTTTTACTTGTCATACAGCCTTTATTTATTGACTGATATTTTTGATATTTGATATATAGAAAATTTGGTATGAATCTCTACAATTAACTTGGGTACAGGTCACCTAGGCTAAAACATTTTTCTACTTTACCTCATAGAACCTTCATTTATTGACCAATAATTTAGATCTTTGGTATGTATGTTCCTTGCATAGACCTCTACCCTTAAGTGGGGTTTGAGGTCACTGGATCAAGGTCAAGGTCACCAAGGCTTATAATAGATTTTTCTACTCTCTGTCATAGAGCCTTATTTATTGACCAATATTTTAGATATTTGTTTATTGGCTCTTTCTATGAACCTCAACCATTCACTGGGGTAAAAGTCACCAAGACTAAAAAAAGATTTTTCTACTTTTTGTTATGGAGCCTTCATTAATGATCTCTACCACTGGGTGAGGTTTGTGGTCACTGGGGTCAAGGTGACAGATGTTAAAAATAGATTTTTCTACCTTACATCATAGTGTTATGCTTGCATCAGATCAATTTTCAGCCAAACTTTCACAAAACATTTATAAACAATAGATCTCTTTCCTTTTCCTGAACCAACCTGATCTCATCATGGGTTCCAGAGGTATGAGGACCAAAATAGGCTTTGCTTGATAGTGGTTTTACAGCTTTGATAATCTTACAAACCACTGGCCTGAGTTTTATTTATTGACCAATATCTCATGTATTTGGTATGTACACATGTATGTACCATGGATTTTAGGTCACTAGGGTCAAGATCACCAAAGTTAAAGATAAAAAAATTGGCCCCACCCAAGGCGTCACTTCTTGTCAGAAAACTACATGAAAGTAGTAGCAGTTGTGCTCTGGTGAGCGATTAAAGGGCCATCATAGCCCTCTTCTTTGTTAAATCTTGCTCTAGTTCTAAAAGTCAGAATGTTTTTTGCTGTGCTGCAAATTCTATTTTAAAAGATTGATATTCTACCAGGTTTTTACCACTGTGGGTCGGTGCAAGAGGAGTGGAGTTTGACTGGAAGTACATTCAAATGAGCTTTGACTCTAATATAAGCTTGGTAAGTTTTACAAAAGTTTATGTTTTGACATTTAATTAAATAACCATACTATACCAAGCTCTGGCACGCAATAAGCAGGTTAAGTGGCAAAATGAATATTTTGAAAACTAAACGAATGTTTCTTGATTTTATTTTGAGCAGACGTCTCTGTAATATTGACACAATTACTGTATTCCTAGAAACTTTCATGGATACAATATTTCGCGTTTTATTATATAATTGGCATTTTCGCGGAGACAAAATTTCGCACAATCAATATGACCGCGAATTTCGCGAATATTAAATCGCTATGGTAAAGAACATATGACGTACTAGGTTACTAGTATTTCTATACCTGTATGATAACGGACCTTTAAGTAGAATACAATAACATTTTCATTTTCAGCTAATACTATTATAATTACCTATAAATAATCTGATTTGTATAAGAATTATCGACATCTCCGGTATGTAAATTATGAGCCTATTTGTTCGTGAACACTTGTAACAAACTTAAGTTAATGCAAAATTGAGTGATAATGAAGTAAATTATGAGGTTGACAGTATTTTCGAAAGTCGACAATTTTACTGTCCCCCTGTCAGACATGTAACATTTATTTTATTATACCAAAAAACTTTTCAAACCATGAACAACTTTATTCAACTTAAAACTTTAAAACGTTTGTTGCTTGCCATTATTGTCATCTGTTTACAACGGAAATGTAAAAATAGATAATTGCGCATGCAAGAATGGTACAGTGTAATTGTCGAACATTCCGTACCTGTGGGAGCGGGTGACAGTATTTTTCCAACAGTAAATTTTTTCTGGCAGTACTTATATGTCACAGTGGCCTATGGAAGATTAACATTGTAAACCTTTGCTTAGTCCTTGTATATATGTATTTACAGGTTCATCATATCTGTACCGCCATGTTGGTCTGGTTGTACAACAGGAGTGATCTCAACAAATCTTTTGTACCTGTTGTTTTAACATTACTGGGATTGAGTTGTTACAGACCACTTATTGTAGAGTAAGTAAAGCATTAGAATCTTTAGGAAAAAAAACAAAAACATTACATTATTGTGTAATTGGACACATACAGAAAATGAAAAATACAATTACCTACATTTTCTCAATTCTTTGACTATTAGTTCTGTATGTCTCGTGCATAACAGCATGGCCAACAAAGGGATAGTTTTGTGCACTAGCTTGATCAGTCATTAGTACATACTTCCTGAAAATTGTCCGACAGATTTTTCAGACTTTCAGGATATCTGTTTTTATGTATAATTTGTCATTAGGCTTTTATGTCTAGGTTCAAACCTAAATTTGTGTAGAGTGATTTGAAAATGATAATTTTGGCAGAGATGGCCACCATACTTTAACTGTCGTGCTCATGATCAAAGTCTCTAAGGTTAAAGTCAAGGTTTCACTTGCGCTTCTTTACTTTTCTTATGTGCATGGAAGAAACTCTGGCAGACAGTTTTAAATTGTATTTAACTTACAGTTTTTGACTTCTTTACAATGAATGCAAAGAACAATAGTATTTATTTATGCCAAAATTAATGGACTGGCTAATGTTATTTTTTCTCTCAGAGGAAATATGTTGGGCAGTATTGAAGTTCTTTTGCCTTTACAGCTTTGGAAGTAGTATGTTCTCACTGAATATTTTGTAAATACTGGTTATTTGCTTTGAATTGAAATATTTGCAGGAATTCTTCCTGCATGGTGATAAAAACCTTTTATTGCATATGCTTGAAAAAAATGTAACCGATAGCCAACAACATAGTTCTCTTAATCACAAGGCTGAAGCTGTTCTTGTTTACAAAATTTTTTACACAAACATGTGAATTGAATGAATGAGAATCACAACTTCATTAAGCTACATAAATGTTGTTTCTGTAGGTATACACACCAGATAAATTTGTCGCACACCAGGTGCTTAAAAATACTGACTCTTTGTAAAAATACTGAATTAAATGAAGAGGAAATATATTTTGTATATGCAATAATTACAATTTATTGTTATCTTGCAGGATATTGACCCATGCTGTTGGTCTTGGATCCTGGGCATTACTGTTTGCAAAGGCATTATTTACCAGTCTGGTTGGTACAATAGCTTTACAGATGTACCTTGGCATGGCAACACATGCTGTCAACTCCTATTACTGATTCTGTCCATTTATATGTTCTGGCAGTTTGACCCAGCAGGATATAGAGAATGTTAAATAGTGGAGACAACCATTGGATCTGTGAAGCTGTTAAGAGACATTTTGCAAATGCCTGTGTAAAGATAGTTTTACTTGATGTTAACTTTTACATCCATTTTATTGCCTCAAAAACAGGACTAAAAATTTTCTAGTTGCATATATGTATTATAATAATAATTTATATATATATATATATATATATATATATATATATATATATATATGATTGTATAAGAGTTAAATAAACATAGTCCATTATTTAACAAAGAATTTCATAAACAGAAGTGTGTAAGCAAACTGACTCTGAACTAAGGATGAAGGTGTGTGTTGATACATGTTGTAAATATTTAATCTTGTTATATGATCAGGGGTTAATAGTCTAACCTGTGTATGCTCTTTGAAATGCAAAGCTATCTCAAGTGTGTTCAACAATCTTTAAGGTATGTCCCTTTGAAAAACTGGTCATCATTTCTGGTCTCTCATTCCTTTGCGGTGATAAAAGTCTGTAATTGAATGTTATTCTTATGTATTGTACATCTTCCAACTTGTTGTATTTTTGTTTTCATCTATCACCAACACTCTCAAGTAGTTTGACATTTAGATACACCTTTGTGTGGCTGAAGTAAGCTTGAATTACCAGTCTTCTTTTTTGTCATTTCTGTAATCTTCCTGTTTCTAGATATCATTTTTTATATGAATTCATATTTCATGTAAAATAAATAAAGCTATATCTTATTACAAGAAGACATTTGTGTGACTCTATAATAAATGAAAATAATCAAGGTTGTCAGATGTTTATAATAGTTTATGAAAGTGTCATAGGTGAAAATTCAGTGTTCATTGTGTGCCAGCTGTGTACAGTGGTCTTTTCATCTTGCATAAAGATCTATATTTTATCTGTTCCTTCTAAAAATGAAAAGTAAAAATAAGGTCATAGTTATGTACATAATGCTTAATGGTCTTAAGTGTTGACAAGAGCTATTACTTTTCTGGTAGGAAAACTGTAATATAAATGGCCAATATATCTGCATCCCAGAGGCTTGAGAATTAGATACTGCAGACTACTATATTGTGTAATGTGTAAGAATGTCTCCAGGTCTGGGAGGTCATGATCATCTTGAGAACTGACCTAAGTTACTTAAACTGTAGCATTGATTTGAAATAAGCATGGTGTTTTTTAAATATAGAGGCATAAATATAACAAGTTCATAACAATACAATTTTGACAGACAGTTGTCACATCACTTTTTCACTTCAAGATTGTAGACCTGGTCTATGATGCTCAGTGCTTCAGGAAGCTCAATGTTTTAGTTCAAACTGGGGCATTGTCCTTCAAGATACCCGAGTTAATATAGCTGATGATGTTTACCAGTAACTAACTGTATGACAGACACTACTATAATGCATTCTTTTCTTATGAGTGGTGTCTCAGAAGCAAGACATCTACATTATAATGAATAATCACTTGGTGAAAAGAAAAATAACACACTTCTTCAATGTTTATTATTATTTAAAATAACAACACAACTTTTAAATACAGAATTTCAATATCTCTAACAATCAATTACAAAAAGTTCTTATACCACCTTACTAATGCATGATCATGTGATATTGTTGGGCAGCATATAACCAAGAAATATATATATACCAAAATTAGATGTTTGAACATGTAGTCTATGTTTATCATTAATTGTACAGAAACAGTGTTACAACCATACTTACTATGTTGCAAGTGCTCTAAGTTATTACGTAATGTAACCACAAGTGACCAAGATTGAACTGTGAACTGAGCTCATATCAACTTCTTCTTGGATTTTAACAATATCGGCAAAGTCACAGGTTTATATCTTGTACATTTATTGAAGCATAAGAACTACTGGATTTTATTGTGCACAAATTTCCATAGAAAATATGAATTGAAATGCATAAAGCACTTGTAAATACATGAATGGCAGCATTGTGTAAACTGAATGATGGGATCAAAAGAAAGTTATTGTATTTCAGTACTTCAAACTTCCCACTTACAACAACAAAACCAACACTTTTCCTAGAAAATCTACAAAAGGTTATATTTATTTAATAAACATGAGAAAAGGAAAATATCACATTTTAAAACACAAAACTAATGCTCTGTTTTGTATACATTAATACTGCATTTTCATGAAAAAGACGTGTAAAAATAAGATATGTAGAAACTGCTCTTGCTAGGAATCTAAAAGGGCTTTTTACTAGTTTGAATCAGATTCAACACTAATATAATGTCTCCACTACTTTCAAACTCTTGATGCCTTATTGTCAAGACCAATGCCTATTAATACAAATACTGTAATCAACAAGAAACAAGTAAATACTGTTTAGTGTTAAAGGGTGCAGCAGGTGCCAGAGAAAAAAGGGGCAGGGTGATCCACATTGTTGTTTCATACTAGATGGGGCACTGTAGAAATGGCAGGGTGATCCAAATTGTTGTTTCTTACTTGATGGGGCACTGTAGAAAGGGCAGGGTGATCCACATTGTTGTTTCATACTAGATGGGGCACTGTAGAAAGGGCAGGGTGATCCACATTGTTGTTTCATACTAGATGGGGCACTGTAGAAAGGGCAGGGTGATCCACATTGTTGTTTCATACTAGATGGGGCACTGTAGAAAGGGCAGGGTGATCCACATTGTTGTTTCATACTAGATGGGGCACTGTAGATATGGCAGGGTGATCCACATTGTTGTTTCATACTAGATGGGGCACTGTAGAAATGGCAGGGTGATCCACATTGTTGTTTCTTACTTGATGGGGCACTGTAGAAATTAAACTGGTCAGAAGAGTTTCATTACAGCAACTCCATTTAAATGTTGAACTGCATACAATATCTGCTGATACATCTGAAAACAGCACAGGAATGTCGAAACATTTCTCAAGAATAAATGCTGTTAATTGTTGTCTCTTTACTAAAGTAACAACACAGATTCAAGTCAATACACTCAATAAATTAATCCATCATGTGGCAAATATGTACACCTTCCGAATGACAATCAGGAAAGACAAATATTTAATGTAAACATACACTCTTAATAGTTTATTGTTGTGTTTGTTCAGTTTGAGCTTCAGGTGTTTTAACTCTTGTTTCCTCCCTTATTTGTGCTTCCTCTTTTTGATTTGTCCCTTCAGCACCCTCATCTGTTTCTATTTCGACTTGGGTAAGAGGCTCCTCATGGGCCTGGGAGAATGGTCGGGTTTCATCTTCAACATCAATATCTCCATTCTCTTTCCTTGAGGATTGTGAAAGTTTGCCACGTGACCCCTTAGAGCCCCTAGATAATCTACCACCAGGGCTTTGTCTCTTTGCAGTCATTTCTTTCTGTTCTGTAGTTTTGTCATTGGGGAATGCTTGCAAAGTTGGTGTTTTGTCTCCCTTTGTTGTAGGTGATTTCCTAGGAGTTGTTTTCGGCGGTGTTGATTTTGGTGGTGGAGTTTTTGTGGGGGTTGTTTTTGGTGGTGTGCGGGTTGGAGTTTTTCTTGTGGGGGTTTTCCTCTCTGCCGGAGACCTTTTGCCAGACTTGGTTTGTGCAGATTCTGGTTCATCTTCCATATGTGGTTCTCTCAGTAAACCAAGTCCTGGTGGTAATGGTGGTGCTTTAGGACTCAAAGGTCTGGAAAACAAGATTAGAATAGTTCACAATGATGCAATAACTTGTACAAAATTCCAAATTTATATTGGCCACATACTGTATAGAGCAATAAATCTGTGGTGGCAAATATTGGCGTTTTCAAGAGCGTTTTCTATTGGCAGTGGCTGTAATTAGCGGAAATCACATCCACAAAATTTATACCCCAACCAGGTAATACACAATTAACAAAACAGTTGCTACTCTGGAGACAACTAATTTGCTATTAATCTAAATGTTTGAAACAGGTTCCCTCTAATTTGTTGTTGCACTTTGTGCTCAAGGTGAGCTTTTGTGATTGTCCTGTGTGCGTCATCAACTTTTTACTTTAAACAACATCTCCTCCTAAACCACTAGGTAAAAGATGATAAAACTTTGCAGGAATGTTCCTTGCTTGAAGCTTTTACCAAACTTGTTAAAAGAATTTCATTCCATGAAGAACTCTGGTTGCAATGATGAAAAACTTTAAAAATCTTCTTGTCTAAAACTGCTAAGCCCAGAGGTCTGAAATTTGGTGTGTAGCATTGTCTAGTGGACCTCTACCAAATTTGTTCAAATAACATCCCTTGGATGACTATTGCCCCCCAGGGGGTCAAAAGTTTTACAAAGCAATATAAAAGAAAATCTAAAAAAATATTCTCGTCTGAAACCACAAAGCCTAGAGTCTTAAAATTTGGCATGAAGCATTGTCTAGTGGACCTCTACCAAGTTTGTAGAACTAATATCCCTGGGGTCACAACTGGCCCCACCCAAGGGGTTACAAATTTTACATAGCTATTTAGAAGAAAATCTTTAAAAATCTTGTCTGAAAGCCTTGAATTATGGCATGACGCATTGTCTAGTGGACCTTTATCAAGCTTGTTTAAATATTACATTAATGTAAAGGTCACTGAGGCTAAAAATAGATTTATCATTCGTACACCAATATCTTCGATATTTAGTATGTAGGTTCCTTGCATGGACCTCTACCCATAAGTGGGGTTTGAGGTCACTGGGCAAGGTCATGGCCACCATAGCTAACAAGAGATGTTTGTAAAACATATATGCCCCCCTAGCCCCTTAACCCTAGAGGCAGTCATGAAGTTTTGAGGAGCTGGGACCAAGCGCTCTTTAGTTGATCAGAAACCATTTTGCTATTCAAGGACACTGTGACTGTGGCCTTTGACCTGGTGACCTGAAAAACTAAAGGGCTCATCTACAAGTCATAAACAACTTATATACAAAGTTTGAGGAACATGGGCCCAAGTGTTCTACATTAATTCATCTGAAACTATTTGTTTTTCAAGGTCACTATGACTCTTGACCTTTGACCCAATGACCTGAAAAAATAGTTGTTATCTACTGATCATGACAAACCTACATACTAAGTCTGGCAAACCTGGGCCCTAGGATTCCCTAGATACTAAGCAGAAACTTTTTTGCTTTTCAAGGTTACTGTGACCTTGCCCCTTGACCTTATAACACTAAAGGGGTCATATGATTGAAATGACCAATCTACCAAGGAAGTTTTAAGAAGCTGGGCCCAAGCATTCTATGGTTATTGAATGTACACTATTTTGCTTAACAAGATCACTGTGACCTTGACCTCTGACCTGAAAAACTATAAGGGTCATCTACTGGTCATGACCAACCTATTTATCAAGTTTGAGGAACCTGGGCCACAGCATTCAATAGTTTTTAATTGGAAATCATTTTGCTTTTCAAAGTCACTGTGACCTTGGCCTTTGACCTGGTGACCTGAAAAACTAAAAGGTAATCTACTAGTCATGACCAACCTACACACTAAGTTTGAAGAACCTGGGACAAAGGGTTCTGTAGTAATTGATTGGAAACTGTTTTGCTGTTCAATGTCACACTGACCTTGACTTCTGACTGGTGACCTGAAAAACTATAGGGGTCATTTACTTGTCATGACCAACCTATATATTAAGTTTGAACAACTGCGGACAAAGGGTTCTATGGTTATTGATCGGAAACAGTTTGTCTATTCAAGGTCACTGTGACCTTGACTTATGACCTGGTGATGTAAAAAACTATAAAGGTCATCTACTGGTCATGACCAACCTACACACTAACTAGAGCTATCACTAAATGCGATAAATACCCCCAAAACACCGCTACAGAACAGAGGAAGTTATCAATTTAGTAACAGATTACTTCGAAAAAAAAATGAAAAAGAGTTATGGTTGTGGGCAATTAAAGATAGTTGTGGTTCTTGTACATTGCATTTCCTCTCATTGCGCTTGACCATTGTATGATGTTGCATGGAATTCCAAAAAAATAGTTTTCAAATTATTCTCCAGACAAAGAAAACTAACAAAGGGCAATAACTGTGCAAACAGTGAAGACAGAGTTATAGCTCTTGTACACTGCACATCCACTAAATGTGCTTGACCACTGTATGAAGTTGCACTGGATTCCAACCACGAGTTTCCAAATTATATTCTGGAAAAGGAAGTCCAAGGAAGGTCAATAACTCTGCAAATAGTGAAGATGGAGTTATAGCTCTTATACAATGCACTTTCTCTCATTGTGCTTGATCATTGTTTGAAGTTGCATTGAATTCCAACCAGTAGTTTTCAAGTTATGCTCCAAATAAAGAAAACAAACTAAGGGTAATAACTCTGCAAATAGAGAAGATGGAGTTATGATTATTGGACACTGCACTTCCACTCATTGTGCTTGACCATTGTATTAAGTTGCACTGAATTCCAACCAGTAGTTTTCAAGTTATCCTCCATACAAAGGAAAACCAACAAAGGGCAATAACTCCGCAAATAGTGAACATGGAGTTATGATTCTTGAACAATGCACTTTCTCTCATTGTGCTTGACCATTGTATGAAGTTGCACTGAATTTCAACCAGTAGTTTTCAGACTATGCTCTGAATAAAGAAAACCAATTAAGGGCAATAACTCTGCAAATAGAAAATTTGGAATATGATTCTTGAACACTGCACTTCCTATCATTGTGCTTGACCATTGTATGATGTTGCATTGAATTCAAACCAGTTGTTTTCAAGTTTTGCTCCATACAAAGAAAAACCAACAAAGGGCAACAACTATGAAAATAGTGAAGATGGAGTTATGATTCTTGAACACTGCACTTCCTCTCATTGTGCTTGACCATTGTATGATGTTGCACTGAATTCCAACCACGAGTTTCCAAATTATGCTCCGGACAAAAAAACCCAATAAAGGACAATAACTCTGAAAATAGTGAAGATGGAGTTATGATTCTTAGACAATGCACTTCCTCTCATTGTGATTGACCACTGTGTGAAGTTGCAATGAATTCCAACCACGAGTTTCCAAATTATGCTCCGGACAAAAAAAACCAATAAAGGACACTTACTCTGAAAATAGTGAAGATGGAGTTATGATTCTTAGACAATGCACTTCCTCTCATTGTGATTGACCACTGTGTGAAGTTGCAATGAATTCCAACCAGTAGTTTTTAAGTTTTGCCTCATACAAAGGAACATCAACAAAGGGCAATAACTCTAAAAATAGTGAACATGGAGTTATGATTCTTGGACACTGCACTTCCTCTCATTGTGCTTGACCATTGTATTAAGTTGCACTGAATTCCAACCAGTATTTTTCAAGTTATGCTCCGGACAAGGAAAACCAATATAGGGCAGTAACTCTGAAAATAGTGATGATGGAGTTATGATTCTTGGACACTACACTTCCTCTCATTGTGCTTGACCATTGTATGAAGTCCCATTGAATTCCATAGTAATTTTTAAGTTATGCTCCGGACAAGGAAAACCAATAAAGGGAAATAACTCTGAAAATAGTGAAGATGGAGTTATGATTCTTGGACACTGCACTTCCTCTCATTGTGCTTGACCATTGTATGAAGTTGCATTTAATTCCAACCAGTAGTTTTCAAGTTATGCTGCGGACAAGGTACACCCTGACCGACCGCACGACCGACCAACCACTGGGTGACTCCTATATACCCCCCAAACTTCATTTTGGGGATATAAATATGAAGAACCTGAAACCAAGCCTTCTCTCGTTACTGATCGGAAACCATTTTGCTTTTCAAGCTCACTGTGACCTTGACCTGTGACCAGAAAAACTGTATGTGTCATTTTCCAGTCATGACCAACCTACATACTAAGTTTGAACAACTTGGAACCATGGGTTCTGTAGTTATTGATCGGAAAGTGTTTTGCTCTTCAAAGTCACTACAACTTTGACCTTTGACCTGCAAAACTACAGGGGTCACTGTGACCTTAACCTTGTGATCTGAAAAACTATAGGGGTCGTAAACTGGTCATGACCAACCTACTTACTAAGACTGAACAACCTGGGACCAAGGGTTCTTCAGTTATTGATCAGAAACCATTTTGCTATTCAAGGTCACTCTGACCTTGACCTGGTGACGTGAAAAACTATTGGGGTCATGTATTAGTCATGACCAAACTATATACAAAGTCTGAGGAAGTAGGGTCCAAGGGTTCTCTAGATATTGATCAGAAACCAAAGTGGTGACCGACCAACCGACCAATATTTGCAAAACTATATGCCCCGTCTTTGATCGAGGGCATAGTAATAGATATTTCCATCATAGAGCCATTATTTATTGACTGACATTTTAGATATTTGGTTTGTAGGCTGCTACAAGTTTCCAATTAGAAAATAAAATACTGCTTCTTATGTTTGCTTATCAGCAGACCCACAGGCAAAGTACTTGAGTGAGCAAACCAGGGTCATCATGGCCCTCTTGTAGTTTTGTTATATTCTGCTACATTTCTGTCTTCTTGCCCTGGGCCTGGTGGTTTTAGACAGGATGAAATTTAAATTTTTCATTCTTATTGCCATGGCATAGTATTAAATTCTTTTAGCAACTTTGGTAGAGGGCCATCCAAGAAACATTCCAGTGAAGTTTAATCAAAATTTACTGAGAACTGGAATTAAAGCGCATATATCATCAGGTGAAAAAGTTGACCCGGACAGCAACCTTCCAAAATAGCTCATCCTTGAGCATTTTATGCTCAGGTTAGCTAAATAAATTTGTTACTACAGAGAGAATCATTTAAATCACATGCATGAGGTTAGAATAATAGACTACTGAAGAGAAGATATCATCAGACGAAAAAGTTGACCCGGAGAGCAACCTTCCAAAATAGCTCATCCTTGAGCATTTTATGCTCAGGTTAGCTAAATAAATTTGTTACTACAGAGAGAATCATTTAAATCACATGCATGAGGTTAGAATAATAGACTACTGTAAGTACATGTTCTTACCTGTATGAGAGTTGAGAGGGTTCTGAGTGACCTATCTCTTCTGTGTCAGATTCTTCATCTGGTTCAAGCTCCCCAAGTTCCTCATCTGCTTCCTCAGACTCCTCCTCTGACTCCTCCTCAGCTGGCATCATGGCCACTGCACGCAGGTTCATCAAGTATGACCGAGACTTCTTCACACCATCCTCTGGTAGACCAGGATCTAGAACCAGGGCTGTTCTGGCTAGGCGCCATGTATCAACCGGTGGAGGACAGTTCAGTTGTAACTCTACTACCTCAAACTGGCGACTCTGTAAAGTACCACAGTAAAATATTATGGCACAAAAGAAAGCTGAAAGAAAAACTTCAATTTTTGCTGATTCTTTACAACAAATGGGTAACTTGTCAATATCAACCTTAGAGTCTGCTTAACAATAACTGAGAACATCTTATCTCAACGAGTAATTTTCTCTGTTAAAAGCATTTCAATTTTTTTTTTTAGTTTTTTTTTTTTTAATATTTACAATAATAACAGCTCTGCCTCAACTTTGCTTACAGACATTATCATTACAATATTATTAATACAAAGTTAACTAATAATCAAGCTTATAGAAAACTCAATGCACAATTTAAGGTTCGACACAAGTAAAGTCAAAGGTCTAATTCACGACAGCAATAGGAAAAATATTTTAGGATAGACAAATGATACATCACAGCAATGATGGCATTATATCTCTCAGCTGAATACTATTCTCTTAACAGCAACAACAATGCAATACATTCAAATAAAGTACAGTATACTCAGACAGCATACTTTGACCCTTGAATGGGGTTTATTTTGAAAATTCTTATACTTCAACAAGAAAGTAAGTCAGAAAAAAAGGTTAGAAGTCAGAAGGTCAAAGCTGAAATGAAAAACTATACACATGGTTCAAAGTTCATGCATGAAGCACCAAAAACAGAAAGTCATTAGGTCATAACTGACCAAAGTAAAAGTGGAAATATGCAAGCAAAATTATGCTTGTAGTTCAACTTCAATGTTGTAGCTTAGAAAGCAGGGAAACAGGTCGAGTTTAAAGTTCAGCCAAAGTTGAAGTTGAAATCTATATGCAGACTGTAACTATGGTCCCAACTTCATACACCTAGCTTCAAAAATGTAGGTCAGTAGATCACTGAAGGCTAACATCAAAGATGAAATCTATGAACAAAATTAAATGTTCAAATTCAATGCTGTAGCTGCCAAAAAAAAGTAGTTTGGTAGGTGAAGGTAAAGGTCCCATGAAGGCCAAAAACAAAGGACAATATTCCAGTAAAGTACAGCATACTTAGACATCCAAAATAATGTTCACTTGATGGCAACTTCCTTCCTGGATCCTGACCTCTGCTACATGACGAGATTTTATTCTGTATGAATATAATTTAGATTACAGACAAGTGACCCCTTGATAAGGCCAACTTTCAATTTCTTTTCTGAACCTTCAACAAGAGTCAATCAGAGGGTCAAGGTCAGCCAAGGTGAAGTTGAAATTTACACACAAAACTATACACATGGCCAAAACTAAGGTAGGATCACAATGGAAATAAGAGATCACTCTCTTTTTGTGTTATCCTTGGTACTGAGTTGCATGACATGGTTAATACTCATGTATGCATTTTATTTAATATTTCATTTAATGCAACATGTTTGTAACCATTGTATGCACTGAGACACTTAAATAAATCTTAAATAAATCTATGCAGTATTAACAACAGAAAGAATGTCAAGGTCATTGTAAAGTTGAAATGTGCAAGCAAAATAATTCATCAGTTCAAATTCTGTGTTGCAGCTTAGAAAGTAAGGAAGCATGTCACTGTAAAACTGCATGCAAAACTGCACATATGGTCCAATTGTCATAAACATAGCTTCGAAAACAGACAGTAGGTCAAGTCAAGAATATTAAAAATAAAAAAGTAAGGAAGTAGGTCAAGGTAACTGTATCATGCAAATCAATTGCAAAGTGTTATATGTAAACACGAGGGTTCTTTCCAAAATTACTGAGCAAGATTTTAATTTTTCTGTACACTTTTGACCCTTGAGGCCATGATTTGAAAAATTTTGGTACAGAACAGTACAAGACAATGCCACATGCTAAATAACTAAGCCTGCACCGTACAGTTTCAGAAATTAAAAAAAAAAAATATCATATTAAGTTAAATTAGCGACCACCAGGGAGGGACCAGTTTTTGCCCTTAGGGCCATACTCTGAACGACTTCAGTGGTGGTCCATTATACAGTGCCACACAGTTTACACCTAAGTTTTAAGCCTTGTGCTCTCTGACAAGAAGATTTTTAAATTTTTCTATGTAAAAACAAGTGACTCCTGGGGCTGGGCCAGTTTAGACTTTGGTCATCATCTGAACTGAATACTGGCAGAGGTTTACTAAATAAAGCTACACATAACATATCTAGACTCGAGGACCTGCCTTTCAGAATAGCTTTCCCTCTATTCAAACATAGGTCCACTAGACAATGCTAAGCACTAAATTTCAGAGCTCTGTACCTGATGGTTTAGACAAGAAAAGTTTAAAGTTTTTCATTCAAGTAGCCATTGCAACAGTTCTGCATTTACTTTGAAACCACTTCATTACAAGGAACAACCCAGCCAAGTTTCATCAACACTGGCCCAGTGGTTTCAGAGCAGAAGTTTAAAGTAAGTGTGGTGGATGTCAGAAGACAGATGGAATGTGACAACAATAGCTCATCCTGAGCCCTTGTACTCAGCTGAACTAGTACCATAGATGTGTGAATACAGACTTACCCTGTTCATGTATACAGGACAACTATAGATCTTCTTGCTTCTGTTTTCTTGTGTCTCGGCATCAGGAGATTCTGCTCGCAGAACTGGCTTCAAATAGATACTTGGTATCTGATACAGTGCAGAACTGAAATGTACATGCATAATGTAAACTTTAATTTGTAGGAGTTGACAGTAAAAATGTTCTATCTGTTTCTGTATTTTTATAGCACCTGGAACATATTCAATATTATCTCAAGATTGCTTGTCAGAACATCAGTTACACTGTTAGTAAGTCATCATCTGATCCAAATGCATTCTGACTTTTCTTGAATATAAGCTGCTATCAACATGCAACACTTTCATTATTTTTCCCTTTTGTTCCACAGAAATTAATCAAGTCAAATGCTACTAAAATTCACTAAGTTAAAAGACATTGTCAAATTTATTGATACTGTCAATGTTAAGTTGATATAACATTTTTAACATGGCAATTATCTCTGAGATAAACAATTCTGGAGGCTAAAGTTTACTTTAATTCTTCCAACTTAGAATCAAAAGACAGAATGAGGTCCATAAAGCAACTGTGAGCTAAAACAAGTTAACAGTACACTTAATATAAACTTTGTATTCTGTAGAGACATCATGTTCATTACCTTGCATCCTGCAGACAATCATTATCATAGTCCCATGCAGCACCTTGTAGATATACAGACGTGATAAACATGCCACCTTCATCTATATCATACTCAGCAGTGCTGTCTGTATCTAACACTACACACTCAAACACAATCTACAATATATCAATGCATGATTCCAAATTAATATCTGTTCAAAATTTATAACCTTTTCCTTACTTTGTTCCATACCTGGACTGAGTTCAACTGCTGTCAGTGACTTGATAAAGACTATGTAAAAAGACTTGATTTTGTAGCTTAAAATGGTACAAAAAAAAATATCAATAAAATCATAGAATTAAACAATTTTCAAGTCATATTATACATATTTTTAGTAAAAACTTATAAAGAAATAGTGAACAGTTTGCTACTTAAATTCAAACTGGTTATGTTTGCAAGCATACAAATGACAAAAGGTATGGTAAACAAAAAATGAACATACATCATCAATGTTACACTGACTGACAACAGCTTTCTCCTGCCTGATAGATGCGAGAAGGGCACCAGGGTTGACAAGACCACCTAGCCAGATCTTGGTCAATCTACCATGTCCAATCACAGGGTTCTCCACAAACTGACCATCTGTGTATGTTGGTACCATCCCACATTTGACAAATGACTGTAACTGGTCATATCTCTTTTGCATATCTGAAGAAGGGAGAATATGCATTTGAATCAATTAATGTGCTTATTTTTTGGTAAAAAAATGAGATATCTTTCAGTTTCAGAACATCTTAAGCTGCCTTCAAGGGAATTTATCTTTCAATAGAATTTTCATATATGTCTGGATAGAGAGGACTGGGTTGCAGTTTGTTCATACTACTAGCTTCAACTAAACTACAGAATGAGCATCTTTTCACATATAAACAACTGGTGGAGATGACTTTATTCAATTTTTCTCAAACATAGCAAAATCTCACTAAAACCTGCCAAAAAGTTTGTCTTATTAATGAGTCTTATTAATGAGACTTTCCTGTATTACGAAACCAGCCACTGAAAACAAAAAGGCATAAACAATATGTAGCTATTTCAATATTTTTCGAACTTGACTTTCACCATAGTTATTTTGAACAATATAATCCTGTGGGTTACAGTCCTACGAAATACCGGGGAAAATCGGCTCAATCTGAGCCGAGTCTTATCAGTAAGCACATCAGTGAAAATTGCCCCTAACAGTTATAAATCAATTAGCACCAGCTTGTGTTTGTTTATAGTCTGCTGACCACTCCAGTAATGTATTAATGTTATTTCTAAGATTTTACTGCAGCAACGCCTTCATTATCTGTGTTTAACCAAATCATGTAGAAAATTAGAAAATAAAATTATAAGTAGATATGGTGATTGTTAGCATATTATTCATTTTTGACTAATAATGACTTCTTTAATAATTGATTTTGTTGTATTATTTTTGTTACAAACAGCTTGAGATCATTAAATTTAAAATGAAGCCTTTTTATTTGTATACATACAGGATTTCAAAGTGTTTTTGAGATTTAATTTGGTTTTGATTTTTATCATAAATGATTTAAAGAAGTACTTTATTTCTGTTCATAAAATAAGAGATTTTATGGTGTTTGTTTTCAGCCCCTTTCTGGACCACATGTTCTTGAGAATAATGACAATATGTTATAGCCAGTGTATGTGGGGGGGGGGTATTTTTTTTCTTTTTTTAATTACTTTAAGACAACCAACATGCTTGTAGAATATTTAAATTTCACAAGGGCTAAAGGTATAAATAAAAACCATAAATGAGCAGGAAGTTATTTGTTTTCAAGTGCTTCTCCTATATATATATTCATCCATAGATAATAATGCCTTATTCAGATTGCATTAAAACTGCAGAACATAGTTATCAACAAGAAGACAACAGATTAAAGTATTAAGGTTTTATATGACACATTAATTGAATCTAGTATTATAGAAATCTTTGTTTGGGATGAAGATTTTTAGGACATTTCACTATACGAAAGCAATATTTTATTTTTAAGCTCAATTTATTAACAGCATTTTACTGAAAAGAAATGGAAAAAAATATGTATGTTTGAACATCACTCACTTCATGATGTCAAATTCAATAAATATTGTGAATATACTTATGAAGACCTGCTTGAGAAAAAAATCAAACAACCTTCAAGATTTACTGAAACTGAAGAATTTCACCGAACCCATTAAGAAAATATCAAAACAAAAGGCTTAAATCAGAACTGATAGAAAATTAGCTGGAGAAGAGAGGGATGAGGAATAAAACTGAAACCAAGATACCTTGCATATACCTCAAATCTTAGATGATTTTGTTGTTGTTGTTGTTTTTTTGTTTAAATAAAAAAAACATTCCAGAAACTGTACAGTCCTCAAGAATTATATGTACTGTCATCCCGCCACCCTGCAGCCATAAATGTTTATACAGAAACAAATTCACATGATCTGGAAGCGCTGGAAACATTAATATTGCAAAACTTTGTGCATTGCGGTTGCTCAGAATGCAAATGGAAGATATGACACAGAAGATCTGAATAACACATTTAGATAGTGAAGATATATCTGCAGTTAGAAAATATCTTTATAAATAAGTCAAGTTCAATACAGAATTCAGTATTAGATTCATTAGTGACTGAAAGTGTAGAAGATACTGATTATATGAAGCTCTGCAAGAGAAAATGAAATGAACAATTTTGTACACACTCTTGGTTTTGAGTCACATAGAGCACCTTAAATGATAACTTTGCACCCTCCACCAGTGACTGGAAGAGATGATGACATATCAAAGCTGCAAGAGGTTTTAGATGATAATTTCTCATCAAGACAGGTCTTGAAGATCGGAAAAGCAGTATGAAATATCATTTGCACCCGACAACAAAGCAGGAAAAGAGAAAGAAGAACCATCAATTTCTTGCAGAATTTCCTGTCTTGCATCTGAGAAAATCAAAGATTACAATTCTCATAAGTGCATACATAGATTTTGGTCTACTTCACATTTCCAAATACATGAGAGGCGATGAATTTTCAGAATGGAAAAAGCTGCGGTCAGGAGAACACATTGACATTGCGGCTAAATACATCAGGTGTGTAAATGTAGGTTTTCAACTTGCATTTATTCACAAATTCCTTCAGAGTCGCACCTCAGCAGAACAAGATATCAAATCAATTATTTCAATGCATATTTCTGAAGAATCAGGCCAGACTATCATGATTTTATGGAAAGAGGTGAAAATAACAATGGCACATTTGCTCTTCATGGTGAAAGTATGCGTCATTGGCGTCATTGTGCAGTGATATTTGCAACTGATTTTACAGAATGACTAGAAGGAGCAGAAGAGTACTTGCTACCTCTTGCAGCTGATATAGATTTAAAGTTTCAAGAACCAAAGGGAAGCTGCTGCTTTCAAGAATGCTAAGAATGGAAAGCTGCTACTTTCACTGATTCTGACACTGACACCAGTAAAAAGTTTCTATTTAGTTCACCTCTTTGTAGCACATGTTAATTTACCGTGACTAACACCCAGATCATTTAAAGGTGCATTAAAAGGAAAATGTTTACAGACATTTATGTTGTTTTTGTGAAAAGCAAATGTTGGCTTGTTGAAACACATCAGAATTTAAACCTTTTCATACTTTTATTGATATTTTTTACCTTGGTAGTCACAGAGGAGATAGACTGTCTTCATATTTCATGCACCAAATTCAAAAGTTGCTGTGCTGTTGCTTTTATGGTAAACCACAGTTTCAATGACTGGAATTGCATTGATTTGAGTCCTCCTCAGGGGACAATGCATTTATCTTGCATTTTTTAGGTGAATAGAAGTGTAAGGATGCAATTACACTGTATATTTACCCATCTTCAATTTTAAAGAAATTATTTTTAAGCAAATATATTAGTAGCTTAAATTGCATTGTTAATTTTATCTTATTTACTTCATTTAAAAAAACTGTCTTACTAACCTTAAAACTGATAAATATAGAACAGTTATGTTAAAAAACAGGCAGTTAATATATAATGTATTTATATTTAATATGTCATCCCCAACGCATCCATCATCTTTTGGGGTTTTGTTAGATATTACTTATTAAGTAAGTACTGTCGCACCAAAGAAAGGTTTTATAGTATTATTTTACAGGCACGATATCAACATGCCATAGCTTTTCCATTTTCCATTTTATACAAAGCTTATTATGAAATATTGTTTTGGAAGGTTCTATCTATACCAACTTCCATTTTTTTAATGAAGCAATATCCCCCTTTTGAACATATTAAATTGACAGGTATTTCAAATTTCAGCTTTTATTTTTATTCTGTTATTATTTCTACATATTAGATAAATTACAGAGGTTTATAAAGACATTCTATGTTCTTATAAGTTATTGACTTGAAAGCAAAAATCCTATTTGATGTGTTTACTATTTCTAAGTTTTAAGCAGTATTTGCACAATGCTAACTGATAAAAATCAGCTGCTTGTAATTAACTACAGCCAGACTCCAGTAACCATCTTCTACTGAGATGTTAAGAGAGATAAATTGTTTGTTTATTGCTCTGTGATTTGATAAGGGCTATTATAACTGTCCATGCTGGAAGGCCAAAATTCACTGAAATCTCCGGTATTTCGTAGGACTGGTTAGTAAAGCATTGAAATGCAGATTTTACCTTGTAACCAGGAGACAAGTGAGTGTGTACAGGGTTGACTGTTAGGATGCACCCAGGATATAGGTACATGTTCCTCCTGTAGACTGAGCACAGTGCTCATATATACATGTGGCAAGGCTTCCTGACCTCCCATTAGTCGTTCATGTAACTCGTTGATCTGCTGACGAATGTGGCACAGCACTGAGTTCAACCATAAACATTCCTGTAGTAAATTTATATTGTTGGATCAGCATAAAGGGACATCTAGCAATAAATATATATATCTTATGCTCAATATAAGACTTTCAAACAAACAAAAAAATGCTATAGCTGTTTCTTACCTAGCAATAAAATCAAGAACTGTGATAGAGACTTGAAATAACTAAAACAAACTAGTAACCTGTAGAAGAACATATCCAATGGTTTCTGGCATCATAGTGCTAGATGCTGTTGCAATACTGATTACACTTGGTCGATGGTATGGGAAATCATAGTCTTGTGAGGCACCTGGTGTTTGACCCAGTTCTAACAAGGGAGGTAACTCTTCAAGGCAGATATCTAGAGCAGATCTCAGACATTTTATATTGACATCATTGGCCTGGTTAGTAGCTATGTCACCAGCTTCCATATTCTGTGTCTCAAACATATGATCCATGTGGTTTATAAACTCTGCAGAGCTGAAAAGTTATATAGATAAATTATTTACTAAACAAACAAACTGGGCACTGCACTAGCTATAACTTAATCAGTCTCTAGTTTGAAAAATTATGAATTTTAACTTCGATTTCCTAATGATAGCATTTTCATCTTATAAGCATATAACATTAAAAGAGACAGACAAGTTCAAGGGATACTACACATACTCGGCACTCAATTTTAATATGTCTAAGTATGTGATGAACAGAAAGCTAATGAAAAGGAAGCTAAAAGTTCTCAGTTTATTTACCTGGCCACACAAGCCTCTTTTTCCACACTAGAGTGAAGCTGTAGAGCAGCAAGGGTGAAGTCTTCATCTACGTTCTTCTCATACCACCAGGCATACTCACTCGGCTCTGTGAAATGTAACAGCATATATCATAATACTACAGCATTCTACAATAACTGAGTAGATACATGGTGTATTTTCAAATGTATTTTACCTGAAAATATAGTGGGTATGATTTCTGTTTCTGTGGAAAATATGTTATTCAAGAAGTGACACAACTGGATGAATTTGAGAGTACTTTGTGCTGTTAAAATTGTGTTGTCCTATGCCTACTTTTTTCTATCCAATCATATGACTTGATTTGCATCACATGACCACACAATACCATTCCATACTTGTTTGCAAGTGCTTGTAAAAATCCTGTATTTTTTGTACTGAATAATACATTACTTGCTTAGCATGGTTTATTTATGAGTTACTAACAGAAGTATAGTATCACTAGAGCTGTCAGTCTTCAGGACTGCTATCTTTAGAATTTGTTATATATTTCATTACTTCTTTCAAGCTGCAACTTTGCTTTAAAAAAGATAGGAAGGTGGGGGCTGGGGATAAAATTTTAATAAAAAAGTTACCCCAAAAAATTAAGATTTTTCTACTCAGTATCAGATATATCTAACTCATGCATAGCTGAACAAGAACTGTCAATGTAAGATGACAATGCCCCCGAAAGTGGTACTTTGACCTTTGAGCTGAGGACCAGTCATTCAGGGGTCAAGGTCAAATAAATATATAGGTCAATGGGAAGGTCTTATCCAAAGGGGGTTGTGACCAAGTAGGAAGTAAATCCACTTACTTATGAGAAAGTTATAGGCAATGTTAAAGTTTTTGGACAATTGGATCTTCAAGGTGAAGGTCATTCAGGGGTCAAGGTCAAATGAATATAGGTCAGTGGGATGGCCTTGTCCAAAGGGGGGTTATGTCCAAGTATGAAGTGATTCCACTTATTAATAAGGAAGTTATGGCCAATGTTAAAGTTTTTGGACAATTGGATCTTCAAGGTGAAGGTCATTCAGGAGTCAAGGTCAGATAAATATAGGTCAGTGGGAAGGTCTTGTCCAAAGGGGTGTTGAGTCCAAGTATGAAGTAAATCCACTTACTAATATGGCCAATGTTAAAGTTCTCTGACAGACTGACTGAGTTCAAAAACCATATGCCTCATTTCGGGGGCATAAAAAAATATATATATACTCGCATATCAGGTTGTCCAATATGACCTTTCCAGTAGTGCACACATACAAATAGAAGCAATAAGAAAGATGAGTTCATGAAGATTTTCAAAGCAAATATTTCTCATAGCTGTAAGTTTACCAAAAACACCTTATACATGCCAATACATCAAAACTGAGCCAGTTTATTTATACATTAAATGAAAGCACCTACAAGTACTTACCAACATTAGCAGGAGGTGTGGGAATGGCCACAGTTCCTAGTACAAGCGTACCAGAAGAGTCTGTGTATATGTTATGTAGCACATTCCTGACCAGGGCTCTCACATACTCTCTGTCAAACTCACTATATGCAGTGTTCTCATAAATCACCTGTAATCCAATTTGCAGATAAGAAAATATATAAACAGAAAGATTTTTTAAAGTTTATCAGTCAAGCTGCCACAGCAACCAGAGTTCTGTATGGAATGGAATTCTTTGAACAACTTTAGCAGAGCTACACTGCCAAGTTTGATCAACTTTTGCCCAGCAAAGTAAAGCAAATGAATCAGAGTAAATGATGTTTACAGTAAGATGTGGATGCCAGAAGGAATGTGATCAGAATAACTCAGCCTGAGCTATAAATTAATCAAGTTTATAGCAAACATAATCTGAAGGTGTTGTGGTAATTTTAGAATTTGATCAAAATTGCATTATAATACATGTAATCTCTTAATGTGAACAAATCAATGTAGACATAAGCAACAAGTTGGAGCTGCAATATTGACACTACTGTTACAGCTCTTATCCCTCGATAGGCAAGTGTTTTCATTTCTATAAGTACATTTGTCGTGACTCGTCTGGTATAGAACCCATAAATTAAATCTATTTACACTTCATATCGCTCACTTGGAAAGAAAAGAAAAATGAATTCTAAAACTATTTTCCAGCTAAAAAATCAGCTGATGATGTTCTAAGAAGATACATGTAATCACAATTTTATTAAGAATTCTGGTGAAAAGTAGGTCAACTTGGATTATCATTAAAATCTGTAGGCCAAGTTAAAGAAAATACTGTGAAACTAATGACAACACAAGATTAGTGATGCTGAGTATATCTGCTTACATGTAAACTTTCATTTATTCTTCTGATTTTAAGTTATTCTTGATGACATAATAAATTACCTGTGTAATAAGATGTGTAAGTTTCTCTTTGTTTGGTTCCCCTCCTTCCTCATCAGTGGGCCTCAGGATTCTGTTGAGGATCAGTAGGATTGCCTGTCCTGTTTGTACTTCAGTGAATGGGTAGTACTGACTGAGGCCCTGGGCACCAAACAGCTGTCGGGCAACAAGCATTGACTGGATGACAGCGATGGCAAAAGCAATATTCCTGATGCTCTGGTTCTCCTGTAACACTAGCTCCCAAACCTTTACAGGAACTTGCTTCATTGTTGATACAATGGCTGTATAAAAAATGCAAATAAAATTGTGTTTTTTTTCCTTAAATCTAAAAAATCCAATATGCACAATTATGGTAAAACAAATATTTCCATTTTCAAAAAGAGATATTTCTATTTTTGATTTCTTTAAACTACAGATATATGTTTGAAGTGTCTTCAAAAGGCTTTAAAATTCAATGAAATTGACACTTTTTGTCCTGAAAACTTATATATAAAAAAAACCCCATCATATTTTGAAAATTATAAAAATAGCATTTGACAGTTCAAAAAGGAAAACAACTGGAAAACAGACATTTGATAAAAAGAATGATTTGGTTAATCACCTGTATGTAAATGGGTCTGGGGTGACTTATAGATAATAGCCAGAGGTGGTTCACCACCATCACCAGATTCCACATTGCTCTCTGCTACATCCTGCTGCAGTATATCCATGGTGATATGATTCCATGCCACTTTGTGAAGGTTTAGGAGCAGGAAGTCAGGAATGTTCTTACTCGGTTCACTTGTAATCCATACACAAAATTTGCTGGACTTCTGTCGCTCTTCGGGATTATTTGCTGTAACACATTATCATAACACTATCATAACACAAGGACTGAATTAAAGTGTCTTTCTGATAAAGCCCATACCACCAGTAAATTTCAAAATATGGTATTATTCATGAGTCAATTTTCTTCAAAACAACACCTAGAGAAAACATGCAAACATAAAATGCCCTAAAATGACATAAAATGGCTAAAAACTAAACTAGAGCTATCACTAAATGTGATAAATACCCCCACAAGACTGCTTCGGAACTGAGGAAGTTATTAGTAACAGAATACTTTGTAAAAGAAATGAAATTGAGTTATGGTTGTGGGCAATTAAAGAGAGGTGTAGTTCTTGTACATTGCATTTCCTGTCATTGTGCTTGACCATTCTATGAAGTTACACTGAATTCCAACCAGTAGTTTTCAAGTTATGCTCTGGATAAGGAAAACCAACAAAGGGCAATAACTGTGCAAATTGTGAAGATGGAGTAATGATTCTTGAACACTGCACTTCCTCTCATTGTGCTTGACCATTGTATGAAGTTATGCTCCATACAAGATATGGACTGAACGACCGACCGACCAACCAACCACTGGGTTACTTCTATATACCCCCCAAACTTTGTTTCGGGGGTATAAAAATCATTCTCCCATGTAAAAACAACTGAGGTAAGCTATAAGCACTTAGAAACTTTTCATTAGAATAAGTTTATCTGCACATTTAATAGACCAAGTGATCTAAATGATAGTTTTCAATGTCTTTATCTGATAGAATTATTCACTTTCAAATATCCAGTAACAATCAAAATCATATAATCAAAGTTAACCTAAATATTAATAGAAGGACAAACCTCTTAACTTTTCCCTACTCCTGGAGACTCGAACAAGATGCTTCTTGAGAAGGTTGAAGAATTTGTCTGGAGCAAGATGCAGGTCCTCAATGACAACCCAACCATCATTCTTCTCTGCTGTATCTATTGCTTCCTCTACCAGTACCTCACTACCCTCACCAATACGTACATGCTCTATGTTCACATTCTCAGTCTGTAAGCAGAAATCAGAATAATGCAGAAACCAGACTGCAATATTTCACAAAAATTGATACATACACTTGTCTAGCTCTGTTTAAAATGTTGTAATATCGGTTACTGTTTGTCTAAAGGCAAGTCAAAATCCTAGATAGAAAAAATATTCATGCATATTCTATCAAGCCTTAACTTTTTCAGAAAAGTTTGAAGTTCTGTCACAGTCAGTAGACACACTTAGAAACATTATGGAAACCATTCCATCACAAGTGCACACAGCTTGACAGAACATACCATACAAGTACTGCTGAAGGAGTACATGCATTAACACTTTTGACATATTAAGTCTGTTTCATCTATAGATGATTACAACCGGTAAGTATTCTTCAAAATACAATGCCAGATAAAAGATACCTTGGCTAGTTTAAAGAGAACATCTACAGGTGGGTGAGTCATCTTTAGCCGTGTTACTGGTTGTGACTTCATCGAGGCTAAACTCTCTGGTAACAACAACAACACCCCAAGGTGATGTCTGGAATCTCGTAATGTATCCTGAAGGTTAAACTCTATCTGATCTGTAAAAATATGATAATGCAAAGATACATCATTACACGATATAAATGACAATAATTAAATTCAAATTAACACAAATACTGCCAAGACATAATTATCATGACAGGACGTATGCACAGCTGTTACAGTTGCTTTATTTAGGATAAGCAATGGGTTCAGTAAGTCTGCCTTATGAAAACTTTGGTGTCATGCTTATTTATTTATTTATTTATTCAGTGTCACAACAATAATTATAATAGGATTTTTTTATTCTAACAGCTTACCAGGTAAATTAAGAGTGAGATATTTGTTGATGTATTTTGCGAGAGCTACAGGTAGTCTGTCTGGACGTAGCATTCTCAACAGAAGAAGCTGATGAAACTCAGTCAGCGGGCCAAGATCTGGTGACTTTGCTGGGTTCTCCTTAGTGCTCTTCGTACTCTCTGTGGAACCAGGGCGGGTCTCTGAAATTGTCATATTTATTAAGCAAACAGAAAAATGGTGACATTTCAATAAGCTACAAGCAGACTCTACCACATTTATCTGATTCATGATATCCCGGAAAACTGAAATAGAATAAATAAATAGCTAACAACTGAACTGTATCCATGTACAAAATCAACAGACAATGGCGCTGCAATGAACTTGACCTGACAAAGGAACTTTGATGTAAATAAGAAAGTACTGTGTCTGAGTTATTAATCACAAAAACAAATTACCCATTGATGCCCCTGCACCTGTTAGGGACAGAGGTAATGGTTCCTGTTCTGGATAATCTCCCTTGTACCAACCCTTCCAGGCTTCTGAATTCATGGCAAAATTCACACAGAGGGAGTCTAGAGGTCCTGGGAGTACAGAAAGGGCCAAAATGTCCTCCCACTTCTCTTGAGGCAGCCAATTTGGTGGATCATCTTTACAGTCAAAGTCAGCTAATGTCAGCTGCATACCAAGACCAGGGTTACCTAGAAACACAAAACTTTGTATTAGTACATTTCAAGCTTCTTCAGTACATAAATTTTATACTTTGTCAAATACAGACAGTTTCTTTAAAAGTCAAATTTCAAACTGAGTAATATACAGGAACAAAGTAGGTAGAACCTTTACAGCTGTAAAAAGGTTTTTCACACAGAAATGTTTCTGTCTGCATTTGTATTCACATGATATAAACCTCCAACAGACACTTAAAATGTACCACATAATAAGTGATGTGATGTGAAAAAATTAACAATCTAGTCAATTTGACATCATTGAGAAAACCACGTCGAAGTTTGACATCACTGAGAAAACCACGTCAAAGTTTGACATCTTTGAGAAAACCACGTCAAAGTTTGAAATCATTGAGAAAACCACATCGAAGTTTGACATCATAAACTAATTAATGATTTTTGCAAACACACCATGTTTCCTGTCTTACTGTAAAGTACTGTCTTTGAAAACAACCTCACAACTATATCGCATATTGCATGTTATGTTGTATGGCGACAATGTTGTCAAAATCATAATAGAAATGTAATATATATGCACTGTTTATTCTATCATTAGTATACATTCTGGTAGTCAGATTGCAATAAAAAAGATACATAAATGTTTTCAAAGCAGTCTATCATCTGAAAGTGACAAAAAACCTGAAAATGTAAAACTTGACCACATTATTGATAATCTCACAACACAGCCCTTATGACCGACAATATGGGAAAAGGGGCACTCCGACATATCTTTTGGATATTGACCTTTTTATTAATTTTGAAAATATGATACCCATGGATCTATGTCTGAAATGTTCAACTTCCTGCATAGAACAGATACAATATTCTATAATGCTCAAGAGGAAAATGATGTGCAAAATTAATATTCCTTAAAATAATGTCACATACCATAATTCAACATCAGATTCTAAGTTCCAGTTGGCAGTAAATTAATATAGTAGATTTTATTTATTAGAATTTTAGCTATTTCATTGTAAAATTCTATACCTTTTCAATGTATCCAAACTTTTTTTTACAAAACTATCAATTTTATCATTCAACGTTGCAATTTATTCTGGTATCATCATTTTACATAAGAAAGAACTGTCTCCAAAAACTGTTGCCATGGTAATGGTCATCAAGAAATTTGATACAAAATAGGCATTTTTATGATGGACAATATTCAGGCTATCATTTTTTTTACTTCAACTTAGTTTTTGAAGAGGACGGGAAATTTGTCATTTTTTGCTGATTTTCAATTCAGTTTATTTCAACAGTAGAACAAATGTCCAAGTGCCCTTTTTCCTGTGTCATTGGTGATATAATGTTGAACCAAGTTTGATTGTGTATTCATACCTTGAAGTAAGAGTGACATTTCCTCATTGGTAAAGTTCTCTCCCCCTTCTGCCTGTATGTTCAGACATAACAGAGTGGCATACAGTAAACAGTCCTCCTCATACAAACTCCTACAAAAATAAAAGGAATCTACTTTCACCAGACCCTGCTTACAAGGCTCCTATGCGATTTTATTTCTAACAACAGAGTTACATTTTTATTCTTTTTTGTCATCATTCAATGTTTTATCAAGCTTATTTTCTTACATAAACACCAGACTCATATAATAAATATTTAATTTATTATATATAGATTATCATACTCTCTTATTCTTCTGTACACAAGACCAGTCAGTTTGTCCATAAGTTGTTTTATGTGGTTGGCTGAGAAGCTTGCATAGTCTACACCCTCTGATGGTAGGGTTGCAGTCTCTGGAAGCTCAAGGGCAGGTAATTCTTCAGACTGTGTGCCAGCTACAAGACGCTGTGCTGCACCTGTACTGGCTGACTCTAACACAAAAAGAAAAATGATATTGTAACAGATGTTATAAAAGGTTAAATATGATTGTAAAATATTCTTTTTATTCTCAAGCAAGTGTTAATATAAGACAAAAACATACTAAAGCAGTTACAGCAGTGGTTCATCAGCTATATGTTTCTGTACATTTCTACATTCTGTACATTTTTTTATGACATAAATACACTACTTACCATCTGTTGGTTCTTGTTTACTTTTCTCATCCAAGTCAACATCTTGTTGCCCAGTCTCTTGTTTTGTAGCTGTTGTCTGTTTATCTGTAGCTTTCTCTGCAGTCTCATCCTTTGAGCCATGTGACGAGGAACTGCCTACGCGAGTCTTACGATCTCCTTCTTGACTTGTACTGTCATCATCATCTTCATAACCCTAAAAATAGTGAATTACTGCTTATTCTCTTTAACAGACAATTAATGAAACAATGTTAACTTAAAGCAGTTGATAGCTTTACAATGGTTTGACTTTGAAGTTTGTGATTTTATTTGGTTTAATTCAATCTTCTCTACATTGCTCCAGACTAAAGTGGTTGCAATTTTTATCTTTTGTTCTCAATGGCCACTTCCAAGAGTTCTGACCAATATTTGTGGAAAATAGGTGGAATTATGGGACTTGCTTCTATTTCTGATAGATGTACGTACTCTACACAACAATTATTCCTGAATGATGTACTTACTTCATCTAGGTTAACAGCCTGTATGAAATCGTCAGGTAGTTCTCCACCCACTGCCTCATCAAACAGTTTGATGAAATATTCCAGTGAGAACTGGTACTCATTGTGGACACTTTGTAACCCTCGGATGATAGCATATAACATGGCTGCTCTTCTTGCCAAGGGGAATAACTCATCTTTGAGGGCATCAAGGTCTTCAATCAAGGTGAAAGTCTCTTGCAGTTTGTTGGAAAGCTAAAAATATAAAATATATCAAAATCTTAACAATACCTAACAATTCAATACTTCAGCAGAACTGCACAGTTTCTGGTTTATTTGACATTTCAGGTCGATAAAGACACTAACATGAATATATTACCGTCTATTTGGTCTATATTGTGGTTGGGATATAAAGTTTGTGACCTTCCTCAAATATAAACTCCAAAATGGATGGTAAAATATTGTGCTAATTTTAGCACTTATCTGACCACTGTACTTGTACTCATCAGCTTGCAACAAAAACTTAAGCTGTTGAAGTGATGGATAGATATTCTAAAAGATTAATGTTTCTTCTATCTTACCAATTTCAAATTTTGAAAATCTGCTTATTAATGGAAAAATGGCTGTTTTCTAAACTAGGTGTGAACATTGCACGTTACCTAACCACTAAACAATAATAGTTTATTAATTATTGATTTATTTTCCGTAACTGGATATACAGAAGAGTGTGCAACAGCATATTTTGGTTGTTCCTTCAATAAATAAGGAGTGTTGATTCTTTTCAATTAAAGGCCTGGAAAAACTAATGAAATTTTATGACAGGTTACAATGAAACCCAAAGACATTTTAGTGAAAAGCTAATTTTCACTTGACAGGTCAAGCTGACTTCATCCTATGTAATTAAGAAAAAAACGGTCCAAACATTCATTGTTTGAATAAATGCATACCTCAACTTTTGCATTTGTAAAATCTGTTATGAACTTCACTGCCTTTGCACTGCCCATGATTGCTTCCTGATTGGTCAACACTTTGTCTCTTACTGTTATTGACAGGTTATGTAATGTCTTTTTCTGTATTTCAATATTTTTCAGGGCCAGAATACGTTCCTTATATAGGTCTGGTCGGATCCTGGCAAAAGCCCTTGTTAGCAGGTCTTCAGTTAATGTATCATGTGAAACCCCAAAGTTTATGATTTTTGTGGAGGATGCAATCTCAGGATTGAACTTGGGTTTTGGCAGTGGAGTGGACAGATAGAACCTGAAGTCTTCATGGCACAGGATTCGCCGTCCACAGAACTTGATCATCCTTGGTTCTGAAATGCATGAAACATTGTATACATAAATCTGTACTTCTATCTGTAATATCACTGCTAATACATACCTATGTTGTAGGTTTATGAAAAGGACAGATTTTTCTTAAAAATGGTTTGCCTTTTTCAATACATTTATCAGTCTGTCTTCCGCTAAAGCAGTGATCTGATCTCTACTGGTTTGCAAGAACTGGTTACACTTATGACATTAAAGATTTTAAAAGGCTAGCATTATACCTTCGTTTTTATCATCTTCTTTAGCAGTATTTCTATGATGCATGAGAGGTGTGATAATGTTGTCGATATGTTCCTTGCAATTCCGCAGCAACACTGGCTTTCCACGCATGATTGCTTTCTCTAGTGTCAATATAACATGAGGATCTGACCTGAAATGCCATTAAACAGTTGAAAATACCGTATTTTGTAAAAACAATTTACATCTTAATCACAAATATAAGTAAAATTGTTTTTCTTTAGATGTTTATAAACTATTAAACTACATAATGTATTTGCATTTTTTTTTCAGTAAATTCCTCTTCTAGAATGTCAGTATGACTTTTGTGATATTTTCTGCTTAAAACAAGTAAGATAATACATGTATTGTGCTGTTTAATCTACACCAAGAAATTTTACTACTCTTAGTAATGGTAAGTAGTTGTTAGAGGTGGGCAGATCAGTGGTCCAGTGGTATGGATAGCACTTGTAATCAAGGGGTTGCCAGTTTGATTCCCTGCTCTTTTACTGTTAGATGAGACCTTGTGACTGTGCTGTACACTGAGCATGTAAAAGAATCTGGGGTGTCTCTGGCATGGTGCTTTCTGTATCTTGCACTATCCCAAACAACCTAAAATAACTTTACTCTTCAGAGGGCATCAGTCTATACATGTACTGATGATAAACAAACTCAAATGATAAAGTAGATTGATGGTCTAGTGGCAGGTATATTAACACAAGGGCTGACAAGTCTGATGATTTAGTCCTTCCGAATATTACTTATAATCTTTTGGATGAGACTTTAAAGGTGGGACCAGTGTGTAAGTCCTATACACAAAGCACTACAAAGCACAACGGTTGTCTATAGAACTTGGACTTTTTGTCAAGACAAATTGCAACTATAAACTTCTCTGGTTGAGTCTTAGACACTATGTGTAACATTGACAAATAATTTCAATGACAAAGACTGGTTATAGTAGTTGATTATACAAAGTAGCAGTGAAAGTATTATTAGAAGTACCTACCATCTGAAGATCCATATAACACACAGTCACAGCACAGCAGCAGCAATGAAGCAAAACAACACAGAAAAAGCATTAGCATATTAATATATTAGCTTAGAAATCTATGTTACTTTTGGCTGAGTTTAGCTAGCTTATTAGTGAAAACTGAGAGGAACTTTTGTCCCCTCTACATTATACATAGTAACTCAGCAGTGGACCTGAATGTTTTCTCTTTTGTTTTATATTTGCATTTTTTTATGCATTACATCTATCTTCACTAGCAAGAAGCACTTTAGAGGCTGAACAATGTTTTCAAGTTACACTGTAATATCTCTCTATTACAATTCACTTGACCAACATACTCTCTGTTAGGACACAACTATCTGACCACATCAGCTATAATTTTCTGAGCTTAGATTGATTGAAACTTTTATGAAGCTGATATAGTAAAATGTAAAACTATAATGAGGAAGCCAAACTCAGCCAATAAATTGGCAAGAAAATGTTATCACTATGGCAACAACTTAAAAATGAAAGTATAAATGCATTAATTCAATAAGCAGACATTTAGGTAAATACAAGGCACCATTTTGTCTGTTTCTGTATCATTTAAGAATATTCTGAAATAACTCATGAACATCTAACTTAAAAACCAGAACATTAATTCTGAAATGAATGGTCCTGTGTAAGGCTTATAATAGTTTAAAAGACATGCAAGTTTAAGATGAGTTATAAAGAACTAAAGAAAGAAATACAGTTTAATAAATTAAAGTACATGTATGGTTTAATGATTATGGTTGAGATTGTAAAAGTAGAGTATGGCTTTATTTACCTATTGCTACAAATGGAAAGATAACATTGAGAAATCATTTCAAGACCTCTTTTACAGACTGAACATGGTGTTGTGATATGTTAACATAATAATACTGCTCAGCATTTATAACTTATAAATGCACTTTTTCTTAAATATGATCTTAATACAAACACTACATTTTACAGCATTCTCAAAGTCAGCTCAAACTAAAATATGGTGGTTCTTGATAAAACAAAAAAACATATTAAGACATGGTTTTAAAACATAAAATCAAAAAAACCAAATTCAATACATGTATTGTCACATTTCTCTTACCGAGTTTCCATATCAAGGGAGACAAGTTTTCTGTTGTTCATCAAAGTGTTCAGTCTGCCCAACCACATGGCTCCCTCACCATTAGGATCTATCAACATTGGGGGTCTCTGCCATGAAGAACATAGCAATGCAGCATTCTCTATCTGACGTGGGCCAAAGTCTGAAAAATAAAGTTAATGTTAAGAAGTCAGTCAATGAGTGTACTCAGATATTCATGTAAGACATACATGTACTCTGATTTGTCTTAAATGGCTAAAATATAAGGTATGTAGACATAATGTGTATTTTCTTATCAATAAAAATAAACAGAAAATAGTGTGATTAGAATACAACAGAAGACACGTCTGCTGTCACTATTCATTCAACAATACTAAGCAAAAGTGTTTGAAATATTACTTTTTTTACACCTTACAACAAAAGTTTTGGTCATATTACAAATGTCTATCTGTCATTGTGCATTGTGACAAGTAAGCATTTTTCTAAATCAAACCAAAACTAATCAAGGACATTACCTTGTTTGAGCCAACTGTTGAGAATAGTTTCACCAACAAGCAGTTTAATAAGTGACCTCATATACTTGTTGTACTGTATTGAAGACAGCATTGGAGTTGTACTCTGAAAGTTGGAACATGAAAAGAAATTGTGTATTTAACAAAAAAATTATGTGTCTGCATTTACAACAGATAAAAATGAAGTCAATTGCAAACTTGAAACTTCTAAACTAATATTTTTAAGTTAGGAAATGCAATTCTATGAAGACAGAGGGATACTGTATGTATGAAAGAGGGACATTGTATGTATGTCAGAGGGACAATACTGTATGTATGACAGAGGGAAACTGTATGTATGACAAAGGGACAATACTGTATGTATGACAGAGGGATGATACTGTATGTATGACAAAGGGACGGTACTGTATGTATGACAGAGGGATGATACTATATGTATGAGAAAGGGACGATACTGTATGTATGACAGAGGGATGATACTGTTATTTATGACAGAGGGGCGGTACTGTATGTATGACAGAGGGATGATACTGTATGTATGACAAAGGGACGGTACTGTATGTATGACAGAGGGATGATACTGTATGTATGACAGAGGGACACTGTATGTATGACAGAGAGACACTGTATGTATGACAGAGGGACACTGTATGTATGACAGAGGGATGGTACTGTATGTATGACAAAGGGACGATACTGTATGTATGACAGAGGGATGATACTGTATGTATGACACAGGGACGATACTGTATGTATGAAAGAGGGATGATACTG
The DNA here is from genome assembly GCA_012932295.1 of Cyclina sinensis. Lineage (NCBI taxonomy): Eukaryota > Metazoa > Mollusca > Bivalvia > Venerida > Veneridae > Cyclina > Cyclina sinensis. The sequence continues at coordinate 18,627,768 of JAAONU010000002.1, forward strand.
TATTTAAGACAGAGGGACGATACTGTATGTATAACAGAGGGATGATACTGTATTTAAGACAAAGGGATGATACTGTATTTAAGACAGAGGGATGATAGGGTATTTAAGACAGAGGGATGATACTGTATTTAAGACAGAGGGATGATACTGTATTTAAGACAGAGAGATGATACTGTATTTAAAACAGAGGGATGATACTGTATTTAAGACAGAGACAGAGGGATGATACTGTATTTAAGACAGAGGGATGATACTGTATTTAAGACAGAGGGATGATACTGTATTTAAGACAGAGGGATGATACTGTATTTAAGACAGAGGGATGATACTGTATTTAAGACAGAGGGATGATACTGTATTTTAGACATAGGGATGATACTGTATGTATGACAGAGGGATGATACTGTATGTATGACAGAGGGACGGTACCGTATGTATGACAGAGGGATGATACTGTATGTATGACAGAATGAAGATACTGTATTTAAGACTGAGGGATGATACTGTATGTATGACAAAGGGATGATACTGTATGTATGACAGAGGGACGATACTGTATGTAAGACAGAGGGATGATACTGTATTTAAGACAGAGGGATGATACTGTATTTAAGACAGAGGGACACTGTATGTATGACAGCGTGATGATACTGTATGTATGACAGAGGGATGATACTGTATGTATGACAGAGGGATGATACTGTATGTATGACAGAAGGACGATACTGTATTAAAGAGAGAGGGACACTGTATGTATGACAGAGGGATGATACTGTATGTAAGACAAAGGGACAATACTGTATGTATGACAGAGGGATGATACTGTATGTATGACAGAGGGAGGATACTGTATGTATGACAGAAGGATGATACTGTATGTATGACAGAGGGACGATACTGTATGTATGACAGAAGGATGATACTGTATTTTTTACGATACTGTATTTAAGACAGAGGGATGATACTGTATTTAAGACAGAGGGATGATACTGTATTTAAGACAGAGGGATGATACTGTATTTAAGACAGAGGGATGATACTGTATTTAAGACAGAGGGACATTGTATGTATGAATGAGGGACACTGTATGTATGACAGAGGGATGATACTGTATTAAAGACAGAGGGATGATACTGTATTTAAGACAGAGGGATGATACTGTATTTAAGACAGAGGGACACTGTATGTATGAATGAGGGACACTGTATGTAAGACAGAGGGATGATACTGTATGTATGACATAGGGACGATACTGTATGTATGACAGAAGGATGATACTGTATTTAAGACAGAGGGATGATACTGTATTTAAGACAGAGGGACACTGTATGTATGAATGAGGGACACTGTATGTAAGACAGAGGGATGATACTGTATTTAAGACAGAGGGATGATACTGTATTTAAGACAGAGGGATGATACTGTATTTAAGACAGAGGGACACTGTATGTATGAATGAGGGACACTGTATGTATGACAGAGGGATACTGTATGTATGACAGAGGGATATTGTATGTATGACAGAGGGATACTGTATGTATGACAGAGAAATACTGTATGTATGACAGAGGGACGATATTGTATTCAACACAGAGGGATACTGTATGTATGAATGAGGGATGATACTGTATGTATCACAGAGGAATACTGTATGTATGACAGAGGGATGATACTGTATGTATGACAAAGGGATTTTGTATGTATAAAAGAGGGATGATATTGTATTCAATACAGAGGGACACTTTATGAGAGAGGGATGATACTATATGTAAGACAGAGGAATACTGTTTGTTTTTACAGAGGGAAGATACTTTATGATGACAGAAGGATACTATATGTATGAGAGAGAGAGATACTGTTTGTACTATAAAGGGATGATACTTTATGTACTGACAGAAGAATATTGTTTGTATGGCAAAAGAATACTGTATGACAGAGGGATACTGCTTGCATGACAGATATTGTATATAAATATGGCAGATGGACACTACATGTAGGACAGAGGGTAACAGCTTTATATTGACTGAGGATAAGAGAGAGAGTTATACATATGGCAGAGGAATACTGTGTTTATAACTGAGGGATATGGTACCTGTGTGTATTGACTCTGGCTATCCTCATCAACTACACTGGCCTCCTCCTTTGGCTCAGGCTCCATGCCCTCCTGGGACTCATACTTCTCCTCGAGTACTGGAGATTCACGGTCTGAAATTGTAACATAACAGCTTTCCTCATCATTTAACCATTTAAATTTAACTTTAAATATTAAGGAAAGATAGAAAACTTCAACTGATTAAACAATATAATCAAACGTTTAAGAAAATGTCCCACAGAGGAGATCAACACAAGAAGTTTTCAACTGTCTGTTGTTTGTTTTCTCACAAACTTGATATAACTTCTAATGTTTTCTTAGACTGACACCAAAAAGACAATTTAAAATTGAAAGACAAAAGTTAAGTCATTGTTTCATCATTTTGTATCACTGTAGGTACAATAGATATCTATCCTACCTTTCTCATCTTCCTTTGACCTGTCTTCTTCTTTCTGTGTTGTTTCTCTTATTTCTTCCCCCTCCCCCTCTTGTTTGTCTTCTCCTTCTTTCTCCACAGCACCCTCCTCCTCCTCCACAATACCTTGTAACTCCTATCAGAAAACAAAACTAGAATGACAGTTCAATACATATGAGAAGATTGGATTTTCTCATCAGAATTCTGCTCAAGATTTGTCCTGAATAGCTTGAGAACATTTTTGGAGAATAGGGCAGAAAACTTGTTTCAGAAACCATGCAGGAATATTTGTTTAAAGTTAAATACTAAAAGATATTTATGAGCTGCAAGAGCAAGTTTTCACCAAGAGTCTAAAAATTTCTCAACTTGTAATTACTCATACAGTACCCTTGGTTTTTTGGCATTCTGGTCCTCTGCTAGTAAAGCTGAAGTATAGTCAACATCATACACCTGACTGGCACCAGAAGCTGTCTTCAGGAAGTCAATAGACCAGTCTATTACCCGACCTGTAGGATACAACAGACACATGTAATATAACTCTACAAGGAACATATCTAAAATTAATAAACTTGATAATAGGTTTTTACTACAGTAAAGTCTCGCTTTGCGACCGACCCTTTTTTGCGGGCAAATCGATATTACGACCGCTTTTTTCCGGTCCCGACTTCTTTGCTATAAAATTCAATGGTCGTAAGGTCCGATATTACGACCGACCCGCTACTACGTATTACGACCACTTTTTCGGGTCCGAATTCCCATTTTACAATGAAAGTGGGACCCCATAAGACGACCATTAACTGTTTACTAAAATGACACGTGGAACCAATTATCACCAATAAACAACATAATACGACAATCGTCATCAAGGTGTGAACGATTTGCGGTACAATTTATAAACATTAATATTAATAAACTTTAGGCTGTTAGTAATTTAAAGGAAAGTTATGATATACTTCAATGTTTGTATCATAAAAGTGGTACTGATTAATGCAGAACAAAGAAATATGTTATGAAAGACGAAATAGGTGTTAATAATGCCCAATTTCGGATAGGTACGTTATTACGGCTACGAGTGAAAAACTGACAAAAATAAATCATGTACAGTAAAATTTCAGAGTTGCTAATTACGAAAACAGCTTGAAAGAAAAATTGCACTGTATACTTTCGAGTTTTAATCCATTTTATGTCACACTAAGATGAAAATTATGTGAAAAAATATCATGTTATTGTAGAAAAAAACTGATGCCATTAGTTAGTATTTTTCCATAATTTACTTTTTAACAAGGTTATTATAGCTAATGATAACCCTTTACAACAGATGAGAAATTGACTGAAGGCTAGCACGGGTCTCAGAATTAAGACCGACTCGATAATAAGACCACTTCTCCCAGGTCCCCAAAGTGGTCTTTATAGCGAGACTTTACTGTACATACATGTACAAGCCTAAAATGCTAATGATTTACATTTCTGTAAAATGAAACTTTAAATTTTCAAAGTGAACTTATTGACATGAGATGGATACCTTTGAGTCCATCGATAGAATCAATGACAAGTGGTATCCCCCTCTCACGAAGGCAGTTGGGCCAGTGTACAGTTAACATGACACGGCGGAAGTTATGATGGTATGGTCCTAGGTAAGAAGCAAAGCCAGCAGCAATGGCACAACCTCCCGCTATAGATATAAGTCTACGATCATGTGAGTCATAGATCTGCTGACAGCGCTGTCTTTCTCCTTTCAGAATCTGAAATTTTTTAATGGTACTTTTGGAAGAACAAAATTCAGGAAATATCAAATAGATAGAAACAAATAGTAAGTTATACAAAATACTTTTTTGCTTTTTACTTTTTACTTGATCTTTGATCTTCATACTAAGCCTCATTATTCTTGCCATAAACATTTTACATATATCAAAACTGTTGCTAAATGAGTGTTTTGTAACTTACATTTATCATGTTTAAAATGAACAAAAGATGAGCAAATTTACACCAGGCACCACATTACAAACATGTCATGAGAACCAACAGCTTACCCTTCTCAACTGTGCAGCAGTCTCCAGCATTTTCTTCATTTTAATTGTCTTCTCCTCTTGTTCATTCTTGTCTATTGTTGCCTCTTCAAATCCTTTAGCGAGTCCAGACAGTCTCACCTCAAGGGCTCGCCTCTTGTTCTCCAGTGTGGTCATCTTATGTTCTGCATCATCTACAGCTGCTGTGGTCTCATCCACTTTCTGGTGCAGAGGTTTCACTTTTGAAATCATCATTCGGTGATATCTGCTCATTGAAAATATTCTGTTTCAACATTTGAAAAAGTCAAATTTGAATTCCTCAAGGTATGACCAGACCATTACCTCTCATTCAGCATCTGAAACATGGCTGATGCCCGAAAGTATGTTGCAAACCCTTAATCAATATGAAAAGTCTTTATGACAACAACTGAGTGAAAAAAGTTGGAATCCCCTTGCTATTAACAATAAGTACTAAGATCACTGTAAACAAACCTGACCACTCCTCTCACCCATTTACAGAGTGAGCCACAAGCTGAATTACTGGTCTTTCTCTCCAGGGTGTCTGGTTCAAATGTTGGCTTCTTCAAGTATGGTTCCACTAGTGCAAGAGTGGCCTCTGGTAACTGTTGGTCATCAAAGGACATCAATTCTTCTATAAATCTTTCTATGTTGGCCATCTGTCTTTTGGCCCCTTTCTGCCAAGTGAGATCAGCAGATGGGGATTTTACTAAAGAAAAAGAATCAAAATTCATTCATTTAGCAAAGACTAAGTGAAAGTCTGTGTCTTCATATTTACCTGAGAAATTTTATTTCAACATTTACACATGTTATGTCGGGAAGTCAGTTGGGTATCAAAAGCACAGACAGCAAGAAAAGAAAGATTTGTATCAAGCAATACCAGCAAACATGAACTACATGCATTTTAATCAATCACTAACAATATTGCAATGAAACAGTATCCATCTCCACACATGAACACTTTAGGCACTTTAATGTAACCACTCACATGGTTGTTGTTTGAGGCCCTCATCTGATCTAGCGTTTTATCTGTGAAAGTTAACAGTTTCTGATATGGGTCTAGATACTTCTCAGGAAAAAGTAGGTTAACTGCCTGCAGATTCTGTTATGCTGAAGGGTATTTAAAGAATGAAACCAGCCTTTCTATAAAACTAAAATTAAGCTCAATCACTCACAAATCATGATGATGGCAGCCATCAGGTCCTCTATATCAATGATGGGTTTCTGCATTGCTCTCAGCTCATGTAACTTGTCTATGTTTATATTCTGTACAACCTTTTTGGTGTCAGCTACAATAGCTATAGCTTTATACACAGCTCTCTCATGGGCTACTTGATACTCTGGTAATGACTGTTATGAGAAAAAAATGTATATTAAAATGTATATTAATAATGTCACAGAAACACAAAATGGGAGAAGTTCACATAAAAGTACACAATTTCCTGCCAGTTATGTTAGAAATTAACTTAAATTCACGAAAAGAATGTAAGTTAACACTTGTCAATGTCATTTCACTAAATGATATTTATAATGTAAGCTGCTGTAAAATAGATTTTTGTTCAAGTATTATATACCTTTTTCAGTTTGGATATTTTGTCAAGCTGAGCTTTGACAACTTTGATCTGTTGTTCTGTGATGGCTGTATCCTGTCCTATCTGAGACAGGATCTTAATAGTTCCCTGAAAATAACAACTTATAAATTAGATTAAAAAAATTTGTTCAAATCGATTTTAACTGTACTACAAATTTCTAGAAATTTTTTTTTTTAAAACTTACACAATTTAAACAAATTCAAAGATTTTTTGGTATTTTCTTCTGATGACAAATTTAGTTACCTATACTAACACCACTTACAGAGTAACCAGTCCATCTAACAGATATAAAAATCTATGACTTTAACGCAAGCTAGATTCTTTCAATCACGTGCCAGTAAGAGAACCTCAGATAAATTAAATTTTTAATTCTGGTATTTTTCAACTTGCCTGTTTCCTTTCTTCCAGCACAATCATTTCATGTTCCAGATTTTTGCGAAGTTTAACAGCTACTTCATTCTCACGACGTATCTGCTGTAATGATGTGGCCACAGCATCATGGTCCTCTTGTACAGAACCATAGCGGTGATTAGCTATTGATATAAACCTGAAATGTATGGCAATTGCCTACTGATATAAATTTGCTGCTGGTATAAACTTGGAATATATTACAACTGGCTATAGATAAAAACCTGAAATATATATCTTGTATCATTTCTACAGGTTTTTGTAATCAAGCTTGATTAAAAAAAAAAAAAACAAAAAAAAAAAAACTTATCTGAATCTTGAAAGGTATTTTATTGCTTTAAGTCTGAGGGTGACAAAACATTCTAGATGTCTGCCAGGAAATAAAGTGTATTTATGTATCCCTACATAAAAGAATATCTATATCCAACTGGCATAAAGGCAATAAAACCTTATAAAATGCAGATTAAAGCTGCAAAATATATTCTCTACCAACAGAATTTTTACCTTTCCACAAACTTCTCATATGAGGTGTTGGTAACATGTCTGTACTCCCCTGAATCCTTCTCCTGTCCATCTTGCTGGCGAAGCACCAAGTGCATAGAGGCCAACATGTGGGCAACATTCTCCCTTTGTACTTCATTCATCCAGGACACATCTGAAAGAATCAGATATATGTCAGTCTATTATCATGGCAGCAGTTTTACAATCGATTCATAGATACTGGTTCTAAATCTTCCACTTTCCACATCACTTATGACAAGACTTTAATAGTGTGTGTTTATTCATGTCCCTTGTATGCATGTTAGTGTAAATCTGAACCTAAATATCAATCAACCAACCAATCTAATAATGAATCAATCAACCAACCAGCTAGCCAACCAACTGAGCCACCACACCACCTACTCACCAGCCAACAATGTACTAACACGGACAATTATACATGTATTGTAACTTTTATCATTCTTAAACCAGATAAAATTGGTATACTAGATTATTTTGCTCACCTTGTAGATGGAAGAGGGCATGTTCCACCAGCTGGGTTTTTGACCAATGTGGGAACCAGATGAAACTGACATTTTTGGTAAATGCAGGGTACTCTCGACATCGCCGCTGGAAATTCTTCCCACCATCCCCAGCAATGAGGCATACACGGAAGTTGTTTCTTACTGTTCTTTTATCAGAAAACAAAAAAAGCTGATCATTGAAGTTGATGTAACATATCCTGAACATTACAGCACTGGTATGAACTCATATGTTTACCAACAACCATCTGTCTATATACAGAAATGGCAAAAATATATTTCATAAAAAGCCATTTGGAAAATAAAAACAAGCCTTTCAACAACTTCTAAGAACATTTTCTAATATCTTTGCAAGTGAAAGGTACCTACCTAATCATTTCTGCAACAAAAATTACATGAGTTTTCTTTTCATTTTTTTTTAAAGATCTTTACTATTTTAAATTTCAGATGTTTTAAGTTGGAAGCTGTAAGTGTTTTTTGAGTACAAATGATTACCACATACTTGAGGAAAAAGTTCCAAGCAACATCTCTGGTGTATGTAAGACCAGCCTGTGTGACCTCTGTCCTGATAGAGTTGATGATTGTCGTCTGTTCTTCGTACTGGAATAGATGACTGATGGCGCCACCTGTGATAAACTCTATCAGGAACACAAGGAAATCTTCAGCCAGCAGCTCCTCCTCATGTAGTAACAGCAGGATCTTCTCTCCCTGTATTATAATTCACAAAGGTATCATAAGTTTAAACATGTAATTCATCCAAAATCTGATAATGGGAACTATCAACCTTTACCTCTATAGTCTCTGTCATACAATAAGGTCTCTAACTTTGATTTGACACAACTATTTTGACTTGAGGAGTAAATTGCATGTATCATCACTCTGAAGAAACATTGGCTTTCAGTTTTTTTTTTGCAAAATATTTTTCTTCACCTTTTCCCTGCTGAAATGAGGTAGTTATGTTAACTTTGTACAGATAACATTGCAGGTAATCAATAACTTTCTTCATCATCACTAGATAAGCCATGACATAATTACAAACCTTTGCTCCAGCTCTTGTGTAACCTTGGACAAGGTCAGCCTTGAACTGTTCCATCTTGTACTCAATGGATGACCCCAGTGGTGATGGGCTGATCTGGTATACAGTGTACCCACACAGGTGGGCTGCAAGTTTGACCACTACAGTAGACTGACCAGGACTTCCCTCCGCCACCAGTACACAGTGGGCATTCTCATGTGGTGATGCTATTGTACGAGCCAGGCGACACACTTGGTCTACCACAACCTACAACAACAACAAACAAAAAAGGTTAAAAGGAACCTAGGCAAACATAAGTATGCAATATTGACAAGTCTGTACTGTTCATGTACAGAGACCGAACTGATGTGTAATCAATTCTCGATTCTTTTTGTAAGTCAATTAAACAGGAATATACTAAAGCTAAATAACAGTGACTTTTACCATAAATGCTGTTCTTTGTCTTTATATTCTTTGTTCTTAAATAAAATGTTAAGTGCAAAGAATGAATACATACTATTTGTAGTAATCTTAACTCTTTTAAACCCTAGTTACCTTGTACAAAGAGAGTTTAATCCTAGGATGTATTTTATTATATTCCTCCACTCCTTTACTCATCAGATCTTTCACCTCAGTGAGATTATAGAATGGTTTATATAGATCTGTCTTGGCATCCTCCTCTGAAACCTTTGTACTGTGGCGTGTATCTATCATGCCCGCCGTCACAATACCACTGTCCTGCTCTATCAGGTTGCTGAACTGTGGCTGTCTTGTTCTTATCATGGTCTGGACCTTTAATGTAGTTTTATTTCATGTACATGAAGATTGCATATGTTGTCTCTACTAATAAATATTAGTTGTGATATAAAGCAACAAGTCTCTATAACAGCTATTCCTTCTAGTTTAAAACTCAGTCCGTTGCTCATTGAGAAACATCTGCTACATCATGAAACAATGATATCTGATAAATAATATTAAAAAGGATACAACCCTATGTTAAAGGTCTGAGTATAATGGAATAGGGAGCCTGTTTTTTATTTTATCAAGCACTAGTTAACATAGTAAACTGGTTCATATTTCCATTAAAATTAAGCATTATATAGTTTTAAATTTAGCCTTCTAGAACCATGTTAGCCAATGGAAGAAGTGAAATCAGAAATCAGGAATAAAATAAAGCTTTCTGGGACAAATATTTAGTGTTTTGGACAGAAAGCCTAAGACATAACAACTTAATACTTTACCAGTTCATCATCAGCAAATTCCTTCTTGACAGAGACATTAAATGCTTGTCTGAAGCGACGGAAATCTACTTCATTCACCATTCTGTGCCCATATACCCAGTAACACTCATGTTGCCATAGAAACAGTAAATTCTTCTTTGTCACTCCAGGTTGTAAGGACAGGCAAATATTCCTAAATGTAAGATTTTTTTTCAATAAGCACTTGCATGTAAATAACTGAGTTTACTCTAAAAATATTATCAAAATTTTAATCTTCATTTAATCTTTACAAAAATAATGCACAAACAAAAACTCTGTTTGAATACCTTACAAACATTTTTCATCTCAAATTTTAATTAAAGATATCATCTATAGGCAATAATACAATCCTTAACAAACCATGGGTTTCTGCACTATGTAAATATCTTCCTTTCACATAGTGAATAAAAACTTTATCAATAAGGTTGTTATTTAGACAAAATATACATCTCCCCCTCAACACAACCCATCCCCCTTGCTTTACCACTGCATATTATTGAGACTTGGACAGAGTAGAATTTGGAAGGGGGGTGGGTACCCTTAGCTATAGGGTTGGAAGAAAGGGGACTTGGTACCCTGGTGGACTTGGATGAGATCGGGGTTGGGGTAGATCAAGGCCAAATATCTCCCCTGTTACTGAGCTTCCGCAAAATAAAACTAGAGCTGCACAACTCCACCTGCTCATAAACTTTCCATTAGACTTTCGTAAGTCTACCTCAAATATGCATGACACAAATTGAACTAAGTTAAAGCAGCTCATTCACAGTTGGTCATGGACTAAGAATTTGATTTTAACTACCTGCGTGTATTATGTCTATCAATACCCATCTACCGACACATTGTCACCTAATACATTTCTTGATTGTAAAAAAAAGGGGTAATTTCTCCATCATAGGCTATAGCGTTAAAACCTATATTTAGAATTTCTATTTTCATTTGCAATCACATGACTGATCACATTCACTCTTCGTGCATGTGCTCACATTATAGCCGTATTTGAATATTGGATCGAAAACCACAGGCATTTGTTTCATGGATAAATCCCCCGAATCACTATATAACCAAAACAAGGCACGTAGTTCACAAGAATGAATCTTAGGGTCACTTTACTTTACTTCAAACATGAATTAAATTGTTCCTCCAAACATCGCTCTCAAAGTGTTGCCATAATATTGAAAATGGAAGTATATGAGTTGATTCGAGTGTATCTACAGGATCCATTACAAAAAACATAAAGTCCACTAAAGACTGCAGTTTATTTTTCAATAAATCTTACACTTGATTGAGATTGTTCAACAATTTAATATATATTTATTGCGTAATAGACCAAAAGTGGTGTCACTAATTGCTTTGTTAACAAACAAATTCATTTGAGAGAAATCAGAGGTGTGGTGGAAAAAATGTTTTTACTTTGAATGGAGTTTTTGATTGTTATATTTAAAAAAAAAGAGACAACTATCAGAGACAATAAGAGTTACATTGCAACTGTCAGCTTAAATTACAGAAAATCTGTTTGATGTAAAGTGACCCTCAGATTCATTCTTGTGAACTTTCATACTTATTGTTGGTTATATAGTGGTTCAGAACATTTATTCAGGAAACGAATGCCTGTGCTGAGATTGGTGAAGACGCAATGTTGCGGAATGTTTCATGTGGTACAGCAAGCAACTGCTTTGCAGATACCATATTCTATATTTAACCAGAATTCCCCAAGTAGGCAATTACAAAAAAATGTGTTTTCTCGTGCAATGTGACCTACATGAGCTAAGTTCTTTTGTTAGGAAACAAAGACTTCACCAACAGTAATGAGGGAGAGTAGAAAATAACTTTTTTAAATTTTACTATTCAACTGTGAAAAAGCTGCTTTACGGCGCATAACTCCACTATTACTGGGTTTCCTCAAAAACAAACCAAAGGTGTACAACAGCATGTGCTGATAAACACTCCTGTAAAGTTTCATGACTCTAACTCAAATAATTTTTTAGATACATGCTTTACAAGATTTGTGATGAACAGATGGATGAACAGATGGATGAACAGATGGACAACTGTACCAAAAACAATATGTCTCTCCCCCATATATGAAGAGGGGACATAATTCACTAGGATATGAAGAACTCTTGGCAACAACTAACAAATGACATTTCCTAATAAATGGTGTTTCTATGACAACAGTAGCTTGTAATTTCACACAAAATCAACACCTACTTGAAGATGCAGGATAGATCTTTGACAGTGAAGATGTAGTGACAGCGCTGTGCAGTCGGTAGGAACATGGACCTCAGTCTCTCCTGTAACTCTATGGTCACCTGGACAATCATAGTCAGCAGTTTCTTTAGTTTCTCCTCATTCTCCTGTTGTCTCTTAAGAGCCTGTACAAAAAAAAAAATAATGACTAAACAAAATCATAAAATATGTACATTGACGTCTTAATTCAAACTGATATCTGTTAAAGAAAAATAGATTTCTTAACAGATCTTTCTTACATGTATGTCCATGTTGAAAACCATTGCTTTCAACTTAAGAAAGAGTTTGAACAAATACTAACACTTTTTATCGCTAGAATGTTAGTCTTACAGGTATTACTGTTCATTGGCTAAAAGCAAGACTACCTTCTCATCAAAGTTGCTGTGATGTACTCCTGTTGAGCCCTGTGCTGTTTCTGGTGTGATAAAGTGGGTATGCATTAAAGTTGTAAACACTGTCTGTAGCTCTACATTCCTAGAAAAAAACAAAAAGATTTTTTTTTACTAAACTAAAATTCAGGGACAGGCTTAAATGAAAATATTAACAAAGGTAAGGCTGAAGATGCAAAAGAAAAACATTCAAGATTTCTAAGACTGTTTGCGACTTACGATGGAAAAGGCACAGCAAAGACGGCAAAATGTCTGAGGAATCGCTGGCTCAGTTTGGGTACATTTGCTGTTGTGTTTACATTGATGGTGCTGACATATGTCACATTTTTCACGTATCTCCAGGCATGTGTGTCCTGGTTATAGAATCCTCCATCATCTATGTGTTCTCGTATCAACTCTACTGCAGTCTGGTCACCCCACTTGTCCACCTATAATCAAGAAGCCAAAATATTTCCACTCTATACTCATGACATGTGACTTTTATATATATAGAAAGGACAGAGCTATGCTTGAATCTAAAAACATATTTATTTCTATCTTATTTGACAGCAAAGAGTTATTAATTAAATTATTACCATTGATAAATTGACATCATCAACAAAACACAGCAGCCTTTTGTTTCCTTTGGGTACATATGTCCTGCCATGTTTCCACTCAAGTCTCTCATCCAGGCGATCATACAGTAGTTTGGAATTGGTAAACCTAGAAGGAAATTAAGCTGCATTGAATACTTACATTAAAAAAATTACAATGCACTATACAAAGCAAACTTAATGTTACTCATCATGTCTGATTCACCTTAGCAGTGCATGTTTCTTGTAAGGGGATGAAAATCCTAAAAAGCCAAAAGGTAACAAGAACTTAACTTTCAAATTCTGCAATTTGTTACTCTTTTTAAATCTTGTAAATCTTAATTAAAGATTTTATTATTACTGCTCTTGAACAAGTTTTTCAGCAAAATATCTCAATAAAAAATGTGAGTGTTCACCTGTTGGCTTGTACAGTAAGGGAGAGCACCTCAGCCACTTCTCCAGAACACACTGTCCTGATCCTCTCATTGACTATGGCTGTCTTCCCACAACCATTCTCACCAACCAGTAACACAGACTTGCCTGCATCTGTCAGCAGGCCAAGTATGGTCATTATCTGTTCAATCTGAACGCTGTGTACAAATGCGTCTGATGGAATGCCAATGTGTGGTGTGGCACTGTATGTCGGCATGTTATCTGTCCAACGTACAAACTCATGTGTCTCTGAATCTACCATATAGTCAAACACCTGAAATGAGATGTACTCTTGTTTAGTTGAAAGTCCTAAGTCAAGGAGGCAAACACCAACAAGATAACATAGGCTCAAGTGTACAACACCAGTTATATAATATCATTAATACTTGAAAGTGTCTTTTTCTTGAGCAAATGAAAGAAACAACTATACATAAATACAAATTTTAAGGAGAAACATGAAGCCTTTTCTGAAGAAAATGCCACTCAAGACTATCATTATTATGAATTCTTCTTTTTAAGTTTTCAACCCTTAGTGTGAAATCAGCTAAAAGATATGAGTCACATACTGTGCATTCATCTGGGAAGTCAATGTGTTGTTCAAACTGTTCTCTCCACCAGAAACTGAAAGCTTCCCTATTTTCCACCTCCAGTGTGCCTCCAAATGCCCAGATACATGCAAAGTTGAAATATCTCTCAAATTCCACATCACTCAGATCTGGGTAAGGATTCACCATTGTCTGTAATGACAATTTATTGACACTTAATAAAGACAAAAAAACAAGTAAAATACTGTTTCATTCATAGGATACAAATAATTGAGAACACACTTATCCAACACTCCGATACACTCTGAAGTTTAGGCTTGAACATTATGTTCACCATATGGGAAGAGGGATACTGTAGTAAGTTCTTCAATAAATTGAATTTAGCTCCTTCAGAGCAGAAGCAGAAAAATGATGAAGATGAAGGTCCTGGGAAGAGACTTACATCTAACAATGTGGTGAAGGTCATAATCATGTTTTCCACAGTGTGGTTTATCACACGCTTGAACTGAGGCAAGGCTGACTTGGCACTGGTAAACATGTGTGGCTTCGTACACTCAGTCAGGTAGTTGATTGTTTTGTAGATGTACACATCACAGAAACCTTCATAATGTAAATGTTGTATTTGACATAAATATGAGATTTTAGCATATGTATGCTTCATTCATGAAAATCTGTTTGAAGTGAAAGCCTACAGACATTTAAAAAAAACATATTTATATTTACAGCATGACTCTGCAGAAAAGCATTAACATGTTATAATATAAACTTAAGTCTTCTGAAATCAAGTAAAGAAATACAGAACAAGAGAGCCATAGTTCCTGTGCTAAAACTGACATGAAATGTATGAATTTGTTATCAAAATAGAAGAAAGGACTAGAAAATGCTGCATGTCAATATCAAAACTTAAGGTTAATTAGATTATGGGAAAGACTGTAAAAAGATTCCATACATCTTTGGAATTTCTTTTATATTTTTAGATTAAACATATGATCCCTTGTTGAAGCAAAACTGATTCCATGGGTAAATTTAAATAATATTGGTAAAGGTTCACAAGACAATACTTTGTATAAAATTTTGAAAGTCTTAGTACAATGGTGTCTGACAATGACACTTTTTAACAGTTTATTTTTGTAAGTGTTATTAAAACATCTGTCCCTGGGGCAGAGCCAAAAATGACACAAGGGCCAAAGTTTTAATAATCCTGGTAGAGGTCAACTGGACAATGCTTCATACCCAATTTCAGATGTCTCAGCTTTATGGTACATCTGACATGAAGATTTTTAAAGAATTTTTCTACTTAATTTTATATTAAATCTATGACCCTGAAGATGGAGCTAAAAATAACCCCAAGGGCAATGTCTGAATAACATTGGTAAAGGTCTATTGGACAATTTAAGAAGTAAGGGCCTTGTGAATTCAGACAAGAATATTTTGAAAGATTTTCTTTATATTTCTACATGTGGCCCCAACATCCCACCTAGCAGAGCAAATAATGACTTGATAGATTTCCACAAGACAGTCTGAAAAATCTCTATAGAGGCCCACTTCACTATACATTTGTTGTACTCTGTGCAAAATTTAAAACATTGGCCTGGAGGTTTCAATCAAGAAGAATTCTGAAGATATTCCTACATATTTGTATGTAAAACACTTGCCCCCCTCAAAGAGAGCCATGAGTGACCAAGTGGACATAATCTGAACAATTTTGATATAGGCCCATCAGATAATGTCACACAGCATCTTTCACAGCTATGGGGCTTGTGTTTTTAGGCAAGAAGATTTAAAAAAAAAAAAAAAAAAAACTCATTGTCATAGAAATCAGAGTTCTGTATGGAATGGAATTCTTTGAACATCTTTGACTGAGCTTTATGCAAGGAACATCCCTGCCATGTTTCACTGACTCTGACCAAATAGTTAAGGAGATGTTGCTTAAAGAAAAGTTGATAATACATGATGGACACATAGATCACAAAAGCTGAGAAGAAAATTTTGTGCTCAGGTGAGCTAAAAAGAGAAGTTTAAAGTACTTTATACACAGTTTATTTTTCAATGGAAACAACAATTTACCTGTGAGAAGGTCTTTGTCTGTTTCAGGTCTGCGTTCTAACCACTGTACCAGCATAAGTTGCCAGCCTACATCTGTGTTACTCATCACCATCACACCAACACTCGCAAGTAGTGATGGACTCATGTTGGCCAATGATTCAAGCTGTAAATACAGTTGTATATTCAGCACAAATATTCCTGATATAGTAATGAAGGGCAGGGTAGTACAACATTGCTCCCTTTCTCATGAAAGCAAGTCAACCAAAATACTTGATGTCTATAGAAGATGTTCCCCATTCAGTGCATTTTGATACATGTTTGGTTCACTGATTCTACACTTGGTGTTACAACAACTGGCTGTATAGATATGGTTAAGGAGAGAAAAGGATGACCAATAGACATCTGTAAGTTTGATACTACTAAGAATGTAAGCATATAGACATATAATATATAGTAATGATAATAATGACATACCTCCCACATAAACCTGAGCGTATCTGGTACACTTATCCTCTCATTATTACCAAGAACCATTGATCCACAGTTCATCAAAATGCTCTGCAACAACTCCATCTGGCCTAGGTCAGCCTGTTCCATTGGAAAAACACAAATATTAACAGCTAAAGTCATCAATTCTCAAACTTTCATTGCAGCTCAAAAGAATGGCCATGACAGTGTTATATAATACAGAAAAATTTAATTTCACAAACATTCCAGCACCCAAGTTCTAATAAGCAACAACTGTCTCAAAGTGTATTATATCAACTTCATTCATCATTATGACACTGAATCAAAAGTCATTATTTCAGTTTAATGGCCCTATATCGCTCACCTGAGAATCATTGCACTGAAACATCAAAAAATCAGGATGTAAGTAAGCAGGTCAAGGCCAAGATCATCCACGGTCAAAGATTTAATCTGCATGCAAAATTATCTAATGTTTCATTGTTGTAGCTGAACAGAAGGTCTTCTAAGAATAGGCCCTGTGACCTATTTTTTGACCCTGGATGACCCATATACAATCCCATCCTAGATTTTATCAAGACAAATATTCTGACCAAATATTAGGAAAATCCGATCTAAAATACAGCTTCTATCGCATACACAATGTTTTTTCTAAGATTTGACCCTGTGACCTAGTTTTGATCCCAGATGACCCATATTCAATCCTGACCTAGATCTCATCAAGACAAACATTCTGACAAAATATTAGAAAAATCCAATGGAAAATACAGCTTCTATTGCATACACAAGGTTTTTCTAAGATTTGACCCAATGACCTAGTTTTTGAACCCAGATGACCCATATACAATCCCAACCTAGATACCATAGAGACAAATATTCTGACTAAACATTAGGAAATTCGGATGAAAAATACAGCTTCTATCGCATACACAAGGTTTTTCTAAGATTTGACCCCGTGACCTAGTTTTTGACTCCAGACGACCCATATACAATCCCAACCTAGATACCATAGAGACAAACATTCTAACCAAATATTAGGAAAATCGGATGAAAAATACAGCTTCTATCGCATACACAAGGTTTTTCTAAGATTTGACCCCGTGACCTAGTTTTTGACCCCAGATGACCCATATACAATCCCAGCCTAGATATCTTAAAGACAAACATACTGACCAAATATTAGGAAAGTCGGATGAAAATACAGCTTCTATCGCATACACAAGGTTTTTCTAAGATTTGACCCCGTGACCTAGTTTTTGACCCCATTTAACCTGTATACAATCCCAACCTAGATCTCATCAAGAAAAATATTCTGACAAAATATTAGGAAAGTCGAATGAAAAATACAGCTTCTATTGCATACACAAGGTTTTTCTTAGATTGGACCCCGTGACCTAGTTTTAGGCCCCAGATGACCCATATACAATCCCAACCTAGATTTCATCAAGACAAACATTCTGACCAAGTTTCATAAAGATCCAATCAAAAATACAGCTTCTATCGCATACACAAGGCAAATGTGAACAGACAGACGACAAACGCCAGACAACAGATGCCAGACGACACACGACGGACAGACGACAGATGACGGACATCCAGCGATCACAACAGCTCACCCTGAGCATTCGCTCAGGTGAGCTAAAAATGAAGAATACAAACCTCTCCATCAAGCTGCATAATCTTCATGACAGGTTTAGCTTTATAACTGTAGTTCTGGTTAGGTGGCTGCACACAGAACTTCCTAAGCAATGATGCAAACAGCCCATCCTTCCACTCTCTGTGTATATAAACATTAAACATTTACAGATAGACATCTTCAATTTCTCAAAATCTAAATCAACCTAAAAACAACTTAATCTTAATTTTTATTGACTCACATTGTGTACTGCATTGTGGCAATGCCTGGTCAAAATTATTCATTCACAGACATTGTTTACTGCAATGTGGCAATGCCTGGTCAAAATTATTCATTCACAGACATTGTTTACTGCAATGTGGCAATGCCTGGTCAAAATTATTCATTCACAGACATTGTTTACTGCAATGTGGCAATGCCTGGTCAAAATTATTCATTCACAGACATTGTTTACTGCAATGTGGCAATGTCTGGTCAAAATTATTCATTCACAGGCATTGTTTACTGCAATGTGGCAATGCCTGGTCAAAATTATTAATTCACAGACATTGTTTACTGCAATGTGGCAATGCCTGGTCAAAATTATTAATTCACAGACATTGTTTACTGCAATGTGGCAATGCCTGGTCAAAATTATTCATTCACAGACATTGTTTACTGCAATGTGGCAATGCCTGGTCAAAATTATTCATTCACAGACATTGTTTACTACAATGTGGCAATGCCTGGTCAAAATTATTCATTCACAGGCATTGTTTACTGTGATGTGGCAATGTCTGGTCAAAATTATTCATTCACAGACATTGTTTACTGTGATGTGGCAATGCTTGGTCAAAACTATTCATTCACAGACACTGTTTTCTGCAATGTGGCAATGCCTGGTCAAAATTATTAATTCACAGACATTGTTTACTGCAATGTGGCAATGCCTGGTCAAAATTATTCATTCACAGACATTGTTTACTGCAATGTGGCAATGCCTGGTCAAAATTATTAATTCACAGACATTGTTTACTGCAATGTGGCAATGCCTGGTCAAAATTATTCATTCACAGGCATTGTTTACTGCAATGTCTGGTCAAAATTATTCATTCACAGGCATTGTTTACTGCAATGTGGCAATGCCTGGTCAAAAATATTAATTCACAGACACTGTTTACTGCAATGTGGCAATGCCTGGTCAAAATTATTCATTCACAGGCATTGTTTACTGCAATGTGGCAATGCCTGGTCAAAATTATTAATTCACAGACATTGTTTACTGTGATGTGGCAATGCCTGGTCAAAATTATTCATTTACAGACATTGTTTACTGGAATGTGGAAAACCCTAGTTATAATTATTCAAAAATTGAACTTTTAATTGAATGTAGCAAAGCCTGCTTAAAACTTGTCATCCATTACCAATCCTTATTGCAATGGTTCAGAACCACGTTGAAATTCCAGGTTACAGACAGAACAGGGAAAATCAAGCTACTGATAAGCTCGACAACCAGTACTAGGCCAAGTAAAAAGTACACATAACTCACTTTGTTTTTGGATCAAAGTATCCAATGAGTTCCTCTGATTCCACAGCTTTAGAAAACACTGTCTGTACACTGATTGTTTTTCCTCGTTCTCTCTCAGCAACAGCAAATGTTTTGATGCACTCACTTTTACCACAGCCAGCGGGACCAACCACAAATATCTGTGTAAAAAATAAAATGCTCCTGTAAATACATATTATACTTTACCTTTATTTTAAATTATGAAAATACAGTTCGCTTATTAAAAATTGTGTCAACAATTCCAACATAAAAATTCAGTAAATTAAAACTTACTTTAATTTGTAAGTATGTAAAGGTAACCACTTACAGTTTGGTGGGCAGCATTAAGCTGTGCAAGTTGGGCAACTCTTGCCTGGAATGCTACACCTGGAAGTAGTCCAAGGTCACCAGTTGCCACAGCGATGGCATCTTGAATGTCTTCTAGAGTCTGTTTCTGGTTTGGATCAATGTAAGCAAATCTATCTCCCTGGGTCATGTTCACAACCGGAGTGTTCAAGTTTATTGAGTCTACAATACAAAACATACATTACTGTCTACTTTCAAACAACATTTTATGAGATTAAAGAGTACAGATCATTTTTATACAGACAATGTCAATAAAACATACATGTTCTGAAAATCTGAAGAAAGTAGTTTGGATACAATTAGTAGAGAGAAAATTTACAAAGCTATAATTATTTAACGGTTAAAGTGGTTTAAACTATAGGAAAAGAGGATACAATATTCGACACAATGAAAGAATCAACTGAACTAATAACAGTTAATTATTTTTCTAGGATATGTCAAATATGCGATATTGAACAGCACATACAAAATATGCTACCAGAAATAACTGCTAGCATCAATTTTCTACATTGCAATCTAGAGCCTAAAAACTATATACTATATGACTATATACTATGTATGGATATATGGGAATATTTAACATCAGGTAAGACAGACAAGCTTGTTATAGTTGTCTACTAGCTTGTACTGTTAAATTTGATATTTTATATTGAGCTGCTTGCCTCCAAGACATTATATTTTTCACTGATGTTAAAAGGTGCAACTCATTTATCTACTGTTTATGATGTTTGAGAGAAACTCGACTTAAATCAAGTTTTTAACAAAGAAAGATAGGTACAAAATGTATCTAGCAAGATAAAACATTACACTACACTATCAAGTACTGTAAGTAGGTATAAGGGTTTTCAGGATACATATTTTTAAAGATTTACAGTGCTTTGATTTCAACCCAGCTTGCAAACCAGCCAACAAGAGGAAGTAAAAAGTATGTAAATGATATCTGGTAAAGCTTGTTAGATGTTGAATGAAATAACATCACAGAATAATATAGCCTTAGTTTGGATAGGACAAAAAGTGTCCTGAAACAGCTTTCAAGACATTAACTTTACTGTAATCATCCACATTTATTGCAGATTGCAAAAGTCTCAATCAGATAGAAATGCAGGTGTATCAAAGACCAGAATATAGAGCAGCTAGTCACAGAAAAACTAACATCTAACAGCAAGAAAGTTTAGTGTGTGCCTATAACTATCATTGTAATCAATGTAACACTGGGACTTTGAATACTTGCCATATATACTTTTGCCATTTTTACGTTTTTTCTCATCTGAGAAAAGAAAAACACTGGAACTGTCTAAAATGAATATCTAATATCTGTGCTAGTTTAACACAAACTGATCTTGAGGACCTTCTACTATTATCTACGGACATGAGATATTAATCACTACTGTAAAAGTTCATAATCTTTTACTTTATTAGAACTAAACAAAACTACAAAACTGGAAAAAGGATTAGAACATAGTACAGAACTAAATACATTAATTATTAGTTTTTACCTGAAATTTCCTTTAAAACTCATAATTTTCTATTAAAACTTTTATTCTGAGTCAAGACTGTTGAATGTTGTTTTCCATTGTGAAGAATAATCAAACAGTGTGTGATAGAAAATAACAATTTAAATGAATAGAAGGTTAAAGAATTATATCAAAGATGTTTGAGAAGGTCTTTACATATACAAATTCTAAGATCCCTAAAATTCACAAAATGCTGTTTACACAACATATAAAACACAACAAATATAACTATGCTGAATGGAGTCTTTGTTAATGGTTATTGTAAAAACAATAAGCATTTACCTTTGACAGACTTGGTTGAGCTCTGACTTTTGGCTGTGCGGATCCTACTAGAGCTCTTTGAGCTGAGACGTGACTGGTTTTCTGGCAATTTCTCAACCATATCATCCTCTCCACCAAACACCATTGGGATATCAACATTTGGCCAGATATCTGTCATCAGTGTTACAAACACACTAGCATCCCTGCCTACCATACGTGGCAGGAATGAGTCTCTCAGGGCTGTCACCACTGCTTTCTCTTCCAGGCGTAAACTTTTCTCTCCTTCAAGCAGCCTCTCAGCTACAACATAATTATTTATATTTTTATTTAAAATATTACTCTAATTCTTTTGGAAATATATTGTTTCTTGCTAAACCCATTTCAATGTCAACACAATTCTTTCTTTGATTAATCAACACAAAACTTAAACAACTACTGACTTCTATTCCCCTTTAACAAGAATCTAAGTAAACTTAACTGTAAATTATGCAATTTCTGATAATGGAAATTAAAATATGAAGTCTGGGAGAGGAATAAAACTGTAAGTTGTAGTAAATGTTGACATTACTTTGAAATTAAGCAAACATATGTCAACTGTCTTAAACTGAGCATTTCATACAACTTTGCAGACAATGTTCAGTGGGCTTGCCCTCCTTATCTAATATCTCCTACCTCTGGCATTTAGTTCCTGGTACATGTTAAGGCAGATCCTTAATGTAGATTAACTGCAATCTTCACTTGTTAGACAACAACATTTTTACAACTATTTTCAAACTCAGCTCAACAAATATCAATAAATCTATAAGAACTCTGAGTTACTGTCAGTGACTCAAAACATAACATCAGTGATTATAAGGAAAATTAAATATGTGGAATCAACCTTAAACCAATCCACTAGATACCATGTGCCCCTGTGACCCCTGCAAAGCTCTTAGATTGATACAGACCTTTGACAGAGCCCTCTTCTTCCTCCTCTTCTTCAAAACTCTCCTCGTCCCCTAACACCAACAGCAAAGGTGAGGTTAGTGATGTAATATTAATATAACATGTGCATAAATCATGGGAACAGTGCCAAATGCATCCTTCACCTTGGTTAAATTTATCTTGATTCTTTCAAGGTGTTCTTCAGAGGATGTTATAAAGTGGGTCAACAATATTGTGTGCATAGGAATTAAAACTGAACAATTCTAGTTCCATCTGGATATGTGTGGTACATGGTGGATACGTGTAGTATGTGGTGGATATGTGTGGTACATGCTGGATATGTGTGAATCATGGTGTATATGTGTGGTATGTGGTGGTTATGTATGGTACATGTTGGATATATGTGGTATGTGGTGGACATGTGTGGTACATGGCAGATATGTGTGGTATGTGGTGGGTATGTGTGGTACATGGTGGATATGTGTGGTATGTGGTGGATTTGTGAGGTACATGGTGGATATGTGTGTATGTGGTGTATATGTGTGGTACGTGGTGGATGTGTGTGGTATGTGCAAAGGATGCCTTTGATATACTCGTAGGCCAGCAACCTGCTATTAAAATAGCTTTGTGAATATCAGATTAAAATTTCCATATCATTCTTATCTTTCATGGTCTTTTATATTGTAGAATCAAATTAAAGGGTCCAAAACAAACTAAAATGCCTGGATGATTTGAAATAATTTGAATATGCTAATATGGTCTTTTTAACATTTCATGATTTAGCAGCTTAAATAAACTGGAGAAGAACACAGCTTTTCCAATCAAAATATAATTCATGTTGCAGACTGTGCATTCTATTTATATTTTTGAAAATCATTTTTAAAACAGAAAATTACTAACAAAGCAAAGTGGAGGGGGGCGGGGAAGGGGGTCAGATAAAGTGAATATATTGCAAAAAGAACTTCTATTTTTAAAACAATATTGCAGATCTAGATGAATGTGAGGTAAAACTTGGCATGCAAGAGGAATCACAAATCTTGCACTGTTCAAGCCTTACCTGCTTCACTGAGTTCTGCTGTAAATGTCTCAAGGTGAGCCCCAGCCTCAGCCACCACTCCTTTCAGGGTTTTCAGGCTCCAACCATTGAAGCCAGCACTGATGTCAACACCTATAATAATTTCTAACTGTTTATACTGCACCTTATTACTCCAACTTTTTTATAAATATCTTACAACTATCAAATCAAGTTAAAATATAAGTTTAATGCACTCACAACATCCAGATTTGTACACTGTCTTATCAACACAACAACAATGATAGTCTATCTGCTCCCTATTTATACTAAGTATGCATGCAGCAAAAGAAAAGGGATTTTTTCTGTCCTGTCATTAGCACAAATGTTGAACTAAGTCCCTTAAAATGCTTCTACTAGCTTGAAACATGCAAGAGAAAACAGAAGACACAGAGGATAAAGCATCTTGGATATCATAGTTCTGTTTCAATGTAACATGAAAAAGCTGATAATTACAAATGATATTTTTTGTAATCTCTAGTGAACAAGATGTACATTGTTAGAAGGAATACAGTGTAACAGGTCAAGATTTGCTCATAAAATACATAGGTGATTTTTATGGCTTCAACATTAAGCAGTAACAAACAGTGTGATTGAAGTGAAGGGCTTAAATAAAAGGTGAAACATGGACATCATTATTTCAAAAGTGATATACGAAGAAGGAAGAATCATTTATACATATTCAAGTGAAACAAACTTTCTTTGCATCCTCAGGAAAACGAAAAGAAATGCAGAATTTCTATATGCATTACTCTCTAGAAACATGACTTATTAGAGTATTTAAGGCTAAAGACGCCCATGTGACAAGACAAATGTAAGACAAAAATATAGTTTACATAGAAAAACAAAATGTTTACAATTGATTACTATGATAAAATTTGTGAACTTATGTGACTCAGAAGTCATTGGGAAAGAAGAATATGTATAAAAATGGATACTTTCATAGTTAAAAGTAAAACTGTGAGCAGTCTGGACCAAAATGTCTTTCTGACAAGCTGACTTTTAGCTTTAAAAATTTTATTTCTTTTATTTATTCCTTTTTTTTTTTTTTTAGAAAAAAAATTTAAGAAATAGATTTGTAGATCGTTTAATGCTGATAAATGGGATGAAGGGTAAAAACAAAAGCAGACTGAATTCCAACTGCAAACTAAGCACTTAGCCAACATAATAGCTGGATCAGACTTAAACTTGTAGCAATTTAAAACATGCATCTGTTAAAATGTTAAGGTTTAATTTACTTACACTTTCTAAATCAAAGTTATGATCAGTTTGAAAGTAATGAAAAAAACTACTTAAAACTCTTGTTATCAAATACTGAATCAAGCATGCTCAGGGAAGGAAAAACTGGGAAACCAATGATGTCAAGTATATATGACTGGATGGACAAACAACATGGCAAATACTGCACAATAACTGGAAACAATCTGGACTCACACATTAAAGGGGCTGTGCTCCGGATGACAAAAAAAAGAAAGTTTTCTTGTATTATAAATTTCTTGTAATATTTATGACTTATACTTAAAAAATAACTTACTGACAAAAAATAAGTCAAATAATTACATTATAAATTGATTTTTTTCCCTTTCAAAGTGCTATACCGTAACGCGACGGTATAACTATATCGTATAAGATTTAAAGTAAATATCTATAATATCACATGCGGCAATGGTGGTGACAGTAAAAGCGTTGGAAATATTTTGTTAACATGAGGGTCCAGAGTTCAAATCAGGCTGGAGCGAAAATATTTTTTTTATTCTATTTTGACTTTTATAATCAGTTTTGAAGTAAAATATTATGTTGTTACAATCTCACGGCATCTAAATATATAATTTATGAAAACATTTTTTTTATGTCAAATCTGGAGTACAGCCTCTTTAATGTACTGAATGTAGAAATACTGGATTTTATTGCAATTTGCTTTGTTAATTTAAAAATAGTAAATAATATCCTGGGCAGACTAAGAGATGTTGAGGATGTGTCTTTACAAATCACTGTAATACAGTGCTGTAACTCTGTACTTCTCGTGCGAATCCAGATAAGATAAACAAAAAATAACTTTACCCATCCAGACACGATCTGTTACAATAAAAATGTCATACAAAGTTTTTCAAAAGCTTGCATTATCTTGTAACTTGGTAAGTACTATCTATCATTTTATACCACATTACACATATGAAAACTTATTCAAACCAAATTTATCATCTGACTTTATTCAATATACTCAAACTACCACAGCATTTTTCAGAACTGACAGCACCTCTGATGAACTTTGATAGTATAAAAAATGAGGGTTTTTTTTCATGAATTTTGGAAGATATTTCAAGATTTTTAGATATTTTCATTGACTCCCGGTACACTGACAAAGAAGCTTAAGTTATTTAGCAAAGTAGAAAGTTACACTGACTGTGACCTTGACCTACTTATGAATAAAAACAATAAGACCTTGACATTTGCTACATTTCTTTTACTGTTATTTTCTTTAACTTCTATCAAGATCAACAATACTGAAAAAGCATCTTAAGATATCTTAAAACTGAAGATCTAACATCTAAAAGTATAACAAACTTGACAATACATGTAAATTTTAACCTCATTCTATTTAAAAAAAAAAAAAAAAACAATAGCTGTTGGTTATCATATATCTAATGACTCTGGAATACACATCTACAAATATATGTATGTCAACACAAGCATTTCAAGAAATATGTAAATGAATTACAGCAAACACTTCTAACAAAGTAACTTTCTTAATCAACATAAGCACATCTATGATAATATGAGTTATCAGAATGACACTGATGCCCCTTTTACGTGCAGCAGAAATACCCAAGATCAATGAAGAGTGTCGACTCAGCACCGTGAGCCTAAAACACTGGATGCAAGTTATCTATGCATGAAGCTAAACTATATTTAAAATTTCTAAATTCTCTCATTCTTGAGTAATTGATTGAAGACTGCTGACAAAGTACAGACCCCTGTGAGCCTGAACATCTGATTCAGTTAGCAGAAAATTAGTAAGATTTATCTACCCTGTAAAAGGATCTTACAGGTCCAAGAAGCAGTTATTTTAGAGTTAAGGATTAAAAACTGCTTTCTAAGCATATGAATCTGTGTGCCTGACCTTGACCCAGTGGACTTTAAAAAAAACAATAGGCTTCATCTACTCATCAAGGGACTTTGAAGGTCCTGGGAGTGGTTGTTCTTGAGATACTGATTTTAAATCATTTTCAAAGTGCAAGCCCCCTGTAAACCTGACCCTGTATGCTGAAACAAAAGGACTCATCTATTCATCATACCCATCCAGCTTGTAAAGTTTGATAGTCCTGGGTGCAGCTGCTCCTGAATTATTGATTGGAAAAAAATGTTTTCAAAGTGTGGGCTCCTGCAAGGTTGACCTTTGATTCTGTGGGCCCAAAAACAATATGGTTCATCTATTCATCATGCCCAACCATCCTGTAAAGTTTGATGGTCTTGATTGCAGTTTCTCTTGAGTTATTGATTGGAAACTGTTTTCAAAGGGTTGGCTCCTGCAAGCTTGACCTTTGATCTTGTTGAATCAAAAATAAAAGTATTCATTTACTTATCATGCCCAAGGTGTTCTCAAGTAATTGATGGGAAACAAAGAGGTTTACTGATCACTGACATCTGCAGAACAATATACTCCTCTTCTTCGAAGGGAGGCATAATAAGCTAAAATACAAATCTATAATTTACAGTTATAAATAACTACACTTTCTAAAAGAATATATTCTGATAAAAACAGCACCAGACAAGACCACCAGAGACTTACCTAGGGACACATTTTCGGTAATGAACTTGTTAGTTCCAAGCAGTTTACAGGAGAGTTCTTTTAGAGTCATGGTCTTCTCTGCCAGCTCGGAACCATTGATGAAACCTGTAAGTACATGTCACAGTGTCTTAGAACCTTAGTGTCTGTATCACAAGAAATATGCTTATCAGATAACTCCATCAACCAAGAGACCGCCATTGTACTAATGGATATATATAATTCATACAAAGACAGCAAAGATGGCTCACCAGCTTGTTTTTGCTAAAAAGCTTTCTTTCCACACAGGTATTATTTGGTTCCAACCATCAAACCTGGTCTAACAAAATCTATTTAAAAACTAAATACATCCCTTTTATTTCTGACCTTACAATAACATTGTTTTCTACAAAATCATTCAATATATAACACTACTCTGCAGTAAAATGATTGATGAAATGTACTGTTAGTTTCATATAAACAAGATCTGTCACTTTGAAAGGCACAGAATATGACTGTCTACCTTGACTGAAGAGCAGAACCTCCAGACACAGGCGTAGATCAGGTCTTGGTATCGACACTGTTCTGAACTGTCTCATCACATGGTCTGGTAATGTAGCAGTGACTGATGGAAAGATCAAAAGTTTGTCAGGATTTGTGGCTGTCACAGGTACAGCACTGTCAACTAGAGCAAAACATGCCCCAGTTGGATTCAGCTGAATGTCATCTGACTGTAAATGCACTGCAGCTTTCCCTGCCCTAAGGGCTTCAAACACTGTGGTCATAAGCTGAGCAAATACACTGAGTACTGAAGGAAGTAATGAGTTCAGGTTGTTAAAGGTTACCCAACACCCTGTGGCAGCCATGCCCCGGAATATATCTTGTAATCCACAGTAATCCATTGACTTAGTACAATTGAACTTGTACATAGCATGTCCAAAACTGTGACTTAATTCCTTAACCACTTCATACTTTCCACTGTCCTGTAATATATATAAATATTATTGCTATAACTTGTAAAACAAAAAAGGACCGGAACACAAATCTGAGAAATTTTTATTCTTACCAATAAATTTATTTTCTTTGTGGATTTTGTTTATTTACAGCAGGGGTAAATGTTGACAAACTTTTTACCATTTAATTGATATATTTGAAGAAGAATACATGTGAAAGAAAACAACATATAAAACAAACAAAAACAAGAGCCATATTGACATGACCATCCCCCGCTGAATGTGTTTGTTCATTTATCATTCTTGTGCACAGCACTCCATTGCAATGAGATCTATCAACCTAGGAAGTTTCAAGTTGATATTTGATTATTGTCTGAACAAAATTAAGCATGAGAAATAACAAAGGGCAATCACTCAAAAATTATGAAAGGTAGAGTTATCATTCTTGTACTCTGCACTCCTCCTAAATGAGATATATCCACCTATAAAGTTTCAAGTTGACATCTGAAACACTTTTCCAGTTAAGCTCTGGACAAAAATTAAGCATGAAAAATAATAAAGGGCAATAGCTAAAAAATTATGAAGAGTAGAGTTATCATTCTTGTGCACTCCTCCCCAATGAGATCTATCCACCATGAAGTTTCAAGCTGATATCTCAAATTTGTTTCAAGTTATGCTCTGGAAAATTATGCATGAAAAATAGCAAAGGGCATGAGCTAAAAAATTTAATTATGAAGAGTCGAGTTATCATTCTTGTGCACTACAACAATGTGGGACGGAAGGAAAGACAGACGGAGACTATTTCCATATCCCCCGCCGCCTTTTTGGTGGGAGATAAAAACATAACACATACAGAGCAACAGACCTTAAGACACATTTAAAAGTACTGTTCTAAAAAAAAATGAGCCTAGCATATACACATATAGCAATATAGACATTTAGACAGATAAAAGTCATGTTATTCTTAAATTGTAAAAGACAAATGCCTCCTAGAGTATTGCCTGTAAAAAGCGTTTGGCTTGAAGCCGAGCTATTTAATTGTATTGAATGACAAATCTGGTTAAAAACATATAGGAAGGAAAGATGTCTGCACCTGAGCCAAGTTATTTCAAAATCATGTAATGTATCAATGTTTAATAGAGCAATCCCAAATAAACAGGTCTGCAGTACTCTATATAATCTGACAGTACAGTCAACAGATGAACAGACTGCAACATATTTCCTCAATCTGGTAAACATCTGTGCCATGTTTTCTCAAAATCTGTAATGTACTAATGTCACAAAAATACATGTAGGAAGTATTTATTAATATGATTTGGCAGTGCAGGCAACAGACAGACAGATGGAAACCTTGTGACCCATTCCTTCAATCTGGTGAAAATTTCTGCAATTTTTTTTTTAGATTCTGTCATATATGAATGAGTTAGAGAACAGACAGGAACATATATATAGGCAGTATTCTTTGTTATTAGGCAGTTATGACAAAAGGACTAAGGATGGTTAGACAGGACAGTCTGCAACACAATTCCTCTATCTGGTGAACAGTAGTCCCAAGTTATTTCAAAATCCTTTGATGTATCATTGAGTTACAGAGTGGACATGGATGTAAAGGGTGGCAATATTCTATATTAGAAAGAACAATTATTTATGACCTTAACCCTGGAAACCCAAGTTTTGTATATGTTGTCTCAATGCAATGAACAAAAAAAATTCTCATGAACAAAATTGCTGTAATTAATTGTAAAGCAGAATTAGGGTTAACCGTGACGACTTACAATTGGTCCTACGCACAAAGTACCCATGTATGCATTGACAGACTGTATCATGGCAACAAAACATCTTTCTGTGAGAGGTGTGATCACTTCCCGAGGACTTGATCCAATATACTCAAACCCATATTCCATCTCAACATCCAAGCTCTGTAATATATAACCACTATACATCTAAGCAATACTACTCAATGATTCAAGAAGTCTTATCTTTGAATTAAGAAATTTCTGAAAAATTCATTTTGATAACAATAACTTTAAGCCTACATTAACTTCTGAATTCAGTACAAACTGACTTATTTTCCTTACCTTATGACATTAATGTTGAATGGCAGTGAAATAAAATCCAACAATATTTGCAATATTTTACATTTTCAGGTTTCCTACCTTTCAGATAGTAGACTGATTGAAATTACTTTTGTATACCTTTTATTTTCACATCATCGACATCAAACTACGTAAAATGCAAACATGAGATACAGTTGCTAAATTGTTGTGTGATCTATATCCATGTTTCAGTACCCTTCGAAGACTTAACACATATTTTTCAAAGACAACACTCAATGGTAATTAGAGAGGGCAGAATAACATCCTGTATAAGTTGTTTTCTTGATGAAGTGAAATTAACCAGATTGTTGATTTTGTCGTCATGTCACATTTTCAACCTTTAATTACTGTTTGTTTTAATGTGTGAAAATTCATCTATTTCATATAAAAATAACATCTCATTTACCTTGATGCTAACACCTCTATTTTCCTTGGCAAATCTGTACTGAAGCTGAGACTTCCATTCAAGGCTCTGCAGTGGGGACGGCCCCTCTAGAACAAGTAGCCCCTCAACCAGGTCACGAAGGTGGGCAAGGAGAGACAACAAGCAGCTCAGTTTGTGGATCTGACTTGGGAACAACATGAGTTTGACTTCTGTTGGTTCAATCTTCTCCTCAATATCCTCCTTCTCATCTTCTTTCTTCATGGGAGGAAGTGACATTGCAGCAAGGTTCATGGTATCTACTGGTTCCATTGTGGTTGGCTCTATCAAAGCTGTTAATAACATAAAAATATCCACTATTATTATGGATCTGCAATAATGAAATCGGCAGAGTATTTTAAATACCATTAGCAATTGTTTCTGGTTTCTTTTCAGTTTCCATGGGAATGTGTCAAGTTGTTAAAGAAGGAACTTCCTAAACCATGTAACTTAGGGGGAAATCATGAACACTTTGCTATAGCATTAAATGAGACAAAAAATCTATAGAGCAATATTTACATGAACCAGACTCCAAGATTCAAACTCTGTACCACTGCTTCTGTGACAGTGATTAGATAAAATATGACTTACATTGTTCATCTCCTTCTTCAGGTATGGGTGAGTGGGTTGTGTCCAGACCTGCTATATCAAACATGGAGCCCTTCCTTGATGCCCCTATAGAGGGAGCATTACTACTCCTAACCCCAGTACCTCCTGCCAGGGAGTTGGTGTCATCCAACAGCTCACCTTCACCTTCATGTCCTGCAATTATATGAATAAAACATCTAAGCTTTTTGTTTTTCAGCAGTTTTTTTTTTCAAAAACAAACTGAAGGAAAACTGCAATTCTTGGTAGAAAGTTACAGCCAATTTGTTTTTCTTTTGTTTTTTTTTCATATAATCTTAGCTGTTCAAATTTCTCTCTAATTTATGCCAACGATATTCTTGGCAGAAATATTCTGAGCAAGTTCGACCTAGTTTAAAGTCTTGATGTACTTCCCATCTTAAAGCATTATACAAAGAAGGAAAAGCCTTAGAAATTAAAATTCATTGTTCTAATAATTCTGTTTGGACTTGTAGCTCTTAACTCATTATTTTCATATTCTACGAAGGAGGGGCTTTCCAGTGAGGTAAATGACATTTCTCTTCCTTTTGTAATAAATATTGATCAGAACAAACCTTTGTCTTTACGTTTCTTCTTCTTTTCTTTCTCCCCCTCTATACCTTTCAGTAACACTGTTGTTCCAACTATACTCTCATTGATCTTTGCCAACATGTCCTGTAACATACATAATACAAAGGTTAACATTTAACAGAAGTAAGCTTCCACAAAAGATGTTTGTCAAGAACATGTCCCCTTTGAGTTGACCTTTGACTTAGTGGACCAACAACAATCATTTGTCCACTCACCATGCCCAATTATCCTTTTAAAGTTTGAAGGTTCCTAGTTTAGTTGTTCTTGAGTTACTGACTAAAAACATTTTTCATAGTGCAGACCTCACTGATCTTGACATAAAACCCAAAATCAATAAAGTTCATCTACTCATATTCCTCCTTCAAATTTTGAGAGTTCTGGTTGCAGCTGTTCTTGAGGTAATGATAGTATATCTATTTTTGAAAGTTCAGGTTCCTCTGAACTTGACCTTCGATCAAGATGCAAAACTTTAACAAAGATTTCTAAGTAAACAAGAATGTGTAACAGAATTACCATCGTCCCCCATCTAAGGGAAGTCTTACATGAAGCACACAATTGTACTATTTCAAAAGTTTGAGGTATGGATCTGGACTTTCAGTGCAAAATCTTGATAAATGCTAAATCTGCACATGCAATACACATGGGTGTTGCACATGACATGTCATCTTATTATGGTGAACATTTGTGCAAACTTATTTCAAAATCCCTTGATGAATGGAAAAGTTGTGGACCGGACACAAAACATACCCTATAACAAACCATGTTAAGCTTATGATTTCAAAGTGTTACCTTGACCATGTAGGTAGGGGTCTTGGTGTTGCACATGACACGTTGTCTTATTATGGTGAATATTTGTGCCAAGTAATTTCAAAATCCCTTGATGGATGAAAAGGCGGGGGACAAAAAATGGGCTGTAAGTAATTTGTAAGTTTCATGCAGAACTGTAACAAAGGTGTGACATTGCTGATGCCAATGCCAGGGTGAATTACTTTGTATAGTCAAGCCGACAAAGAAAATATGTGTTTGCCAGGTGAATGTATAATGTATATAAGAATGTTTATATAATATGTTTCTTCACCTTTATGACTTTTTATCAATTTTTCTAAGCCTTTTCTCTTTTACTTAAAATATTAGTAAATCTCTGATTCCTATACAGCTAACTGTATTAATATCCTTAATGTAATGACATTTTAGATTTTAACCTTTAAAGCATCATCTTTTCCTTCCTCCATCTGTAGTAGAGCTGCCTCTATCTGTTCTGTCATCTGAACTTGTGTGGCCAGATAGATTATTTCAGTGACATGATCCAGGATCCAAGATCGTTTAGGGTCCTCAACATCATCGTCAAATATCTGTTCAGTGACAGAGGCAGGGCGGCTAGTTTTAGGATTTCCCTTGCTATCTACACTACCTCCAGCTCTGCTGCTAGCTCGGCTTCCAGCCTTCTCACCTTAATGACGTAAATACTGACTTCATAACAATATAAAAGTTTCTTCTGCTTTTCATTTTTTATAAGAGCTGTTAAAGGATATAAATACAGTATCTTATCTGACCCTAGCTCTTTAACTGAACAAATGATCTTGGTTTAATATGATATTTTACAAACAAATATTGCAAAGACAACTGGGTCTAAACCAATTTTTTTTTCAAAATATTAAACTAGTATATACCTTTAGCAGTTTTTGTTGCTGGTTGGTATAAAGACTTTTCTTGTTTTAGTAAACTATTAAACTAGTATATACCCTTAGCAGTTTTTGTTGCAGACTTCGACTCTTGAGCTGGTATGGTGACTTTTCTTGAGCCTGCACTTCTTATCTGACGAGTTTTTGCAGGTGGTTTCTCCACACCAAGGGCTGTTGCCAACTGGAACTGTAGGGCATTCTTGACACACTGCAGGAAACTGCTGAGCCAAGTTTCTATCTGACCTTCACACGTGACAGGCTGTATGAAGGAAAAAATGTATTACATAACACATATTGCTTGTAATTTGAAAGTTAAACCTTTCAACCTTTTTTCAGTAAGTTTTAAGCATCAGTATTCTTTGCATTGTTCGCACTAAGAGCTTTTAATGTTCTATATCATAGTCATTACATTGCTCTAATGTAAGTGTATCCTAACCAAGCAACATGTTATTACTACACAGCTGTCTTCCATGACATTTCATATACTTGGCATATTTATTCCACAATAATTCTTGTACATTTTAAGCATTAGAGAGAATCTTCTTTGACTGTTATACATGATTATTTGATCCAATAGCAGTAAGATCTTTCACATGTATATTATTAAAGCTTTATCACTTAATGAATACTGACCTGCTGAAAGTGAAGTTTTTCACCCAATGTACTCTGTACTCCAGTGACTACAAAGTTATACTTGTCACTGTCCTCCACTTCTTCATACACAAGGCTTCCTATGTTCTCAAACAGTTTGTTGATGTACAGGTTCACCTGGCTCAAGTCATAACCTGGGAAATTTTATATATCACAACATGTATTCAAACACTAATAAAGAATTTTAATTTAATAATACTTTTGCATTTTGCCCTTTCACCTGTAATTATTTTCTACCAGGATGCTATATTTAACTAGCCTTACTGAAGAAGTATTAAATTGAGTCAAAGACCTGACTTACTCTAACAGAAGAAAACAAAATATTTTGAAACGAAAGTTTGGAAAAACATATCATCCAGAATAGAGTCATTCTTGTCAGGTACTGACTTCATAAAACATTCAGTAAACAACTGTTTCAAAAAAAATAAACCAAAACTGTATTGTACTGCATTTAACAAGAACAACAACAGTAGGAAAAACAACAACACTGCCTTTATCTCACTTACCATTGCAGACAATGTGAAGGACGTCTTCCATAGACAGGAAGTAGAATCGTGGGAAAATCTGTCTTCGTCTTTCCAGATGGTTCAACAGTGACTTTCTACAGTGTTCTAAACTATTATTCATGTGCTCCAGTATTGTGAGAATATCTGTAAAATATAAACAGAGATTCTTAGCTTACCTTCAATTTCAAATTTCTTACAAAGAAAGAATTTGTTTGATACAAACTTCTGTTTAAATTTTCAAGCAATATTGTGAACTAGTTTATTATTTAAAGTGCCTCAAACAACAGTTTTCTAAGTTCTGATAAGGTCAAATCTTGCTTTTTGCAGTTTCACATACTTTTAATA
The DNA here is from genome assembly GCA_012932295.1 of Cyclina sinensis. Lineage (NCBI taxonomy): Eukaryota > Metazoa > Mollusca > Bivalvia > Venerida > Veneridae > Cyclina > Cyclina sinensis. The sequence goes on from JAAONU010000002.1 coordinate 18,663,203, forward strand.
GGAACAGGGTTAGAATAAAATGACATTAACAGGCTTTAATTACTTTTCCTGGAGCAGCACTGTAGCACATTTGGATTTTTCTCTGTAGCTCTCATCAACAACCTAAAGTCTCTGTTAGCCACAGCAAACCTGTTGGCATCATGTGGCAAGGCAGTCCTCACATCTGCACTTGAATATACCTGTAATCACAGTTTTTTATTTTCTTTCTATACATAAAAACAAATGCTGAATAGATACCTAGTCAAATATGTGAATACCTAGTAAAAATTTACACCTTTGAATAACAGATAAATAAAAGCAAAACAAACAACAAAAATTACCAAATCTAAGAGCAAGATTTTCCTACTTTATCTTTATGGCTTAGATAACTTTCAAAGAACCATTCTGAAAAGCTAAATATTCATGAAATGTTCAGGGACTGTCTTTTCTTACAAATTTGATTATTTTAAAGATTCAACAAAACAAATATCCTCATATATTCTATGTTTATTATATACACACCTCTTCCAGTTCTACCCATTTCTCCTGTACTTCAAGCCATGTAGACAGTACAGCCTCGATCGTCTGTAGCCGTTTCTGCCACTTGACAACTTCATCCAGGAAAGAGCCTGCAGCACTGTTACTCTGCATCGCCTGCAAGGTCACCTGATGACCTTCAAGCTCCTCAAAGATTGGGTCTGTGTTTGCCAGTAACACATGGTGACCTGAATCCTACAGTCAAATATCATATAACATGTCAAACAAATCCTTAAATAATGAAGTTTGTTGAAGTTGCGACAGCTATTACAAGCTGAAACATACTGATTCTATTCAATGTGTAAAGATTGTTAAAAAAAACAAAACAAAAAAACAAAAAAAACAATAAGTAAATTTAAACTCCATATGTATGTTATGTTATTTCACAGATACAGACTGTACATTTTACAGTAGTGTCATCATCAGAGATAGCAGACTTACATCAGCCAGATTGAGTAAGGAAGCCGGCAGAGAGGCTATACTACTACGCTTGTTCTTGCTGTGAGAACTCTGGTTTGAGACCCTACTTGTTGTTCTAACTTGGCTACGGCTTGGGGCTGCTTTGTGTGGCATATTTTCACCAGGTCCAGCGTCACTTTGTGATACCTCACTCTGATTGTCCTGACATCAAAGAAAATATTGTCAATTGCTATATTAACAATTTTCATGACCTGTATATCACAATGTCAGAGCAATTATGAAAATAACTGGAATTTTCCTACACACTGCAGCTTCCACAGGATATCAATTGGAATCAAACAACCTTATTTATCTTCCACCAAAACAAAGGAATGCATCTCACTTACCAATTCTCTGAAGATACTACATGCCTCAATTCTTATTTTCTTTCCTTCTGTTAGAGTTTATCATTGGTACTGGTTGCCCATTTGACTGACCATGCCCACTCTGCAGAGTTTAGTTATGTAAGGTTGTGAGTAAAAGCATCCACATCTAAAGATGCTTCTGGGTCTTTAACAAACTCATTGTAAAGCCTTGATACATGGGATCTAGGTTAAAGCCTCATTTATAGAGAATAATAGGTAAGTGTCTTAATATGAGAAAGTTTATCTGGCAAAGCGTAGGAATTTATCGGGTGAGCCGAAGGCGAACCCGATAAATACCGCAGCCGAGCCGGATAAACTTTCTCATTTAAGACACTAACCTATTATTCTTTTTATCCTGTCACATCTGGCATTTGTCAAAAAATTACTAGGATATTGAAAACCTATCTTTAAAGTGTTTCAAATGTCAAGGTTATCCATCAGGTGAACATATACACAAAAATAGTTCCAAAATTTCGATATATTTTTTCCTTAAATGATCGTGCTATATTATAAGATCTAGATATTGAAATATTTATTTTTTATTCAAGTAGTCTCTGTTTGTAATAACAACCATTTAATCACTTCCTTCTGATTATTTATAATATTGTTTATAAACACAAAACTAGTCCATGACGTCACCGGTGATGACGTAGCATGTGCTGTATAAAGCAAAATTTATACGACCCCCCTTTATCGGGTCGGATATGAAATAATTGACAGGATAAAAGACAATTACTAGAGTAAATGACTGAGTTAGACTTTTGACCTCTGGATTACAAGTCAATACCATTGCATCACTAATCTGGCCCTCTGAAGTTTGTATACTAGCATTTACATCAGTCATGAATGTTGCATTTACCGTGTGTTATAAATAGTCAAAGTGATATTGTGTTTTTAACTTACATGTACAGTGACATCGCCTGCCATCTCTACAGATTTACTGCGGATATGTATCTGGAACTGAAATATCTTACTCAACCACACCTCCTCATAAGTCTTCAATGACTGTTCTATTGACAGATCCTTCACTGCTCTCTGTACAATGGCTCGAACATCATCAACATGTTCTGTTTAGTACAAAGATGTTCACATATTCATATGTATGAAATCCCCTATCAGTATGATTGAAAGTATAAAAAAAGTTACAATGATTAAAAAAAAACAACTGTTGAAAAAACAGGTGCAAAAACATGGATTCCATAATTATAACATATATCATTTCAAAATCATTTCAACATACGAGGGTTGTCCCAAAATACCGTATAATTCATTAATATTTTTTCAATGTGACGTGTCATGGATTTAATTTTTTGTGAAGCTTAATCAGTATTGTTTTTCACATATTATGATCAATTTTTGAGAGTGTTTGCACAAAAATGTGAATTTTATCCATATATTTAGTAGGCCATGTATAGCCGCGCGGCCGACGTCAAAAACGGACAGTATCAAAATACTATTTGTAAAATTTACTTCTAAATATCTCGGCGAAAAATACAAGTATCGAAACAAAATTCATATTGACGTAAAGAAAAATTATTGGCGCGTTTAAAGATGACGTTGGTACGTAAATGACGTCATTTGTTTTTCTTTTATGACGTTTACAACTGGCACGTTCGTTTTCTAGTTTGAAAAAAATGGCGACGCCAACAGAAAAGGCGGACCATCGGTCTGTAATAAAATTTTGTGTTGAACGTGGCCTTACACCAGGACAAACAATAAAAGAGATGGAATCATCCAGAACGCATTGCAAGGCATCACGGGTATTGATTTATAAGTGGCACAAGCGATTTACAACGGGATGGACAGACACAGGTCTGAAAAAAGGGCGACCTGTAGGTATCAGCGATGCTGTAATTCAAAGGGTTTCTGACGTCATAAAAGCTGATAGACGACAAACTGTGCGAGAACTTGCGGGACTCATTGGAATAAGTAAATCTTCCGTTCAGAGAATTATGTCAGAGGAGCTCGGTATGTCTCGAGTGTGCGCTAGGTGGGTTCCTCGCCTTTTATCTGAAGAACAGAGGCAGCGTCGTGTTAGAGATTCGTGCACATTCATACGCCAATATGAACGTGATAGGAACTTTCTTGATAAAATAATCACTATGGATGAGACCTGGGCCCACTATTTTGAGCCTGAAGGAAAGAAGCAGTCGTCAATATGGAAAACTCCAGATACACCCCCAGCATTAAAAGCCAAGTCGGTAAAATCCATGGGAAAAATAATGTTCATGGTTTTCATGGATAACAAGGGCATAATCCTAACACATGTGGTCCCTCCTGGTCAAACAGTCAATGCAGATTATTACTCAAAGGTAATAATAATAATAAAAATAATAATAATAATAATAGTAATACCGGTAATAATGATAATAATAATAATAAAATTGATAAGTTAAAAAATAAGTTTATAATAATAATAAAACTGTTAATTATCTATCATTTTGATAAATGTTTAATTTACCGTGCACACAGAAAGTAACGTTATCCATTTCAGGTTGTACGCGTTGGTCTAATGAGGGCTATAAGAAAAAAGCGGCCTGCCATTGTACAAGACCTAGAAAATGTAATTTATCACCATGACAACGCACCACCACACACAGCCGCCTCAACTGAACTGGAGATAGCACTTCTAGGCTTCAGAAGAATAACACATCCGCCTTATTCACCTGACCTTGCTCCGCTAGACTTTGCATATTTTCCCTCTCTAAAGGATCATTTACGCGGTAGGAAATTTTCGGACTCTCATCACTTAAAACAAGCTGTACTTTCATTTAACCGATCCTTGTCATCTCAGTGGTTTGCAGACACATTTTTACGTTGGGTGGACCGTCACAGGAAGTGTATTCAGCAGCAGGGACAGTACTTTGAAAAACTTTAAGTGCGACGTCAGGTGCGTGACGTTACGTTGGTTATCGGTACAGGCCGCGACATACTATACGATGTTACTGTGAAGTGTGTAAAAACATTGCTACTCAAGATAAACTAGAATGGTTTTTTGCATTTTGTCGGATAAGGATGTAACTACCTGTAAATAATATCAGTTATGATATTGAGAGATTTGCTTTTTATATAAATTGATTTTATACGGTATTTTGGGACAACCCTCGTATGTGGGAATTCAAAGTGAAAATTATTTAAAATATTGTTTTATTACTTCTCATATATTTCATCATTAAAAAGATTCAAATTAAATGAGTAATAATGTAGGTAGGATTACGCTGAAGTCCAAGGCCGAGCAGATCTCCTAGAGTCATTCTCTTGAGTGAGTCATTATCAATAGATATAGCTCCGCCTGTGACACGCACTAGTTGTTTCCAATGACGTGTCCTCATTGCTGGATTACTCAGGTCATCAATAAGAGGCAGACATGCCTGAAAACAAACACATCTAAAGTTCAAAACTCAAATCAGGAATTTCTATAAAGGGAGATAATATTTTTATTTGTCTCAGCATTTATCAAGTCTGAAAAGTTATTAAAAAATACTTTCTTAATGGTTCTAGCTTATAAGATGTATGTCTCATTGTGTCATCCTAATGATAACATACAATTAGGACACAACTGTATCTTACACTTGAAGGGTTAATGATCAGATCACATAATATACACAACTTTTCAACGTGAGATCAATCATGCATTTTTACAGGTAAATAAAGTCCAGAGATTAAAAAAAGAATGTTTTCTTCCATTTCTTTCCAAATTTAGAAATCAACTTACCAAGGAATTACGTAGTATTTTACCAAAAATCCATGAATCTTGAATTTAAACAGTATTCCAAGTTATCAATAAAATATCAACCATTAGAATTCCATCTGCTTTTTTCTTCTTTGGCTTTTGCCTATGTACCTTATCAAAAGTACACCTGACAAAATTTATCTCTAATACAGTCATACATTAAGCAGACGGCTTTTAACTGAGGTTGATATAAAGATTATCAACCCTCAAAAAGCAATATTGACCAAGAACTTTTCTCTTCAGTACTTAGCTGTGTTTTACCTGAATGTTTGTGATGGATTCATGCAGCCCCATGTATATATCCCATGTGAACACATCCTCCGGCAGTGCTCGAACAATCTCTAGCTGTTTGTTTGTCTCATCCCGCAAGAACTTGGTATTCATCTTCTGCCATCTATGTCTCTTCCATTCTCCCTGCTGCTCATCTATCACCCTGACAACAAGAAATTGTCATGGTATGTAAGTTATGAATATATCTGAATATACTCTGAGTACCTATACAATCAATTGTTTACTTTTTTAATTTATGAATCTCGAGAAGACTTATTGTCCTCTGCAACTCGTTCATTTACTCATGTTTAACTAAATCATGACTGGATTTTCAAAGACCTTAAATTTGTTTGGTCTCATAAAAGGCAAGGAGTGTGATCAATATATTTTTGTCAAACAAGATTAATAATGAATTAGATTATAATTGTGAATATCATATATTTTGAAATACAGACTTATTTCAAACTTACCTCTTAGTTTCCCAAACTTGCTTTAAGTTGTTCAGTTCATGCCGGCACCTGAAAGACATGAAGTCAAAATTTCATCAGAGAACAAAACTAGAATGCATCCATAGGAGAATGATAATGGCTGTCACAGAAATACCATAGCAATATATCCATAGTATGTTTTTGGTGAAAATTTAACTGTGTGGAATTTTGCCTTATAAGCCTATAACTCTGTATGAACTTAGGCCCAAGCCTTCATTAGTTAATGAAGAGACAGACCCGGTTGGTATATACTTTGTTACGTATATACAATGGACAGCAACAACACTATATGCCTCCCACTTCTCAAGTGGGGGCATAAAATATCCTGCTCTTTCAAAAAATTATTTTGAAATTCATGATAAATCTATGGTTTCTGGTATGAATGCATTTTGTGTTAGGATAATGTTCCAGGGAAATGGAAAGTTGAAACATGAAGAACAATAAATACAAAACTGATCATAAAGTCCTGCATACAGTCTATTGATGTGCTTTAAAATTTTCAGATATGGAAGTGCAATGTCAGTTCTGGAAGAAAGCACTTACTCCTTGAATTGTATGTGATCATATAACCTAGAAGTACAAAAAGAGTAAGTTCTGATAAAAGTGGCTCATACGTTGGCAGGATGTTAAAGTTGACAACAGAAGCTTCAAGAAGTTCCTGTAACTCTATCAGGTCCTGAGCCTCATTCTCTAGTACTGTAAGTCTCTTTGAGAAACTATCAATGGAGTCCCAGGCATCTCTGATCTCACAGTCCCTGTTATAAATGTCTGAGTTCTCCAGTTCCTTACTGAGAGAGTTTACACGGCGACCAAATGCCTCCAGGTCCTGATGATAAAGAAAAAAACCAATGTAATCACAACAATTATTCAGTAATTAATGACAGCAAAAAAGGTGTGGACCATCTTTACTAGAGTTTATGCTTTAATTTATTTTTTTGTAAATATATGATACAACATTATATTTGGAAAACAAGAGGGAAAACACATAAAAATCATTTTTAAGGAAATACAAAAAAGGAACAATAAGCAAAGAAAGCAGAACCTGGAACTAGCTATACATATCAAAATATGAACATAGAAAGAGTGAAATCTTGTTTGTATTCTTTCACTTAATACTTCACCTGGGTAATTCTGACTGACTCCTCTTGAATCCTGGGACCCAGTCTCTGTTTGGCAAGGGACACTTTTGTCTTGAGGTTGTTCCATCTGCTGGGTGCAGCATTAAACAGCTGTTGTGTTTTATCAGGAAGTCTCTGACCATACTTCTTCAACAGTAGGACAGTTCTATGCATTGCAGCAAACTTACCATCCATTTCAGACTGTTGGGCAGACACCTGTTGAAGAGACAAGAAGAAAGTTGATACCAGACTTTAAATTAATAAACAGTATGGTATAAACACTAAGACTATATAGAAACAAAACCATAACCTGCATAAAGTAAGTTTATTAATACATGTAGTAAGTTTACAAGCTAGCATATATTTTTTAACATTCACAACAATGAGATAGAATTTCATAATTTTCTGTATCTTAACCCAAAACATATTTGATCTAGAATAACTTTTGTCCTCTATCAGATATCAGAATATAATTTTTACAAAAATTAGGGTGTAGTTATGAATATAGTCTTACCTCATTGAACAGTCTCATCATTTTCATGAAAGAAGCAGTGTCTCTCTCCTCACCACTTATACTCTCTATCTCTGGTTCTATACGCTTCAAAAACTCATCCAACTTTTCTAACATATGAGTCACCTGAACAAAAACAACAATAACATCACATCAATCAATAAATAACAAAAACAAGAGGACCATGATAGCCCTATATTGCTCACATGAGTACAATTGCTCTAAACAACAAGGCCAGTGAAATTTAACTTAAGAACACTCAGACATCCTAAATTATGTTCAGTTAATGGCAAATTCATTTTCTGGACCCTGACCTGTATCACCTAACTAGACTTCATATGTGTGAATATCATCTGCAGTTTAGACAAAAATGCAATGAAGACCCTACACTGCACTCCTAAGTACTATTGCACTTAACAACAATGCCAAAGAAAGACAATGAAAGAAGTACAGCATACTAAGACATCCAAAATTTTATTCACCTAATGGCCAGTTCCTTAGGCTACAAAGTTTTAATGTGCAAGCAAATTTACACTTGTAGTTCAAATTTCAATCCTGAGGCATTGAAAACAAGTAAAGTTGAAATCTGCATGCAAAGCTGTATATACATTCCAAATTTCATACACATATCTTCAAAAATAGAAAGTAGTTAGGTACATCAAGGTTGGCAAAGATCAAAGAAATCTACATGCAAAGTTTTAAATAGTTTAAATTTCAATGTTGTAGCTAAAAAAATAAATAAGTAGGTCAGTAGGTCAAGGTAAAGGTCACAAGAAGGTCTAGAACAAAGTGAAGTATGTGAACATGAAAATTCATCCTGAAAATATATAGATGTTTTGTTTGGTTTTTTTTCAATAAAAGTTGCATAAAACTAGTGACCATCCAGGCTAGGTAACTTTAGACACAGGCAACGACTTGGACAACACTAGCACAGAACTACTAGACAATGCTACATACCAAATCCCTAGGCTCTGGGTGTTATAGTTCTAGAGAAAATTGAAAAGAAAGAACACACTAAACTACCTTTAGTTAAATCACTAACCCCCAAAGGCCTGGTTTCTTTAAATACTTGGGGGCATGATCTGAAAAACTTTTGAACAGAACCACTATACAGTGCTTATCCCAAAATATCTAATCTCAAGAACATATGGTTTAAGGGGGCAAAACAAAGCCTCCGGTGATAGTAAACAAGTGAAAGGAGTTTGCTTATTTCTCAGCAAACTACCATATAAATTCACTTACCTGATCTGAGAGGTATTTTGTGAATGTCCACATCCATTTAGCAGCGTATGTTGTAAGAACTTGTTTGATTGGCTGAAGGTCAACTCTCAACCAACCAACATTGTGGAAATCTTCCAAACTCTGAATCTCATCTCTTGCTGTCTGCAAACAGATTCAGTGTGAACTGTTAGTACAGCAAAGAAGAAACGCTTCAGTTTATCTTTTATTATTAATTATTGTTTAAACAACTAAATTAAAATTTTCATTACTCTTTTTACTAATTACTTGTTTGCTTTCTACTTCCTCTTCATCCCTGCCCTCTAAGTCAGACAAGCAAAAGAACTAAAATTTAAACAAAACAGTAAATAATAGAAACAAGCTTATCCCAAGATATATAAATAGAGCACAAAGACTGTAGCAGATAAACATTAATGTCAAAAAGAATAACTGTAGTGAAGTCAGAAGAAAAATACCCTGTAAATTTCAATCTCAGCATCAAACTCATCAAGTGAGGGCACATTGGATGGCATGTTTGCCTGGGCATGTTTGGGGGTTAGGAATGTCCTCTCTGCAGTTCCCATCACACCTGCTGACTGAACACTGCTTGTGGATGATGCTCTATAAAAAAAGGAACATCTAAAATATGAATATATATCAAAAATATAAATGTGGCCAAATGGAATCCTTAACTAACTGAAACTGTGTGCAGATACATTAACAATAAACATACATGTAGTTCTGTAGGATAACACATACATAGAAGTTTAAAAGAAAAATAAGTAACTGCTTGTCAAAACTGACTGCAGCATTATGATAAGGAAAAAAAACAACCTTTTGCATCATGATTTCTATTCCAAGTATAATGCTACAAAAGTCTACTTTCTTGAAGCTCCTCTGAATGAGAACAGAAGGCAGAATCAGTTAGAAATACAAGTAGTTTCAGTACCTGGATGTAGTCCTTGACCTTTCTGCCATCTGCTGTCTCACACTTCCTGCATGGGTCCTGTGAGGGCTTCGTAAGGGATTAGGTGTCAGATTCCCTCGTAAGAATTCATCAAATGTGATATTAACATCTTGTAGCCACAGGAATGCATAATCACTGAAGATCTCAAGAAGTTTCTGAAAAAAAAAAAAAAACAACATGTGCAGAGTTCATTTTAAGATAATTAATGCCTCTTGAAAAAAAACAACTAAAATAATCTTACTTATGTAATAATTGTGTGAAAAAAGAACAACAAACGAAGTACAATCAAAATCTTAAAGCCCAGTCATTCAATAAGACTTGCTGTCAGAACTCTTTAGTTATTCTATTTGACTCAAGTATTAGCTATTGAAGCACAAATCCTCAGAGCCCTTATCTCCATTTACACTACCAATCATTTCTGTCATAAAACTAACTGCTTGGTAATAAATATTATGAAACATGTTCCAGTCCAAAAAAAGCATGTATTTTCAAATGTTCTTAAAATGACTGACCCATCTGATGCATAACAATAGCACCGCTGGGCGAAGCATTATATGCCCGAAAGGTGTTTTTTAGTATGATGCATCTGTGATATAAGGGAGGAAATCTTATGCTTTAAAATCAAATGATTGGCTTAAAATTTTGAATTTTTTTACCTTTGACCAACTGACCCCAAAATCAATAGGGGTCATTCACTCAATGTGTGCAACCATTATATAAATTTTAAAGTCTCCATGAAAAATGGATGTCGAGTTATAGAGTGTAAATGATTCTAAACATATAGCTCACTATGACCTTGACCTTTGACACACTGACCCCAAAATATAGAGGGGTCATCCACACAATGTGTGCAACCATTACATGTATTTCGAAGTCTCTAAGACAAATGACTGTCAAGCAAGAGAGTGTAAATGATTCTAAACATTTAGGTCACTGTGAACTTGACCTTTAGACACACTGACCCCAAAATGTATAGGGGTCATCCACTCAATGTGTGCAATCAAGATATAAAGTCTGAAGTCTCTATAACAAATGATTGTCAAGTTACATGGTGGAAATGGTTTTCAATGTTAAGGTTTATGTGACCTTGACCTTTGAGCAACTGACTCCAAAATCAATAGGGGTCATTCATTCAATGTGGGCAATCATCATATCAAGGTAAAAGACTGTAGGCCAAAGAGTACTCAAGTTATCCTACAGAAACCGAATTGCTAACAGATGGACGGGCATATAAAAAATAGAAAAAGTTTCTATATATAGATAAGAGGAGGGTCATGATGGCCTTAGATCCCTCACCTGAATACTTTGCCTTTGTGTCTGCTGTTGAGCAAACATCAGAAGCTTTTTTAAGGTTCTCCCTATATAAATCTATATGAATTCAAGTGACCCCTAGGGTAGAGCCTATTTTCAACCAAGGGGCATAACTCTAATAAACTTGGTACAGGGCTTCTAGCTGATGCTCCATGCAAAATATCTAAGTTCTAGGCCTTGTGGTTTCAAGGCTATAAATGAACCAAGGGACATTATTTGAACAATCTTAGTACAGGACCTCCAAATGATACTCCTTACAAAAGATCTAAGGTCTAAAATTTATGGTTTCTCACAAGAAGATTTTTAAAGATTTAATATTTTGAACAAATAGGACCCCCAGGGACCAGTTATGACCCATAGGGTCATAATTTGAATGAACTTGTTAGAGGACCTCTAACTGATGCTTTATTTAAAATGTCTAAGTTCTAGGTCTTGTGGTTTCAGACAAGAAGATTTTTTTAGTCTTCCCTATATAAGCCTATGTAAAATCAAGTGACCCCAGGGCAGGGCCATTAATGACCCCAGGGGTGTGATTTGAACAACCTTGGCTGAGGATCTTGAGCTGATGCTCCATGTTAAAAAATCTTAGCCCTTGGCTTTCTGGTTTCAGCAAGAAGATCTTTTTTTTAAGTTTTCCCTACATAAGCCTATGTAAAATCAATTGACCCCTGAGGCAGGGCCAATTTTTGAACCCAGGGGTGTAATATAAAAAAAAAAAAACTTGGTAGACGTCTACTAGACAATGCTACAAACCAAATCTTAATGCTCAGGGCCTTGTGGTTTCAGACAAGAAGATTTCCAAAGTTTTTCCTTTCTGTTTCCATGGCAACCAGAGTTCTTGATGGAATTCAATTCTTTGAACAACTTTGGTAGAACTTCATGCAAGGAATATCCCAGAAATGTTTTATTTAAGTTGACTTAGCAGTATAGGAGGAGAAGTCATTCATGTCAAATTGCTGACGACACGAGGCACACCGATGCACGCCTGACAATCAATGATCCCAAAAGCTCACCATTGAAACACATTATAATATAAAGTTTTACACCATTTAATTGGTAAAAGTTTTACCCCATTAGTCACACGGTAGATATTTAGTTTAAACTGTTAATTTTGCATTATGCAAGTAAATAGTTTCTGTGGCTCAGTGGGTTAGCTTGCAACTCTTTATTTTATTGACCAGATGGGTAATGGGTCTGAATCCAGCTGAAACCAAATTCTTTTTTCTTCAGTTTCCATGATGTATAAAAGCATAAAATTGTGTTTTTTCTACAGTATTTTAACTGCTTCTTAGTTTAAATAAAAAAACATTTTTAAGCTAAATTCTGTGAGTCAGTCGCTTTAATGTTCAGCTGGCAAAACTGACAATATTAATAGAAAATGTAAAACAAATAGACTGAGATTATTTTGTTGAAAATGACTATATTTTAAATTAACATCTAGCAATTTTTTAACACACAGTAGAGCATCCTGGCTGCCAGAAAATGGTTATATTCTTTTCTCTTCCTGTTACTTTGAAACATAACTGCTTAGCTATTAACTAGAAATGGGTTTTTGATTGTTGCTGCAGGCAGTATTGAGTCAGACGATTGTAAAATTTGACATTAAACCTCCAAGTGTGACCTTGACCTTGAGACACCACATCCACAAAGTGGGTTCTGCATGTCGCCTTGATGAGGTGAACATCTGACCCAAGTTTCATAAAAATCCTTCAAGGGCTTTTGAAGATACAGAGAGGACACGATTTTGTGGCATTTGACATTTAACCTCCAAGTGTGACCTTGACCTTGAGACACCACACCCGCAAAGTGGGTTCTGCACATCCCCTTGATGAGGTGAACATCTGACCCAAGTTTCATAAAAATCCTTCAATGGCTTTGGAAGGTACAGAGCAGACACGATTTTGTGACGAACAGACGGACGGACGGACAGACAGACTGACAACCGGGTGAAAAACAATATGTCTCCCCTGATGAGGTGAACATCTGACCCAAGTTTCATAAAAATCCTTCAAGGGCTTTTGAAGATACAAAGCGGACACAATTTTGTGGCATTTGACATTTAACCTCCAAGTGTGACCTTGACCTTGAGACACCACACCCGCAAAGTGGGTTCTGCACGTTGCCTTGATGAGGTGAACATCTGACCCAAGTTTCATAAAAATCCTTCAAGGGCTTTTGAAGATACAGAGCGGACACGATTTTGTGGCATTTGACATTTAACCTCCAAGTGTGACCTTGACCTTGAGACACCACACCCGCAAAGTGGGTTCTGTACATTGCCTTGATGAGGTGAACATCTGACACAAGTTTCATAAAAATCCTTCAAGGGCTTTTGAAGATACAGAGTGGACACGATTTTGTGACCGACAGACAGACGGACTGACGGACGGACAGACAACCGGGGGAAAAACAATATGTCTCCCCCATTTTTGGGGGGAGACATAATGAATTTAATTTATTAAAGTAAAAATATGTTTTGGTATGTTGTTGTACCATGTCATGTGATAATGACATCATCCACACCTATTTCATGATGTAATATGTATAATGCATTTGCCTGAATCTGTATATATATTGGTGACATCAGATGATGCTTCAGAACATAGGACTGAGAATGAATTTTGTGCTGAACATCAAATGACAACAGGACAAACAAGGAAATAAAATCATCTGAGCTGCATAAAAATGTTAGAAGGTCACTTATATATAAGTGGCACAAATGGTTCTAAATTAACTGAGCTAAACGAAAGGATCTGCCAGAAGATTTCCATCCTCATCAGAATCACAGTACATGTAGTGTCAGCTGTCATTAAAGTCAGCAAATCATTCAAAGAATTCTGTCTGAGGATCTTAAGATGTCTGGCATGGGTGCCAGATGGATACACCTGCTAATTGATTCAGCCAAGAAGCAAAGACTGGTTTAGTCCACTTGGGCATTTCTACCACAGGTACACATATCAGTTGAATAAAAAAATATATGTTACTTATTGCCAGATTACATGCTTTTTTGAAAAAACCCTCATACAGAAGCATGAGAAAAACAACTAGTAATCAGTTATATAGATGAAAGATTTTAAACCAATTTATTACAGAATATGAGAAATTGATTACCTTGCATTCTTCTCCATTCTCCTCTACAAGCTTGTTTATATCAATCAGAAGTTGTTTCACCTCTTCATCTGCAGAAATGTAGTCTTGGTATGTACCCTAGCAATGGAAATACAATCTAATACAGTATTCATTGGATGTAATCAGACATAATAAAGCTATATACAGTCATCTAGTTTATATATGTATTAACAAAAGTAGAGAGTGTTATTAATTTCAACAAAATGATCAACTTTGAAAGAATTATCTATTTGTCTATTACTTGATCAGATAAGACTATGAGCACAAACCTTTGGACCAAGCATCTTGACAAGACGCCCTCTGGCCAGAAATCCATCTAACCACTGATGTACCAGTTCCTGGACACTGATGACTGATGTGTTTTGGTCCAGTGGAGGTCTAAATGCCACCCGGTTGTCAATCAATTCTAGGCGTATTGTCAGAATGGGAATCACTGACTCATCATCCTATAATGAAAGCAAAACGTTAGCAACAGGTGGAGTAAAGTGAAAGGGTGTCAAATGCTATCAAATGTGAGAAAATCTAACTCTTTCTTTTTCACCACTAAAAGAGTTAAATGTATGTTTTTCTACAACTTAAAGAGAAGCAACTTGATTTTACAAGAATTTAACTTATAACAAAAGGCAGCAACAGGTTTGAAGGACAGTGTTAATCATCTGTTTGCACTTAGACTCACTCATATATACTTGTATGAATTTCCCTTTTAAAGGTATTGTAAACATACACAGAAGGACCTATAGCTCTTTTAATGCTCAGTGTACAGTATGAAAAATAGCATGGTGTAAAGTCTCATCTAAAAAGTAAATACTAGCACTTAAAAGAGTTGGGAATCTAGCTATAGTCCCTAGACTATCAACCTAGCATGTAGTCCTTAGACTATCGGTCTACCATGAAGTCCCTAGTCTCTCAGTTGAGCACGTAGTCCCTAGACTATTGGTCTACCATGAAGTCCCTAGACTATCAGTCTAGCATGTAGTCCCTAGTTTATCAGTCTACCATTAAGTCCCTAGTTTATCAGTCTAGCATGTCTAGTCTGTCAGTCTAGCACTTAGTCCCAAAATATCTGTCTACCATGAAGCCCCTAGTCACTCAGTCTAGCAATAGTCTCTAGACTGTCGGTCTAGGATGTAGTCGCTAGACTATCATTCTAGCAGGTAGTCCCTAGACTATCGATCTAGCACATAGTCCCTAGTCTCTCAGTCTAGCATGTAGTCCCTAGACTGTTGGTTTAGCATGTAGTCCTTAGACTATCGGTCTACCATGAAGTCCCTAGTCTCTCAGTTGAGCACGTAGTCCCTAGAATGTCGGTCTAGCATGTAGTCCTTAGTCTATCAGTCTAGCATGTAGTCTCTAGACTATCGGTCTACCATGAAGTCCCTAGACTATCGGTCTAGCATGAAGTCCCTAGACTGTCAGTCTACCATGAAGTCCCTAGTCTCTCAGGCTAGCACATAGTCCCTAGACTGTCGGTCAAGCACATAGTCCCTAGTCTATCAGTTTAGCACGTAGTCTCTAGACTATCGGTCTAGCAGGTAGTCCCTAGTCTATCAGTCTAGAAAGTAGTCCCTATACTATCATTCTTGCTATAGTCCCTAGACTATTGGTCTAGAATGTAGTCCCTATACTATCATTCTTGCTATAGTCCCTAGACTATTGGTCTTGCACGTTGTCCTAAGACTATCATTCTTGCATGTCCTAAACTATCAGTCTAGCATGGAGTTCCTAAACTATCAGTCTAGCATGTAGTCCCTAGACTATCAGTCTAGCTATAGTCCAAAGACTATAGGTCTACACGTAGTCCCTTGACTATCATTCTAGCATGTAGTCCTTAGACTATCAGTCTAGCATTATCTTTACATTATTGTAGTTTCCAAGTGAGTGTCCTTTCAGAAAATTCAATTTAAGCCTGGAAATTCCATCAATGGAGGTGTGTCAGGCACTGCACCTACCTCTGCCATATTAGCTTGTACAAGATTGTTGATCATGTTCTTCAGGCTGGTTAGAGTTGCCTGTTTCAGTCCATCCAGTACAATAGCATCAATGTAGTCTATGAAATCTTGCCAGGCTGGTGATGCTTGGGATATCTGTACAGCCTGAAAAACATTCAAAACTTATAAGACATTCTTCAGAGCTTCAGCTAACTTTTACACAGGCTTTACTAGACAGAAATAAATCTTAAATCCAAGGAAGACTGAAATTATTAGTGCAATTAAAAAGGAATTACATGTTATTAAACAATGATCTTTTATTAATTAATCAAAAGCATGTTATCATCTACCATTATATCAAGTGAAAGTCACTATTCCCATCAACAAAATAAAAAGCTTAAGTGACACATATATCATAATTATTTATTTAACCTCTGTACAGCACATATATTTATCAATAATTACAAATGTTACAGAACTTCTGATGTCTTTGCGATCTGTTTTAGCAAGCTATGCATTTGGAATCCCAACTAACTTGTTCAAGCAATTTAATTACAGCAATGTCTTACCTCAAAGGAGTTGAGCACTAGACAGTGTATTTTGTTACCAGATGGGATCACTAAACTCTCATGTTCCTCTGTCAGTCGCCTACAAAATAAGAAACATCAATTACTTACAAAGTTTGTTTTCAAGTCCACTGAGATAAATGTTTAGTAAAGTATTACATTTTAAGTATAACAAGCAAGAACTGTCACTGTAAGATGACAATGCCCCCGAAGTGGTGCTTCGACTTTGAGCTGAGGACCAGTCATTCAGACGGTTAAGGTCAAATAAATATAGGTCATTGAGAAGACCTTGTCCAAAGGGGTGCTGTGTCCTAGTATGAAGTAATTGACTTTCTAATAAGAAGGTTATGGCAAATAGTTTTTGGACAATTGGATCTTCAACGTAAAGGTCATTTAGGGGCCAAGGTCAAATAAATATAGGTCAGTGGGAAGGTCTTGTCCAAAGGGGTGTTGTGTCCAAGTATGAAGTAAATCCACTTACTAATAAGGAAGTTATGGCCAATGTTAAAGTTTTCGGATGGACAGTTAAAAAACTTTATGCCTTTGGGGGCATAAAAATGTGTCACAGACACAAATTCTCTTAAACATGGCAACATTCACAGTAATGGTAGCATATAACTTGATGTTACCTTGTTCATTTGTGCCAAAATTTTGTGTAGTCTGTGAACAGAAAAAGTACCCATATGTCCAGGGTTAAGACTATCATATGTCCTCTACCTATTTGCATGCCTGGTAAAATTAACAAATTCCCAAAACTGATGTGTTTCAAAAGATACTGATCAACTTACCCTAAAAATTTGTAATTTTTCTAAATGAAAAATATAATTTTAGGAAGCTCTGTCCAAAGACATCTACTTTTTCTAGTTTATTATAAACATAATCACAAGTGGTTTGTCATAGGGCACGGCATTTGATGTTTCTTGATAAACTTCAAAATTTTGTAAATGATTGTTTGTAATGAATATTTGTTATGAATAGTCAGTAAGTGATAGATTTGAATAATTTGTTAGGCCATAAAATTTGCACAGTGAGGGATATACACTTACGCTTGCATGCCTAGTAGCTCCTCCATAGAATATGACAGCTGTGAGTCTCTGGCAGAGAAAACATCCAGTGTACCTTTTGACCATGAAATTGTAATCTCAGCAATCTCATGAGAGTTGGTTTGTACAATGTCAAGATTCTGATGAACATCAACACACACAAGGGCCATGGCTTGCTCAATGAAGTCTGCAGACTCCTTCATCTTCCATGTATACTCTTGTAAGCCCTGCTCAAACAACTGAAAAAAGATCAAAATCCAGTTTTGGCAAAAAATTTACAATCCTCTGGTAATAAAGACAAAAATATAAAATATACATATGAGAAAAATTAGCCCTGCCTCTGGTGGCCATATTTTTATTTTCTTTAAAATTCCATTTACATTTCATAATTAATATAAATTAATGGTCATTCAAAACATTTTCCAAATTATGTTCAAATATTGCCAGCAGTTTATGAGGAGAAGTTCTTTCAAGTTTTCAATACAGACAAGAAAAGGAAAATAAGCCTTGCCCTCTGGCAGCTGTTTTTTATGGATTGTAATACATTTCACAATTTATGTAAGTCACCTAAGGAATATTTTGGTTATAAATAATTCAAATCAGTCAAGGGGGTCCTGAGAGCAAGAGCTTTTAATTTTCCTTCTGGTTGCTATGGCAACCAATGCTCTGCATGGAACTCAATACATTTCACAAATCTTGAAGGGGCTAATCAAGGAACATATCCATATCCATATCCAAACTTGAGCTACAAATCATCAAAACAACCTTTCTGACAAATTTCAAGGACATTTGGACTGAAAATGTAGCCTCTAGTGTGTTAATAAGGTTTTTCCATATTTGGGCTCTGTGACCTAGTTTTTGACCCAAGATGACCCATACTCCAACTTGAGCTAGAAATCATCAAAAAAACCTGTCTGACAAATTTCCAGGATATTTGGACTGAAAATGTAACCTCTGGAGTGTTAAAAAGGTTTTTACATATTTGGGCTCTGTGACCTAGTTTTTGAACCCAGAAAACCTATATTCAAAACTGAGCTAGAAATCATAGAATGTTTCTGACAAATTTCTAGGTTATTTGGACTGAAAATGTTACCTTTAGAATGTTAACAAGGTTTTTCCACATTTGGACTCTGTGACCTAGTTTGTGAACCCAGATGACCCATATTCGAACTTGATCTAGAAATCGTCAAAGCAACCTTTCTGACAAATTTCCAGATTATTTGGGCTGAAAATGTAACCTCTAGAGTGGTAACTAGATTTTTCTATTTTTGGGCTCTGTGACCTAGTTTTTGAACCCAGATGACCCATATTTGATCTTAAGCTAGAAATCATCGATAGAACCTTTCTGACAAATTTCAAAGATATTTGGACTGAAAAAGTAGCCTCTAGAGTGTTAACAAGGTTTTTCTATATTTGGGCTCTGTGACCTAGTTTTGCAACCCTGATAACCCATGTTCGAACTCGTCCAAGATATTAATGAGACAAACATCCTGACCAAGTTTCATGTCAATTGAGACAAAAATGTGACCACTAGAGTGTTAACAAACTAACGGACGGACGGTCGATGGACAAAAGGTGATCAGAAAAGCTCACTCTGTCACTATGTGACAGGTGAGCTAAAAAATTCATTGTTCTTCAAAGATTTCTCTGACATAAATCAATTTTATTTTAAGCCCTTTTCAAGATAAATTTTACCTGTTTTGAATGTCTTTGTGTGTGTTTGCAGTTCTAGTGTATGTTTTGCAGTGTTTAGTAGGACGGCATCTGACTTTTATTCAAATCAGCAAATTGCCTGACCAATCATAGTGAACAAACAAAGCGCCTAATTCTGACAGGGATTTGTATATCCCTACCTTTTTCAGCCCATACCTTCAAGTTACACATAGTTTCACACATATTATGCTTCAGATACATTAAACAAACTGATTTTCACTTTCTCTTTTGGTCATAAACAAAATGCAATTTTAGAACTACATCATTTAGCTGAGCAATCTCAATTGACGGTACTCCACCTGGAATTTGTTACTATTTATATCCATGGAGCATGAAAAGAGGTCAGATTACTGCTAACACTGAACAGGTTGCAACCAACCCTGTTCGATAAAGTGAAAACAGTTGAAAGAAACTTACAATGTCTATTTTGGCTAGTTTTCTTTCAAACAATGGTTTCTCAAACTGTGTCATGGTCCTCATGATAGTGTTGTACTTGGATACAATAGTTTCAAGACGGGTGGCTGTAACACGCAGCTCAAATGGATTACTGTTTCTCAAGAGCTCCTTGGCCGACTCGGGTAGTTTAATACAGAATGGTTCCTGACTCAAGTAGTGGGTTTCCTTCAATAACAACAGGAGCTGGGGATCCAGATTCACATGTACAACCTGTGGTCGTACTTCAATGTCTTCATCATACTCTTCCGCTATCTGTAACAGGCAAAAACTTTTAACTGTGATGTCAACTTAATAAAACTTGCTATGAAATATTTAGTTCCTCATTTCATTTGCAATATGTGAACCAGAAAAATATCTCACTCTATACATATACTAAAATTGCTACAAAATGCAGAAACAGCTCATTGCTATCTTCAACAAGAGCACCGTGGAGCAATGCCAATGCTTGTCTGTTTTATTTGTCAGAAATGGGGGTATATTTACAGATTTTAAGTTTGAACTGAATAGGGTATTATTATATGTTAAGAAAACATGAAGAAACTATAAATATCATGGATGTAAAACATCCTGCTAAATGAAATCATTTTTGGGGGGAGTGAATGGGATTGAGATCCCCATTAAAAAACATTTTCACGGTGGTGGGAGAGCAAGTACCTATGGATAAAAAAAGAAACAAGAGATGTTTGTAAAACATATATGCCCCCTAGCAGCTTATCCATAGAGGCAGCCATAAAAGTATAGAAAGGTAGGACAGAGACTTGTGTCAGTACATTAATGGGAGGATGAAAGAGGCTTCTGATATTAAAAACTATTGGCCATGGCAAGTAGATGAATGAGAGGAACTGTAGATTATGTCAATGACACTTTGGTTATTAAATGTATAAAGTTCAATTACTGGAGAACATGGAGGGGTATAGGGTATATGGGTAGGTAGTAATGTGGGAGGGTGGGTAGGCTGGAAGTTTTGAGGCAGCAAGGCCCAAGGGTTCTCCAGTTAACAACCAGAATCTGTTTTTTATTCTTTATGGTGTATGGCTACTGTGACCTTGGCCTTTAACCTAGTGACCTCAAAGACAATAGGGGACATCTCCTGAACAGACCAACCTGCTTAGCAAGTCTGTGAAGCCAGTGCCCGAGGGTTCTCTAGTTATTGATTGGAAAGCATTTTTCTGTTAATGGTCACTCTGACCTTGAACTTTGACCAAAAGCAATATAAGTCATCTAAAGGTCATTATCAGCCAGCATTGCATGTTCAAGGACCGTAGGCTCAAGCATTCTCTAGTTATTCATCAGAAAACATTTTTCAGTTAATGATCAATATGACTTTGACCTTTGATCTAGTGACCCTTAAAACTTTAGGGGTGATCTACTGGTCATGACCAACCTGCCTATGAAGTTTTGGGGAGATTAGCCCAAGCATTCTATAGTAATTCATCAGAAAACATTTTGCTTTTCAAGGTCACTGTGACGTTGGCCTTTGAGCTGGTGACCTTAAAAACTACAGGGGTCATTTACTGGTCATGGACAACATACAAACTAAGTTTGAGGAACACTGATCCAAGTATTGTAAAGTTATTCATTGGAAACCATTTTGCTTTTCAAGGCCACTGTGACCATGGCTTTTGACCTAATGACCTGAAAAACTATAAGGGTCATCTTCTAGTCATGACCAACCTACATAACAAGTTTGAGGAAGATGAGTCTAAGGGTTCTATAGATATCAGAAACAAAGTGTCTACTGTCCGACCGACTGACATTTGCAAAACAATATGCCCCCTCATCTTTGATGGGGGGCATAGTGAATTGGAAAAAAATGAGGGGGGAGTCTAATGCAGGGGGTGGAAAGTATCTACCCATCCAATAAATAGTAGGTTCTAGACTTTGAGCTTTCCTGTAAGAAGTTTTTTCCTATTTAAGTCTATGCAAAACAAAGTGACCCTTGGGGTGGGCCTAATTTTGTCCCTAAGGACATAATATGTACTATCTTGGCAGAAGTCTACTAGAGGATTCCTCACATCAAATTACAAAGCTCTGAGTCAAGCAGATTTAGAGAAGATTTTTAAAGAGTTTTTCCTATATAAAATTAAGTGACCCCCGGGGCGAATATTGACCCCGAGGTCATGATTTGAACAAACTTGGCAGTGCTCCACTAGACAATGCTACACACCAAATATTTTAATTCTAAGCCTTATGGTTTATGAGTAATCAGCTACATTAAAGTTTTTGCACAACACCAACCCAGTGACTACAACAGCTCAACCTTTTTCATCGAAAACAGGGGATTAAAATGGTGACATGTTACACACATGTAAGGCACAAAAATATATTTATCTTGGATCACAGATATAGCATGCAAATTTTAATGTCTTTTGGAAAATCTTATTATGTCTGACTGACTGAAAAGTGTCAATCAATGCTTTATATAAAGACAGCAAAGAAATTCTACAAACCAGGAGAGGTTGCTTTAGCCTCATTGTAAGTTCACCTGTGATATTTTTCTGCCATTCTTGGACCAGGATAGATTCAAAACTGCAAGAACAAAGGTACAATAAATAATGACAAGAAGATGCGTAAGCTATATTAGAAGTTAATAAATGTTGCTATAATTCAAGTAATCAATATCAAGCCGGCTTCTTTCAATAAGTGTATATTCTTCCATTTTTCCCATTATTGGCACTAACAGAATAGAACAGAAGTGTATCTGCAATGTTAAGCTTGAACTATGATTAATTTGTACAGAGAAATAATGACTAACTCATGTTACAGGCATGTAGCTCAGTTGTCTCCCTGCCATTAATAACCCTACAAATGATTGATGTCTAAACTAAACACATATTACCAAATCACTGATCTAAAAGACTATCACTGACAGGTTACTCAAAAAGATATTAATCAGTCACACAAAAATACAAAAAAGAATATAAAAACTGTTCCATTTTGCCTCATGAAGCTTCTTTGTTCACAAAACAGATTTCTTTAAATTATCTTAATCAGTTTATATCAACATAACAGCAGCAATTTTCATCACATTGAGCATTTGAAGTTTGCTGGAGTGATTTTACAAATACTTGCAAAAATAAAATATACTTCAAAAAACAATTTAAATATCTACTATAGCTATCATTCTAACAAGCATCCAAATTTAAAAAGGACATTGGACTTTTTTTATGCTTGTAAATTAATATCTGTCTAGGTTCTTGTGACTACCCACATGACCATAGTTAATTTGCATTAAATTGATATATCATCAATTAAGTGGAACTGTTGGTTTCCTGCAGCTTTCTAGATATGTGGTTATATGTAGCTGTGAGTAATGGGAACATCCAACACAAGCACAGATCTAATGCATATGTAAATCCTGTAATTTAAGAATATTTTGAATTTGTATTTAAAACTGGGAACTTTAAAAACTCCAACAAATAATCCTCCTATTTTCTTTGCAGATGTATAAATAACAAAAACAACTAAAACAAGATGTTTCCTAAGAGGCAATATGTCTTTGTGATTAAACATTCAAATTACAAAAAGCTATAGAAGTACTCACTCTTCCAGTTCTCTGAAAACCTCATTGTAGTTATCTCTCATCTGCCAACCTGCATCCCCTTCTAGAGAGTGTGGACTCACCCGCTTCAATTTCTCCATGGGCTTCTAAAATACAACAATTTGAATAGATCAGCCAAAATCTTTAGAGACAAGTAACAAATACTTAATTTAGGTAGAAGAGTTTCAAAAGTCTTGTTATATGTTTTTGTTTTTACTCCAAATCAATTACTGCAACAGATTTTGATCTCAAATCATTGGAAGACAATGATATATCATACAAGTATGAAAATATAACAGCCATGCACAAACATGCAATAACTGAATTTTCAACCAGACTTTTTCGCTCAAAACTGGACACTTTTTATTGACTTATCAGTCACATCGTCTTTTTTTACATCACTATTAGGACAGAATTTACTTCATTAATTTACTCTTTGCTACAGTTACACAACAAATATGTACAGTTATATGTCAAACTACCCTACCATTTTTCAGGAAATCTCAATTAATTACACGAGTTAATATGACATTGTTAAATCTTTTTTCACTGGCCTAATTCAGAATAATTCAAGATTCTAAGTTTTAGAAAATTAACATTCAGCATCTAGATTCTACACCTAAAATCAACAAGCCAATTTGTTGAATTGATATCATCCCTTGCTGAATAAAACAAATCACTGGTATGAAGCTGCTAAGTATTATCGACCTTTTACGTAGATCTTTGACCTTGAAATTTGAGTGACAAATCAGTCTAGTAGCTTTATAATGAAACAACGCCCATAAAAATTGAGCTGTGTCAAGCAGAAACAGCTCTTATAGTAAATGATGTTTCCACAGAAATGATGTTTTCAAAACATTAATATGATGTCCTTATTATCTTCAGTTTGTAAATTTCTAAATGTAACCTGGTTTTTTGTTGTTTTTGCTCACACAGCAAACTATTAATGCAACACTGATTTATAATGGTATGGCTATAAATCTGTATGTTATGTCAAATAAATATTCTGTTCTGTTCTGTCCTGAAATATTGAGATAACAGGTGTAGCTTAAGGCATAAATTGTGCCAACTTTAGCTGTCATTGAAAATGACATGTTTAAAATTTACTTGTATTACCTCGAATGGAAATTCACTTGTTGATTATGTGTGTAGTACACCGAACTTATTTGAATATATTGAATATTTTAATGTCAGTGATCCTAACTTATTGTCTGATCATGCATTGATAAATTTCAACTTTGTTTTTAATGTCCCTACTTATACTCCATATACTGTTGGATATGATAAAATCTATGAAAATGTTAGCACCAAATATGTGTGGAAAAAGGAAAACACGTTATTGTATAAATCTAGATTAGCTGAAAGAAGTACACTAGAACAGTTGAATAATTTTCAATTGAATGTTGATATTGCAAATTGTAATTCAGATATCGATAAATGTATCAGTCAGTTAGGATGTATTATTGACGGAGTTGCGTCGCCTTTATTTAAATGTAATATTGGTAATAAGACAAGGGAAAATACTCGTCCAAATTTTAATAACAAATGGTACACCATTGAATGTGATGACAAAAGAAAATTATTTTACAATGCCTTAAATTTGTATAGATTAGATAAATCTGATATAAACAGGCAAATTCTTGTTTCAAAACGATCTGATTACAAATGCTGTATACGCAAAGCTAGATTTGATTATGATAAACAAAAAACAGATTTGTTAGTCAATGCTCGGTTAAAAAATGCTAAGTTATACTGGAAAATGTTGAAGGAAAAAGCTGGAGTTTGTAATGCAAATGTACCTATGAATGTTTTTGAACGCTATTTTAAATCAGTTAATAACCCGGAAGATAGGTTTTTTGTTCCAGATGAAGATATTGTACATTTTATGGAACGTTATGAAAAAATGATGAGTTTTCTTTGATGTTTGAAGAATTGAACGTACCTTTTAATTTAGAGGAGCTAATTACATCAGTTAAACAGTTAAACTCAAATAAAAGTGGAGGACCTGATTTATATTTGAACGAATTTTTTATACATGGTAAAGATACATTGATGCCTTTTATATTGTCTCTGTTCAATAGAATTTATGAGCTAGGTTATTTTCCAGACAGTTGGTCTGAGGGTTTTGTTGTGCCATTACACAAGAAAGGTTCATTAAATGACGTTAATAACTATAGAGGGATTACACTTCTTAGTGCTTTAGGTAAATTATTTACTAGGGTACTCAATAATCGTCTGTGTACATGGGCTGAAAAGTATGGAGTTTACATTGAGGCCCAAGCGGGATTTCGAACAGGAATGGGTACAACGGACAATGGTTTTGTACTTCATGGTCTTATTAATCATGTCATAAATAGTGGAAGAAAATTATATTGTGCTTTTATAGACTTCAGCAAAGCTTTTGATTATGTTAGTAGGGACTGTCTTTGGACAAAACTTATAAAATTAGGTGTTAGGGGAAATATTTTAAATATAATGCGTTCGATGTACCAAAGTGTTAAATCTAGGGTCAAATACTTAAATCAATTAAGTGATAGTTTTGAATGTCTCTTAGGTGTGAGACAAGGGGAATGTTTATCCCCTTTTTTATTTTCTATGTTCTTAAATGATATTGAAGACATCTTTGTTCATAGTAACCTTGATGGTATTAGTGTAGATACCTTTAAAATGTTCCTTATTTTATATGCGGATGATATTGTTATATTTGCTGATAGCGAAACAGATTTGCAGTCTAGTTTGGACTTACTATATGATTACTGTAATAGGTGGAAGTTATTAGTAAATACATTAAAGACTAAAATACTCATATTTAGAAAGGGTGGGCGCCTTCGAGCAAATTTGCAGTTTAAATATGGTGAAAATAACATTGAGATCGTTAATCGTTTTGTATATCTAGGTATTGTATTTACGACATCAGGTTGTTTTGCTGATACACAAAACACTTTTGCTGGCCAAGGGTTAAAGGCAATATTTAAAATGAATAAATATTTATATAAATTTACTGATGTATCTGTAAAACATAGATTGGAATTATTTGATAAGTTAGTCTTACCTATTTTTAATTATTGTTCTGAGGTCTGGGGATTTCACCCCGGTGCTGCAATTGAAAGAGTTCACACAGTTTTGTAAACGTTTATTGGGTGTAAAGAAATCCACTCAAAACGATTTTGTCTATGGAGAATTAGGTCGTATGTCGTTACAAAACATAAGATTTTATAACATTATTAAATACTGGATAAAAATTTTGAATATGTCAGATCACAAATATGTTAAAAAAGTTTATAAAATGTTATACAATGATGTTCTTTATAATCCTAATAGGAGAAATTGGTGCTCATTAGTTAAAAACTTACTTGGTGAATTGGGTTTCATAGATGCATGGATATTTCAAACAGTTGGTGATGTTGATTTGTTTTTACTAAATGTCAAACAAAGAATAAAAGACCAGTTTGTTCAAAACTGGAATGATAGACTAAACAATTCCACTAGAGCAACCTTTTATAGGAGCATAATCAATTTTTGCTTTCAACCGTACTTAAATATTCTAAATTTTAAAAAGTTTCGTATATCTTTGTCACGACTACGTATATCATCACACAGATTATGTGTTGAAACAGGTAGATGGCATCAGCCAAGGGCTATTCCTTATGATGATCGCAAATGTTCTGAATGTAATGTTTTAGAGGACGAGTTTCACTTTGTTTTACAATGTAATAGATATATTGACTTAAGAAAGCAGTTTATATCGCCATATTATTGGAGACATCCAAATATGATAAAATTTATTGCTCTTATGAACTCAGACAATGATACTATCATAAAACGTCTTGCGTGTTATATTGAAAAAGCTTTTAATGTTAGGAACAGCACTATTTTCACTCAACGTAATTAAGGTGTATGAAACTTTGTCAATCGTACAACTTAAGTATTTGTAAAATGAAATTAGCAAATAAGTCTTTGATTTTAGTGTATACATATTATTGTTAAGGAACATTTTGATTTACCATATGTCAATCTTGCCGCTTTTCGTTTTTCGGACAAGGCTGACAAATATGGTCTTCTCAGATGTTATATTATCTCACACTCATTCAGCGAATCATTGTTACCAGTAATTCTAAAATCGTAATTCGCCTCTAAACGTGATATACCATATGTCAATCTTGCCGCTTTTCGTTTTTCGGACAAGGCTGACAAATATGGTCTTCTCATATGTTATCACACTCATTCAGCGAATCATTGTTACCAGTAATTTGCCACTAAATGTGATATATTTTCGGTAAACTGTATCAATCACTTAGTTATCTATGTATTTTGGACAGTTTATATTTATACCTGTCACCAGTTTCGTTTCTATATGTTTGTAATTATGTTAAACTATTTCAAATGCAAGACTTAAATAATACTTATCTACTTGTTGCTAAATAATTTAGGTTTAATGTTACGTAAACTAGAACGGAAATATTTTCATTTATATAGATTTTACATGCTAGTATGTATACAGCCATATTTGTATTTATATTGTATATTTTGCCTCATGGGTCGTTGACCTTCTGGTTTGATATGAATAAACTGTCTTATAAAACTGTCTGTTTTAATTATGGAGAAAGGCTTTTTTTCTTTACAAGAATATTGTGAATTTTAGATGAAAATGGTAACACCTGGAGTTAGTGCTTAATAGTTTGAACTTGCCACCTTCCTGTCGGGGTTATCACATGTACCCATATACTAGAGAGCTTAACATACAAAAAAATAGTATGAATGTTTGCTGTGGTATCAGATATGTTCTGCAGCTAAGAGCAAGAAGGTTTACCCTGATTCTTTCTTTTAGGGCACTGATCCACATGAGTTTTGAGACTACTGGGGGCATGTTAGCATGTTGAGGTGGTTCTAGATGTCCCTCTGCAAACATCTTTCTTACATCATTGAGCTCCTGGTTAAATGCCAACACTAATGCTCGATCCTTGTCTTGAAGATGAACCTGAAACATGACAACTTCAGATGTTTTTTACAAGTTCGAAACAATTCCATAGTCGTAATAAGCTTAGTGAAGATATTTGTGACTAGAAGCTATGTGAAACAACTGCCTATTGAAATAACATACACAACATTACCATAATTATACAGAGTGTATAACAGTACCACAGTAAGGATTTCTCATAGAAACATGAATGCACAGTAAGCTCTATAGATAAAGCTTGCAGGGTATATGACAATAATGGAAATGGATAACTTGCAAGAATTGTGAGTTCATAGTATTTCTTCTACATTGAGTCCTATTCTAAACAGTAAAAGCTCTAGTTTGATTTTTGATTCAGTTAACTGACAGTGATTAATACCCCTTCTACTTTGTCAAGGGAACAGAACTAATAGGACAACCCAAATGCAATCTGCAGCAATAAAAACATACAAAGTACACACCAGGTTTCATTGTAATACAACATTCCAAAGTGAAGTTATTCATCAGAAACTGTTTTTCTATTCTTATCAAGAGCGATCTTGACCTTGATTACATCCCACCCCCCCATCTGCACCCCCCCCCACACACACAAACAGCAAGTGATAACTGGATATAAGCTACAACATTCAGAAGTGAAGATACTGTTTATTTTAAATACTAGTGACCTAGACCTTGAACACAGACACCCCAAACACAAAAACTGAACACACCAAGTTTCTATCCATCAAAATATTCCAAAATAAAGTTACTGATAAGAACAGTGACCTTGGTTCATCACAAACACCAAGAATTTATTTTGGGCATTACCTGCACCAGTTCTCTACCACTGACTCCTTCAAACACCTCTAGCAGACGTAACTGTGCCTCTACAGTCGGACACTGGTTGTACGACAACCTTAAAATCTCCGCCAATCTCTTTTCCAGTGACTGAAATAATATAAAACATAAATCCTGGTGCTGAAAAAAGTTCTTACAATACATTACATTTATTTCAATTTCATACTTTATTTGAGTCAGACTAAAATAAAGTTTACCTTACAGAAACAGAATGGCCTATTCCTATGAAGTCAATAATATTTTAATTTATGATCAGAAGACTGGCTTACAGGGTAATATTTGTCCAAGTGTGTTGAAAGAGTGTTAAGTCTTGTTATACATTTTCTCAGATTATTAGTATCTATATAAGTTTATGAGTTAATGAATTTACCTTTACAACTGTCCTAAACTGGAAGAAAGCTCTTTCAAAGTTTTGTGATCCATCAATACTGAGTACATTTTCCACAACAGTGAAGAACTCATTCATGGCTTGTGTGTATTTTTCATGAATCTCTTTCACAAGAGCATCCAGACTCATGTTTCCTGCCCCACCAATTTCTGCTGCACCTGCCAGCAGACGGAAATGTCTAGTAGTCTCCACAAGTTCAAGCACATCATTGCATCTAAAGGGAAAAACAATGAAAAAAATATAAAATTACGAATAATCATTTCAGCTAAAATAAGGAATTCTATTTCTTAACATTACGACCCTCTCTAAAGCTTTCAATAAAAACTTATACAAAAGATTACTAATAGAGATTAAACCAAGGTAAATATTTATTACATTGTGCTGTTACCTGTTTGTCTGATTCAGGTCTTGAGAAATAAAAGAAATTATACTTTTCAAAATTCACCTTTCCATGAAAGCATTAAGGAGATCAAAGCATGGTGCATTCCTGGGTGGCCAGGGGCTATCTGTCCATAGTTCATCTTCATCCAAACATCCATCACTCGAGTTGCTATCACCATGACGTAGGCCATACCGTGGTGTGAATGAGTGAGGCCCATACATCTTCGTCAGAAATATTGTACCTGCCTGTGGCCTTGAAGCCCTGAAATAAAAACGTTTGATCTTAACAGCTGGTGAGTTTCATTCCCTAAATTTCAGTATTGCATGGCTGAACTATTTAAACATTGATTTCCTACTTTTCTAATTTATTATGGGCACTCAGGCTAAACACACTAAAAATCTACTTAGTTAATGTATTATGATATATTTCTGTTGAAGTGCTTTAATAATGCTTATAGATAACAGGCAAAAATGCAAACAAGAACTTACAGTCTTTCAGCATTTTCTGCAATGTTTTTGGCATTTTGGTCATCAGCTTTATCTTTGAAATCCAAGTAAGTTCCTCTGAACCCTGCACACACCCTCAAGGCCTCTTTCAATTTACTGTAAGACTGAAATAGAAATTGATCAGTACATGAATTTTTCTTAGATTGACAAATAAAGAACATTGGGAACTATCTGTGCAAATCTTTAAGTATACATTTTTCAGTAACTGATTTAAAAAAAACAAAAAACAAAGATTTCTTCATGAATGTAGTTTACTGCCTGGCAAATGAAACAAAATGTTTCTCCAAAGTTTTTATAAGCAACACATTTTCTAGAAAAAAATCTCACATTTGCTGTATTTATCTTCAGCTGAACTTACAGCTATGATAAACAAAAAGCTGTATCAACTCACCTGATCATCAAGTGAAACATTCTGACAAAGTTTCATGATGAGTGGGTAGAAAATGATGAAAAAAGTGGCCTCTAAAGTGTTCTCAATGTTTTCTATAATTTGACCCGGTGTCTTAGTTTTTGACCCAACAAAAGACCCTACGAAGCATCAAGACAAACAGTCTGACAAAGTTTAATGAAGACTGGGTGGAGAATGTGGCCTCGAAAGAGTTCACAAGGTTTTTCTAAGATTTGACCTGGTGACCTAGTTTCTGACCAAACATGACCCATATATGCAAAGATATTAGAAGCCATTAACCCAGATATTCTGACAAGTTTCATGACAGCTGAATGCATAATGTGGCTTCTAGAGTGTTCACATGGTATTTCCATGATTGACCTAGTGACCTACTTTTTTACCCAACTTGATCAATACATTAAAAGAGCCTAGAAATCATGTCAAGCATTCTGACAAAGTGTCATGAAGATTGGGTGGAAAATATGGCCCCAACAGTATTCACAATGTTTTTCTTGGATTTGAAGTGGTGAACCTGTTTTTGACCCAACATTACCCATATACAAAAAGAGCCCTGAAATCATCTAGCAAAACATTCTGACAAATATTCCTGATGATTGGTTTAGAAATTTGGCCTCTAGAGTGTTCACAAGGTTTTTCTAGGACTTAATTAACCTAGTGACCTAGTTTTTGATCCCCAAATGACCCATATATATTTAAAAAGAGCCAAGAAGTCATCAAGGCAAACATTCTGACTATTCTTCAAAACATTTAGTTTGAAAATGTGACTTCTAGAGTGTTCACAAGGTTTTATTATAATTTGACCTGGTGACCTAGATTATGACCCAACATGACCCATATACAAAAAGATCCGAGAAATCATTAAGACAAACGTTCTGACAGTGACTAGCAAAGATTTGTAGCCTTTAGGGTGTTGACAAGGAATGTTTCTAAAATCAATTTTTTTTACCTATTCCAAGGTATAACTCAAAGATATGGGGTGAAATGGCTTGTTTTTGAAAGGAAGTGAGATTTTGTCCATTTTTTTGCAAGTTTGGTCAAAATCAAATAAAAAATGTGGTCTCTATTGTGTTTGCAAAAAATTGTTGACAAATGGATGTACAGACAACAGACGAAGTGTGATCACAAAAGCTTACCTTGTCACTTCATGACAGGTGAGCTAAAAATGGTATAAAGCAAGAGAAAATAATCAACTTCTGATGAAATTTCACCTCCAGGGGCTCCCTCAATATGTCTTCTCCAACAAGAGCTATAGCTCTGTGTACCACTTCATTTGAAAGCAATCTCAACACATTATGAAACTTGTCCATCTGGTGGTAGTATCTGTGAAGGAAACATAAATTACACATGTAGGGATTTAATCTACAACTCAAAAAATACTGACAGCAACTAAACCTTAAAAATGTTGTGCCTTTTTGAAAGCATTTTAATGACCACTATGGATTAAGAACATTACTGTAAAATCATTGCCAAGGTTGTCTATCCAAGATGTCTGGGTATCAATGCAGAATCTGTTTTACTTACGAGGCAAACTATTTGGATACATATCTAAAAGTGTCTATCAGTGTTGAAACAAAAACTTTAAATTGTATTAGTGGTCGATTTCAATTTGCACTGATGTGCTCTTTAAAAAACAAACATTAACAATGTTTTAACTTTTAACATCTTCACTGTGACAAAAAAGTTTAATCCTTTTGAGTACAGTTGAATATAGTTAATCATTTTTATGACTGGCCCAGTCATAAATTAAGCTTCCATCTAACTACGAGATAAAATTTTATTTACGGTACGTTCAACTTAGAAAGATGTCTTTGCTGCCTCAAATTTAGATTAAATCTGAAAATTCACTGTGTTTTCAGCATTTATCTCTCCTATCATGCATCACGGTAATTGTAATACTAATATAACTTTGAATTCTAAAACATTTTGCTCTCATTAAATTCTAGCTTTCAATAACAAGCACTTACGTGGAGTGTGACCACACCAAGAAAAGAACCTGCATGAGTGGTTTGAAGAGGCGTAACATTTCTAGAGGTTCAACTGCCTGGTGTAGTTCATTTAACAACCATCTCATAGTACTCAGAAAACTTAGAATTCTATTGGTCTCACGTACTGCCTGTAATAGTGACAAAGGTTGTCAGAATAAAAAACAAAGTCAATATTCAAGTGAATTTTTCAAATCAAAATCCAATCATAATAAATCTATATCAATATTACTAGATATTTCTTAGAGAACAATATAACTTAAGATCAGAATATTTTTTACAAATGAGTACCTTATTGACATCTTTCCTGACATGGTTGAAAGAGTGAGCATACTGACTCTGGGCCTGTTCTAAGTTATTCAGTATATCTTTGGCTACAGCTGATTCCAGCTGTCTCAGGATGGAATGTAGACGTCCCAGTTGTCTCTCCCACATCTTGATCTCATCTAGGGGACCTGGCTCAGAACCAAAATGCTGGAACAAGTCCTGTATTGGGTCATGACGCAACACTCCCTAAAATGTAAATAATAATAAAGTGTGACAGTTGACAGAGAAGCATCAAAGGAAATGACTTCAGAAAATGTTTTAGATATAGGGTAATCTATCAAATTCTGTCAAATTCAACACTAGAACAAATTCTGTGAATATGTTATATTCAACTGAAAAAAAATCTTGAAAGACTAGAACAACTTGTGTGCCATACTTGATTAACAAGCAGAATTCCAAAATTGTCATTTGTCTAGACCTCTTTTCTTCAATCTTTGTTCAAGAAGTTAGAAGAATTTTGCCTACCTTGATTTGTTTGATCCATCCTAGAACTGTGGTTTCCAGCACATGAAGTACAGCTCCGCGTCTGTTTGGTGCTGCTGCAGCTTCAGCTAGTACTTCGATTGATGGCAAACTCAAAATAATCCTACCCTACAATAGTTTGATGCAAAAAACTGTAGCAGATTTATGTACATTGTATAGAAAATTCTATATAAAGTGCTCATGAAAAATACCTTTCAGGAAGGAGCAAATTCTTATACTCTTAGTAAGAATCTTTCTTTAGAAATGACAGGTTGAAAGCCAACCGCAGATGTATAAAACTGAAGAGAGAAAGAAGAAAAGATTATATATGTCTCTATTTTTATGCGTGGTGAACATCATTATTAAAATCCAACAACAGACTTCTCAAAAGTCTTACAAATACCTCCACATGTCCTTGTGTGACCTCTACAGCAGACATAAGCCTGTGCAAGACATCCATGACTTTATCACCCCCTGTAGTACTCATAACAGACTGATTTGTACACATAAGAGGCAGGTACACTTCTCGAACAATCAACTCAAGGTGCTCTAGAGGTACATTTGTACAGTCAATATAGAACACCTCATCACCTGAAATTTCAAATTAAAAAAGTATAATGTATTTGATTCTGAAAGACCATACATGTTCTAAGGATAACTTAGGACAGAAAAAATATCTCAGTAGAGAGGAGTTTTCGGAGCAAAGATGTTGTAAAGACAGGGTTTACAGTATTTATAATAAAAAAAATTTAATGGAGTCTTATAACAATCCCCTGTACCTTAACATGCTATTTTCACATGATCAGACCCATGATGATTTTAAACTATTTAAGTCTTTTCATATTACATGTATTTCATTCACAACATTTCAGACATTGACTCAGTACTCACTGATGTTGTCTTTAGTGATCTTTGTTCCAGTGTTACTCTTGAGGAAGAATATAGACTTGTACTTGAGATCATGAGGAGGCTGCAGAGCTGCAATAATCTGTCTGGGTGGTTTGATAAACACAAACATCTTCCTTACATCTTCATTGTTGATAAACTCATAGAAAGCAAGCCTGTTGAAAATAGAGTTCAGATCTGATATCAGAAATTTCATTTATGTAGATAATCTATAATTTAAACCAGTTTCCTGATCACAAAGTTGAGTTGATACAGTATCAATATACTGTCCTTTTAATGACTATAGTTCTGTCTTTTCTCTTGATAAATTAAAATGTAATTCATTTTTTCAGCTACTGTTTTTGTAGTGACTCTAAGTAACTGATAATGTGTAACAAATCTTGATGACAACAAGTACTAACTCATTAAAAAAACGTAACTAAAACTCAGACTTTGAAATTCAGAACAACACCTGTTTTCATCATTTAGAAACATGTTCTTCAGTTCCTCATTCCTGGGCCTCAACGAGGAACTGATCCTTGTTTCCAGCCATTTCAATCTGTCATCCATGGCTGCAGGATTTGTCTGAAATAAGTATAACAATTAATTAATAACACCCAGTCATAATCGGAAATTGATTGTTGGGTTATACAGTAGATGTAGATGTAATATATATATATCTACATTTCTTCCAACTACTGTCTCGATTCAGTCAGAAGTTTTTCTTATAAGAAAGACATTTTATACACACATGTATATTGTTAAATGATAAAAAAATCCAAGAATTTTTCTTAATAGCTGACATGAAGCTAATGACAAGAATCATTTGTACCCGTTTCTGAGGTGCACAGAGTATTTTGCTTGGCTAACTTGTCTTCTTATCTGAACGCCTAAGAGTAAAAATCAAAATCAAGGTTGGGGCTGAACAATTCCACAGAATTGTTACATTTGGTAGTTTTATTGAAGTGTGATGGACTGTGGCTGAGAAGCAGAGGACATTAACTTCTGATCCCTAAGGTCACAAGAAGTGACAGTCTGTGAAGACTTTCTACATTCCACACTTCCATGCAGGTATGTGTTTGAACCCAGGAAGCAGCCAATGAGTGGTATGAATACAAATTGCAAGAACTCAATTATTTGTTTAGTTAATGTAAAATAAGTAAATTAAAAGTCATCAACAGAATTTTGAGGAGAAGAACTGCATTGGGGGCTGTTTATCATATCCCGGGCTGTTTCTAACAGACCTCATTAATGGTGGGGGGAAAATCCCGGGATCGTCCTTAGAAAAGCCGGGATCCAGGATCGTATTAAACATATAGTAATACCGGGAATATACCACCTTCCATAGGTGTCATCAATAAATTATCAATTAGCGCATGCTTTTTGTTATAGATATACATGTATAGTATAAGTGTGAAAATTTTGTTTGTCAGTAAATTAATTTCATCGTTGACGGATTTTAACTTTTTTTATATTGGAGAAAGTTGCGACATTCTTTTTATTGTTATTATTTGCATTTTAATGTCGTATTAATATGGGTACTGAAATTCTTTATAAAGCATTACCAAAAGTACATGGTAATTTAAAAAATATCACAGCAAAATAGGTTTTGAATGAACATTTGTTTATTTCATTATCTAAAATAAATCATAAACGGAGGATTTTCTATTTGAAGGTTCGTGGATATGCTACTATTAAACAACTCACCAGAAATATAAAGTAATTGCAAAATATTAAATACATTTCTGAAGGGCATGCAGAATAAGTTTGATTTGTAATATAGATACAATATAACTTTTTAAGTAATATCTAGAAGTGAGCATTAATTGAGCTATTGAAGCATGTCACCATAAAATGTTTTTTCTTTATCTATATAATACAGAGTCATTTTGGTGTCTTGAAATCCTTGAATGTTTTTGTATTGTTTTGAAAGTATTGTATTTACTGCGTTTATATGTTAATTCGAGAGCCATTTGTTGGTTTCAATTATTTCTTTGTCATGCATAGTTAAATCTAATTCAGGTAACCAGGGTACACTTGCGCAGGATTCTTCGCGAAACACTGAGGTTGGTGTTTCCTGTAAAATGTCAGTTATAAATGGTGAAGATATCTTTGGTAATTTAATTCTTTTTGATGGCGTTTTATTATGCTGAGCATCTTGTTTTGGCCATTCAGTCAACAAAGATTCTAGTTTTATTTCTTTAAAACTTGGTTCTGGAGTAGTTGGCGGTAATGATAATTTAATCTTAATTTCAAATCAACATTATGGTCAATATATATGATATGATCAATTAGTATAACTTTTTATTGCCACAAATTACGACAAATATCAAAACCAAAACAGTTTATTGGTTTCCCTATATGTTTAGTAAGATCACGGAACCCGGGTGTCCCGGATCCTGGGATTTTCCCCTCGCCCTCATTAATTTCACTCTTACAGGTGACCTACAAAATATTTTATAACATAGGAAGTCAATCTTTCTTCTGCAACAATGTTTATATTAGGTATACTGTGCTGGTATTTCTAGCTGCGTGTCTGCCAGCAACAACAAGCCTGGCACATCCTGACTTTAACACAAGGTGAACTATTATTATTATTATATATATTTCCTGACAAAGCGCCTCCCAGTTATAGTCAGTATTGATTGCTCGGGAGTATCAAGTAGAAGTAGAAGTAGAAATATATATATATTGCAATTTTCGTCATAAAATGCTATTACATGTACAGGCCTTTCCCCAGCATCAAAAGGCGCTTTAATTAAAAATCTGACCTCCCGCGGCGCTTTAATACCCCGCGCGGTGCCTTAAATATCTACCGCGGTGTATTACATCAGAGATGCAATTAATCCCATTAGGTGCCTCAACTGGGAAATACATAGACGCTGACTACCTGTTTACATAGCAGACCATGTGCATACACATTGTTCGTAGTTTTCACAAGTCTGTAAGTGTGTGACAATCAGGATTAACAATTGAATTAGTAACTGGATAATCACCGTTGTTAAAGAGGTGCCGATGGTAAGTTTATTTGACTGTTGTGTAACAATTAATAAGATTGTTTTGAAAAAGAGGCTGTTGTTAATAAGATAAAGGGACATTTAATTTGCCGATTTTTTACAGCTGGTAATTACTCCTAACGAAATTTTCTTATTTATATCTGAAGTAATTTTGTTATGAACTACATTTGTAAGGTTATAAGTCAAGATGAAAAGGGTTAGTGATACGAATATTGCTGGATGAATTCACTTCTGTTCTGTTCCATCTCCAAATACCAATTATGAACATTTCTGTTCACTAAATACTGTTTATTGTCCTTTCAGATTGTGAAAGAGGTTTCAGTGCCCTGAAAAGGATAAAAACTGTTCACTGGTCATCCCTTTCTAATAAAGTACTGAATTCCCTCTTGGCTGTCACTGTACAAGGTCTAAAATTGGATGAGTTCAATTTCAATGAAGCTGTGGAAGTGTGGCACAAGGGACAGGACAGAAGAAGTGTAATTTAAAGGAAGGTTGTGACTAAAACACCCATGGATATAATATTAGAGACTCAAAACATAAATTATGACAAACATGTATACATAGATATTTTAGAAAATAATTGTGTGTAAAAAATAAAGTAATTAAAATTGTTACTGCAATTGTTATCTTGAAATATACCCCAAAATACACCCCTCCCGCACCCACCCCACACGTTCAGTTACCACAGCGCCTTAAAAAATTCCTGGGGAAAGGCCTGATGTACACTGCAGGCTCCAGCCTATGGGACTTTTGTGCACATAAATCACTAGTATAATTTAGACGTAGACGGTGGATTTGATTTGCCAATTCACATAAAACGTAAAACAAAAACTCGAAAAATATGAACATAAAATGTTAACTGTGCATATGTGACGTCTTTCTATGAAGGACTAGCCTAAACTCGAGTCAAGTGTTCGACTGACAAAATTGTCAGGTGCGCGTTTTCACACAGTCATACATCACAATCTAAAGATAAATACAGTGCAAAATCAAAACAATCAAAGCAGTACCTGTTTGAAGAATTTTATATTATTTTATACAACTCTTCTAAGATGCAGCACTATAGAAACTTCTGCGACTTTTCTGAAGACGCCATATTGTTTGTTTGCTGCCAGGTGATACGGACGTGCACTTTCTGCCGCTATACACGTTTTATTCCGTACTGTATCGAAAATACAACTAAGTTTTAATATTTTCATGTTAAGATAATTGAGTCAGTGTATGCCTCCAAAGCTGGAACATACGATTTCTATTAAGATAAAAGTGCATTAAGGTCTCCACGTTATAAATCAGTTATATTGTGATGATAAACTTGAATAGTCATTATAAATAAATAATTGAGCGGTGTCATGAGATAATCAACAATGTGGTCAAATTTTACATTTTCATGTAGACTATTATGAAATTACTTTCGTATATTTTTAATCGCACTCTGACTAACAGAAAGAACACTTAAAGTGGAGGTAACAATGCATATATTAATTTTTTATTATCAATCATTTTCACATGGACGACTTCGACGTTGTCATACCACTATCTTCGACTACTGCAAACTATTAGCAGACGCGCAGTCAGTGCAAGAAAAAGGATTTTTAAAAAGCATCAACAGTGAGACGTCAAGTGAAAAAAGTGAGGATGAAAAACAGTTAAAAGTGTTAATTATATAGACAGAGTTTAAAATCAGGTTAAAAACACATCATGCTGCAGCTATTTGTAGGCAATTTGACTTACTGCCTGCTTGAAGGATTCAAGCATGGGCAGGAGCGCAATGTCAGACGGGAGGTTA
This sequence comes from Cyclina sinensis, assembly GCA_012932295.1. NCBI lineage: Eukaryota > Metazoa > Mollusca > Bivalvia > Venerida > Veneridae > Cyclina > Cyclina sinensis. The sequence goes on from JAAONU010000002.1 coordinate 18,702,473, forward strand.
TTTCATAGGATCAGTGTACTTGGGGAAAAATTAAAAATTGTAATAATTGGCAATTGTATGGATTTGCCTATAGGCTTAGGGGTGTGTGTGACGAGTCATTCTCCTTGTTTTTTCGAAATAAGTTAGACAATCTTATAATAAAACATTACTAATTTAGCATCATTTCGTCTGTTTTCCAGAGATCTTAAACCGACTGACTTTTGCATATCTGAGACACTGTCATATGTGGAATAGTTTTATGTATCCATCTGATTGCACCCTTTCGATTTTATTGATATTATGTTTAGTGTATGGTAACCATACTGAGGAGGAGTATTCTACCTGAGGTCTGACAAGAGTAATATATGCTATTTCTTTAACCTTTTTGTTTTTGGTTTGGATGTTACATTTTATGAAGCCAAGTGTTCTGTTTGCTTTTAAACAGATTTTGTCAACATGAAGAAAGATCAATTTCAATTTTTTTCAATTCAATTTAAGTTTATTGCATTAAATTTTACATTTTTTTTTTTGCAAAACAACATATTTACAATGGCAAGTCAAAATTTACAGAAAAGTATGAATAAAATATTATACATGTACACAATTAAGAATAAAGTTTAATACAAAGCTAGTCGTTTCTCCTCTTAAAAGCTAAAAATACAAATTTCGCTAGATTGACAACAGTCTTTTTTGTGTGTGTTGAAGACATTAAAGCATTAAATTTATTAACATTTGGCCATGTGTAATATTGTCTATGCATAAAGGCTCGTCTGAGTTCCGTGTAATATGGACATACAAGTACAAAATGATACTCTGATTCTATATGGTTCGAATTACATTTTTTATTTAGTCTATTTGCTCTAGATTTCTATATCGACCTTCCTCTATTTGTAATTTATGTGAAGAACATCGTAATCTACTTAAAGCTATTCTATGACTATCATTTTCTACAGCAACAAGATAGGGTTCAAAATTAAAATTAGTTTCGAAGCGTTTATAACGTTCAAGTTTCCTAGAATCTTCTATATTAGAACACCACTGTTGTAGATATTGATCATATATTCTCTGTTCAATAGCTTTAATATGTACATTTGTTAAATTATCACAATTCCATAAATTAGCAAATCCAAGCTCAGCTAACAGATTTTTTTACATTAATAACCATTTGTTTAACAATGAATTGTTTGTATTTCTTAACATTAACAATTTGTATTATATACTATCGGGATTTTTACATAACTTATACCAGTACTTGATTATTCTAGTTTTTCGTACAACACTTAATGGAAAAACACCAAATTCACCATAAATGGCAAAACTAGATGTTTGCTGTTTAACAGATGATACTTGTTTCAAAAATTTCAAATACACTTTTCCAATATCAGGTGAACTATGGAAACTCCACACTTCGGATCCATAAAATAATATATATGTGGTACCATAGAGTTAAAAAGTCTAAGTTTATCCGACACATTTAGTCTAACATTTTCAAATAAAGTGTTCAATGAGAATAATGCTCTAATGGCATGATTTGCTAACGCCTTCTGCGTTTGATAAACGCAACCATTTGCAGAAAGATTTATACCTAGATAAGTAAAATTCCGAACTTGTTTAAGTAGAGTACCATTATATTTTATATGTACATTTTACGGTCGATTGCCCATTTTGAATACCATAACAACAGTTTTATTTACATTAACTTCAATTCCCCATTTATTACAATAATCAAGTAACTTATCTAATAAAGATTGTAAACCACCTTCACTATATGAAAATAAAACAGTATCATCAGCAAATAATTACAAATCTATTTGTAATTGGTCAATAGTAAAAGCATCAATGTTGTCATTTCGGATAAATTCTTGCATATCATTAATAAAGAAAATAATTAAAAACGGAGATAAAGGTTCTCCTTGTTCAACACCCATGAATGTATCAAAATAATCAGTCAGTTCACCATATACTTTAACACATGATTTTACACTAGAATATATACTTTTTAATAATTTTATCATCTTACTAGAAACACCACTATTTATAAGTTTGTACCAGATACCATTTCTATATGTAAGGTTAAACGCTTTACGAAAATTAACAAATGCTGTATAGAGCTTTTTAGGATCGGTGGTTGTCCGTCCGTCCGTCCGTCGTCCGTCCGTCGTCCACATTTCATTCAAACAACATCTCCTCTGAAACCACTGGGTCAAATTTGATGAAACTTGCCTGGGATGTTTCCTGCATGAAGCTCTACCAAGTTTGTTCAGATGGTTCCGGTCCATTGTATTTCTGGGTCACAGAAGCTAAAAACAGATTTTAAAGGGGCTGTGCTCCAGATGACACAAAAAGAAAGTTTTCTTGTATTATAAATTTCTTGTGGTATCTATGATTAATGCTTAAAAACTGACTAACTGACAAAAAATAAGTCAGATAATCACATTATAAATTGATTATTTTCCTTTCATAGTGCTATACCGTAACGCGACGGTATAACTATATTGTATAAGATTTAAAGTAAACAATAGTTATTTCATGTGCGGCGATAGTGGTGACAGTTAAAGCGTTGTTAATATTTTGTTAACATGAGGGTCCAGAGTTCAACTCCGGCTGAAGCGAATTTTTTTTTTCTTTTTTGACTTTTATAATCAGTTTTGAAGTAAAATATCATGTTGTTATAATCTCACGGCATCTAGATATTTAATTTAAGTAAAAAAATTTTTTATATCAAATCTGGAGTTCAGCCTCTTTAAAAGTTGGATCTTTAAAAATCTTCTTCTCCGAAACCACAAGGCCTGGAGCTTTGATATTTCGTATGAAGTATCATCTAGTGGACCTCTACCAACTTTGTTCAAATTATGTCCCTGGGGTCAAAACTGACCCCACCCCAGGGGTCAGTTGATTTTACATAGAGTTATAGAGGGAAAACTTGAAAATCTTCTTGTCAGAAACAACAAGGCCTAGAGTAAAGATATTTGGTGTGAAGCATTGTCTAGTGGACCTCTAACAAGTTTGTTCAAATCATGGCTTCTGGGTCAAAATGGCCCCGCCCAAGGGGTAACTTGTTTTACATAGAGTTATATAGGAAAAATTTTAAAAATCTTCTTGTCAGAAACCGTAAGGCATAGAGCTTAGATATTTGGTGTGTAGCATTGTCTAGTGGACTTCTACTAAGTTTGTTCAAATCATAGCCACTGGGTCAAAATAGGCCCAGCTCTGGGGGGTCACTTGTTTACATAGAGTTTTATAGGAAAAGTTTTAAAAAATCTTCACATAAGAAACCATAAGGCTTAGAGTTAAGATATTTTGTATGTAGCATTGTCTAGAGGACCTCTACCAAGTTTGTTCAAGTCATGGACCCTAGGTCAAAAATGGCCCTGCCGCAGGGGTCACATGTTTTACAGAGAGTTATATAGGAAAAACTTTAAAAATCTTCTTGTCATAAACAACAAGGCCTAGAGTTAAGATATTTGGTGTGCAGCATTATCTAATGGACCTCTATCAAGTTTGTTCAAATCATGGCCCCTTGGTCAAAAAATGCCCCGCGCTAGGGGTCACATGTTTTACAAAGAATTATATAGGAAAAACTTGAAAAATCTTCTTGTCAGAAACCATAAGGCCTTGAGTTAAGATATTTGGTATGCAGCATTGTCTAGTGGACCTCTAACAAGTTTGTTAGAAAAATGTCTCTGGGGTCACTATTGGCCCCGCCCGAGGGACAACAAGTTTTAAATAGCAATATAGAAGAAAATCTTAAAAAATCTTCTTGTCTGAAACCACAAGGCCTAGAATTTTAAAATTTGGCATGAAGCAAGCTTTATCAAGCCTTTTCAAATTATTAGATTAGGTTAAAGGTCACAAAGGGTAAAAATAGATTTATCTATTGTACCTCATAGACCCTTCATTTATAGACCAATATCTTTGATATTCAGTATATAGATTCTCGGACCATTTGCGTAATCTTGCATCTAAGACAGAAGAAAACAGTTTTGAAAATATACTTGTCAGAGAGATTCCTCGATAATTATTAACATCATCAAGATTGCCTTGCTTTGGTACGGGTACAATTATTGCCTTAGACCAAGAAGAAGGATACACACCGCTTGCATATATGTAATTAAACAATTTGCAAAGTACAGGTGATAAAATTTCTTTACAGTGGATAAATATTTCAGGAATCAGTTATCATTCCCACCACTTTTATTACATTTCAGCAATGACATAGCTTTATACAATTCGTTTAAACTTATATCTTCATCTAATATATCTACTTCTGTAAATGTGTTATCATTTTTTTTTTACAAAATTCTCAACATCATCATCAACAAAAATATCACTGTCACTAAATAAAGTTTTAAAATAATTCAAAAAATCTTCTTTCGATATATTAGTTTTATTACCATTCCTTCTAAATTTTCGAATTTCACTCCAAAACTTTTTAGGTGATGATTTAGCTAAAGTGTGCATTTTTCTTTTTTGAGCTAAATGAAATTTTGTTTTAGCCCTACGCTTAGCAATACGATATAAACTTCTATTATCTACCAACATAGCTCTATTCAAACGACATTTATCAATATTATATTTTCTATTTGCACGTACAAAGTCACGCCTAGCAGATGAACAATTTTATGTCAAACCATTCGCTTCTAAACTTTCTACGATATTTATAAGTTTTGTACACTTTTGATATACCAAATAAATCATTTGCACTCACATACAAAATATTTGAAACAGAATCTATTCCACTATCAATATTTATATTCTCATGTATAACATCATTTATAATAGTTTCAATAACAGGCAACTTCAAAAGATCATTCGATATGTTAACACCAAGGTATTTTGCATTTGTTACAGTCTCAAGGATTTGTCCATGTTGTATGTAGTCATGGTGTATTATGTGTTTATTTCGTGAGATGTTGAGAACTTGGCATTTGCTAGGATTAAAGTGCATTTCCCATTTACTTTCCCATTTCTGTAAAATATCAAGATCATGTTGTAATTGTTTGCAATCTGTTGGGTTGTTGATGGTAAGATAGACAGCTGTGTCTTCAGCAAAAGTTGGTAAGTCATTGATATATAGAAGAAAAGGAAGAGGCTCAAGGACGCACCCTTGGGGCACACCAGATATCACAGGAACTTCAACAGATTTGTCGCCCTTAAGGACAACCACTTGAGTTATGCCTATCAGGAAGGAGCGAATCAAGTCAAGCGTGCAACCTCTGATACCATGTTCATGAAGTGTATAAAGTAATTTAGTATGACTAACTTTGTCAAGAGCCTTGCTAAAATCAAGGAGAATAAGGTCTGACTGCTAGCCTGCAACGAGAGTTCTGGCTAGTTCATCTACCAATTGCAAGAGTTGGGTTTCACAAGATCGACGTTCTCTGAATCCATATCGTTATTCATAAAAGATGTTAAATCGAGTAAAATGAGAGGAAATATTGGAGGCAATTATATGTTCTGTCAATTTACACAGAATACAAGTTAAAGTAATAAGACGATAACTGGATGCATCACTCGGAAGTCCTTTCTGGTACAGGGGAGCAACATTTCTTTTTGTCCAATCTGAAGATAGATAACCAGTGTCAAGAGATTTCTGAATAAGAATTTTGTGAATAGGTGCAATCTGATATCGAAGTTCTTTAAGGACAATTGGTTTAATGATGTCAGGACCAGCAGCTTTATCTGTTTTAAGATTAGACAACAATTTGAGGATACCATTTACACCTATAGTGATGTCTGACATTATGGGATATTTACTTTTAAGATAAATGGGGAGATCAAAATCAGATAGTTTATCCCTGATGGTATGCAAACAGGACTGTCCGAGGGAGAGGGGATTTAATGGAGTAAAGACAGATTGAAACCGGTATTAAGAATGTTTGCTTTATCAGTATTTTCATATTTCAGTGAACCACTGGATTTTTCAAATAAGGGTGCGGTGCCTTGGATGTCTTGTCTTGCATTTTTTATTAGTGAGAATATTTTGTTGTTGTTGAGAATGAGCTTTGTTCAGGATTTTCGTTGTAATAGCAAGGATTGTTTCTAAATAAATGATATAGGTGTTTGAGTGCTAAATGTCTTTTAGTCAAATGTCACATTCCCGCCTGTTTAGCTAATCTAAATAATTTCTCTCTTTTTCTAATCAATCTTTTAATTTCTATGTTTATCCATGGCAGAGATCTTTTTTGACTGATATGTTTAGTTGGTAACATGCAACATGCGATATAGTAGTTAAGTTCTTGTTAGATTAACACCCATTTGCAGTAACCTTCGAAGACACGTAGTTTTCAAAAACAACACTTTGTGGTATTTCAGAGAAGGCAGAAAACATTGTGTTTGCATAAATCGTTATTTAGTTTATGACGTCAACTTTGACGTCGTTTTCTTGATGATGTCAAATTGACCAGATTGTTGATTTTGTCACGTCACGTCGCATTTAATAAAGTGAGTCAAACAGTTTATTACAAAGTCCGAAAATCCATGATCTGAGGCTGTTTAAATTTTAAAATATGACTCAAGCAATCCATGGTTTTGGTACGTATTTAGTAAATGCCATACATTGAAGCCAACTGACATGAATAATGTACGAAACTGTGTAGATTTATCCAATTTTTAAGGCTCAATAACCTACAAATACTCAGAATTTCCTGACTTTATTCTCTTTATATTGAGTTAATAGTAATAAATACTGGAACAATTTCTAGTTTCTACAACACTGAAGCGTAAATATGCTAATAATATTGTCTTAACTGAGCCATGAAAAACTTCTTTTGAAAATGCAATTCTACGGCATAAGAGGTCAAACACTTAAATGGGTCAAAAGCATTTTAGATGAAAGACACCAATCTGTAGTTTTAGATAGATCCACCTCTGAAGCCACACAGTTACTTCTGGAGTCCCCCAGGGGTCGGAGCCCGGACCTCGTCTCTTTCTTGCATACATAAATGACCTCCAACAGGACGTCCTATCAAAAGTTTACCTCTTTGCTGATTATACTACTATATATCTAACCTTAACATCAGGCCAACAGTCAGAAACCTTCCAAAAAGACTTAAATACCCTAGAAAAGTGAGAGTTGAATTGGGATATAGAATTCAACCCATTCAAATGTCAAGTAATCCACGTCACAGGAGGAAACATCCCATACCAACTAATTATTCTCTTCATGGAGCTTCTCTAGAGGCGGTAACCTCAGCCAAATATCTAGGCGTGTATATATCAAATGACCTCTCATGGGACGAGCACATAAACAGGTCAACTAAAAAGGCAAACTAAACCCTTGGTTTCTTACGCCGTAATATAAAAGTCAAATTAAATAATAAACGGTGCCGACTAGATCTTCGTCGTATTGACTGTAGGCTGCCCATGGTGTATAAAATCACCAATAATATAGTCGCCATCCATATAGAAGGGTATCTCACCCTATTAGGGAGAGCGTCCCGACATGCCCATATGCTGAGCTATATAGCTTAATCACAGCTCAAAAAGACTACTGCATATTGTCCTTCCCAAGAACAGTTTTCCACTGGAACAGCCTACCCACTAATATCACATTGTTAACTAGTTCAATATGGTTGTTAGCCATTGAGAATATATCACCATAACATATGTAGGTCAGATTGTTTTTACTTTTAACAAACCCTCTACATTTTCCACTGGAACAGCCTACCCACTAATATCACATTGTTAACTAGTTCAATATGGTTGTTAGCCATTGAGAATATATCACCATAACATATGTAGGTCAGATTGCTTTTACTTTTAACAAACCCTCTACATTTTCCACTGTTTATTTTTAAATGTATTTAATATTTTGTATACATCTCCTTTATTTCACTTTTATCACTTCTTAGTGGCTTGACGAGCCAACTGTTTTCATCCTCGCGAGGGGTTTCACAGAAAAAAAATAGATAAACAGACTGACGGACAGAACTTTTTGGTCCATTTCTTAAGCATCTCATATAAATTATACTTATTGGAATACTCTCTCTCTCTCTCTCTCTCTCTTATAGTTCAATAATAATATCAGCTACATGTACTTTGATATTGTTTGTTTGAAACATAGTCAAGTGCTGTAACGTTTTAAGGTTCATCATAAACTTTTGATAAAGAAAGCTGTTGTGACACTTCAAAGTGTCACACAATTGCATTTTTTTGCATTACGCATGAGGTGGAATTACTCAGAATGTAATTATCACATTACGATTACCCTGGTAACGACAAAAATTGTCAATAGCAATTAAAATTCATCTGTAAAAACATGCAGTTTGTAATCGATTGAATTACGATTACAATTAAAGTATAAACACGGTCAAATTATTGATTACATTTCGATCATACATACACAACAGGAAAAAAACAGGAAAGCTATGCTCAACAACATGTTACCAATCCTAATATATATCTAGTTATAATAACATAAACTAGGACTGCGCATGTACACTAATTCTGTTCGTTTGAGTTTATTTATCTCCGATACCGGTTGCCCATATGGCCGACACCCCTCTGCAGAGGTTATTTATTTTAGGTGTGAGGGATAGTGCAAAATAGTATGGAATGCGGGTTGGGACATGCCACTTGCTATTTGCCACCTGCTACTTGCTACTTGCCACTTGCTTCTTGTAATTTAAAAAGTCGGTTTGTTTCTCAATCACCGACAGAAACAGCAGGAAATATACAGTATATATAATTTGTATTTTCGACCAAGCAACCATGTCGTTACTGTAAGCACTTTATTTATGAAAAAAATTAAATCACGTAACAATATCCGGTTCGTTTTCATACAGTGAAAAAGGATCAAAGCAAAACGGCCAATAGCAACTAGAAAGTGGCAAGAAGCAACTAGCAACACGCAAGTAGCAACTAGCAAGTAGCAAACAGCAACTTGCAAATAGCAACTGGCAACTAGCAATACTATTACATATTTAGTTTATTACACTCATTTATTTTACATCGATTGCGATACAAGTTTCATCACGCTCGATGACTGCTTCCTGCGTTCCATACCAATATTCGCGCAGCATGGAGGAATGTGAAGATTGTGAGAGAATCTCGCCTCTAATGGGATTCGAACTCGCAACCTCCGGATCAGGAACCATGCGGTCTACCCTTGGACCAGGGTGCCTCTTCCATTACATGTAAGATAACATTTAAAGATAAACTATACTTTCAGTCGGTCTAATCCGAAAAAAATATGTTACGATTAATTTTTGACTTTTTTAACGAAATAATTTAATCACGTAACAATATCCGGTTAGTTTTCATACAGTCAGAAGAGATCAGATCAAAGTATAGCTAGCAACCAATAGCAACTAGCAAGTGACAAGTAACAAATTGGAAGAAGCAACTAGCAGGTAGCAAATGACAACTAGCAAATGACAAATAGCAAGTGACAAATAGCAACTATAAATAATAACTGGCAATAGCAAGTAGCAACTAGCAAGTGGCAAGTAGCAAGTGGCATGTCCCAACCCGCATTCCATAAAATAGAGAAAGCATCCCATTCCAGAGATACCCCTCTTTTAGTAGTAACGCACTGAGTTCGATCACCTCGCTCCTCCACTAACATTACAAATTGTCTTTCGAATGAGACGTTAAACCGAGGTCCCATGTATCAGTGCTACACACTGACCATGGAACAGAACAAGGGGTGTCTCTGGAATGGGACGTGTTCTGTATCTTGCACAACCTAAAATAACTAGCCTCTGCGAGGCGTCGGTCATATGGGTAACCGATACCGACGATAAATAAACTAAAGTAGAATTTGGTGGAAAAAGACCTTCCGGTTCAGGAGGACAATTGCCGTTTGAATAATTTTTTATTTCAAAATAAAAAGTGAAAAACGCTTATCATAAAAATCACAGTTAAAAACAGCCTACCTACACAGTCAAAAAGTAAAAGAAAAGATAGCATAAATTTATTCATAGATTTATTTTAAGCTATTGCAGCCCTTAACAGAGCGGAACTAGTTGAGCTTTTAAAAAAGGTTAATCAAAGGAACATTTCTGCAGGAGTGTCAGTCATATGGGGAACCGGGTAAATAACGGTAAATAAATAATTCGAAGAGACAAAAGAGAGACAACACTTCTGCAAAAATTGATGGAAATGGCTTAGCGGTTTGTGAGGAGATGATGCCTGAAACCAAATGTTGATGAAAATATTTTAGCTCTGTCGGAACCTTTCAGCAATTTTACTAGAGATCTTCAGAAGGAGCATACGTATCTGTCAAATTTGGTGGAGAAAGACGTTGCAGTGAAGGAGATGTCGTTTGAATTATTTTCCATTTCTTTTCCAATTTCTTTTTTTTTCCCTTATGAGCAGTAGAGCGAAACCGTTTGAGCAATTTAAATAAAGCAATATAAAAACATTTCTGTAAAGTTTAGAATAAAATGGCCTAGCAGTTTTGGAGGAGATGTTATTTGAAGTAACATGTTGACGACATAGGGTGATTCCAATAGCTCACATTGAGCACTTTTTGCTCAGGTGAGCCAAATATAAGAACCTAGAATATTAGGAGCAATACTGAGAAGACCAGGCTTCAAAAAAAAACTTATCAAGACGTTATTTAAAAGTTGGCAGAAGTGATATATACTCATTCACCCCGTTTTGCGTAAAACTTAGAAACATTATTTTCCTTAATTGTCTTCAAAAGCACCACCACTTGACTTTTTAACAATTGGTTACTTGGAGTTGAGTTTGCTCATTTAAAGCAGTAAATAATATACTTACCTACACGGATAAGATTGGTTTGATAGTTAAACCAGCCTTACTTTCAAAGAATGCATGCTGAAGTTTGATTGAAATTTCATTAACTGTAAACTTTGTTGGGAGTCACACAGATATAAAGTTTGGCTTATCAGTAGCAGATACTTATGTAATTGTGTGCTATATGTTATAGCAACAAGGATCTGTTAGATGAATACACAGTCACAATTGTGACAAGAAATTGGGAAGGCTATTGGGTGGGTGGGTGTTCCCAAAGGAAGTTTACAATTGAGAAAAACCCGATCAAACTTCAATATTCCTTGTTCGAAGGTAAGTGTCGTTTAATCTATCGAATAAATTGAAGGTAAGTCTTGTTTAATTTATCCGTTTTATATCTCCCTTGGTTGACTCCACAGAGATATAAGAGTTGATTCTGTAAGAATCTTGTAAAAACAAATAAACAAACGAAATGATGATGGAAAGATACTGATTCCTGATTATTTTGAGCACTTGAACCATTCTATAGATTTATAATGTAATTTCTATTGACCAAGCACTCATATTCAAAATGGTTTCCTAGAATTTTTAACGAATGGTTTTAAGAGCTGACTAAATGAAGTAGAGAAAGTCACCAAATCCGAATTTTTGGAATAGCTGCCACTACCACTGCTTCTGTTTTGTCTTTTCCCATTTTTGTCGAGCCCGCTTGTGGATAGCTATACATAGTCGTCACATTTGGTACCGCAGTTCGGTGTATGTACATGCGTGACTACGTCCGTCCAGATTGCCTTATCTGGGCCATAACTTCTCTATGCATGGAAGGATTTTGAAATACCTTAGCTCTTTTGTTCTCCTAGATGAGACGGTGTGACGGTGGACCTTGTTTGGGCCATTACTTCTCCATGCATGAAAGAATTTGAAAATACCGTGATACACTTGTTATGCTCCCTGAAAGAGACATCATATAGGCCTGCCTTGTCCTTCCATAATCATCTTCCCACAGTTTCCATTTCACTGTCCCATCCCCACAGGTGGCTTTCCATTGGCGGGTTCGACATGCTGCCCATGGACATTCTAGATTTGCAAAACCTTTGTAAGTAAAGGGACATAATTGGAACAAACTTAGTAGAGGTTCGCTGATATGCTGAAACGAAAACGAAACGCATATTTTGTAAGTACAATGAAATTTATCCACGTGATAAACATATCAATTCACAGACATCCTTAATATGTCAAACAATATTCCACTGATAACTTGAGCATATATTTAACAAAATGAAAACTCCTTTAAAACCTATAGTTAACTGTTGCAAAAACGCAGGTTCAATCAGTACCCGGTATGTCAACCTCTTGCAGCAAGACCAGCTCTCACTCTAAATGTGACTGAATAAGTTTGTTAACACGAGCCAGTGGAATATTGTTCCACTCTTTAGAAGCGCTATTTGCAAATCATGAAACGTAACGGGGGGACAGTATAAAACGCTGACGCGAAACGCTAACAATATACAATAAGAGGGAAAACGCTGACGATATAGATAAAGAACAATTTCAGAAAACGCTGACAACGTAGATATAGTATGTTAATAGAGTTTCTACGCTGTCATATATATAAATTAACTGATGTATTAAAAATCAGTACTGATCCTTGAAAAAAGGAAAATATCATTTGTTGAAATAAGAACCTGATAAAAAAATGAAGAGAGAAAAAAGAAATTTGAAAAACAAAGTCGCTCACTTTGTTAAAAGTGATTTTTAAATAAATTTTGATTGAACTTAAGTATTTGTTTGTGGTGGAATTGGCAATTAAAGATTTCATTACCTTTTAAAAATATTTGTCAACTTTGAGGAAAGAAGAGGAAAAACGTTGACGATCTAGAAAAAGTACAGTTTTCTAAAAACGCTGATAACATAGATATAGTAGGTTAATGGAGTTCCTCCGCTGTCATATATAGTAAAAATAACTGATGTATTAAAAAGCAGTTCTGAGATTTTAAAAATGGAAAATATCATTTTATGAAAAAAAAGATAATAAAAAATGAAGAGAAGAAAAAGAAATTTGAAAAACAAAGTACTTCACTTGGACTGTACTTATACATTTAGTTTCGCTTCTTTCTTCAATTCACTGTATATACAGAATTGTTTAAAATTACACAGAGGTTTTACCAGTCTAGTGCTTGATGTAATATGCTAAATTTTAGCAGTATACTGTATTTAATATCCCATGTTTTTTTTTTGTAAGTCCCTAAATTAGAGTCACTCAAGGAAATGTTTAAGAACTCAAATTAAAATAGTCAATATTATAATTATAAAACCCCATTTTTAACAATCATAAATTTTACATAGCTTGCTAGAAAAATGAAACAATACACTATTGCTTAATTCTGTATACATGTATGTAAAAACCTTTATTAATATTTCTATGTGAGGTGAAGTGGTGGATGGTTCCCCGACCCCACTACACCGATGACGTGGATAATAAATGGGCAACACTTGTTGCTGAAAAATTTAAAAAAAAAAAAAAAAAAAAAAAAAGTACTTCACTTGATTAAAAGTGATTTTTAAATTAATTTGGAATAAACTTAAGTATTTGCTAGTAGCGGTATTGGCAATTGAAAATTTAATTACCTTGTAAAAATATTTGTCAATTTTTAGGTAAAAGGAAAAACGCTGACGATATAGATAAAGAACAATTTCAGAAAACGCTGACAACGTAGATATAGTATGTTAATAGAGTTTCTACGCTGTCATATATATAAATTAATTGGTGTATTAAAAATCGGTACTGATCCTTTAAAAATGGAAAATATCATTTGTTGAAATAAGAAAACGATAAAAAAAATGAAGAGAGAAAAAAATGAAATTTGAAAAACAAAGTCGCTCACTTAGTTAAAAGTGATTTTTAAATAAAATTTTGAATGAACTTAAGTATTTGTTTGTGGTGGAATTGGCAATTAAAGATTTAAATACCTCTTAAAAATTTTTGTCAACTTTGAGGAAAGAGGAAAAACGTTGACGATCTAGAAAAAGTACAATTTTCTGAAAACGCTGATAACATAGATATAGGAGTTCCTCCGCTGCCATATATAGTAAAAATAACTGATGTATTAAAAAGCAGTTCTGAGATTTTAAAAATGGAAAATATCATTCTATGAAAGAAAGATAATAATAAAAAAATGAAAAGAAGAAAAACAAATTTGAAAAAACAAAGAGCGCAGTTAATAAAAAAATCTAGTCATTTTATATAGGTGTTGATTGGTAGCCTCGTCTTTGTATTGATGCTCATCCTCATATTGCATGTATTGTACATGTTTGAGAGAATAAAGAGCTGTTCTGTTCTGTTCTGGTAATTTATTTTACTATGCTTTAGTACGCGTGAAATATCACAGTTGAATTGCTAGGGTGCTATTTAAACAAATCTATTGGTGTTAATTGAATACTCGTGTCATTATTATAAGTGTTGATTGATTGTTATTAGATGTACGTGTCATGTTATTGTAGCAGCGCCAGGAAGGTGTGTTTAATCCACAACATAAATTCAAAGCGATTAATTATATATAATTTATAATGATTTTTTTTTGGCATAGTTAAATTGTATTAAAGTTACGGGTTTAAGGAACTAAATATTCAGAGAAAAATGTGGTCTTTATAGTTATTATAGTTCATATTTATTTATCTTACATCGATTTTACCTGTGGGTAATAGCTTCTGGGCTCAAACCAGTACTTGCACGGAAAGTGAGGAATGCGGAAAGTCACTGTAGACTTTTACCCTTGATTTGAATCGAACTGTATATCCTTTATATATTATTAAATCAAAGGAAAGTTCAAAATACAGTTAATGACTTGTAATTTATTACTTGATATAATCATTTGGATACTTGTTTTGAGCTTTGCAGCTTATTTGTCCTAATACCATTTTTAGGTCGTTGTTCTTGTAACTGGTGCTAATGACTTTGGCTCAGCATCACGGAGTGAAGTAGTAGATGACAATATACCATAAGAGGAAAAACGCTGACGATATGAAATGTATAGGGATAACGCTGACGCCTTGTATTTGTACTTAGACTTAACTTTAAGTATAAATTAAAGTAAAAAATTGCATTATATTGAATATGTTTTTAAATAAATGAGTAGAATGTGTACTTATAATTTGTTAACTATTTATGAATTTGATTAATTGAAGAGGACTGATGACTTTAGTTGATTTAGAAATGTTCAAACCTGTACTGGTAGAGCCATTAGGGATGAAATAATGAAATAACTCTGATTTTTGTATAGTAATATATTTATATAGCATAAACATGTATCTTAATACAGAAGTGTAAAGCACAAACATGTATCTTCATACAGAAGTGTGTTATCAAGTATTATTCATCAGTGTTATGAATGATAAATATATGGCTACGTTTATGCTTATCATATACATGTTACATGATATGTTGATTTACACAATAAAAATACCATGCCTAATGGACCTGAAGGTCAATAAATCATTTTTTTCATATAATAAAATCACGTGAGAGGTGAAAAAGATACATAAATATATATTTTTTTCATCAAATGATATTTTCCATTTTTAAAGGATCAGTACTGATTTATAATACACCAGTTATTTTACTATATATGACAGCGGATGTACTCCATTAACATACTATATCTATGTTGTCAGCGTTTTCTAAAATTGCTTCTTTTTTTTTCTAAATCGTCAGCGTTTTTCCTCTTTCCTCAAAGTTTACAAATATTTTTTTTAAAGGTAATTGAATTTTTAATTGCCAGTTCCACTACTTGTAAATAATTTTCTTTTTAAAATTATTTAAATTAATTTAAAAATCACTTTTAATTAAGTGAGCTACTTTGTCAAGTTTTCAAATTTCCCTTTTTTCCTCTTCATTTCTTTACTACTGTCTTTTTTAAGGTATTTAAATCTTTAATTGCCAATTCCACCACAAGCAAATACTTAAGTTCATTCAAAATTTATTTAAAAATCACTTTTAACTAAGTGAGCGACTTTGTTTTTCAAATTTCATTTTTTCTCTCTTCATTTTTTATTATCATCTTTTTTCATCAAATGATATTTTTCTTTTTTAAAGGATCAGTACTGATTTTTAATACATCAGTTATTTTACTATATATGACAGTATAGGAACTCCATTAACATACTATATCTATGTTGTCAGCGTTTTCTGAAATTGTTCTTTATCTATATCGTCAGCGTTTTCCCTCTTATTGTATATTGTCAGCGTTTCGCGTCAGCGTTTTATACTAGCCCCGTAACGGGAACGTTAACGGGACGGTCCATTTCGTCCCACAAGTGCACAGTCGGCGACAAATCAGGACTGTATGGCGGCAAGTTCATAACAGCAACGTTGATCTTGTGGCAGAAAAGTCTTGCATATTCTCGGAACGTGTGGACTGGCGTTGTATGTAAACCCATGTAACTGCGTAATGGGCACGACATATGGCTGGAGAATGTCACTGCAGTACTTAACAGCGTGGAGATTCCCGTCAAGTTCACAGGGAATCGGTACGTAGGGGTTAACTGACCCTACAAATACTTATAAACCACATTTCTCCCAAATCCTTTGAATACATGTTTATATATAAATACAAGGGAACCAACTCATCGGATTTCCTTTGTAGATCCATTTGGACATAGGTTCGCAACATCTTTCGCCTAGGTTCATTTTAACCAATCAGAAATCACCTCTGTCTCGGAGACAACAACAACAACGGTTGCCGTATTCGTCGTCTTTCAGAAAAAGTAGTTTATGCCGAGAGGCTAAGGAGATTTAGAGAAAGACCATTGCTAGTGAGAGAAGCATTTTTGTTCATTGTTTCGAACTGAACCAAGTGTTTTCGCCGAATACGCGTGCAGGCTGTTTTGCTTGAGGTGAAAAGTGTTGCGAACCCGTGTCCAAATGGACTTATAAAGGAAAACCGATGAGTTGGTTCCCTTGTATTTATATATTATTTAGAAGAAGTGTGGTTTATCAGTTACTTTAGGGTCATTTAACCCCTACGCAGCGATTCCCTGTGGTCAAGTTTAGGAGTGGATCAGTGTGTTAAGATTATCAAAGCTACTAGGGGTAGAGGTTCAAGCGAGAAAACTACATACAAAATATCTATGTTATTGATCAATAAATGAAGGCTCTATGAGGTAAAGTAGAAAAACCTATTTTCAGCCTCATTGACCTTGACTGCAGTTAATGGTAGAGGTTTATTCAAGGTGTCAATATACCTGAAAGGTAAAATATCAGTCAATAAATAAAGGCTTTATGACAAGTAGAAAAACCTATTTTTCGCTTAGGTGACCTTGACCCAAGTGACCTCAAATCCCACCAAAGGGCAGAGGTTCTTGCAAGTTACCTGCATACAAATATCTAAGATATCGGCAAATAAATGAAGGCTCTACGTAGAAAAGTACAAAAATCTATTTTTAACCTCAATGACCTTGATCCCAGTGAATGGCAGAAGTTCATGCAAATTGCCTAGATACCAAATATCTAAGATATCAGTCAATTAATAAAGACTCTATGATGAAAAATGGAAAAGTTTTTAGCCTCAGTGACCATTGGGGCAGGACCAATTTTGACCCACTTGTTAATGGTCTGCTAGGCCATGTAACACATCAAATATCTTAAAACTATATAGGCCTTGTAGTTACATGCGTTTGTTTAAAAAAAACACACACACAATTTGAAGAATCTTGGTTGAGGACCTCTAGATAGAGCTCCATACAAAATATCTAAGTAATAGACCTTGTGGTTTCATAAAAAAATATTTTCAAAGTTTTTCCTACATAAGCCTTTATTAAATCAAGTGATCTCCTGGGCGGAGCAATAAATGACCCCAGAGGCATGATTTGAACAGTCTTTGTAAAGGAACAAAATACCAAGGCAAAGAAGTGTGAGACAAGAATATTTTTGAAGTCTCCCCGAAATAAGTCTATGTAAAATCATGTGTCCCCATGGGTTATGGTCAGTTTTGACACTGGGGCCATGATTTGATCAAACTTGGTAGAGGTCCACTAGACAATGCTGCATGCCAAATATCTTAGCCCTAGGCCTTTTTGTTTCAAAGAAGATTTTCAAAGTTTTCCCTCTATAAGCATATCATATGATATGTGTGAAATAATGTGGCCCATAGGGCGAGGTCAATTTTGATCCTGGGGCCATGATTTGAACAAACTTAATAGAGGGCCACTAGAAAATGCAACATACCAAATATATTGGTCCTAGGCATTGTGGTTTCAGACAAGATGAATTTCGGAAGTTTTCGCTATATAAACCTATGTAAAATCATGTCTGGGGCCATGATTTGAACAAATTTGGTAGAGGTCCATGAGATTATGCTGCATACCAAATATCTTAGCTCAGAAGCTAAATGTATTTTTCCAAATTCATAGTATACACCTAACAAAGGGATAAAGAAATACATCAAGATGAGGCAAGAAAATACTGCAAAATATCTACCTTCAGATAGCATGTGTGACTATTTTTTATATCATCCCTGTATATTGTCCAAATATGTGGATACGTGAGTGTGGTTGCATTAATATATCAATGTAAAGTGGATGTGTCACTCAATGCCTGATTTTGATTTGCGGTTCTCAAGGCTCGGCTGTTGCCATCTAGAAATTGAAACCATTGACCCAATATCAAAATAATTTCACCGAAATTTTCCTGATAGTTGTTTATGAAATTCCTTGAAGCCATGTTGGTTTAAAACAAAAAACTGGAAAGTAGTTGGGCTAATTTTCACTTAATGACTTTGAAAATCTTCTTTGCAAAATTTCTGCCTTAGTTTCAAAGTTATTTCGCCCTAGTTATTTGGTATGTAGCCTTGTATAGCTTAGTGCAAAGATTGTTCAAATTATTTCCCTTGGGTCAAATTGGACAATGGCCCATAGGACACTTCTTTTACATAATGTATGGAATGTTATTTAGGTGAAAATTACACAATGCCTCCTTACTGTTACAATTTATTCACTGACATTGCTACAGTCCTTTTGGGTACAGCCATTATGCATGCTGCCCTTTCATCATGCTTGTTGACATTGATACCATGCTTGCTGGAAGTTACTTGTATGCTGTTTAGGCCACGAGACCTATATTATATTTTCATTTGACTGAATGACAGTTCAGTGTCACTAAGATAGTTCAGTGTAGCGTAATGGTATATTTCATGATGCCGTGGCTATCTTCGTAATGCATCCAAGAACAAAATACACGAAGTGATCAACCAATATAGAAAATGTTATCAGGCACTAGGCAAAATAGAAGTAAGCATTATGTCAATTCAAACTTGTAAGTAACATTTTGACAACAGGGGGTACTTGTGGGAAGGATATCGAGGATATCCGAGTATGTATAGAGATCTTACTGATGGAAAATGGTTTAGGCAACAGCTAATTAAGTTCTGTCATAGGCCGGAGATTTTTGTTATCATTAGTGAAAACTACGAACCTGCTTCCCCTGGTATCAAAAAGTGACGTGCGATTTTGCAACTGACATTATACTTACTTTCAACTTGTTCAGTGGCTGATTACATCTTTCATATTGTGTGGTCACATCGTGTAAATAGAGGAATGTTGAAATATTAGTGCTGATATACAGTCCCGGCATGTTAAAATATATCATTACGCTACATTGCACTGTCATTCAGCCAAATGAAATTATGATATAGACATCAGGGTCTAAACAGCAATCAAGTTGTAACTTCCAGCAAGCATTGTATCATTGTCAACCAGCGTGGTAAGGGTGTCAGCATGCACAGTGACTATACCAGTAAGCACAATAGCAATGTCAGTGATACTCCCCTGCGCATCGGTCGAATGTTTCACTTTAACGGTAGTGTATTCATTTAGCTGTTGAGGGAGCGTATGTCAGTGAGTAAATTGTAACAGTAAGCAGACATTGTGTAATATTTACCTAAATAACATTCCATACGAAAACTTGAAATTCTTCCTTTTTGAAACTCTGTATGCCCCTTGAGCTAAAATATTTTGTAAATAGCATTGTTTTGTAGACCTCTACCAGGTTTGCTTAAATTGTGTCCCTGGGGTCAAAATTGGCCCCACCTAAGGGGTCCTATTTCTACAAAATCTTTGAAAATCTCCTTGACAAGAAACCTTAGGTCATGGAACTAAGATATTTGGTATGAAGCATTTGATAGTTAACCTTTACAAAGATTGTTTGAATTATCAACGTAGGACTAAAACTTTTGTGCACAGGTCAGTTAAATTTACTTTTATCTCAACCTACTTTCTTGTTATTGTAACTTCAGTAAGGAAAATTGAGCTACAGTTAGTTTTGCTGAAGATTCCAACTTCAACCTTAGCCAATATTTACCTTGACCTACTGACATTTTTTCAGCAACAGTGTTACAGTTTTGAAATATACAGTGTTTTTGCGATGAGTCGACATGAAATGACTCGACATGTCGGTCCGACTCGAAACTGTTCCTCGGTCCCGTTATTTTTCCCAATGTTTTCCATATAAATTGAATGCAGTCAAAATTCGCTGACTCAAAAAATGTGTTAACTCGACATCTATGTGAATCCCCACCAACCAAATCATTATAAATTATGTTGCAATGACTCGACATAACCAAAACCATCAATAAATTTTCACACTTTTGATTAACATCCCCGCTCAACGATTACAGTTTAATAGTAGTCAGCATCAAACATAGCAAATTTTCGCAATTTGATTATTCTTTGTTTGGCTTTGATGTTTTTCAGATAGTTTGAATGATATGATTATTGTGTAAAAAAAGCTTTGACTCGGTCCCTGGTGGTCATTATTATCGCCACACCACACTGATTGCATTCAGTGTATCCGTATCCTAATGAACAGAACAGAACAGAACATTTCTTTTATTTAACCCAGGTATACAAACATATACAGCACGGGTAAAGATATACATATACAAACAGAACATATACAAAGGTTCCGGTAATAGAATATAATTTTCATTAACATAGTGGGCTCTTTTAAGTTCGAAAGTTGAAAAATTAAAACAGAAAAAGGGGGAAAAAGCAATTGATAATTCTTTATCAATAGACAACATTTAGACTTAATTTCAGACTATTGATTCTTAAAAATAGATATGATAATTGTAGCTGCGTTTGTAAAATTTGATTTTCTTTTCATGGAGTTGTTAGTTAGTAAATATCTATATTAATGATTGTGAAATAAAAGAAAGAACAAACATTGTGCTCAAGTTGATTTTGTTCTGTCGAAGATTTCACGACAAGCTACAACCATGACTCCGGACTAAAAACAAAAACAAAAGTGCAAACCGAGCATGACATGATGCGATGACTTGACAAAAAAGCAATCCATGCCATTTCCACTCATCGCAGATTTACTGTACTTATTTCAACTTTGGCCTTAGCAGACATTGACCTGGTACTACCGACTTACTTTCCGATTTTGAAGCTGTGTCTATGAAATTTGGACCAGATTTACAATTCTGCTTGAAGATTGCTTGTATATTTTACACAAATAGGACCACAGGAGCATTATTTAAACAACCTTGGTTGAGAACCTCTAGATGATGTTACAGGTATATATCTTAGGCTAGGGCTAGTGGTTTCAGACAAGATGATTTTTGAAGTCTTCCCTATATATGCCTATGTAAAATCAAGTGACCCCCGGGGCCATTAATGACCCCAGGGGATTTGAGGACCTCTTGGTGTACCTGTATGTAAAATATTTAACAAGTTTCGTGCAAGGATCATCCCTGCAGAGTTCTGGTGATTTCAGAGATGTTGTTTAAAGCAAGTGGTAGATGCCAGACAGAAGACAATCACAACAGCTTACCCCAAGCATCTTGCTAAGGCGGTGATAAAAAACAAAACCTATTCTTTTTTGTTCTTCTCCTCGCCAAATATTCAAACTAGTATATCTGCTTTTGACTTAAAGTATTACAAAAGATATTTCCCACATTATAAGAAATCAGGTTTACAAAGTCTGCATTCTCTACTTTATATATTTCTTTGTGAAAATAATTCTTAACACAACATTCTAAATTTCCTTGCATCTTATTCATTTAAAATTCTTTAATAATTATCTTGTGAAATTTCCAGTATTTTCAATTATGCAATTATGTCATTCAAAATACTGGACTGTGCATATATATTTGGTCTGAGATAATTCTAAGGTCATTGAGAAGCAATTAAGGTGTCACTGGGAATTACGTAGAAATAAAGAGTTAAGAAACTGTATTTATGTTTGTGCTGAAAGAAAGAAAAACAAAAACAAATTACTGTAAGAACAAATACATTTATTGGTGATACTGAATACAAAACTGTTTTTAGTTTTTTCTCCTGCAGAAATTTTTTTTCCATAAATGTTTCTAAAGTTATGTTTAATCCAAAATTTAGAAGAATTTCTGTATAAAAAAAAGTTGATCTGACATGAAATAAGAAACATCCCATACACATTACCAAAGCAGACTCAGTGAAATTTGTTGTTTGCAAATGAAAGTTTAAAAATGTGTCAGTTTGTTATTATAAACATGACCAGTGTATGTATATCTGTTAAAATTTTCTCTAAATCAGTGTCCTTGACTCTGCAGTATTTCTGTAAAAATATAATGAAGTTTAAAACTATGAAGTACAAATAGAATTCTGTTATTTTCACTGACACTTTGTTTTGCTCAGAGAACTGTATAATAATCAGATGAATATTCTATTTTGAACACACAAACACAGAATGAGAATTTATTTAAGCACTACTAAAAGTGCATGCTTTTCTCTACTGTTCTTGGAATCTACAAAAGATGATTCCTTAAAATACAATTTTAGAAAATGACTTCAGAAACAAAAGATTTCTACAGACTGCTAGTAAAATCTATCGTATAGGTTCAAATTGGCAGTAAGCCAAAATGTTGTTTTTTTTCTCTCAATAAAGTTAAATCTTCCGGCAAACGTCTACAGAAAATGTTCTTTAAAAAATTCTTATTTGATTCAATGACAATAACATTAAAAATAGAAACATTACAAACATCATACAAGTAGAAAATAAATTAAATAGATAGACGGAATATTTCTCTGAGAAAATAGGTAAACATGTATCCATTCTTATGTCAGATCAATTATTTCTAGATCATGAGTAAATAATAGCTGGCATTTATGTAAAATAATTGAAAATTCATTACAACATAAGAACTGTCTGGCAACAGTAAATTATCTTAGAGTATCTTCTCACATCTATAAGGGGTAAAATGATTTTATACAAATGTTAATGGGAGAAGAAAAAGGAATGATTCTAAAATGGGTTGACATTACTTGCTAAATAAATATTCAGTGGAGGCTATACTCTTTTGTTTCTCTGTACATGAATAAAACCTCAAAAGTAAAGGTTCTTTTAAAATTGCTGTTTATTTGAATAATCTTACCACACGTTTTCACAAATCTCAATAAAAGGTAAAAAGTCTTTAATACTGAACATTCAGCAATTGAACCATGTGACTTTGGCATTTGGTTACCTGAAAAAATGTATAATGATTCTTCTTTTGGGTTGATCTAGCCTCATCAAATTGTAGTCTTTTGTTTTTTTATTTACTTTTGTTAGAAAGTCTTAGGTCATTTTAAAGAGTACAAGTGATTTAACAAAGATATACAAAACAAAACAATGTACATAAGAACAATATTATGTGCATCAAATAGTAAAATTCTCTATTATATATTCACTATATACTTATAAACTAATTCAGCAAAGAAAAAATGTAAAAATCTTGTACATGAAAATAAAAATGATACCAAATGTACTGTATAAATAAAACTCTACAAATAAAACAAAACATCCCTGGACCCCAAGTGTTAAACTAAAGTAAATAATATATCACAGACAGTCTTTTTTTTCTCACAAAATCACATTAACATCACATTTGAATCACAGCTTACTTTAACAAACATTTTTTTCTAAAATTTATATTTATGCTAAAAAACAGGGACAAGTTTTGGCAAAAAATATTCTTTTATTATGTAATAACATTTGAACTTGGCCAAAAGGTTTTTTTCCAGCTTTTGACAGTCAAATGCAGCATTTTCTAAGTTGGAATTCCCATATACATGTACAATTACCTGAAGGGTCTAAATCCATATGCAAAGAAAACTCATGAACAATGATAATCACTTTCAGAAGTTTTCACATAACTCTAAATACTAATTGAGAACAGAGAACAATGTACAGAAGAATACTGGTCCAAATGACATAAAAATGTCTGCATGTTCAAGAAAATTATGCAATACAGGCCAAAGTTTACTCCTTGTGATACTATATATATTGATTCAAAGTAAAAATAGTCATATCTAGTAAAAGGCAATATGGAACTCCAAAATAAAAGCGAAAGTAAATGGAGCAACATTCCTGCACTTTTATTTTGATATTTCCTAGCAAGGAGGTTCATTTTTTTTACGTTTCTTCACCTAAAAATTTGTTGTTAAACCTTATTCAACAGGGTTCCATAGGTGTCTATAGGATGGAAACAAACTAGAAGAAACTGTATCCAATAATCTTTCAACAGAAATAGATTTTAATACAAAAAATACATTTGAGACTCTCACATATAACTTGTATAAATACTAATCTTAAAAAAGAAACAAACAGACATGAACTTGATTTCATATGTTTATCTTTTCTCTTAATCAAAATACTGTCCATATAAAAATAAACAAATCACAGATAAGATGTCCTTGTATGAAGACAGCAGCATGTTATTATGGTAGGTTCTACATGAGTTACATATTTGCAAATGGTGCTATCTACAAGGTGACAATGTAGGATGAATTCTGTATTGCTATATCCTAACTATATAGTCTGTAGATCTACATATTTCCAAACTCAGCATATGGTGCTCTTCCATCATAGTTTGACTGAAATAGAAAATGAAATATAACTTGTCTTTTTTATAAACTACTGTATTTAAAAAAAAAGACAATGCATGCAATCAGAACTTTTACAACTCACCTTAGAATAAAGCCAAAATATGAAAATAGAACAGTAACAATTAAACATTGCAACATTGTAGGTAAGAGCTTAATTTACCCTGTTTATTTTCTCTTGAGGCTGTTTAAGCAATAAATACTCTGAGCTCAACAGAAAATTAAAGTTACTGTCTAAGGTTAAATGATAAAAAATATAGAATATTTAAATTATTTATCTAAAAACTTTTATTCTAAATACTAACAGAGTGGTCAATCAGGAAAATCTTAATTTTCAATGAATTATTTAAGTATATTAAAAATGTTTTAAACGAAACTATGCTATACAGCTTTTCAAATAACAGAATAATAAGAAAATATAAAGAAAATGAATGAGAGCAATTAGGAAAAAAAGTGACTTTAAACTAGATGTTACATCTTGGAAAAAGCTTCTCTTCTGGATCTCAAATGAAGTGTCATAACATTATATAACTTGAAACTCTCAATTTTATACATTTTGGTAATGAGTTTTGACCATGGCATAGTTTTACTTTCTGAAGATTTCTTTATTGTTTAATGTTTTTATATATTAAAAAAAACAACAAAAAACAAAAAAAAAACTGACATAAATATTATACCTTACTACAAGGAATCTATAAACACAAATCTCAGTCAAAACATAGTTATGAAAAAACAAAAAACAAAAACAACACAAAGTTGATTTCTTTTCTAGATACAACCATACAAATACCATACAAATACACCTAGACAGATGTTATTCCATTTTACAAGTGTTATGAAAGCTTCAAAACTGACACTGAGGCACTGTGAGAAGCCTTCAAATCATTGAGAATATGAACAGAATGTATTGTAATTAAGGTACAAAGTGTTTAGGAATGCAGGAGTAAATAGGGTATATAAAAATGAAGCAAGAGGCAGCAGCTGAAAGACAGCAATAAGATTCAAATTAAGACTATTAATGTGTCCATGGGACACAGATGCACCCCCCCCCCCCCCACTTAAAATGTAAGATGAGGCAGGCGGAATATCAAAAGCCGTATAACTGTTGTAGGTATGTAAAAAACAGATTCATGCAAAATAGTCCTTTAAATTTGAAGAGATTCGTTTTTTTTTTTATCAGAAATTAAATTGAAACTAGAGGGCCAATATACACCTATATTGCACACCTGACCATTAAGTGAAACATTCTAACAAAGTTTCATGATGCTTGGGTAGAAAATGTGGCCTCTAGATTGTTAAAAGTTTTTATAGAATTTGACCTAGGGACTTAATTTTTGATCCAACATGACCCATATATATAAAGAGCCTAGATGTCATCAAGACAAACATTTTGACAAAGTTTCATGATGTTTGGATGGATAATGTGGCGTATAGAGTATTCACAAGGTTTTTCTTCTGGTGACCTAGTTTTTGACACAACTATACCCATATACTGGTATATATAAAGATCATAGCAGTCATTAGGCGAAACATTCTGACAAAGTTTCGTGATGATTGGGTTAGAAATATGGCACTTAGAGTGTTCACAAGGCTTATCTAGGATTTGACCTTGTGACCTAGTTTTTGCCCAACATGACCCATATATGAAAAGAGCCTAGTAGTCATTAAGCCAAACATTTCAACAAAATTTCATGTGTACATGGAAAATGTAGCCCCTATAGTGGTCACAATGTTTTCTAGGATTTGACCTGGTGACCTAGTTTTGACACAACATGACCCATATATGAAAAAAGCCTAGAGGTCATCAAGGCAAACATTCTAACAAAGATTCATGATGACTGGATTTGAAATGTGTCCTCTAAAGTCTTCACAAGGTTTTTCTAGGATTTGACGTGATGACCTTCTTTTTGACCCATATATGAATAGAACGTAGAAAACATCAAGCCAAACATTCCGACAAGTTTTCTTGATATTTGGTTTGAAATTTAGCCTCTTTTCCTAGGATCTTACCTAGTGACCTTGTTTTTGACCCCTAATGACACATATAAAGAGAGTCTAGAAATCATCAAGGCAAATATTCTAACTAATTTTCTGTGTAGCTGGTACTTGTAATTTAATTTAAATACTTATATTTTCTTATTCATTGAATTGTATATATAAGCAGTGCATCTATTTAATTTGCCTAGAAATGATAAAACTGAAATAAAATAGAAAGCAATTTGAAACAAGAAATGTTTGTAAAACATAAATGCCCCCCAGTAGCACCTAATTGCTTGTGGTTGGGCCAGGCGTTCTCTAGTTATTGATCAGAAACCGTTTTTAGGATCAAGGTCCCTGTGGCCTTGACCTAATGACCTCAAAATCAATAGGGGTCATCTACTGGTGATGACCAACCAGCATACCAATTTGGTGAACCTAGGTCAAAGCATTCTCTAGTTATTGATTGGAAACCGTTTCTAGGATGAAAGTCTCTGTGAGCTTGACCTTTGACCAAATGACCTCAAAATCAATAGGGGGTCATCTTCTGGCGATGACCAACCAGCATACCAAGTTTGGTGAACCTAGGTCAAAGCGTTCTCTAGATATTGATCAGAAACCGTTTTTAGGATGAAAGTCTCTGTAATCTTGACCTTTGACCTAATGACCACAAAGTCGATAGGGGTCATATACTGGTGATGACCAACCAGCATACCAAATTTGGTGAACCTAGGTCAAAGTGTTCTTTATATATTGATCGGAAACCGTTTTTAGGATGAAGGTCCCTGTGAGCTTGACCTTTGACCTAATGACCTCAAAATCAATAGTGGTCATCTACTGGTGATGACCAACCAGCATACCAAGTTTGGTGAACCTAGGTCAAAGCATTCTCTAGTTATTGATCGGAAACCGTTTTTAGGATGAATATCCCTGTGAGCTTGACCTTTGACCTCATGACCTCAAAATCAATAGGGGTCATCTACTGGTGATGTCCAACAAGCGTAACAAGTTTGGTGAACCTAGGTCAAAGCAATCTCTAGTTATTGATCGGAAACCGTTTTTAGGATGAAAGTCTCTGTGATCTTGACCTTTGCCCTAATGACCTCAAAATCAATAGGGGTCATCTACTGGTGATGACCAACCAGCATACCAAGTTTGGTGAACCTGGGTCAAAGCATTCTCTAGTTACTGATCGGAAACCGTTTTTAGCATGAAGGTCCCTGTGAGCTTGACTTTTGACCTAATGACCTCAAAGTAAAAAGGGGTGATCTACTGGTGATGTCCAACCAGCATACCAAGTTTGGTGAACCTGGGTCAAAGCATTCTCTAGTTACTGATCGGAAACCGTTTTTAGCATGAAGGTCCCTGTAAGCTTGACTTTTGACCTAATGACCTCAAAGTCAATAGGGGTCATCTACTGGTGATGACCAACCAGCATACCAAGTTTGGTGAACCTAGGTCAAAGCGTTCTCTAGTTATTGATCGGAAACCGTTTTTAGGATGAAGGTCCCTGTGATCTTGACCTTTGACCATTATTAAGCTGAACCAGTAAATCTGATATAGTTGGCACTTTCAAGGAACTGTCCTTCATAAGATACATATACACACAAAAAATTAAGAAATTTGTGCAAGAGTTTCTTTTAAAATGTGTAGAAACTTCATTTTAACAAAAATCACAGACACGAATGCCACCGAAACAAGGCAATGGTCACAGTCATGGTAGCTTATAACCTGATGTTACATTGATCATTTGTGCAAAAAACAAATTGCAGTCTGTGAAAACTAGAACTGCCAAAATTATGGTAAAAAGAGTTATGTTCTTGGGAACTGCACTTCTCCTCGATGAGATCTATGCTTCTCTGAAGTTTCAAATTGATATCTCCAATATTTTTGAGTTATGCCCGGACAAAACTCAAGTATGAAAATTTCAAAGGGCATTAATTCCAAAATTATACAAAAAAGAGTTATGGTTCATGAGCACTGCACTTCTCCTCAATGAGATCTATTTATCTATGAAGTTTCAAGATGATACCTCCAATGGGGGACATTAGTGGATTATCTCCCCTGAATACTCTCTGATACTATATTGGTCCTTCCATTTGGAATCCTCTGCTTTTATTGCCATTTTCTCTTTTGGTATGGTGATAATTAAGCCTAATTATTTGCAACAATGGTAGTCAGATTACACATAAAGTTTAGCAACATGTTTTGTTAACACCATTATCTTTGTTTTTTGATAATCCTAACTTTTTATGTAATATATAAGTGAAAATTTTCACAACTAAAAGTCAAGACCATCACAATAAGAAACAAGGACAAGAGGGCCATGATGGCCCTGTATCGCTCACCTGAGTATGACTGCTTTTAACAAAGTTGCTATGGACCTTTTTAATTGACCCCAGATAACCCATATTCGAACTTGACCTAGAAATTATTGAAACAATCTCTTTGACAAATTTGCAGGATATTTGGACTGAAAAAGTAGCATCTAGAGTGTTAACAAGGTTTCTCAATATTTAGACTCTGTGACCTAGTTTTTGACCCCAGATAACCCATATCCAAACTTGAGCTACAAATCATCAAAACAACCTATCTGACAGATTTCCAGGACATTTGGACTTAAAATGTAGCCTCTAGAGTGTTTACAAAGTTTTTCCATATTTGGGCTCTGTGACCTAGTTTTTGACCCAAGGTGACCCATACTCCAACTTGAGCTAGAAATCATCAAAAAAACCTGTCTGACAAATTTCTAGGGTATTTGGACTGAAAATGTAACCTCTGGAGTGTTAAAAAGTTTTTTACATATTTGCACCATGTGACCTATTTTTTAATCCCAGATGACCCATATCCAAATTTGAGCTAGAAATCATTGAAACAACCTTTCTGACAAATTTCAAGGACATTTGGACTAAAAATGTAACCTCTAGAGCTTTTACAAGGTTTTTCTACTTTCGGGCTCTGTGACCTAGTTTTTGACCCCAGAATACCTATATTCAAAACTGAGCTAGAAATCATCCATAGAATCTTTCTGACAAATTTCCAGGTTATTTGGACTGAAAATGCTACCTTTAGAATATTAACAAGGTTTTTCCATATTTGGACTCTGTGACCTTGTTTGTGACCCCAGATGACTCATACTCAAACTTGATCTAGAAATCCTTAAGGCAATTTTTCTGACAAATTTCCAGATTATTTTGGCTGAAAATGTAACCTCTAGAGTTTTAACAAGATTTTTCTATTTTTGGGCTCTGTGACCTAGTTTTTAAACCCAGATGACCCATATTTGAACTTGTGCTAGAAATCTTTGAAGCAACCTTTCTGACAAATTTCCAGATTATTTGGGCTAAAAATGTAATCTCTAGAGTGTTAACAAGATGTTTCTATTTTTGGGCTCTGTGACCTAGTTTTTGACCCCAGATGACCTATATTTAAACTTGATATAGAAATCATCAAAGCAACCTTTCTGACAAATTTCAAGATTATTTTGGCTGAAAATGTAACCTC
The DNA here is from genome assembly GCA_012932295.1 of Cyclina sinensis. Lineage (NCBI taxonomy): Eukaryota > Metazoa > Mollusca > Bivalvia > Venerida > Veneridae > Cyclina > Cyclina sinensis. The sequence goes on from JAAONU010000002.1 coordinate 18,732,530, forward strand.
TAGAGTGTTAACAAGGTTTTTCTATTTTTGGGCTCTGTGACCTAGTTTTTAAACCCAGATGACCCATATTTGAACTTGTGCTAGAAATCTTTGAAGCAACCTTTCTGACAAATTTCCAAATTATTTGGGCTAAAAATGTAATCTCTAGAGTGTTAACAAGATGTTTCTATTTTTGGGCTCTGTGACCTAGTTTTTGACCCCAGATGACCTATATTTAAACTTGACCTAGAAATCATCAAAGCAACCTTTCTGACAAATTTCAAGATTATTTTGGCTGAAAATGTAACCTCTAGAGTGTTAACAAGGTTTTTCTACTTTTGGGCTCTGTGACCTAGTTTTTGAACCCAGATGACCCATATTCGAACTTGAGCTAGAAATCATAGAAACAACCTGTCTGACAAAATTCCAGATTATTTGGACTGAAAATGTAACCTCTAGAGTGTTAACAAGGTTTTTCTATTTTTGGGCTCTGTGACCTAGTTTTTGACCCCAGATGACCTATATTCGAACTTGAGCTAGAAATCATAGAAACAACCTGTCTGACAAAATTCCAGATTATTTGGACTGAAAATGTTACTTCTCCTTCTACAAGAAGATTTTCAAAGTTTTCACTATATAAGCCTATGTAAAACCAATGACCCCGGGCTGGGGCCAAATTTGACTCCAGGGGTATAATTGGAACAAACTTGGTAGAGGTCCACTAGACAATGCTATATACTAAGTCTAAAGGCTCAGGGCCTTGTGGGTCAGACAAGAAGATTTTTCGAAGTTTTTCCTATACAAGCTTATGTAAAACCAATGACCCCAGGGTGGGGCCAAATTTGACCCCAGATGTATAATTTGACGGACTTGGTAGAGGTCCACTAGACAATGCTACGTACCAAATATCTAAGCTCTATGCCTTACGGTTTCTGATAAGAAGATTTTTAAAGTTTTTCCTATATAACTCTATGTAAAACAAGTTACCCCTGGGGCGGGGCCATTTTTGACCCCAGGATCATAATTTGAACAAACTTGCTAGAAGTCCACTAGACAATGCTACATACCAAATATCTTAGCTCTAAGCGTTTTGGTTTCTGATAAGAAGATTTTTAAAGTTTTTCCTATATAACTCTATGTAAAACAAGTTACCCCTGGGGCGGGGCCATTTTTGACCCAGAGGCCATGATTTGAACAAACTTGGTAGAGGTCCACTAGACAATGCTGCACACCAAATATCTTAGCTCTATGCCTTACGGTTTCTGACAAGAAGATTTTTAAAGTTTTTCCTATATAACTCTATGTAAAACAAGTTACCCCTGGGGCGGGGCCATTTTTGACCCTAGGATCATAATTTGAACAAACTTGGTAGAGGTCCACTAGACAATGCTACATACCAAATATCTTAGCTCTATGCCTTACGGTTTCTGACAAGAAGATTTTTAAAGTTTTTCCTATATAACTCTATGTAAAACAAGTTACCCCTGGGGCGGGGCCATTTTTGACCCAGAGGCCATGATTTGAACAAACTTGGTAGAGGTCCACTAGATGATGCTTTATACCAAATATCAAAGCTCCAGGCCTTGTGGTTTCTGACAAGAAGATTTTTAAAGATCCAACTTTTAAAATCTGTTTTTAGCTCCTGTGACCCAGAAATGCAATGAACCGGAACCATTTGAACAAACTTGGTAGAGCTTCATGCAAGGAACATTCTAGGCAAGTTTCATTAAATTTTGCCTGGTGGTTTCAGAGGAGATGTCGTTTGTATGAATTGTGGACGATGGACGGACGGACGGACGCCGGACAATCAATGATCCTAAAAGCTCACATGAGCATGCTCAGGTGAGCTAATAAAGTTAATAAAGTTAGAGGATTCCAACTGAAAGGACCAATGTGCTATTTGGTCTACCTTTGATGTTATCTGAGTAAGGGAGATAATTTGTTATCAGGAATGTCCCTCATACTTTTTGAGTTATGCCCCAGACAAAAATTAAGGGCAATAATACCAAATAATGCAAAAGAGGGTTATGATTCTTTGACACTGCACTTCCACTTAATAAGATCTATTTAACTATTAAGTTTCAAGTTGATACTTCCAATACTTTTTGAGTTATGCCCCAGACAAAAATTAAGTATTAACAATTTTAAAGGGCAATAATTCCAAAATTATGCAAAACAGAGTAAGGTTCATGGGCACTGCACTTCTCCTAAATGAGATCTATTTATCTCTGAAGTTTCAAACTGATACCTCAAATACTTTTTGAGTTATGCCCTGGACAAGAAAAAATGACAAAGGGAGATTATTCAAAATGTAAATGTGCTTGAGTTATGGTTCTTGTGCAATCCGTCTCATCACCAACAACCTATATTCCAAGTTTGAAGCCAATCCCATGTATACTTTGTGAGAAAATGGCCATAAAAAGGAAAACTGAAAAGGGGAGATAACTCAAGAATCAGCATGGCTAGAGTAATGGTTTTTGTGCACTACACTTCTCCTTATCGCCATCAAGCTACAATCCAAGTTTGAAGTCAATGCCTTGTACACTTTTGGAGTTATGCTCTGGACAAACTGGGAACGGACGGACTGACGATTTAATTACTATGTGCCTCCCTTCTGGGGCATAAAAAGGGCCATAACTCTGATTAAATTGGAGATGTCACACCCAATTTTAAATGGAACCTGTAGTTTCATAACACACATATTTGTGCAAACAATGAATGAAATCTGTACAAGCATTTTCCTTTAAATGCAAGGAAATGAAATGTGGACAGACTCACAGACAGGTGCAACACTTAATGCCCCATCACCATTTAAAGGCAGGGGCGGTTCCTACTAGGAGCTGATTGTGTGATGGTGTAACCATTTATTGATTTGAACAAGAGGGCCATGATGGCCCTGGATCGCTCACCTGAGTACTTTGCCTGAGGGTCTACCGTTAAGCAAACATCAGATGCAACATTACATTTTCTAACTGAAGATATTCAAAGATCTCGTATTTTATAAAAAAAAAAATCCATGGGGCAGAGACAATTTCGTGATAACAGCTTGTGAGGAGATGTCAGTTGAAGCCATATATTGAAGAAAACCTATTTTTAGCTCCGTTGGCCATTTTGTTCAATGGAGCAGAACAGTTTAAGCAACTTTAAAGCAGGGTAATGTAAGGAGTATTTCCGGGAACATTTCTATAAAGTTTGGTTAAAAATAGCTTTGTGGTTTAGGAGGAGATGTCATTTAAGTAAAATGTTGACGACGGACGACTGACGCCAGACATAAGGTGATCACAATAGCTTACCCTGAGCATTTGCTCAGATGAGCTAAAAACAAAAACAAAATACAAAAAAAAAAAACCAACAAAAAAACCCCAACAACTACAAAATGAATAATTGAGGTATTAAGTAATATCTCAAGGTTAAATCATGCAGAAACTCTGCTGTGACTGCACAGAATTGCATAATAAACAAGTAAAGTGTCACTGACACAAATGCCCTCGAAAATTGGCAATGGTCACAGTCATGGTAGCTTATAACTTGATGTTACCTTGATCATTTGTGCCAAAATTTGTTGTAGTCTGTGAACTGAACAAACTACCCATACACCCAGGGGTAAGACTATTATAATGTCTTTTACCTATTTGCATGGCTGGTAAAATTAATGAATTTCCAAAACTGATGTGTTTCAAAAGACACTGATCTAGTGTTTTGTACTCATAGGTCACCAAATGTCTTTTACAGAAAACTGTTTCAAAGCAGTTTCTTACCTTTTAACTTTTGGATTTTTATGCTCCAGCTGAACATCATAGGCAAAAATGTAGATCAGTTATAAAATTGTAGGAGTTGCACACTGAAGCAATATTAAGTAAAATTCAACAAAGGGCAATTACTGTGCCAAAAATATCTGATTCACAAAAGCCGGAATATATGCACTGTGGAACTTGATAATGATCCTTGTGTGAAAGATTGGTGAAAATCAAATGAGAATTTTAGGAGGAGTTGTGCACAGAAGAATGGAATGGATTGATAAACAGACAGACAGACAAACAGAATAACAGTGCTACTATCATATGCCACCCTTTGGGGGGCATAAAAACTTAGAAAAGGTAGAATTTTACAGAACTTCTGGGAATATATATCTTGAAAGTTTCTAGAAAGGCAGCTAGTTGAGAAAAAAACTAGCTGGATCTAACATTGCTGTTCAACACTAGTCTAGCAGATTTTAGTAAAAGTAACTATCTGATTTAAGAAAATTACCTTCACACACGTCCCATGTAATTCCTTACATCAATTCTCTGCAAGGGTGCAAAAACATTTTTTTTGTTTTTTTTTTAATCTGTACATGTCAAACAGTTTAATTCTTTCTTTATTCATTCAATTTGTATTTGATTTATTTTCAGTAAGATTTTTCTCTTGGCATTTTAAATTTTTTTCATAGTACTATCACACTGTGTTCTTTTTACCAATTTTCTAATAAAACAAAAATATTATTTTACAGTGGTGTTTAAAGCCAATTCCATTGATTTTTTTTTTCTCCAGATTTTTAAGATCTTATTCACGGATATTTTTTTTAATGACAATGTACTAAAATGGATCACATTTTTAAGATAAGGTACTATCTGAAGATTGGGTTAAATACATACAAACAAACACACACTAACTAGCTTCATGTTTAAATTCAAGTTCAGCTTTCAGTTGAAAGAAATTTGTTATTTAGCACACCTTGTTCCAAAAAATACTTAAAGCAACTGACTCAAAGATGGCTAGACGATGCATAAAAAATAAAATGTTTATACATATAGAAATTCTAGTTGTTTTTGTGAAGTACATACTAAACTAAACTAAGTCACTGTTTTTGTGAAGTACATATCTAAACTAAGTCACTGTTTTTGTGAAGTACATATCTAAACTAAGTCACTGTTTTTGTGAAGTACATAACTAAACTAAATCACTGTCTCTTTTTTTTTTTTTTTTTTTTTACAAAAACATCATTTTATAAAGTTTTACACACTTTTATCAGTAAAAAATGTACCCCGTAAGTCAAGGGGTAGATTATTTATATCATTGATTTTGAGAAAGGATAATTACTGGTCTCTGTGGCTCAGAGGTTTAGATCGTTGCCCCTAATTTTACTGACTGAAAGGGCACAGGTTCGAATCTTGTTGAATTCAATTGTTTTCTTCAGTTTTCAAGGTGTATTGAAATATAATATTACGGTTTTTCTGTAGTATATTAACTTCTCCTTAATTTTAAAGAAAAACATTTTTAAGCTTAATTCTGTGAGTCAGTTGCTTTAACTACTTTGGCATAAACAAATCCATAGAAATGTACATTCTGAACCATTAAAACCAATACTTATTTTCATAAACAAACTTGGTAAAATCATTAATGTTTTCAAAATTACTTCACAGTTAATTTAATGCTTTAATACTGTCTATTCTAACTTTATATATATTTGTTTACCTCAGTAAAAGAGCTGTTTCTGAAAGCAATTTTTTGAAGTGTTTAAGACTTGGAGTTATGACAGGGAACTATACATTGTTACTGTGGTGTCAATGAAACCGTTGGAATCAACTCTGGCTACCAGCAAAAACAGATCAAAAGATAAGCATATTATTTGTAGAAGCATTAGAACTGTAACAATGTCGCTAAATGGGTGAGAAATTTTAGAAAAATATTTTGCTTTATATAACAACACCACAGTCTTCTACCATGTATTAATTTGATCATGGAATATGAGTGAATGATTAAAACACTTAAAAATATATATACAGTTAATCATTCTATTTTCAAAGTTCAGATTAGAATGTTAGAAAAGCTTTAGTTAAAAGAGTTACACTTTCAGTGCACAGGTAAAATCATGCATCTATAAAAATAACAGTATTAACTTAATTTCCATTTTAACTCAATATTAAAGATTCATTAGATTGGACATTAAGGTAGCAACCAGTTCACAATAACAATCCTTTGACATAACTTTACATTTAAATGCATATTGTGACACAGATGCAACAAAACATAACAAATGTAACATTTTCTACACTAGCAATACCTTGATATTGCCCTCTGGGTATTCATAGAGATTCTTATGTGTGCTGTTTACAGTGATACGGGGTTTGAACTTGCTGAGGATCTCGTGCGGTGAGACCTCGTCCTCCAGTCTCACCTTGTTGTAATATTGACTCTTTGTGTTCAATAAACAACATGCATTAGTTATGACATTTGCCTCTTGACCTATTTTATGGTGGCTAGCTACCCCTACACCCTCAAAAGATATTTTATGTTGCTTGTTACTGGAAAAGATATGCAACAGCTCCTGACTGCTAAAATAAACAAGAGGGCCATGATGGCCCTATATTGCTCGCCTGAATATGACTGCTTTTAACAAAGTTGTTATGGACCTGGTTAATTGACCCCAGATTACCTATATTCAAACTGGACCTAGGAATTATCGAAACAACCTTTCTGACAAATTTTCAGGATATTTGGGCTGAAAATGTTACCTCTAGAGTTTTTCCATATTTGGGCTCTGTGACCTAGTTTTAGACCCCAGATAACCCATATTTGAACTTGAGCTAGAAAACATCGAAACAACCTTTCTGACAAATTTCTAGGAAATTTGGACTGAAAAAGTAGCCTCTAGATTGTTAAAAAGATTTTTCTATTTTTGTGCCATGTGACCTAGTTTTCAACCAAGATGACCCTAATAGCTCACCATGTGAAGAAAGGTTAAGGAAGATAAAATACTTTTTAGCATTTTGAACTATTTCTTTAGTATGCCACTGACTATTGAGATATTTTCAAACCTTTACCATTCTCCGTTCTGTTTTACTTCATATATAAACTCTCTTAAGCATTTCAGATATTTACTTTTGAAAATGATGTGTAACCGGCTGTGAATAACAGGAGGTATGGAAAGGGTAAACAATCAAGTCAGATAATGATCAAAGATAATAATTTCATAACTTTATCTTTTCCTGCTTAATAAGCAAATTTAAGATGAAAAACTATATTGTTGTGTGTCATTAACTCAGTGGGTAATAATCCCAGGTCAAATACTCATACATATACCTACTCAACAATAACTTATACTCTTATGTTGTTGTGCTTTTGGAATTAGTTTGGCTAAAGTATCTTTCAACAAACACCTATGATGATAAAGCAAATTGGTTTTGGATTAAAATTGTGCTTTTACAAATTCAATGAGAAAAAACTTCCTAAAACAAGGGTCTTGCTGTGTTATATATATATTGGTTTTCAATTAGGCATAAACAAGAAATATCCTTTACAAAGATGAGTACAAAATTAATGTGCCATAAGTTTACAGCATTTGGACATTTGCGCACATACTGAACATTGTCCAGTACAGTGCAGTGTAAGTGAATGTCCGACTTCCATAACAGTTTAGGCTGTAAACTGAATGCTGAAAATGTTTCAGTAAAATAGATTAAATATCTAGTCATATTTATTATATTCATTCCATTTAGTATAACTGTTCATGGTTAAAATGTTTTGATATTTAATTTACAGTTGTATTAATGTTATTATTATTGCATTATTTTCAGAGGCAATTAAACTAACAATTTTGAATTCTGTTTTAAAATTTCATGAAAGCAACACTTTTAACCAATAGCAAACTTCCTTCTTCAGCTGAAGATTTTGTATCTAAAAATAACATACATTACAGATACAGGCCAAAGTTGATTTCAATACAGCTACGCAAATAAAAAAAATTATTAAATGAGTGAAACATATATTTCAAATGTTCGGTGATGCATTATGTACTATTAATTCTTCTGTATAAAACCCCTGTTTGATACTATCTGATACCTCCAGTAACTAGATTTCATTATTTGTTGCTGTTAGAAGCCATTGCATTCTCTTTGAGGTAACAAGCAATGTAATATGTGTGCTTCAAGGGTGCTGAGTTGGCTAACAACCGTGTTTATAAACTGAACTACATTCTCAAAATACTTCTGTATTTTAATGTTGGCATGACAATGCTCAAACTAAGAAACACATATGTATGCTTCTTTCTTAAACACTTCATCTTTTCATAACTGACAAAATGTTTTGTCAATATAGAATAAACATAGAGAGAGAGAATATGTTGGTGCAATTTCTGAATATAAAGTGAATGCATATTACTGTGACATTTTCTGAATGAAAACATAATAAGAAAATTTCAACATGACTGAAACTGTGTTAAAACATATGACTTCCACCTTTCACTTAAAAAACGAACCTATTAGGCAGGGCAACGTGTGTCAACTGCACACAAATAAAACCTTGTATTTGTGCACATGGATGTTTTAAAGATGTTATTTCTATTCCAGTCATGTAAATATCATTGCACATTTCATTTCATTTAGTTGCAATTACAGAAATCTTGAAATATTATAGTGACTATATTTTTTTATTAATGCTAAATAAATGTCAGTTCAACTTTTCCAGAAACAGTGTGGAAGCTTTTCAAAGTGAAGGTATTACAAGACCTGACAGAGCAAGAGCTATCACTTAATGTGATAAATACCCCTAGATACCGCCTTAACTCCATGAAAAATTATTACAGAGGAATATGGCAAAAACATGCAAAACTTGGCATTGTATTCTGAATAATAGTGAATGAGAAACAGTCTGGACAAACTGATGTTAAAAAAAAATTCAAAAGGCCAGAACTCACTGAAAAATCATTGGAGTGGATCATGACAATGATATACACAACTAGGCTTGGTATTTATGATTCTTGCAAAGTACTATTAAAATCTGAGTAATATTTATTCAGCAAAAGTCTGGACAAATTTTGTCTATGGAGGACCAACATATGTGAATCCAATATAGCCCCAAGATATTCTATCTGGGAATATAAGGACAGTGATGCCTCCTTATGCGCATCAGAAATGACCAAGACCAAACAAGAATGTCAGCTCAGCAGGGTGAACATAAAACAGCTGAATGCAGTGTTAACTACTTATAAAGCAGAGCTATGTTCAAAATTCCTAGATCACATCATTCTAGAGTTATGGACTCAAAACCTCTTATGAAGAAATCAATAGAATTTTTTTACACATGCAAAACCATCCTGTAAAAGGATCTTGAAGGTCCTGGAAGGAGTTATTGATCAGAAACAACTAAGGATGGGCCATTGTTAACTTTGATCCTGTGGGCCTATAAAAAACAAAAGGGTCAATCTACTTATCATGCAAAACCATCCTGAAAAGTTTGAAGGTCATTGGTGCAGGTATTAAGAAACCATTTTCAAAGTGCCGGCTCTGTGTGACTGACCCTTGACCCTAGGCTAAAACAACAGTGGTCATCAATATGCCAAACCATCCTGTAAACTTTGAAGGCCCTTTAGGCCATTGTTCCGGAGTTACTGAACCCAAAACTTTTTCTAAGTGCGTGTGTGTGACTGACTTTTGACCCTTTGAAACCAAAAATATTAGGGTTCATCTACTCATCCCACTACACCATCCTGTAATGTTTGAAGGTCCTGGATGCAGTTATTCTTGAGTTATGGATCTGAAAGTGAAGGCCCCTGAGCTAGCCTTTTGACTTAGAGAACACCAGGGGTCTACTACTCATGAAGCCCTATTTAGCTTACAAATCTCAAGTCTCTGTGCCTATGTGTTCTCAAGTTATTGATCAGAAATGAAATTCTGTTCCCACCTACTGAATAAATTCTTGAGAACAAAAGAGAAGAGGGGCATAAAAATTATAAAAATAATGCATAATATTTTCTATTGTTTTCACAGCTTCTACCTGAAGATCATCGTCGGATACCCACAGCCTGTCCATTAACATTTATCAGTAACAATCAACTGTGGGTATCCGACCATGCCTGAAGAGCACCTAGACAGTAATTGTACTTTTTTTAGCTTGAGCAAAACTAAAAGTTGCTATAAGTGTATTGTGTGCTGTAGACAGACGTTTAGCAGTGCAGACATTTGACAAAAGTTTCTGACAAATGAATTGTGCACAGATGTTTGTGCAGGATTCAATATTACCACAATTACCTTAGCCACATTTTGTCTCTGTATATTTTGTCTGTTTAATTTATCATCTGCAAATCATTAATACTTGAATTTGATTCTATCCAGCTATCAAATCAACAGGAATTTGATATTACTCTTCAGGTTTGGGAACAGAGGCTAACAAGTATGTTAATTATACAAGAGACTGAAAATGTCTGCTGATATAAACAAGAGCCAGTCAAACCGGGTGATTCTCCTCGAATAGGTTTTGGACACAGATTAGTGTGTCCATAGAGTTTTTGCCAAATTCAGCATAAAGATATTATGTTATTGGTAGTTGCTGAAAAAGGTTAGAACTGTTTAAATATGCAATGAAGAATGCAAGACAGTTACTATCTTAAGCAAAGAGGTATGGTTCTTGTGCACTGCACTTCACCACTATGAGATTTATCAACCTGTGAAGTTTCAAGTCAGTAGTTTTCATACTGTTGGGGTTGCATTGTGGACAAAAAACAAGTATGAAAAATTATAAAGGCAGTAACTCAAAAGTTATGAAGCGGAGAGTTATGGATTTTATGCACTGCACTTCTGCTCAATAAGATCTATCTACCTACAAAGTTTCTTGTTGATATCTCTTGTAGTTTCAGAGTTATGTCCCAGACAAAGTTCAAAGTATAAAAAATGAAAAAAGGGCAATAACTCCAAAATAAGATAAGGCAGAGTTACGTTTCATATGCACTGCACTTCTACTCAATGAGATCTATCTACCTACAAGGTTTCTTGTTGATACCTCTTGTAGTTGTAGAGTTATGTGCCGGACAAAGTTCCAAGTGTAAAAATGAACAAAGGGCAATAACTAAAAAATTAGGCAATGCAGAGTTATGGTTCTAATGCACTGCACTTCTACTCAATAAGATCTGTCTACCTACAAAGTTTCTTGTTGATACTTCTTCAGTTTCAGAGTTATGTCCCTGACAAGAAAATGCAGACGGACGGACATACGGACTGACCAAGCGGCTACTATATGCTCTCCCTTCGGGGAGCATAAAAATAAGTGAGAAAATAAAACTCTTTTTACCCAATACTGAAAGTATCAGTTAATGATAGTAAACTAAACCAATAGAAAATTTAACAAGAGGGCCATGATGGCCCTTAATAGCTCACCCGAGTCCCATTGCTAAGGGGCCATAACTCTTGAACCCACGATGGGATGATGTTGGTTCAGGGAATGAGATGACTCATATTCAAACTTGACCTAGAGATTATCAAGACAAACATTCTGACAAGTTTTCATGCCATTTGGACATAAAAAATTGGCCTCTAGAGTGTTCACAAAGTAAATCTGTGTTTTAAACTGATGTCCTAGTTTTTGACCCCAGATGAAATACATTCAAACTTGACCTAGATGTTATAAAGATAAACATTCTGAAAAATTTTCATGACATTTGGAAAGGAAATGTTGCCTCTAGAGTGTTAACAAGGTTTTGTCTATGTTTTGACCCTGTGACTTAGTTTTTGACCCAAGAAGCTGACCTAGATATCATCAACATTCTGATAAGTTACATGTCACTTGAACAAAATATGAGGATCCCTGAGTGTTAACAAGGCTTTCTGTTTATTTGGCCTTTTGACATAGTTTTAGGTCTGACATGACACATATTCGAACTTGTCCAAGATCTTATTTAGACAATCATTCTGATCAAGTTTCATGATAATTAGGTAAAAAATGTAACCTCTAGAGTGTTAATGAACCAATTGTGGATGACGGACACCATACATTCAAAATATATATTCTAGTGGTATTGTTAAGCAATTTATAGTTTTGTGCACATCAGGTTAGCTATTTAAAAACTTCTTTAGCCCTAGCTTAAAGTCTGTGTAAGCTGGAAGATATTACATAAACATATGTTGCTAGTAAGCCAGTGCTCTTTACTGTTATAAAATTCACCTTAAACATAAAGGTTGCTTTTATCAACATAAAAGAATCCTTTATCAGCCCTTGGACTTCCAAGCTGAAAATAAGTTTATGATGCTTTACAACACAGTCAGCCCTCCATGAATGATATAACGCATATAGCTCATTCTAATATGGAAATCCTAGGCTTTGACACTGGTCATTTACTTTCGGATAAAAACACAAAGATTTTTATCCTGGTCATAACTACATAATGTACTAATTAATTAATTCTAACTTGACATATCAGTTATTTTTGAGTAATCTCTCAGATCCTTGCATTCCTTGTCATGCTTTGTAGAATTACATCTCTATGACAAACACACTCCAGCAAAGTGCTTAGAATTGAATCTTAAACTAGTAATGGCAAATACTGAAAGTATTAAAAACTTACAGTGCTTTGTGGATTATAAATAGCCTGGTCTAGGTTAACTTTCCTTAAATTCTCTCCCTTTATGTTGCCACCTCCTCGCCTACCAAAGAAGCTGTCTTGTGTGCGGAAGTGCTATAATGGTTAAAACATTTGTTACAAGTTTCTGCCAACTGTTTCAGAGACTGCTGCACATCTTAGAGCTTGCACATTCTTGGTTACATCTAACATGCAAGTGATAAATTTTTAAGGACGTAGAAATTGCTCCTCTATAAATCAATTAAACTTTATGATGTGCATGAATTCTAAATAAATTTTCTACTATCTCTGTCACATGCTTTTCATATAAGGCTTATAATAATTGTTAACATTAAGTACAGAAAGTATAAAAGAAAGAAAAGAACAAGAATTGTATCTGACTTTGGTCAGTTTAGATAACTTGTCTGTTTAAACCCAATACAAAAACCTAAATCTTCTGCTGGCACTGGTCATAAAGGAAACCAATCCCAACAGTGCTTAGATTCAGACACGCAGGTAGAGTACAATCTTAAGTGTGTTGCTATCATAACAGTATAGGTATACACAATGCTTCATGCGCTACCTCTCTAGCTTGTCTTTTCTCCTCAAGCTGTCCAAGTCTGATGTTACGGTTTCTCTCCTCTATCTGAGAAGCTAGGTAATCATGGTACTGTCTCTGCTTCGACAACTCAGCATAGGGAGTCTGAATGAAAATAAAGTCAGGCAATGTTATTGGTAAATTCCATTTTACACGTGATCAAGGTAAATGAGTTAACGCATTTCCGATGATGAATTTGATTAATTTTTATGTTCAAACTGACAAACCTTTTCTCCCTGAAGAGTTGGCATTGTATTTAAACTGTAGACCCTGGAAGGCAGCAGTGAAAAATGCATCACAAATAGTTGCTGGAACTGACAGGGGGCTGTTAAGTGGGTAATATCCATGAACCAGGGATCAGCACTATGTAGGAGGTGGACCATCTAAGCACATCTCACAGTTTCAGTAGCTGTACTGGACTGGCAGAATAATATTTTTAACAGGAAAGAATTCAATGTTTCTGGGAAGTTTTGCTGCCTGAGTTGGGAGAAAAACTTCCAAAATTTTTCACAGGAAATAATATCAGCCAATAATCTGCCCATTACAGAAGGATGTAAAGCCCTGTAATATCAGCCAATAATCTGCCCATTACAAAACGTCCCTGTAATATCAGCCAATAATCTGCCCATTACAGAAGGATGTAAAGCCCTGTAGTATCAGATAATAAACTGAGTTTCCTTCATGAATAATAATAATAAAGCATACAAATGCAAAAATAATGACTTACAGTGTTAAACATGTGACGTAAGTGATGTCGTTCTGATATCAAACCAGTTGGTTCAAACTTGGGGTAGCCAACCTTCTGTTGTCTCATCACATCAGCAACCTCTACAAACTGTGAAAAAAAAACATAGCTGAACTAGACCATGAGAAAATACATCGCTAGCATCTGTAAAGTAAGTACTTTCAGAACTCTGACAAAACATACACAAACATTCACATTTAAGCAAAATGCAAATATTCAAATTACTCTGGATCCAGTCTGAACAAGTTGTCATTATTTATTTGACTGAAGTGAGCTTAGTTAAAACATCTTCCAGACAGATGCAGGGTTTTTAAATCTAGTCATACCAGAGACATTCCAAGCAAAACCTGACTTGACTTACCCCTTGTCTTGCGTAAGCCTTTTCTGCCTCTTTCCTGGCTCTTTCATATGCTGCCTGTTCACCTACAAAAAAATACCAGAAAATTATTAAAAGTTTAAACATGTCAGACTTTATTTAATGACACACATAGGCTATTTCTACCTGACTGCATAGTTTTTTCATTAAATCACAGTACAAATGCTACCAACCAAGTAATGTTAGGAGATGAAAGATTTTTGCCTTAGTTACCATGAATAATCACACAAGAATAAATGTTGAAGTATGACATACCAATTTCATGGAGCAACTCTGCTTTATGGGCACGTCTTGCTCTGGCAGAAGTAGAAAGCTGAAAAAAATAACATGTATTTGTGTTTTTTGTTGTTGATAATTATCATTACACTGAGTGATACCTGAATGACATGATTTGCATTTATGCGAGGGACATGATTGCCCTATATTGCTCACCTGAGTACCACCATTTATAACAGCAAGACCAATGAAGGATTCAAGATAAGTTCATCTGCAAAACTGTACATCTCATTCTGGTTTCATAGACACAGCTTCAAAAACAGTAAGTAGGTCAGTGGTACAAAGTCAATGTTGGCTAAGGTCAAGGTTAAATTCTGCATGCCAAATTATCAGTATAGTTCGAATTTCTATATTGTAGCTGCCAAAACAAGAATGTAAGTGAAGGTCAATGTCAGCTAAGGTCAAAATTGAAATCTACATGCAAAATGATGTGTGTAGTTTAAATTTTCTTATGGCATCAGCAAAATCAAGAAAGGTCAGGATGTCAATATCAGACACTGATATAGTCAAAGCTGAAATCTGTTGCAAAGTTATAACTACAGGTCAAATTTCTATACTGTACATGCAGAAACTTAACGTCAATGTTGACTATGGTCAAAGCTGAAATCTGCAGGCAAAATTCTGAAATGCCTATAGTATGAGCTATTTGGGAAATAGTATAATGACCATCTCCTACCATATGCTTCATGGCATGTTTTTCTTTGCTGCTGCAACAACAGGCCTTATAACTTATTGTCCTTATAACTACACTGCCCCCTTGAAAGTTTCAGCTCAGGAAAAACTGTTCTTAACATACAGCACTACCATGGATATGGCACAATTAAGACAAGAGGGCCATGATGGCCCTAGATCGCTCACCTGAATACTTTGCCTTTGGGTCTGCTGTTGAGCAAACATCAGAAGCTTTTTTAAGATTCTCCCTATATAAATCTATATGAATTCAAGTGACCCCCAGGGTAGAGCTGACTTTCACTCAAGGGGCATAATTTGAACAAACTTGGCAGATGACCTCTAGCTGATGCTCCATTGAAATTATTTAGGTTCTAGGCTTTGTGGTTTCAGACAAGAAGTTTTTTTTAAAGTTTTCCCTATGTAAGCCTAACTAAAATCAATTGACCCCAAGGGCCAAATTTGACCCCAACAGCAGGGCCAAATTTGATTCCAGGGGTATAATTTGAAAAAACTTGATAGAGGTTCACTAGACAATGCTACATACCAAATCTTAATACTCAGGGCCTTGTGGTTTCAGACAGGAAGATTTTCAAAGTTTTCCCTGTATAAGCCTATGTAAAATCAATTGATCCCCTGGGCAGGGCCAAATTTGACCCATGGTGAATAATTTGAACAAACTTGGTTGAAGTCTGCTAGACAATGCTACATAGCAAATCTTAAGGCTCAGAGCCTTGCGATTTCAGACAAGAAGATTTTCAAAGTTTTCCTTTCTGTTGCCATAGCAACCAGAGTTCTTAATGGAATTCAATTCTTTGAACAATTTTGGTAGAGCTTCATGCAAGGAATATCCCAGGCATGTTTTGTCAAAGTTGGCTTGGCGGTTTAGGAGGAGAAGTCGTTCAAGTCAAATTGTTGATGACCCACACCAATGCACGCTTGACAATCAATGATCCCAATAGCTAACCCTTTGTGCTCAGGTGAGCTAAAAATATCTATTTTGCAGATATGTGCAGAGCAGCACAGGCTTTAATGTAAGTCCAATCTGATGCTCAAATCGAGTAACTGGTTAAGCAGTTACTTATTGACTTCCCTAATTGTTTCTTGGTTATGTATAATGGATGCATGGAAAGTAATTCAGTATCGATTTTTATTTGATAAGTAATACAAAATATTTTGCTTAATTACAAGCTGTACTTGAAATTTTTTCCTTTGAGCATTTAGACATTTAGAAAGTTCATTTGGAATAAATGACTGTGGTATGACAGCAGCTCACTTTATAAAGGCTAATGTTTACTTGTTGTGCTTGGACATTCTAACCACCTTGACATAGGAAAAATTCATTATCATTCAGATTTACATAATTTTACAGAAAATTAAATACTTTAGACTTTAGGGTAAGCCTCTTTAAGATACCCAATTTTTTCCCAATGGCTTTTTAGCAAACTCTTATATGTACAAAAAAAGAGAGCAAAATACTAAACTAGAAATTAGTCCTTTTTACACATTTCAAGGCAGATGGACATACGGAGAACAGCAACCCTATACGCTTCCAACAAAGTCAGGGCATAAAAATGCTGTAGTATACTCCGATCTTAAAAATCCTGAATTAAACTTAAATTCAAACCTAATTAGTTTAGGTTAACAGTAGCAATAACCTTTTGCTGCCAGCAGGTATATCTGCTTAACTTGTTGAACTCCCTACGGCTAACAGTAGCAATAACCTTCTGCTGTCAGAGGTATATCTGCTTAACTTGTTGAACTCCCTAAGACTAAAAGTAGCAATAACCTTCTGCTGCCAGAGGTATATCTGCTTAACTTGTTGAACTTCCTAAGACTAAAAGTAGCAATAACCTTCTGCTGTCAGCGGGTATATCTGCTTAACTTGTTGAACTCCCTACGACTAAAAGTAGCAATAACCTTCTGCTGTCAGCGGGTATATCTGCTTAACTTGTTGAACTCCCTAAGACTAAAAGTAGCAATAACCTTCTGCTGCCAGAGGTATATCTGCTTAACTTGTTGAACTTCCTAAGGCTAACAGTAGCAATAACCTTCTGCTGTCAGCGGGTATATCTGCTTAACTTGTTGAACTCCCTACGGCTAACAGTAGCAATAACCTTCTGCTGCCAGAGGGTATATCTGCTTAACTTGTTGAACTCCCTAAGACTAAAAGTAGCAATAACCTTCTGCTGCCAGAGGGTATATCTGCTTTACTTGTTGAACTCCCTAAGACTAAAAGTAGCAATAACCTTCTGCTGCCAGAGGTATATCTGCTTAACTTGTTGAACTTCCTAAGGCTAACAGTAGCAATAACCTTCTGCTGTCAGCGGGTATATATGCTTAACTTGTTGAACTTCCTAAGGCTAACAGTAGCAATAACCTTCTGCTGTCAGAGGGTATATCTGCTTAACTTGTTGAACTCCTTAAGACTTACAGTAGCATGACCTTCTGCTGCAAGCAGGTATATCTGCTTAACTTGTTGAACTCCCTAAGACTAAAAGTAGCAATAACCTTCTGCTGACAGAGGGTATGTCAGCTTAACTTGTTGAACTCCCTAAGGCTAACAGTAGCAATAACCTTCTGCTGCCATAGGGTATATCTGCTTAACTTGTTGAACTTCCTAAGAATAAAAAAGTAGCAATAACCTTCTGCTGCCAGCGGGAAAATCTGCTTAACTTGTTAAACTACTAAGGCTAAAAGTAGTCATAACCTATTGCTGCTAGAAGTTATATCTGCTTAACTTGTTGAACTCCCTAAGGCTAAAAGTAGCAATAACCTGCTGCTGACAGAGGGTATATCTGCTTAACTTGTTGAACTCCTGAAAACTAAAAGTAGCAATAACCTGCTGCTGACAGAGGGTATATCTGCTTAACTTGTTATTATTCTCACACATTGCACCTCCTCCAAATGTGCTCTTTCAGTATATGAAGTTTGAAGAAAATCACTCAAGTACTTTTGGAGTAATGCTCCAGACAAAACTGGAACGGATGCACACACGGACAGACAGAGACCATTTCTAATATCCCCTCCACCTTTTGCGGGGGGATAATAAGTTCAAGAATTCAAGAATTAGATATACAGTAGATTACCACCTTACGACCACGCCGAAATTAAGACCACGTCGCTATTACGGGCATTTTTGAAAAGAACCAAACATTTTTATTCTTGTCCTATTACAAGTATTTATCAGAATTAAGACCACGCCGCTAATCCGGTAATGCGACCATCTTGTCAAGATCATTTTGTATATTTTCTTCTTATTGAAATGCCTCGATTACGACCACTCAAAATTAGTGCCTCTCGGGCATGTCATCATTATCAGTTGAGTACACCGCCATGTTTACGACACTGCTTTACGACAGCTGCATGTGTAAACAAAAGAAAGTCTGTGCTGTGAAAAACAAATTTTCTTCAGGTGATTACTAAAAGTAAGGATACTAAAGGATGATATAAGTGTTACTTAAAATTGATTCAATTACAACTTGTTTGCGACACGAGTAAATAATTGGGAAGGGAACTGAATCCTCGGGGGTATAATTAGTTTTCAGTTTGCTGGAGTTCAAAGCAAAATATAATCTTAGATCGATGCTTACCTATGTTGATTGAAAAAGAAATCCTTTTAGTTGGTTAATTAAAACACTTAGTTAATTTAATTAAGGGTTAATTCTGTTAAAAAACGTAAGATCTTATTTTGAAATTTATTCGAACTTCAAAAATTAAAATTTTAATTGTGTCAGACAAATCCCCAGCATGGAGAAACGAAAATGAAATTATTGAAATGCTTATTCATTATTGAAATGTTTAATTATTGAATATAATAACATCATATTGATGAATAATGTATTTTGCTCTGTCTAAATAATGTTCTTTTTTCCCCTTATGAACATGCATAATTATGTAAAACATATGTTGCCGAGGTCTCAACCCAGTATTAAGACCAACTCACAATTAAGACCACTTCCCTTTATACCCAATGGTGGTCTTAATAGAGGAATTTTACTGTACATGTATATGCTGGGATTTTTAAAATGTAAACAAGTAAATCTGATAAAGGGGAATAACTCTAAAAAATAGGCAAGGTAGAGTTATTGGACTTGCACACTGCACTACCTACCAATGTGCTCTGTCAGTGTATGAAATTTGAATAAAATCCCTCAAGTAGTTTTGGAGTTATGCTCCGGACAAAATTTATCAAGTAATTCTGATAAAGGGGAATATCTCTAAAAATAGGCAAGGTAGAGTTATTGTACTTGCACACTGCATTACCTACCAATGTGCTCTGTCAGTGTATGAAGTTTGAATAAAATCCCTCAAGTAGTTTTGGAGTTTGAATAAAATCCCTCAAGTAGTTTTGGAGTTATGCTCCGGACGCACGGACGGACGAAGGGCATTTCTAATATCAGTTAAGTAACAAAGTTATGAGCTGGACATGAACATCTACTGTATGTGCCCACACACACACGGACAGGGTAAACACTATATGCTCACTTGCCATTATCATGATGGGGGCAAAAAAAGCTCAATTTAATGAGTGTTGACAAAATGTTTATTAATATTCCAATACCTTAAGAGCAGTTAAATGGGAATGAAAGAATTACAAGGATGTAAACTTCTTTTCATTTTTTTAGACCTGATAGCTATCACCAGAAGAATTGCTGTCATAACTACATAACCTTAATGTACCATATCTTTTAATGATGTTTAGAATAGTTAGAACATTCCCTGCAAACAAAACATGATTGTCTTACTTCTCTACCAAGCATGTCCATGGCTCCTGCAATACGGGTTCTCCTGTGACCTGAGGCATCTACATTTGGGGCACCACTGCCCTCCATTCCAAATGGGCTGAATGGTTCATATGGCTCCTTGTTTGGGTTACCAAGGTTACGTCTACCATGACGAATGAAAGGAGGATCAAAATCTGATTTGTATGTTGACTCCTTGTTGTACATCTGACCAACTGAAAATGAAAGGGGTGAATGCTAAAGCCTTCTTAGTACTGTAGAATATAGAAACATTTACCTATTATTGTGGTCCTATTAAATGCACAGCAGCTCAGTCTCACAAAATCTTAGGATTTAACCATTATGAAACCTTTCAAAGAACTGTCAAAAGTCACAGTT
The DNA here is from genome assembly GCA_012932295.1 of Cyclina sinensis. NCBI lineage: Eukaryota > Metazoa > Mollusca > Bivalvia > Venerida > Veneridae > Cyclina > Cyclina sinensis. The sequence goes on from JAAONU010000002.1 coordinate 18,752,603, forward strand.
TGCTTAACAAGAGGGCAATGATGGTTCTGGATTGCTCATCTGAGAACTTTGACTTTTTCTGAACCTTCTAGCGGAAACAAGTTCACTGACAGGTAGTCAGACAATTATATCTGTAACATCCTCTCACTTAAAACAACTTCTTGTAGGGGCATACTTAAACACTTACCAGGACGACGTCTTGGTGAAACATTCAAATAGCCTGGGATGGACTGGTCTGACTCTCCAAATATTTCTCTATCCCTCTGAAAAAAAAAAAAAAGATAGATAGATAGATAGTTTATTTCGTAATAAGCCATAATGGCCCATGAACAAATATACATAGAACAGTAACCATAAAACATGTGACATGGTAATCAATTGAAGACAATCATAAATTACAAATTTTGAAATTTTTAACAAACATGTATTTGAAAACGATTACAGTAAGTACATGCTTACAAAGTTTTGGGAGAGACAGAAGAGATTTATATGTCTTACAACTATAAAACAGTTCCATGATATCAAAAATATTTCAAAACATTTTGTCGGGTTTCAAAGGCTTTAAATGTATAAGTTGAAAGTTTAGTAATTACAGTCTTATTTGTCGCGTTTATCAGTTCTACAAATTTTATAAAGTTTGGCCGAATCCAAAAATATGGTTTTATTAAATCTTTCCTCAAATCTGCATATACGGGACATTCTATGACAAAATGAAACTCATCTTCAAGTTTGTTACAAAAAGGACATTTTCTTTCATTAATCGGAGTCCTATAAGGTTTGCTCCAACGCCCTGTTTCTATTTCGAGTCTATGAGAAGATAATCTCAGTCGCGTTAATGCTTTTCTAAATTTCGGTATCTTGATTATATCTAAGTATGCTTTGTATTCAAAGTTTGCTATTTCTTTATAAAACAAGATATGTTTGTAAAACATGTATGCCCCCTGTCGGCAGCCAATTAGTCACGTGGCCAGATTATTGTGACTGTCTTTTGACCTAGTGACCAAATATACATGTTATCTAAAATGTAAGTCTCACAGTCCACAAAACCCGATGCCATTTGGTAGCCAAGTAATTGGTCTGAACTGTTTTGACATACATGTGACCTTGACCTTTGACCCCAAAATCAATAGGGGTCATCGACTGGCCAAGACAAATGCAGATATGAAGTTTGAGGGTCAACGGCGCATGGGTTGTCAAGTTATTGATTGGAAACCGTTTTTTACCTACAAGGTCAATGTGACCTTGACCTTTGACCCCTTGACCCCAAAATCAATAGGGGTCATCTACTGGTGATGACCAACCAGCATACCAAGTTTGAAGTTTCTAGGCCTAAGCGTTCTCTAGTTATTGATCGGAAACCGTTTTTAAGATGAAAGTCTCTGTGATCTTGACCTTTGACCTAATGACCTCAAAGTCAATAGGGGTCATCTACTGGTGATGACCAACCAGTATACCAAGTTTGGTGAACCTAGGTCAAAGCGTTCTCTAGTTATTGATCAGAAACCGTTTTTAGGATTGAGGTCCCTGTGAGCTTGACCTTTGACCTAATGACCTCAAAATCAATAGGGGTCATCTACTGGTGATGACCAACCAGCATACCAAGTTTGGTGAACCTAGGTCAAAGCGTTCTCTAGTAATTGGTCGGAAACCGTTTTAAGGATGAAAGTCTCTGTGATCTTGACCTTTGACTTCATGACCTCAAAGTCAATAGGGATCATCTACTGGTGATGACCAACCAGCATACCAAGTTTGGTGAACCTAGGTCAAAGCGTTCTCTAGTTATTGATCGGAAACTGTTTTTAGGATGAAGGTCCCTGTGATCTTGACCTTTGACCTAATGACCTCAAAATCAATAGGGGTCATCTACTGGTGATGACCAACCAGCATACCAAGTTTGGTGAACCTAGGTCAAAGTATTCTCTAGTTATTGGTCGGAAACCGTTTCTACCTACAAGGCCAATGTGACCTTGACCTTTGACCCCTTGACCCCAAAATCAATAGGGGTCATCTACTGGTGATGCACAATCATCCTACCAAGTTTGAAGTTCCTAGGCCTAAGCATTCTTTAGTTATTGGTCGGAAACCATTTGGTCTACGGACCGACCGACTGACAATTGCAAAGCAATATACCCCCTCTTCTTTGAAGTGGGGGCATAATAACGATCTTGATGAATTTTGTAACTGTTCATTCCAGGTCTGAATATACGTATCTTTAACTCTTTGTTTGAATAAATTAAGAAACACTTTTGAATTCCCAACACCCTGACTTAACCAAACTTCATAAAAACCTAGTCGCGACAGCAAATCTTTAACGTTTGAAGCCCAGTTTCGTGTGTTTGGCCTATCATTAATTTGATCTACTAAAAAGTTATACACAATTTTAGGGTATTTCGTATCAAACATTGAACATAATTTCAACCAATATCTGACAATATTAACCTGCCATAAAGGATTTAACGGTAATCTCCCAGTTTCGCCATAAACAAAATTATTTTGTGTGCAGATTTTAACTCATAACAAGCGCTTGCAATAATTAAGATGTACCCTCTCACAGTGGCTGCCTTTATTAAATCCGGTTACTTCTGCTGAATAATTGAAAATTGGTAAAACTAACTTATCAAATAGGTCAAACTGAATTTTCGGTGATATATATGTAAACTTATGTTGTCTCAATAAAGTTAACATTTGACCCTTGGAAGTTAAATGAATATCCTTCACATGGTTCAAGAGATACGTAGCAAACATAAATTTGCTAAACGAAAGACAGTCAAACGGATGGAGAGTGGCATAACAAAATACCTCCCTTTGGTTGTATAAAAAGGAATATACAAAAGCTGTCACTGTGACCTTGAATCTAGACTGAAAGCAAAAAATACAGGGATCATTTGCTGGTCATGCTTAATGTCCCTACCAAGCTTCTTGAAGCTATGCTAGAGTGTTCCCAAGTTATCAAATGGACAAAGACTTTACACAGGGTATCACTCTGATCTTGACATCTGACCTGTTAACTTCAAAATCAAAAAGGGTCATCTGCTGGTCATACGCAATAACCCTATGAATTTTGATGAACCTAGGCTCAGCATTTGCCAGATATATTGATAAGAAAAGGATTTTACACAGGATGCACTCTGACCTTGACCCCTGAATAAATAGGAGTCATCTACTAGTCATGAATATAACCCTATAAAGTTTAATGAACCTAAGCGCAAGTGTTGGCCTGTTATTGATTGGACAAAATGATAAGACCTCATACTTTGGTATGGACAGCAGCAATGTTATATGTATGTTAGAAATTGAGTCAATAATGAAAAAGATAAGGACAGGGTGAAAATCATAGATGCATGACATTGTCATTTTGATGCAGAGACAAGTTATAATGAAGTCTTAGTGAAGCAAACAGCAGTGGCACTGCTTTGTCTTGTCTGTTTTAAATAATATAAGTGTACTTACATTGTACCTCTTAAATGTTCGCTCTGTTTGAGGTTCTGCAATGTAGAAACGTTATGAAACTTGATTAATTACATGTCTGTTCTGAGTATGTAAAATTAGAAAATCGTAAGTCGCATGAATAAAATAGCAATGTGTTTCTTATTACATTGACTCATCATGATCTTTATAATTATTCATTTGTAAAATATAAATTAAAAAAATAAAAAGGAAGAAAATGAAATCCTGAAACATGTACCTAATTAATACAGTTACATTCAGCATAATATCATTCTACTGTTCTGCTACACTTTGCTATATCTATGTCACCACATAATGATCATTCAAACTACCAGTCTACTATTATTTCACTTGCAACCATTCTTATGTACTAGAACTGTCACTGAAAGATGACAATGCCCCCAAAATGGTGCTTTGACCTTTCAGCTGAGGGTTTTTTTGCCAATTTGACCTCAAGGTAAATGTCATTATTATTAACAGGTCAAGGTAAAAAAAAACATATTAATTATTTCAAAGATCTCTTCAGAAGGGTTGTGTGCAAAGATGAATTAAATCTGTTGATTCAAAAGAAGTTTTTTTTGACAATTTGACCTCAAGGTTAAGGTCATTTAGGGGTTAAGGTAAAAAAAACAACCTTATATTTGGGAAGATTTCTCCAAAAGGATGGTTGTGTGCAAACATGAACTAAATACATTGAGAAATAAGGGAGTTATGACCAATATTAAGTATTTTTTTAAACAACTGTACATTTGAGGTCAAGGCCATTCAGGGGTCAAGGTCATATAAATATACGACAGTTGGAAGGTCTTGTGTTCAAGTATGAAGAAAATCCATTTACTAATTAGGAAGTTATGGGTAATGTTAAAGTTTATGGATGGAATGATGAACTGATAGACTGACAATTCAACAAATATGTGCTCATCTTACGGGCATGAAAAGAATATGTTAAAAGTCTAACAATGTAAAACTTTTACTCATTCAAGTACAAAATCGTCAGACATTATATTTGTATATCAAAATCTGCTAGTTGAACTGATCTTTGCAAAATGGAAATATCTGTATAAAGTCGACCCCCACCCTACTTCCTGGACCAATGATAATTAATCTGGTCTACCAGAATGTATGGAATATCAATGAGCATATTCTTGCACACTGCTGAAGATGTATTACTGCTGTTCAAATTGAAAGTCTTCATGGAAGTCAAACTGTCCTAGTTAGGTAGAAGTATGATTCTATTGTTAAGTCTTCTACTTAATCACTTATGTACATGTTTTTTATCCTTGGATACCCTAGCGTCACATCAGTGGATTATTTCATCACACTTTCCTACTTTGACTGAACATCAGTACTGAGCTACACCCAAATCAAATTCCTTGTAGAATTTAACCTATCAGTATCTTGAAAATTACATGAACTGTAAAAAAATAATGCCAACAGTATGTCAAATGCCATTCAAGAAAAATCCCAATCATTATAGCAGCCAAGGTTGTCAAATAATGCATATAATTATGTAATTCAACTTTTCTATCAAGGGCTACAGATTGTCTTCATTTTGTGACAGATGTCAATTGTATTAAGAATTATAAACAGCATTTACCTAATATGGAACAGAATTACTGCATTTATTCCATATTGCTTAGTGACATTGGGACTTACATTATGCTTGATTCCAACTTGCTTGATTCCATATTGCTTTATTTCATTGGACTTTGCGTTAATTCTATCACTGATTGTTGGCCTTTGAACTTTCATAACGCTTCATTCAGTCGTGTTTAGTACTATTTCATCGTCTTTTGTACTGTGTTGGAATAATCAAAATGCAATGTTATGTAGCTTAATGTATCATACAACTTTCTTCATGCTCTATTTAAACTATTTAAGGGTAAGTGTTTTCTGCTCATCTGGTATTTGAAGACTACATGTATATTTTATTTCATACTTCCTTTTGTACACCCAATGTGCACAATGGTTTTTGTTTCAGTTTTACTTAATGATTCATTACACACTTGGTGTGATTCCTTAGAGCTTTGCTCATTTCTATTATCCAGTGTTTATGCTATATGAAGCTTGGTGCCTGATGCTGTGTTAATACATGCATTTTTTTTATCATTTGAACAACTGACACTGCATATTAATCATTGTCTGGCCAATTTCTGTATATAGTTTTTGAATTAATGTTGCATTGTTATCTGTTAGGGGCGAGAACTCTACTATCAAGATCAATGGAAATTTTACACATTTCTGCCTCTCAGCGGAATATTCCGTAAAGAAACGGTGATGACCATATATCAGTGATCTCCCTTCAAATTCAACTTATAACTGCCAAAAGTCAAAACTGACTATACTAGGCAGGTGTGTGTCAGGAACTTTAAAATTGTCAAAGATAAAAACAAAGTAAACAAGATTTTTACTAAAGATGTTACTTAAGCATTCATTGTGAATATTTTATGTTCACAATAAATGTTTAAGTAAGATGTTTAGTAAAAATCTTGTTTACTTTGTTTTTATCTTTGACAATTTTAAAGTTCCTTCAGTACAGAAGTTTTGAGAGTTATGTCACATTGTATAATAAACAAAACAAACAGGCTATCTAGAGGATATTCTTTATATATTTAACTAGTTTACTTGTCAGTGTTTACTATGTTTCGTCATATGACTGTTAAATGACTGAGCAATTCATTTCATTCAGGAAATAAGATGTCAAATTAGTGTAGCTTGTGTTAAACTACAATTGCAGAATTCACTTTTCATTGATTGAAAATAGTTGGTAGGATACATAAATGGGGACGTTACTTTGCAAAAATCTATTTGCAAAATAGCAGGACCAGCCGGAAAATAACAGGATGTACCGACAAAGCGCCGTCTGTTGTCATAATATGAACACAAATATTGCAAATCGCATTTTGCTTACTGCTTAGAGCTTACCGTAAAGTGAATACTTTGTTATTGGTATCGTTGTCATCCTCGTATTCAGTGCATTGTGTTTATGAAATGCTTTTATATTTGTGTTGAATGAATGCATTGAAGAATAAGAATGCTAAGACACGACAAAATCACTGAGCACAGACCAAAATTAGTTATTAATGATGAAATAGGTTTAATACATGTAGGTAAATGATATGCAGTAGAAGACATTTTGCAAATTAAGGTAACTGAAGGGAACATAACATTTTACATCAAGTAATATCAATAACAAGTAACGAAAGACTGTTTGACAGAACACCAAACATATTGCGTTATCAGTAAAAAAAGCTGCAATTAAACATAATTATAGCGTATTGCATATGTCAGAGAGGAGCAAATGAAGTTGTAATAAGATTATAGCACATTCAGTTATTATAAAGCATGGTGATATTCAGCAAAATATAGGTTTCCAATGCCATAAACCAAGATGGAATAAAGTATTATGCAAGTTCTAATGTCACCAAGGAAGTTGGAATAAATTCACTTATTCTGTACCATAATCTAAAAAACTCAATTATTGTTTGTTGTAAAAAGTGTAAGATGCAAGTCATGTTAGCTTATTAGGTATAAACTAAGCTTGTTACAGGCTAAAACTGAAAGCTACAAAAATATTTTCAGGCAATCAATTTTGAAAGCAGATACACCGACAATGCAGTTTGGACACAAACGCTCAAATGTGATGATCACAGTAGAAATGTCAGCTGTAGATCAAAATTTCTAGAAATAAACTACTTGTGTCATCTATAGTTCTTACCAAAGTCATCATAGTATCCTTCACCTATAACATAAACATATCAACCTCATACATCAATACAGTCATTTTCATCATAGTTTTTTTTTCTGTAACTCATTTGTAGGTAACACATTCAAATTGTAAACATCCAGTTAGGTTTATTTAGACACACTAAAATTAATTAAAGTTAATATCCTAACAAAAACACCAGACCTTTCTGTAATAACCATGTACTCTAGGTGTAACACTTTGTTTTCTAAAATTCATAAATATTAATCACCTTTTTTACCAAACATTTCTGCAGACCTTATAAAACACAGGCTCAAACTGATATATGGTATGAACCCCTATTCCAAGATATAAGCAGTCACAAATTTTGGACAACATACTGTCTTAATACTTTACATACCACCAAGAGAAAAACACAAAGACATCAGTATTCTGCATGATGGTTATGACATGTAACATACTTCCAAAAAGTGTAAGAATTCTCAAGATGTTATATCTTAAATGTATGTGATTATATTGCATTTGCATTCCAAAAAGATATTACATAAAATCATCTGTATTCCAAAAGGAACTAGAGTTATCACTTAATTATTAATACCCCTGCAATACTGCCTTGTCACAGAAAACAGGGGAATATAAAATGCATCACACACATCTACACTTTTTGGTGATCTTGCCTACCAAGTTTCAAATAGATAGCCCTAGAAATGTGGAAGAAGTTTGTGTCACAAGAAAATGCTATGACAGGCTGTAAAACCATGAAGCACACATGAACAAGAACTGTCACTGTACGTGGTGCTTTGACCTTTGATCTGAGAACCAGTCATTCAGGGGGTCAAGGTCAAATAAATATAGGTCAGTAGGAAGGTCTTATCCAAAGGGGGGTGTGTCCAAGTATGAAGTAAATCCACTTACTAATAAGGAAGTTATCGATAATGTGAACATTTCTAGACAACTAGATCTTCAAGGTGGATGTCATTCAGGGGTCAAGGTCAAATAAATACAGGACAGTGAGATGGTCTTGTCCAAAGTGGTGTTGTGTTTAAGTATGAAGTATATCCACTTACTAATTTGGAAATTATGGCCAAATAATAGTTTCTGGACGATTGGATATTCAGGGGTCAAGGTCAAATAATAACAGGTCTGCGGGAAGGTCTTGTCCAAATGGGTGTTGAGTCCAAGTATGAAGCAAATCCACTTACTAATAAAGAAGTTATGGCCAATGTTAAAGTTTTTGGACAATTGGATCTTCAAGATGAAGGTCATTCAGGAGTCAAGGTCACACAAATATAGGTCAGTGAAAAGGCCTTGTCCAAAGGGGTGTTGTGTCCAAGTATGAAGTAAATCCACTAACTAATAAAGAAGTTATTGCCAATGTTAAAGTTTTTGAACAACTGGATCTTCAAGGTGAAGGTCAATCAGGGGTCAAGGTCAAATAATTATAGGTCAGTGTAAAGGTCTTGTCCAAAGGGGTGTTGTGTCCAAGTATGAAGTAAATCCACTTACTAATTAGAAAGTTATTGCCAATGTTAAAGTTTTCGGACGGACAGTTCAAAAACAATATGCCTCCCTTCGGGGGCATAAAAATGTATCACACATATCTATGTTTATCAGTGAACACCAAGTTTCAAACTGATAGTTCTAGGAATAAGGAAGTCCTTTGCATCGTAAGATTTTGCTTTGACAGGCTGTAAAACCAAGAGTGTGCAAGAAAAGCAGGTCACACACATCTACAGTTATTGGTGACCATGCATACCAAGTTTCAAATTGACAGTCCTAGAAATGTGAAAGAAGCTTGCATTGCAAGATTTTGCTATGATAGTCTGTAAAACTACAGAGCCAGCATTGATGTGCATGAAAAATGCGTCACACACATCTTCACTAAAGTCTTATTGGTGAACATGCACACCAAGTTTCAAAATGATAGTCCTAGAATTGTGGAATAGTTTGTGTCACAGGATTTTTGCAACAGACGGAGCAACCGACAGTATGATGACTCCTATATATACCCCCCCAAACAAAGTTTGGCAGGGGTGTAAAATATGTTTCTTTCTGTCATCATTAGCTGATTAAGTGCCTATTAGATAGATATTTTTCTAGATCATCTTGATAATTCTGTAATTAAACCTGGAACTATTTCTACTATTCCTGTCTGTAGGCCAATGCACAAGCAATTAGGAAACAGAGGTGAGCTATTCGGTATGCTCAAAACAGCTTACCATACTGCTCAAAGAAATGTCCTCCTGTAAAATTTTAGGCTAACATGTATAGTTATAGACTTAGGAGTGACTTATCAAAATAAAATGATAACATTCCATGACATCTATAGGTCACTTTTTAGATAAATATCCATCTACCTGTGAGATTCAGCCTGCTGAGTTGAAAAGATAACTGACCTAGTCTGAACAGACCAAAACTGCCATTCATTTCTGCATATTTCAAAGAAATCAACACTTTACCTAGACAAAGCTGAAAAATGAAGCTTCTTTTGGAGTCTATAAAGAAAAAGCAGCTGAAAATCAAAATGCATTCCTAATGGCCTATGCATCAAAAAAAAAAAAGACAAGTAGAAATCTAATAAAGATTACAATATGTGAAGCGTCAAACAAAAACAGTCATTATTGGGTTTTTAATTGTTCCAGGAATTATGATGCCGGGTATGATATATACCGATTAAAAAAGGTTTGTCAAGTTTGGAAATGCATGATCCCTGAAGTAAGTGTACAAAACCGTAATCTGATCTATCTATTATTTTAATTGCAGAAGATACATATCAATATCGTTCAATCATTCTGCTGAGTAAAGTGTCTGTTCCATTTGAAAGAACCAGAAAATCATGCAGGTCTCAGTATCTGGTGTGTCCACAATTAGCAGAATAAAGACTGCCCCAAACAATGTCATCTCATGCTAAAAATCACATGCAGAGGAATCCTGGCTCAGTCAAGGTCATGTGCGTTGCTGATGTCATGACGTCTCACCTAAGCTGCCGTCCCATAACTACATTCATATCATAAAAGTGTAAAACATTCTGGGTATGCCATGCAGTATGTGGGTGGGCATTATCATGTTGGAAAATCCCGACATTATGTAGTTGCACAGATGATACAACAACAGGCTGGATGATTTCCTCACAGTACTTTTGTGCAGTCAAATTACCTGGCACTTAATGGATAAGTTTAAAAAGTGTGAGGTATTTCTTAATACCACCACTTTCACTTCACATCACAGAAAACAAAGGGTAGTTTATATGAAAGTAGCTGCAGGAGGTCCGAGCAGTCATTTGTAAGATGAACTACCTACAGAACTACCTTCTGTCAGTGTTACACCCTGTGGGGCTTAATTGAGAACTACCGACTTACCAGAAGCATCATTTCAGGTCGCTTGTTAGGTCACAGACATCCTTTTCAAGATATCCTTTGTCTGTCTAAGTGACTGAGAATCATGTTTAAAATTTCACAGATAATATGAAGCTACAAGCTTAAGTGTATTATACATCACTTAAATATCTCGGAAAGTGAACTGCAATTTATCATTAGATAATTGCACTGTCTGAACTGAATTTGTAAACTGGTAATGTTTCACAGTGTGCATGGCCGTTCAAATTCATTTAACACCAATTTAAATGGTATGAATGGCTGACATCTAATTTAAATACAGTTATTTGAAGTAAGTAATGTGTTTCCTTTACCTCTTTTATGTCATTTATCAACATTAGAAATGTTTATAAACTGGACATATAAAAATGTTGTTTTCATGGACGCTGTCTATTTATTACTGTTACTTCACATTTTTTTTGCACTTTTGCACAGATATATTGCATTTAAACAATGTGAATGCTTAGAATGCAAGAAAATATAGAAAATAATCTCACAAATTATAACTGGAAAACAACCAGAAAATGTCTACAACGATTGATTTTGATAACTGCTGTTTATGCTTGACACAGCTCATATGATTTTGATTATAAATAAAGAAATTCAGATCAGTTATGCTTCATATCTACAAAATAATCAGCAATGTACTGATGATGTTATGAGCTTTTTAAACTAGATGTAAATATTGGTGTGAGTTGAGTTCAGTCACCTACCACTGGCAAAGAGGAATCCCACAAACTTCATCTTACTGTTCATGTTAGGTTTGGAAGTGTACACACAGAGAGGTTTATGTGCAACAGACACTGGTATATCTATAGACAGAAGACAGATAAACAGAAAGGAAGAATAAGACAGAAAAGTAAAAACAGACAAGAAAAACATACTTTTAAGTTAAAAACAACAGTTAAGAATAAGAACATCAGTAACACCAATGAATGCTCCCTGTTGAGGAGCTAGAAAACATTGCAAATTAAAATAAATGGAAACAAATTGAGGTAATCAGATAAAAAAAATTATGTTTATATAGCTAAAACTATTCATGACAGCTAAATATATTGTAAGAAATCATAACCTTTGACCTCTAAGTGTGACCTTGACCTTTAAGCTACAGAACTGGTTTATGTGAGCCTCACACGTTCTCATTCAGGAATTAATTTTGAAATCCTTCCAACCAAGGCCAAGTTACAGCCTGGACAAGCAGAATTGTAACTGATTTGTTTGATTTCTTATTGTGACCTTGACCTTTGAGCTTTTGACCTGGTTCATGCTTACAATGCACTGTCTCATTAAGGTGAACATTTGCATCAACTAATTTTGAAATCCCTCCAACTAAAGCCATGTTACAGCCAGGACAAGCAAAGGTGTGTCAGAATAACACAAACTGCCCCAAAACTTTTTCAGGGTGCATAAAACAGGATGGAAGCAGAGTGGAATGAAATAAGAAAGATGAATATACAGAGACTAGAAAAACATAACAGCTAAAAAGACATAAAACTTATCAGAAAAGATTTAGAGAGATAATAATATGTCTATGCATAGCATATGTTTTTTTTAGGGGGAAAAAATCTGACTCTAAACAGATTAAATCTAAGATACTATTTTTTGCACTCTTAGTTTTCCTTGAACAGAGGTTGCAAAAAAAGTGTAGACTATATGCTTGCAAAAATGTGAGACCAACAATACCCTCCATCAGTAATAATGGGATATAAGGTGTATGGATATATACATACCTGACTGAGCTCTTGGGTTGTAATCATGCATCGGCCTATCACTTGGCCTGTATGACATATCATCATGGGCCTTCAGCTGGAAGTACAAACAACATTACTATTATACTCTCCCATAAGGCAGACTTTTCTGGATTGAAACTCAAACTCAATGTAGGAGTATCTTTGAAACTTGACCTGCAGAAAAAGGGTCATAAAAGAAATTTTACCTCATTTTTCAGAGGTAAACATTAATCAGCATTTTAAATAAAAAATTTATCTGGCAAAAGAACAAGAATACTGATATATCCATAGAAATAATACATTTCTGGAACATTCTTGCATCTCAATATAATCTATGACTACCTCAAACCTTAAACTTTAAAGAGGCTGTACTCCAGATTTGACATAAAAATATTTTTTACATAAATTAAATACCTTGATGCGTGAGATTATAACAACATGATATTTTACTTCAAAACTGATTATAAAAGTCAAAATAGAACAAAAAAAATATGAGCTTCAGCCTGATTTGAACTCTGGACCCTCATGTTAACAAAATTTTAACAATGCTTTAACTGTCACCACTATCACTGCAACTGAAATAACAATCATTTACTTTAAATCTTATACAATATAGTTATACCGTCGCGTTACGGTATAGCACTGTGAAAGGAAAAAAAATCAATTTATTATGTGATTATCTGACTTATTTTTTGTCAGTTAGTTAGGTTTTAAGCATTAGTTATAAATATTACAAGAAATTTAAAATACAAGAAAATTTTCTTTTTTTTGTCATCAGGAGCAAAGCCCCTTTAAGTCCAAAAATGGAAATAAAATAGACTTCAGATGAAAAAAAACCCAATCTGATTAAAATCAGCTGCTTAATAAAGCTCTGCTTTTAGGATCTGAATCCCTCACAAACAGGTCACCTTCTCATGACTTTTCAATCAGCCAATCAGTGCCTAGCTTTCAAGTAAGTTTCTATTTTTAACCTTTTGTATACATGTGAAAATCATTATTTAACTGGGATCCAAAATTAGTCATTTTTCTGCCATAAACACAGTCACTCTAGTCATAGTTACTTGGGGAAATCTTGTAAAATATTGAGATAATTGTATGTGTTTGAAAGTTTCCAATAGCTTTTGACATTCGACAGAATGATACTGCATGTATACCAAAATAAACAGGCCCATTTACTTGAATATTCTCATACACTACTTAAAATTCATTTAGTAAATTACAACCGAAACTTTAATAAACTTATATAAATCAAAAGAGAATTCATTTATCTTAAGAAACACAAAATATTTTCAAAATATTCAAGATGATTTAAACATGCTATAGAAGTCTACACACTCAACATAAACACGCCAACCATAAAGATGTGTCATAAAATGCAGCCTCATTGGCTGGGATATAAATAACAAAACTGGAAATCCAGAAGACAGAAATAAATGGGTCGCCTTCAGATCTAACAGTTGTTAGATCATGTACTTCAGTCAGATTGAAAATAATCAATGCAAAATTTGTCTGTTTCTTAAAAATGTGGTATTGCAGAAACCAAAGACTGGTGGGAATGACTTAAAATTATTGGAATGAACAGTATTTTCAATGTTTTAAGACCTTTAATGAAGGTCTTGTGATCAAATCATTGGTGCAATATATAGGTAATTTATAGTAAACATAATTCAGTAAGCTTAACATGGGATGTATCAACAACAAAATACAATTTTTGTAATAACTTGTATCTTGTAAACCTGTAGACAGTACACTATCAAGTCACTGTGTTGGCAGTAAAAGTCACTTCTGCATAAAGTCAAGGTAATTTTTGTTTAAAAATGTTATTTCTATTGCTGCAATAACAATTTCATAGGATGCAAGTCATACTGGGTGCAAAATAGAAGCCTATGAGTGATCAGTCAGGTATCAATGGGGATATAACATTTCAATGTAGATATTTTCTTCTCTGCACAAAGGGAACCTCTATTCAAAGAGCTATTGCATCTGGAGTGTAATCAATGTCATACAATGGTGTTCATTTTTTAGATTTAATACAAACAAATACAATAGATATCTGTTTGTACTAACTGGTGGCTTAACAAACATAATACAGTGCAACCTCACATCATCAAACTGGTCCGTATAAAGTGGAACCTCTTCCTGCTTTTCAAAATAAACCATAGCCTCTCATTTGGGGGCAACTCATCTATTTATCCCACTTGGTATCTGCTTCAAACCATATATGCTATTTTCTGAATACCAAAAACAGAAGATATGAACTCTAATTACAACTGAAATCGTATGTAAAATTGACATTATTTATGTCAGAGCTGCCTGAAAGTGTTATTTTTTCTTTCTTGTGTATATCTCCTCTTCCCTTTGTTTTAGTAAGGCTTCAAACCTGTATATGATGAAACAGCTGAGAAAATCTAGTTCTTCTGACAGACTTCAAGATAAACAAGAGATGTTTGTAAAACATATGCCCCAATAATGGCAACCAACAAGTAAGTCATGTTACAGGACTTCTAAAAATGACTTTGCCATTTGAACTACTGACCTCAAAATCAATATGGCTCTTCTACAGGTCATGACCAATGACACAACCAAATCTATTGTAGATCAGTTTTTGTCACTGTGATCTTGTCCTTTGACCCACTGACTGCAAAAGCATTCTGATGACTGTAGGCAAAATCGTTCTATAGTTATTGATCAAACAAGCATTTATTGTTTAAGGTCACCTTGACCTTAGACCTACTGACCTAAACAATCAAAAGGGGTCACATACTTGTCATGACTAACCTTCCACCAAATCTAAGGACTGTAGGCCATAGCATTCTCTAGTTACTGATTTGACAAGCTTTTTGCAGTCAAGGTCACAATGACCTTGACCACTGACCTACTGACTTCAAAATGAATAGTGGTCATCAACCGGTCATGATCAACCTCTCCACCAAATCTGAAGACTGTAGAACACAGCGTTCTTTGGTTTTTGTGGTCAAAGTCACACTGACCTTGACCTTTGACATCAAAATCAATAGGGACTACCAAGTCTTAGGACTGTAGGCCAAAGCATTCTCTAGTTACTGGTCTGACAAGCATATCCTGTTCAAGATTACAGTGACCTTGATCTTTGATCTTCTGACCTCAAAATCAATAGATTTCATCTACATGTCACGACCAACCTCCCCAACAAATCTGAGGACTAAGTGTTCTCTAGTTATTGATCGGACAAGGTCTGGTCTACCATCAGATGGACAGATGAACTGACCAACATGTGAACAGCAATATACCCCCACTTCTTCCAAGAGGGGGAGCATAAATATCAACAACCTTTTGATGTCTGCCAGAACAGCAAGTTTTTCTTCGCTATTTTTATGTTCAAGTAAATAATAAAACATGTCCATAGTAATATATAACTGTTGAGAAATATTTGTAAAACTTAATTTTTTTTTCAATCATAAACAAAGTTGCTTCCATTTGCTAATAACCGGCAGAATGACATACAATATACAGCAGTTAGGTAGTGGAATTAAAGAGTTGACCCCGACTTCTTAGCTATGTTTCTATGTGACCATTACCTGTAACCGAGTATCTATTATTGGCCTCGTTGGCATGCCTGCTGGCCTTAGCAGATGAGGTTCTTCCTTAAACTATATGAGCAGACCAAATGAAAAAAATATCAGTAAGATTGAAGAAAATGGATAGCTAAATAACTGCTCTTGCCCAGCAGTTTACTGAATTAATGATTGTTGGAAACTAATTAATTAATAAATCAAAGTCAATTAATTTAGAGGCTGTGAAATTGAGACCAGTATAAGTGTTTACAACTATTAAAAGCTCCTTTAAAAGTAAGCTCAGACAATACAGATGACTGAAATATGACTAAGACACAAAACTGACTCTAATGTAAAGAGTTTTATAATGGTGAAAATGATTGTAAAACTTACTTCTATATAAATGTGAAAAGTTTTATATTTTGTTGTAATACAAAAGAAACAAGAGCCATGTTACACATGGTTAATCGACCCACCAGGAAGAAGTTACCTGAAGGTTGTTCTTTCATACATTTTAGTACTTGGTGAGAGGGAATCCTTAAAAAGTTATGGTCATGCTGACTACAGTTTTCAAGTAAGTGGAAAAAGAATAAGGCTTTTGGAATTTTTTTTTCAAGTAAATCTGATAAAGGGGAATAACTCTAACAGTAGGCAAGGTAGAGTTATTGTTCTTGCACACTGCACTTCCAACCAATGTGCTATGTCAGTGTATTAAGTTTGAAGTAAATCCCTAAAGTACTTTTGGATTTATGCTCTGGACAATACTTTTAAAGTGAATCTGATAAAGGGGAATAACTCCAAAAGAAGGCAAGGTAGAGTTATTGTTCTTGCACACTGCACTTCCTACCAATTTGCTTTGTCAGTGTATTAAGTTTGAAGTAAATCCCTCAAGTACTTTTGGATTTATGCTCTGGACAATACTTTTAAAGTAAATCTGATATAGGGGAATAACTCTAAAAGTAGGCAAGGTAGAGTTATTGTTCTTGCACACTGCACTTCCTACTTGCTATGTCAGTGTATTAAGTTTGAAAAAAATCCCTCAAGCACTTTTGGAGTTATGTTTCGGACAAAATTTTTCATGAATCTGATAAAGGGAAATAACTGTAAAAGTAGGAAAGGTAGAGTTATTGTTCTTACTAACTGCACTTCCTCCCAATGTGTTTTTTCAGTGTATGAAGTTTGAAGAAAATCGCTCAAGTACATTGGGAGTTATGCTCTCGACAAAATTGGGGCAGAGACCATTTCTAATATCCCCTTTGCCTTTGGAGTGGGGATAAACAATGACTGCTACTTTCCCTTAACCACTAACACACACAAGTATATTTATACTAAGAAGACACATTTTCTGTTTCCAACAATTATGATTACCTTAAAGAACTTAGCAGTAACAAACAACTACCACCTCTAGTAGGTCTGAATTTTGAAAGTTCTATATAACTGGAGAATTTATGGTACCATAATGATCAAGTCATGTTACAAAATTAAAGTTCCTGACAGACACTGCAGACAAAACCAAACCCAATAGAAATATATCCTAGACAGTTACTCTACATTTAAGAAATTCAATCTGCAAAAAAAATACTTTGTTCTCACTTAACATTATAAACTGAATGATATTACAAATGTATATGATAATGTAACTTTCAAAGCTAATTTGTTGAAGAAACACTTGTATCTAGATACACAAACAGTAAGTTATGTAAAAATGCCAGTATAATAACAGAAAACCAATGTTATAGAGGTACAGTTTTTTTCTGGGATAACCAACATAACAGAAGATTAAAATTAAGACTGTTGGTAAAAAGTAAAATCTAATCATGCAGATGGTTAGCTATAATGTGCTAATGACTTCAGTTAGTTGAAAGGTGTAAATGATGTGTTATAAAGTGAAAATGACCAGTGTTTTAATGAAGTGTTATAAGGTGTACATGATTTCAGTCAGTTATATATGTAAATGACTTACTGGATCAGGACCATTCTGACAAACAAACAAAACATGTACAAATACAATGACACATAGTATAATTTCCTTAATGACGCCTTTGCACAGTAAGCACCTCCACAGAGGCTTCTGATTTTATCTTAAAATAGTTATTTCTATTTGCAAAAGTCTGTCAGCAAGGTGTCATGGTCTGGTGAGGTTATTCTAGTCTTAAGAGAAAAAGTGACAAATGAAATAGTCTTATATGACCATAGAGTGTTTCTGTATGAAAGACAGCAATTCGATGTGACTAGATTAGCTGACATACCTAAAAGCAACAAAAGAAAACAGATACTGGTGTGTTAAGATTAAAAAAGTTAAAACTACCAAGAAAGGGGAGAAACGAAAGCTTATTGTATAAAACATAATCAAAATTAACTGGCTCAGGTGAGCTACAAATGATGGCAGTGAAAACATGTTAACTTAAAGACAGTATTTACAAACTGTGAACCTACCCTGTCAATTTCCTCTTGCATTCTCCTCATCTGTTTGGACTGATCCTCTAACATCTCTGTACAAACAAATATGAAACATTTGTTACAAACAATGCAAGTAAATATTCATTGCCTTACCATTCCTTTCTGAACCTGAATTATCTTTCTTGACAATTGCAGATTGCAAAGTGATAAAAAGATCATCCTTCATACATTATGTACATAAAATCAGCTATATTATATTAAATAACGGAACAAATAGATAATGAGTCAAAGCTTAAAACATATAAATTAAGTGATCAGCAAATGTAAGCAATCAAATAATTGACCTGCTTTGCATATCACAAAACACAAAATGTACCTTATTAATGGTAAACACAAGAGAACCAAAATAAACTTGCATAACTCAGTTAATTATGTTTGAAAGAAAGCATTTTATTCAGATACACAGCTTTGTAAGACCTGTTCTACATTAATTAGAAAAAAACTAGCATTATATATAATTTTTTCTTGATTATTACAGAATTTAAAAACAAGCTTCCATCTGAAAAAGCAGAGGTAATGACTGCTGAGTAATATCAACCAGGTCTATCACTGTCTGTGATAAATACCCCCTCAAACTTCTTTGACAAAACACCGCTCTATGAAAAACCAACAAGAACTCTGCTGATGTGGGGCAATTTAAGTCTGAAGGAAACTATTGACAGTGAATGACCTTTTACATAAAAAGCTTTATCAACAGCAATATTATAACAAGGAGATCTTTAAGGGCAATAATATAACAATGTCTGCAATAAGTTTAAAATATTCCTTGTTTACTGATGAGTACATAAGTCATGTTTTACCCTATAACCAGAACATCCAGCAGATTTTATAGTCAGTGTAGTATGCTTCTAACAGCTGCAGTGATACAGAGTGGACACAAAAAATAGTTAAAATTTCCTTTAAACAAATAGAGTGAGATATGTGGCCTTCAAGAGTGACATTGACAAGCCAAAGTCTGCCCTCTTCACATCATCTCATGAAGGTTAACATATCTGTCAAATAGTTTCAATTTCCTTCAAACAGTTCAAGAGAAGGGAACACAAAATATTCACAAATCATATTGGTACCACAAAATTTAATGGCCTCTAAGTGTGACCTTGACCTGAGCCAGCCAAAATTTGCATTCTGCATATCATCTCACTTCAGTAAGCATTTCTGCTTAACAGTTTCAATTTCCTTCAAGCAGTTCAAGGAATAAGAAATATTCTCACTCATTATATCAGTATGACAATCTATTCAAGAGACACAGAGTGGACAAACAATTGCTATAGAATGGATGAACATCCAGAGGCATAACATTGTACACAAATGTTAAACCATGACTGTTACTTGACAAATTTGAATAATGTTCATGAACACTATAACATGATTCAGGTCTGTCAAGTGAAGGTCTCACTTGAATGTTCACCAGCATCCTGTGCTGAACAAAAATCTGTTAAATAAGGTTGTTTTCTTTTTTTAGTTTTAGATTCAGACACCAAAAAACCAAATTCTACACAGTAGTAAATGGTTTTTCCCTATTATTTCCCTGTAAGTGAATAGAATTACAGAAAGAAAAAAACGAAACAAAAACAAATAATAGCAAAAATGTTGAGACAACATTTGCACAGTGTGTTATACTGCAACAAAAATTAGAGATCACAAACAAAAGAAAGTATGCTGAAAAGCTTGTGAAAAGTATTGTCACAACTGTTAAGTGTATTACATTTTTACTTCACAGTAATTCTGAACAATTCACTCTCATGCTCAATAATTATTGTATAACCCAAGACTGATCCAGTGTTTATAAACTACAATAAAAGCGTTACTTGAAAGCAACTGTGGATAACGTGTACAACTAGTCTACATACAGTGGTACTGTACATTGATGACATATACTAAAACACGTTACATCTGGCTCTATGTACACACAACAATTGAAGTCACAAGCAACTATAAACAACAGACTTAAGTCTACTTATATTAACTGAAACAATATAGACATCTTTCTCACATATTATTTTTATTTTTTAACTTATTTTACTTAACAAGTAGGACACAGTTCCTCTCCTTTACTTTATTGTTGTGTTGTGTAAGTTAAATGTTACAGTGTTCTAGTCTCGTGTGTTCCATATTGAAAAAACAAGCCTACTGTGCTTCCTCTGTGTACATGTTTACTACCTCCCCCTCCTGATGTAAACTTGTTGGTGGGAGTCGCCAACAGGCTAGAACAAGTTAAGACTGAAGAAGTATGATGTTTTGACAGCAACAAGCGAAACTAAGCTTCAAACATTTACTGAAGCAACCCAGAATACATGAGGAAGCAAGTTTGTTAATAATCAAACATTATCTTCCCTTCTAGGCAAGACTTTAATTTAGCATTGCTGCAATTATCAGATCTTACCAAGAATATTTTGTTTTCTACCTAAAAGTACCAAGCCAAACAAATCTCTGAAATAACTGAGTATATTTCATATCATTTCTGTTCCAAGATTGTAGATTACATACAACACTACGAATTTCCTTGCAAATTAAAAAATATTTGTAAAACATTTTAGAAGACTGGAATGGAATTTTTATGCAAAAGAATTTAAAAGACAATTCATTAATTTACATTAGTTTAGCTCAAATGCATTATACCTTTTTAGAAAAAATGCACATTACTCTATGATAAAAGACAAACATGAAACTTGAACACTTCTGGATTTTAAGAAGCAAAAAATGAATTCTCATTTCATAATACATTGTAAGATAAGCTTTTGAAAAAATAATGCAACTTGAACCAAATTATGCCTGGTATAAAATGACAGAATGGTTAATGAATCCCTTACGTTTTCCCACTCTATCAATAGAGTGAATGAAAATCGAAGAGAACATACCATTAATTTTGTCATTCTTTCTTGCTGAAATATAAGAAAAATTTGTTTTATGAATAATTCTGAAAATTCTGACAGGCTGTACAGAAGGTATCAAGAACTTGAAAAATGATGATGTATATATTTTCATTTGTTTTAAGAATTTTCATCTTTGTAAACTTGTTTTAATTTAGTTTTATATAGCTTAAGCTATTACAAATTAAATATTTGCTCCTTAGATATCTGATACATTGCATCAGAACCATATACTTATATTATTAGCTACATGCACACACTTACATACATAAGCAGTCCTGGCAGACAGTCATACATTTATATAAAACTTCGGCTTATTTTTGCCTGTCAGAGTTAATGAATAAACAAACTGAGTTTTCATGAATTCTTATTCCTACAAAACAAATGTTTATGCTGAAAGTATAGTTCAGTTATGGTCTGCCAAGACCAAACAACAGTAGCTTGATCTTCTAACTAATGATACACTAGGTTATATAACTTTGTCTCCTCTGTGTTATGCACAAGAATACGCAGAGCATGAGTCTCTTGAAACATACCCATTTTATCATTCTTTGGTTTGTAACCAAGTTCTCTATTAGAAGAGCCATAAACACGCTCTTGCTCCAGCTGGTTTAAGTTCTGTCGGAGCTCTTCTATCTCTCGCTCTTGCTGCCTAAGCATATCTGAAGAAGTGAGTGAAACGTGTGTGATCTCTTTAAGATTATATCTCACACAGATTCACTTGATGTAGATGTTACATGTCAAAATTCAAATTTTATTTTGACTGACGTTAGAATAATGTTATTTTTAGGAATGACCTACCAGATACTTGACTGGTGCACATATTATCAGTTACAGAAACTAGTATTTGATTACTCAAAGAGAATTAAAAAAAAAAAAAAAGAAAGAAAGAAAAAAAAAAATTCTATTGAAATTGTCATTTCAATAAAACATTGTTTAAAAGCTGACACTTCCTCCCAAATTATCTGTAACAATCTAAAATCAAAATATGATATAAGCAGATAATTTAACTAAGTAATAAAATCAAAGTATTCTGCAGTAACTGTATTTTGTTTCTATTAATTCTTCACATCTATGAAAAAAAAACCCCCAAAAACATGCAGTTCCTTGTATCATTATATACAGGGGCATAATTTAAACAATCTTGGTACAGGTCCACAGTATGATGCCAGGCGCGTAGCTACCAGTACGCAGAATACGCAGCTGCGTACACATTGGTCCAGAAAATCTTTTTGAATAGTTGTTAGTAGATGTTCTATGAGAAAAAGTAAAACAAAAATCGAGTAAAATTGGTGAAAAAAACCCGCCAAAACGCTGCTGAGTCGATCTACAGAAAAAAAAAATCCGGGCGAGCATGCCCCCGGACCCCCCTACGATTTTGCGTACACCTTCAAAGGCCCTTGCTACGCCCCTGGATGCTTCATACCAAATATATATCCTCTAAGTGGTTGAAATTTTGACAAAAAGATCTATAAAGTGTTTTTATTGCCATCCCAACCAGGGTTCTGCACAAAATCAAATTCTTTTAACAAGTTTGGTAGAGGATCATTGCATGACAGATGACTGATGCTGGAAGGCACATGAGCCATATCTGATGGCCGGAGGTTAAATCGCATGGACTGATGCTGGAAGGCACACATGCCATATCTCTAGGTGGCAGGTTAAATCTCAAGGACTGATGCTGGAAGGCATGTGTGCCATATCTCTAGGCCAGAGGTTAAATCTCTTGGACTGATGCTGGAAGGCATACATGCCATATCTCTAGGCCAGAGGTTAAATCTCTTGGAATTTTGCTCCACCTCATGGTTTCATGGTGGTGGGTGAAAAACTCCCAGGGAAACTATACGTTTGGTTTGCCTATTTTTTTTTATCAAAGCAATATGGAAGTCATCTCACTGTTTTGATCATTTTGATGATATAATAAATCAACAGGCACATTTACCTGACATGTATAGTAACCTAAAAAGACAGTAATCACTCATAAAATAAATCATAGATGTTTATTTTTGTGAGTGTTTCTCCATTACAGATCCAATTAAATAAGTATAGAACTGACTTGTATTTTCAAACCATTGTAAAATGAACAGTAATGTTTATGAACAATTCAGGGCTTTTTAGCCTCTTAATGTGATGCATTTTGCTCTATCACAGAAACATTTTAAATGCCCCAGTTCAAAAGAAAACATGAGGGCTATAATGGCCCTGGATCACTCACCTGAGTACTCTGGCTTTGGGTCTGCTGTTGAGTAAGTGTCAGAAGCAAAGTTACAGTTTCTGAACTGAAATGCTCAAAAATATTATATGTTATACAAATAGGAACACCAGGTCAGGGCAAATTTTGACTGGAAGGACACAATTTGAACAAACTTGGTACCTATCCACTAGACAATGCTTCATACAAATATACATAAGACAAAAAGATTGTTTAGGTCATTATTGATCCTAGGATCATAATTTTATAACAAGATTTTCCTTGGATTTAAGCCAATGACCTAGTTTTTGACCCAACATGACACATACTGGAACTTGACCTGACATCACTACGACAAACATTCTGACCAAGAGTGATAATAATGATTTTCTTTGATTTGGTCTTCTGACCTAGTTTCTAATTCTACATGACCCTGGTTCAAAGTCCTCTGAGAGATCATCAAAGCAAACATTCTGTGCAAGTTTCATTAAGACAAAATAAAAAATGTGGTCTCTAAAGTAATAACAAGGTAAACTGTTGACAACATAAGATGCACTTTGCACAACAGACAACAGTCCATCACAAAAGCTCATCCTGAGCATCACTCAGGTGAGCTAAAAATTAAAACAAGAGGGCCAACTGGCCCTGGGTCACTCACCTGAAATGTGGGGGGTATGAGGTCCAAAGAAACACATGGCCACAGAACAAATTCATCAAGGCAAACATTCTTCAAGGCAAACATTCTGACTAATTTGCATTAAGATTGGATCAAAAATGTGACCTCTAGAATACTAACAAGGTTTTCCTATGATCTGACCTGGTGACCTAGTTTCTGACCCCACATTATCCCAGTTTTGAATTACTTAAATAATTTATCAAGCCAAACGTTCTGACTTATTTTCATGAAGATCAGAAGAAAAATGTTATCTCTACAATATCAAGGTTTTCCTATGATTTAACCTAGTGACCTAGTTTCCCACCCCATGTGACCCAGTTTCTTATAAGTCCAAGAACCCAACAAAGCAACATTCTGACTAATTTTTCAATTAGATTTGATAATAAATGTGACTTCTGGAGTATTAAAAAAGGTTTTCCTATGATTTGACCCAGTGACTTAATTTCTAATGCCATGAAACCCAGCTTTAAAATCATCCAAGAATTCATCAAGTAAACATTCTGACCAAGTTTCATTTAAAATGGGTCAAAAATGTGACCTCTAGTGTTTTTCTATTGAAGATTTTCCTATTATTTTTACCAAGTGACCTAGTTTTTGCCCCCGCATGTTCCATGTTTTCAAGTCCTCCAACACTTCATTAAGATGAATATACAGGTCAAGTTTTATGAAAATCAGATTAAAAATATGGTTTCTGCAGTGTAAAATATTTTTTTACAGTTTCGAACTCGTCCAAGATTTTACTAAGATAAAATAAACTTATCCATACAAATGTGTTAACACTACACTGAAGACCTACATGTAGGCACAGTTCCTCAAAGCTCTGTTAATTTAACGTTCTGTTAAATACATTAATCGACTGTTAAATTTAACTGATCTTTGAGGAACTGGGCCCTAAAATACCACAGGTTGACAATAGGCGAGAAAACACATGACCTCACATCAGAATCTTGCACAGGAGATTTGAAAAAGACCAAGTGCGTCTAATATGATTGGTCCTTCTTTCAGTTTGAAATGAGAAGCCTCCTTGATCAGGATGATGATCATAAATCATTCAATAATTTCACAAAAGCTATGCGAGGGAGCATGGTTTTCTTTAAACACGAGGGCCATGATGGCCCTCGATCACTCACCTGAGTATGACTCCTTTTAACAAAATTGTTATGTACCTGATTAATTGACCCCAGATGACCCACATTTGAACTTGACCTAGAAATTACCGAAACAACTTTTCTGCCAAATTTCCATGTAATTTGGACTAAAAATAATACCTATAGAGTTTTAACAAGGTTTTCCTGTATTTGGGTTCTGTGACCTAGTTCTTGAACCCAGATGACCCATATTCAAACTTGAGCTAGAAATCATTGAAACAACCTTTCTGACAAATTTTCAGGACATTGTCTCAGAAAGGGTACTGATGTTTCTGTAAATACCACTAGAATGTGACCACTAGAGTGTTAACAAACTTAGTGTAGACGGACGACAGACGAAGGATATTGATCAATCCTAATAGCTCACCATTTGTTAGCTCAGGTGAGCTAAAAATCATAAAAAGTATAATATTCAGTTGATGGTGTAGTTTTACATGTCTGTTTCAGCTTTTTTAAAATTTATTTGTTTGACCAACATTGTTTGTGTCCTATTTAATTATCAAGATGATGTCAAATTGTTAATAGCATTTTTCAAATCAGTATTGAACTACTTGAGGACTGAACAAAAAATAAGCATATAATAAATTCTCAAAAAAAGAGGATTATGAAGGCTATTTTGAAGATAATTCAATTATCAACTCAATAAAATTTCTGGGTAGGGCAGGTGCTTCATTTTAAATAATGTCCCAATATTTTTGCCTCTAATTCTACAAAATACAAAAAAAAACTTCTGAAAGGAGATCATTATGTAGTAGAGGCATCATTCAGGCACAGATTATGACAAAATATGAAAAGTGTAGAAAGTTTTGTGACTAGACCAACCTTGACCTTTAAAGCAGTTTTAAAATTTGCTAACAAAGGATGAACAAATTTGATAATAATTCTTCACTTTCAAGCCTATTAATTATGTCCATGTCACACATGTCTAATTTCAGTTTGACATAATTAGACAGTATGCTCAGAAATGAGTATTTGTGTTTCTGTAATCCATCATAAGATACTACATTCAAAGAGAGTACTTATGTTTCTGCAAAGACTAGATACTACATCCAGTACTTTTGTTTCTATAAAATGTTTTTTTGTAAACAAAACTAGATACTACATCCAGTAGTTGTGTTTCTGTGAAATGTTTTTGTAAACAAAACTAAGTACTACACCCAGTACTTGTGTTTCTGTAAACATCAGTAAACATCACTCAGTCCAGATATTACACCCAGTGCTTGTGTTTCCATAAAACATCAGTTTATAGATACTATAATTGATAAGAGTACTTATGTACACCAGTAGATACTACACCCAGACAGAATACTGTATTGTGTTTCTGTAAACATCACTATATCTTGCCTCAGAGTACTGATGTTTCTGTAAATACCACTAGGAGATATGCTCAGAAAAGAAACCGGTGGAACCCAGATATGCTCCCCGAAGTGTTCTCATTCATAGGATTTAGAGAATAGTAGAGGAAAACAATAAAATGTAGTTTATTTTGCTGAAAGTAATCCAAATAATGGGTACAGAAATGGATGGAATAACTTTTTAAGCAAAATTAATTTATTTAAATTAGTTCATAATGACATACTGCATTGTAAATACATATTTGCTTTAAAACACAATTTATTGCCTTTATATATAGTGTGTTAGAAAATTATCTGCTGAAAATCAATTTGAAAAGTAACTTAACTTTAAACAAGAGACCCAAAAGCTATTATATAGGGTGTACCAGGTATAGCCTCAACAAAAAAACAAGAAATGTTTGTAAAACATAAATGCCCCCCGGCAGCACCTAATTGCTTGTGGTTGGGCCAAAGCGTTCTCTAGTTATTGATCAGAAACTGTTTTTAGGATCAAGGTCTCTGTGGCCTTGACCTTTGACTTAATGACCTCAAAATAAATAGGGGTCATTTACTGGTCATGACCAACCAGCATACCAAGTTTAGTGAACCTAGGTCAAAGCATTCTCTAGTTATTGATCGGAAACCGTTTTTAGAGTCAAAGTCTCTGTGAGCTTCATCTTTGACCTAATGACCTCAAAATCAATAGGGGGTCATCTACTGGTGATGACCAACCAGCAAACCAAGTTTGGTGAACCTAGGTCAAAGCGTTCTAAAGTTATTGATCGGAAACCGTTTTTAAGATGAAAGTCTCTGTGATCTTGACCTTTGACCTAATGACCTCAAAGTCAATAGGGGTCATCTCCTGGTGATGACCAACCAGTATACCAAGTTTGGTGAACCTAGGTTTTAGCGTTCTCTAGTTATTGATCAGAAACCGTTTTTAGGATGAAGGTCCCTGTGAGCTTGATCTTTGACCTAATGACCTCAAAATCAATAGGGTCATCTACTGGTGAAGACAAACCCGCATACCAAGTTTGGTGAACCTTGGTCAAAGCATTCTCTAGTTATTGATCGGAAACCGTTTTAAGGATGAAAGTCTCTGTGTTCTTGACCTTTGACCTAATGACCTCAAAGTCAATAGGGGTCATCTACTTGTGATGACCAACCAGCATACCAAGTTTAGTGAACCTAGGTCAAAGCGTTCTCTAGTTATTGATCGGAAACCATTTTTAGGATGAAGGTCCCTGTGAGCTTGACCTTTGACCTAATGACCTCAAAGTCAATAGGGGTCATCTACTGGTGATGACCAACCAGCATACCAAATTTGGTGAACCTAGGTCAAAGCGTTCTCTAGTTATTGGTCGGAAACCGTTTCTACCTACATGGTCAATGTGACCTTGACCTTTGACCCAAAAATCAATAGGGGTCATCTACTGGTGATGGACAATCATCCTTCCAAGTTTGAAGTTCCTAGGCCTAAGCGTTCTTTAGTTTTTGGTCTGAAACCGTTTCTACCTACAAGGTCAATGTGACCTTGACCTTTGACCCCTTGAACCTAAAATCAATAGGGGTCATCTACTGGTGATGGACAATCATCCTACCAAGTTTGAAGTTCCTAGGCCTAAGCATTCTTTAGTTATTGGTCGGAAACCATTTGGTCTACGGACCGACCGACAGACAGACAAATGCAAAGCAATATACCCCCACTTCTTTGAAGAGGGGGCATAATAAGTACGAAAATTTACAAAGGGCTATACCTCCAAAATTATGCAACAGAGAGATACAGGGGTCCCACGTTTTACCGGAATCGACCATTTTTACCGGAATCTACCAGAATCGACTTTGCATTACCGGAATCAACCAATATTTCATACATAAGCCAATGTTTTTCAAGATATACAACACTGTTTATTAATATATTATATAATTAACATAATAACAAAAGGAATTTGAAGTATCTTCTAGTGGAAAGATTTTACATGAGAAAGAAAATCGGCAAGTTGTGGAAAAATCCGCATACTGATAAATGCCGGAATCGGCCTGTAATTCATACATGAATTGTATTTAAGTAATACAAAGTTATTTTTCATTTCTTTACATCAGATATAGAATATTTACTAAAGGAATTTAAAGTTTCTTCAAGTGGATAGATGTTGCAAGAGAAATAAAATCGGCGATCTGCAGAATATTTGCGCATACGGATATACGCCAGAATCGGTCTGTATTTCATAAATAAATTGAAAATTAGTCATACAGAAGTTATTTTTCATTACTCTACATCAGAAATAACATATTTACCTAAAGAATTTGAAGTATCTTCGAGTGGAAAGATTTGACAAGAGAAAGAAAATCGGCGAAAATGGCTTATGTATGAAATATTGGTCGATTCTGGTAATGCAAAGTTGATTCCGGTAGATTCCAGTAAAAATGGTCGATTCCGGTAAAACGTGGAACCGAGATACAGTTCTTTTGTACTGCACTCCTTGTCAATGAGATCTGTTATACTATGAAGTTTCATGTTGATACATCTTTATAGTCTTTGAGTTTTGAGCTGGACAAAAAGATAAGGTATGAAGACAAAAAATTCGGTATGAAACTTAACAAAGGGCAAAAACTAAAAAAAAAAATACACAAAGGAGATTTAAGCATTGCACTTCTCCTCAGTGAGATCTATTCACCTATGAAGTTTCATGTTTATACCTTTAATAGTATGTGAGTTATGGTCAGGACAAAAAGCATGATGAATGTGTGGATGGAGGGATGCTGGACAAACAAAGTGGCAACTATATGCTCACACCAAAATTTTTCAAGGAGCAAAAAAAAAATACTAGGGTTTCTGTAGAACATCACTAAACACAGAAAGAGCACTTGAGTTGAGGTAAACATCAGCAGATTCTTTACACAGAAAGAGTATTTGTGTTTCTATAAAATATCAGTACATACTATATTGAGAAAAAGAAGATGTGTTTCTGTAAAACATAACTGAGTAACATGCCCCAGAAAAAGTACTGATGTTTCTGTAAATATCACATTATGTTCAGAAAAGAATACTTGTCTTTTAGCAAAACATCACTATATGCTTTGCCTAAGCATGCTTTTTAAGGCTGATTTTGCAGCTAATATTCTGCCATATTCCCACATACAAAAAATTATTTGTTTTTCCTAACAGACTACAAAAAACTTTGCTCAGAAAAAAAGAAACTTGTTTTTCTGTAAAATATTACTGATACAATACTCAGTTCTTGTGTTTCTGTAATACATCACTGAATAACACACTCAGGAGAGAATACTGATGTTACCGTAAACATCACTAGATACTATACGCAGAAAGAGTTCTTGTGTTTCTGTAAAACATTACTAGATACTATACTCAGAAAGAGTTCTTGTGTTTCTGAAAAAAATTACTAGGTACTATACTCAGAAAGAGTTCTTGTGTTTCTGTAAAACATTACTAGATACTATACTCAGAAAGAGTTCTTGTGTTTCTGTAAAACATTACTAGATACTATACTCTGAAAGAGTTCCTATGTTCCTGTAATATCACTAGATACTGTATTATACTCAGAAAAGAGTACCTGTGTTTCCGTAACACACTATATGCTATGCTCAGAAAAGAGCATTGTTACTTAAAAAGATATCTTTTTCCATTAGAATACATCTAGAAATACATCTATTCAGAAAAGTACATGCTTTTCTTCAGATCATAGACTGAATAATGCTAATAATAATACAGTTTATTCTGAAAATTTCTTATATTATCATGGAACATAGGAATCTGGACAATTGCCCTCACAGACAATTCCCTGCTCCTTTATTTACAGATTTTTGTTACCTTGAACATTCTCCTCCCTTCATTTTGTCACCTCAGACAATTCCCCTCCCTTCATTCTGTCACCTCAGACAATTCTCCTCCCTTCATTTTGTTACCTCAGACAATAATTATTGCCCTCCCTTCATTTTGTCACCTCAGACAATTCCCCTCCCTTCATTTCATTACCTTAGACAATTCCCTCCCTCGTCTCATATTCTTTTTGGGGTGGACAATTCCTCTAATGTCTTTTTTTTTCTCAAAGTTATCTTCTAAGAGTCCTTTTTTAAAGCTTTGATTATAATAAAAAACCATCTTTAATTAATCAATAAATCTGATATATTATTGTAATTTCAATCAAACTGTATTTAAGATCTCTAATGACAGATGTTAGGTATGTAAAGAGCACCTGGTTTTAAAAACAGTAATTATGTTATTTATTTGATTTCAAAACCAAACATTTAACTCAAAGTGATAACAAAAATTCTTTTTATGACTGACACTGCATAATTAACAAATAAATAAATAATTCATTCTCTTCCCAGCAAAAAGAACAGGTTACCAAAGCATCTTAACTTTATGACACCTTCTAGAAGCCTTTTACCTGTCAATGGTGTCATTCTAGTGTCATTCTGTGAACAAAATGGAAGAGTGGTTAGGAAAAAAAAATATTGAGTGAAGATTTCCAGTAGCAACGCAGCAACAATTACAACACAGCAAGTTTGGCGCCACCCAGGCACATTTTTCTGGCTACGGGTAGATTGCAAGACACAGTTTTATTGACAGGTATACCGGAGAAAATTGCCTCGCTTTCGATTGGATGATCAGTAAAGTGACAGTTTAAGCTACTGAAATAAACATTGTAACGTCACTTTTTACCGCTTTCCGAATATGTGAAACTCTAATCAGTTTTGCAAGTCATAGTGAAATGTTAACGTAAAGGTAAATGCGTAGTTCAATAGTGTTTACAAAATTGTGAGAGAACACCTGTGTTTTTATAATCTTTGCAGTCACATGATCGTTTCAACCAATGAAAATTTTTTGCAAGATTTTTCAGTCGTGGGGATATTGGTACACTTTCATTGGTCATTTCTAGTTCATTGTAAAGGTCAATATCATAAATCTACTGTTGATAAAGCAGCGGAGTGCATTCACATAGCTGCTAAGACAGCATAATGGTCAAGCATATACATTTTAATTAGGTCATGGTTCCTTTGTTTATTTACTACACAAAAACATGTTTTATATTTCAATGGAATACAAAATTCTATTGATCAAAAAGAATGTATCTATAGGTACTTTTTCTTTTCGTTGCTGTCTTCCGGCAGGGGGTCATCAAGTTTTGCATCAGAAATAAAGCATGATAATAACGTCTCATTTGATTAGAATTCAGCTACACAAAGTGTATCCAAGTGTCTAAAATTCTTTTTTGTAAAGACTATTTCTTGTCCGCCTCAAAAAAAAAAAAATGAAAGGGGAATTGTCCAGGGTGTCAGAGGAAATCTGTCCGGGATGACAACGATGAAGGTAGGGGAAATGATTGGGATAACAAAATCCTGTAAAAATAAATGAGCAGGAAATTGTCCAGGATCCTGGAATACAGGCTCGCTAAAACAGTATTCAGAAAGTAACTTGTGGTATGGAATATCAGTAACTTTATAAAAGGAACTTTTTCCTACAGATCATCATTACATCTTATTGTGCTTAGAAAAACAACTGTATTTCTTTACAATTCCAATAGACTTAACCTTCTTAATTACCTGACTCATTTGCATTTAATAAAAAAAACACTTTCAAATTTATTGTTACATTTTTATCCTTTTCTTTGTTGCTGATTGGAGTGCACCTTTTGCCTTATTTTAAAGAGCACATCTGCACTGTAGTTGCTTCCCTTAGACAATTACACTGAATACTTAAATCTATTCTGTAAGCAACAATCTTAGATTTATTTCATTTCACATCAAGAGGGCCATGATGGTCCTTATCGCTCCTCAGAACCATTTTAGTTATTGTTCAATCATTTTTTTTCTCTATGTAACTTCCAAAAATAGAACAAAGATCAGTATGTCAAGGTTAAAATATGTTTCCAAAACTGTCTGTGTGTTTCAAATTTGATAAAGGGCCACCTTATGAACATTTCTGTGAAATCATTTTGAAATTCAGCTGGTGATTTGAGATTTTCAAAGTTTTTTTTCTTAAGGTTGCCATGGCAACCAGGGTTTTGAAATGGAACCATTTTATTATAAGGAATTTGAAAAGGGACCAACTGAGAAACATTCCTGTTAAGTTTGGTTTAAATAAGCCCTGTAGTTAGGAGGAGATGCTGTCTGAAGAAACGTGTCGATGACAAACAACAGACAGCCACCTATCCCAACAGGTCACCCTCAAGCACTTTGTGCTCAGGTGAGCTAAAACAATTCAGTTCCTTCTTTTCAAAATAATACAAGAGTTGTCAGAATGACACTGATGCCCCCTGAAGTGCAAAAAAAAATCCCCAAGCTTCTTACAAGCCATTTCTCTATAAACAAAAAAATTCAAAAATACATTGAATACAGAAAGACTTAGATCAGGCAAAAAAAAAAAAAATTCCTTGTAAGAGAGGGTTGGATGTAACTTAGTTCATCATAAGTGAGCTGCACTGTATGCTCAGAAAACAGTGAAACATCTAAAGATAACATGCTAAGAAAAGTGTTGGTGCTCCATCTGAACATCACTTGATTATATACTCAGACTGTAAAAAGAATATATTCAAAATGTACTTGTGTCCCCTTGAATCATACACTCACTACACATGGACTGTGTTTAGAAAAGAACTTGTGTTCCATTTGAACATCACTAGAAAATGTATGTGTTCGAAGTTATGTGTTCAAAGAAAGTTCAGTAAACTGAAAATAGAGAGAGTTCTTTCCCATATAAAGACTACAAAAAAACTCCAAGAACAGTCATACCAGGGGCATTTCTTGGGCGAAATGAGTCCGAATAAGATGTTCTTAGAGGCATGGTTGCTGCTCGACCAAATGCTAAAGAAAATTATCAGAATAAATTAATCAAAAAGTAACTTAATCTAACCATGCAAAAATCAAATAAAAAGATGTAATGTATTTATCATTTCACAAGATAAAGGAATATTATTTGCAAATACCTAAATGTCTCTCAGTTCATTTTGTCCTATTCTGTGCTCAAATTTTCAATTCATTTTGCTTCATTAAAATACCTTGCAATACTTACACTGAATTTTAAATGTGTATTTCATTCTGAATGTGTGCCAATAATTAATATACTTTTTGATATCTTAGTCTAAAATATGTTCAAAACAGAGTGGAAAACAATACCAAAATGATATCTAATACTTATCAACCTTGCTGAATTCCATTATTTGTTCAACTGTATGTACATAATTTCACTATCTCAACTTACAAATATTTATAGCCTTACCTATAAACTGCCTGAATGAATGAAAAGGTTAAGTGATAAGTATTTGCTTTGGATTGTTTTTTCTCATGTTAATGTTTATACTCTTTTCATGTATAATATATTGCACAAAAGATGTATGTCTTTTCATTATAGTTTATAGGTCTCCATGTATAAATTATAATGGTAATAAAAGTTGTTGAAGCATGTCAAATGGTCAATAAACCAATAAACATTAAAATCAGAAAAATCTATTGACACCTGTCTGTCTAGCAACTGAAAAATAGTGTTATATTCCAATAACTTGACCTTTCCCATACACTTAAACATAAAACATATAAGTGCCAATCAATATTTGTGTGTTTTTTTCACTAAGTTATTTTTCTGAATGCATATTAGATATTACAAAAGATACCATGATATCTGACTTTACTTTGCCTTGATCTGTAAAATGACCTAAATTAAGATTTTTTTTCTACAACTTAAAATGTTATTACATTTGTTCATTATAATCAATAGTTCTGAGAGAGATTTTCTACTTGACCCAGAAATTTTATATAAAAAGCAATGATCACCTACCAGTTTCATGCATCATTCTTCAATAATATTATCTCCTTATAAAAAAATAAATGTCTTACACTAAAACATTACTTCCATAAACAGTAAATTTAACTGGTAAAATTTTCAGTCAGCTATAACTAGCCAAGTTACTGTTATGTTTTGTAAATATTTTCCCATTACACATGAACATGTTTAAACATATTTACTTTATAACAGTGGTCACTCTCAATTTCAAGGTTGGTAACACCTTAATTCTATATTATACAGTCATAACACATGATAACAATAGGAAGTTAAAGCCATTCTAAATACCACGTTTTATCACAGGTGCTAAAAATAATCTTTCATTAGGTACAAATATTCAAACCAAAAAAATGTACTATCTTATTCTAGTTATAAGGATATAAAATGTTAATCAATGTAAAGCTGAGTTTTGCTTCTGTAGAATACATGGTGAAAACTCTTTACTTTTCAAAGCTCATGTTTACTTATGGATAAATTTTAACCCCCAGTGAAATATGGAAATTTTTCTCATTTGTAAAGAGATTAAAAAATCTTTTTACTAGCACCAAAGTCAACCATTTCCAATACAGACAGGGTAATTTTAATACTTGTACCAAAACAAAAAGTTAGTCTTGACTACAACTGAATAGTTATTTTGTACTGATATTTCAACTTGAAATGGTTACACATTTAAGACTGCATTACTGTAGTTTTTATATTCACACTCACCAAAATAATGAATTTGAAATGTTTTTTCTTTGTTTTATAGTCCTATATAGTTTGACAAGATTTGAAGTTAATATTTTGTCATATCTTTTGGTGTGTTTAAAATTGTCTATATTTTGTAATAGGATAGTTTTTTTTTATAAAACAGATCCCTAAATCCAAGGGTTAAAAAACGTCAATACACCTCCACATCAATTTTTGTATGATTTGAAGTGAAGACCTAGCTTGTATGCCTTTATACAGTCTGAAAATGTTGTTCACGTATTTTTTAAGATAAAAAACAATCCAAATAATATTTTATCTTCTGAAGAACCTATTACAATTGAATGTTATTCTACATTTCCACATTATCTTTTCATATTTACACTATCTTATACATGTACCATGCCACTTTGTTTATAATAGATTTTGTAGTTAATGGCTGAGAGATATGGATTACACATAAGAAAGAATAAACTGGATTACCTTCTTTCCTTTCTGGCATGTCATTCCTCTGAAATAAAATAATAAAGATTGTCACATTTTACATATGTAATCATTATTTCAAAATTGGGGGAATAACAATAGGACATTCTCAACCAAAATCAAGCAATAGAATGAAAAAATAAAAAATCAGACATCACAAAAATAATTACTTTCTAATGCCACAATGGTCTAATTTCTGATACTGATGAAGTAATGTAGATATAGTACTTAATAGCATATAAATATTATGTAATAGATCAGATTATAATAATGTAAATCCTGATACATTTAATATTTCAAAACTCACTGGATTAAAATCAGGTTTGTTTCATTTAAAAGGAAAATTATGTATTTTTCTGCATATTTGTATTGGTTGTTAGTTCATTTAACAAGAGATATTTCTAAAACATGTTTCTATGCCCCCAGAAGCACCTTGTTGTTGTAGAAGTCAACCAACAATGGGCCATGTTGTGAATGGAGTGCAGACAGTGACTCAGATGTGTTCATGGTCAAAGTGTGCCTAGCTTTTGACCTTAACATTTGAGGTAAAAACCTGAGTGTTGCACATGACACGTTCTGATGTGCTGAACACCTCTGCCATGTTATTTTGAAATCATTCAATGCATAAGAGAATAACAGTCTGGACATGAATGTGTGCATATATACAGTATTATTATTAAAGAGTGACCTTGACATTTAAGGTAGGGATGTAGGTGTTGCATGCAGCTCATTGTTTTGATGTGCCGAACATTTGCACCATATAATATATAGAGGATATTTGTTTGTTTTTGTGGAAGATGAGAATTTATTTCATCGAGTGAACACCATATGTGATATTTTCACGAGTGGCGCAGCCACGAGTAAAAATATAAACATATGGTGTTCACTCGATGAAATAAATTCCCATCTTCCACTAAAAAACAAACAAATTTTCTTTTTATTTTATGCCAACACGTCAAAAATGGGTATTTTATGACATTTTTACTCAGGGCCTTCAATAAATTCCACATGGTGAGCCCCAAATCAGTTAATGCGTACTTTGGTCAAACCGTTACTCCGCACAAAAAAAAGTGCAGACAATCTCCAACATATGATAACTTTACTTCTGCTGAAGTAACTGAATACACTTTCATCAAATAACATTTATTTTTCTCTACACAGTTTATCAATATTTATTGAATTTTAGCCATACATACTTTAATTATAAAAGCGGATTAATACCGAGTAATATTCAATCACATAAGATGCAATTGTGCCAATTTTTTTTCAAACTGGACCTGCAGTTTCTAAGATGATTTTTAAAGTTTCCTATATGGACACAAGTCTTGCTCCTGGTGGCCATGTTTTTTTACAGATAGTTAAGGCAAAATTATAGTAAAATCCTGCAAGCTGCTGCTGAGGAGAAGAGCTTCAAAGTTTTCCCTTTATGTTGCCATAGTAACCAAAGTTCTGGATGGAAAGCCATAAATTTCAAAAATCTGAAAGGGGGCTATAAAAGAAACATTCTGGGATAGTGTGGATGAATGGTTACAGAGATGTTGTTAAAAGCAAATTGCTGACATACCAATGCCAAACATTAGGTGACCCTAATAGCTCACTTGAGCTATCGCTCAGGTGAGCTAAATAGACATTGTGAATGTATTATCAACAAGTGTTAGAAATAGTGACACACTACCTGTTCCATGCTAGTTCTTACCCGGTCAATGCCTGAAATAGACAACAATGTTGGTGTGAACATAAAGCATCATAACTGTCAGCAAAGATGACTTTGACACTACCAAGCAAAGACAAGCAACCAGGCTTTGACACAACCATGACCACTGCAGTCAATACTTAATCTAGATATGGTATAAACTTAAGAATTTGTTGCTCCAATTTCACTTAAAAATATGTAAACAACAGAAATATTTTGTTCTCCTTACTCTATATTTGAGAGTCCACAATGAACATATCTTAATTTTCTGTGTTCATGGGGATCTAAGTGTTTCAAAAAGACAATAACACGGAAATTCACTGAATTGATATCCTCCGCCGATTGATACAAATCACTGGAATGAGGCTGTTAAGTGTATTATCAACTTTTTAACAAGATCTTTGACCTTGGATTCGAGTGACAAATCAATTTGATATCTTTATCAATAATGAATCAATGCCCATAATAATTGAGTTGTGCCAAGCAGAAATAGCTCTTATAGTGAATGATGTCGTTCGAGAGAAATGATGTCAAAACAAAGCAGTGGAACAACAGCAATTTTTGGTTTAAACAAGTGAAGAATTAAATTTCTATGCACTGCATGACTCCTTAATAAGATATATATACATATGAAGTTTAATTTTGAAACCTCAAATACTTTTTGAGTTATGGTCCAAACAAACATTAAGTATTAAAAATAACAAAGGGGAATAACTCTAAGGTTATGAAGTGATGAGTTACACTTTCTACATAAAACTATAATAAAAAGTTTAAGGTTTATAACTTTAAAAGATAGACTTTTTAGACTTTTTTCGATACATTCCAAATAAAAAGTGTGACGGTTGGACAGACGGATGAAGAAACAGCTAGACGGACAATGACAAATCTATATTTCTCTTCTCCTCAATGACATCTATGCACAAAGTTTTAGATACCTTAAATACTTTTTGAATAATGTTCTGAACAAAATTTAAGTACGAAACTAACAAAAAAGCAATAACTCAAAAGTGAACAAGTGAAGAGTTACAGTTCCTATATTATGCACGACTCCTTAATGACATCTAAGCACCTATGAGATTTAGTGTTGATACCTCAAATAAAGTTTTGAGTAATGGTCCAAACAAAAATTAAATATAAATAAAAAAAATACAAAGGGAAATGAATCCAAAATTATGAAGATTTACAGTATCTATTCACTGCACTTCTATTCAATTAGATCTAATAACATACATTGTAGTTTAAAGTTCACATCTAGAATAGTTTTCGAGTTTTGTTCTACAGACGGACGGACAATGCCAAATCTATATCCCAACGCCTTTGGCAGAGGATAATTACTCATTTTCTTTTGGTCAAAGAAACCAAACCTTCGAAGGAGAATGACGAAGTCTCAGCCACTGTGACTATTGCAAGGAACTACTTTCTAGACTTTTTTTTTTCGAATTATACATCTATTTTACTGGCAGCGGCTGTCTAATTTTCAATAATCATGACAGGAACTTATGACATACTTTCAAATCATTGAATTTTAGTCGCAGCTCTGCCACTTCATTTGAATCATATCATCGACCGGATTAGATATGTGAGTTTAGTACCAGTATTAGATGGCTCATGAGACTAATAATTTGGTAATTTACTGATTTTGGCACTGGTATAAGCTGTCTTTTTCCATGGAAATATGGTGATTAAATTAATGGGGTAGGCCAGTTGCCTATTTTCTAGATCTTGTAGCAGATTATACTGTCATGACATCAAACCTGAATTCTCCTCCTGCTAGTTATGCAGGTTAGTTATAAATGGCCACTGGCTAGTTATGCAGGTTTGTTATGAATGGCCACTGGCTAGTTAATAATGCAGGTTTGTTATGAATGCCCACTGACTTTCCCTTCTTTGTTGTATTTTATTAGTGCCACAATTTCATCATAAAAAGTGAGGAAAAAAAATGCATATCAGGAAAAACCACAGTCAGAAAACACCGCCTCCCTACACAGTAAAAAAATAGAGAAATAAGCTGAGGATACGGGCATCTCCTTTTAGTATTAAAGTTCCCACAAATTTTCACTGATATCCTTTCAGTATTTGCAGAGAAATAGCGCTGAAACAAAATATTATTCATATCTGTGTTAAATGGTCTGATCGAGACATGCCAATGATATGCGCATCTCCTTTTGGTATTGAAGGTTCCCATACAGTTTCCTTGAAAACCAGTAAGAAGTTCTGAGAAATAGTGCAGAAATGAATGATACTCTGCAAAACTGATCAAGGGCCATAACTCAGTGTTGAAGGGTTCAACCGGAACATGCCAAGGATATGCATATCTCCTTTTGGTATTGAAAGTTCCCACTAGGTTTCAATGAAATCCAGTCAATAGTTGCCAAGAAATAGCTTGGAAACAAAATTCAGACGGACGGAAGGATGGACGGACAATGCCAAAACAATATCCCCCTCCCGATTCCATCAGTGGGGGATAATTAACACTCTCATAAGTTAAAAGCATAGACGAAACACACACATATTACAAAATATTTAAAGACTAAAATGGCTCATCACAAAGTTCTGGACTCCATCCTCAGACAGAATTACATTGTCTTTTGGGGTTATCAAAATCCCCTTAACAGCATAATTATGTAATGTCTATTTTGTAACTGGAAATAAATCATACTGCTTTTGAGAAATATTACTTAGAATAACAGAATTCCAAAAATACCTTTGTTCTCATCCCCATATCTCATCTGAAAATAAACAAAAAAAACAACTGTTTACATGCTGGTCTTATTCTTTCAAAAGTCTTTAAATAGTAACGACGTTTCATCATAGAAAATCTACATAAAACTTGAGTTAAAATTTTTAATACATATAATAATGACATGAGATAAAGTCTGTATATAATGTTTCAAACAGGGCTGTAAGACAAAAAATGTGTGTAGTTGTTTTTTGAAAACATATTTATATATTTATTAATGTCCTTTGCAAAAACATTTTAAAAGAATACTAAATGCGGTTCAGTTTTACTTTATAACATAACTGGTGCCTTATTTGTTACTGCTAACTTTGTTTACTGAACAGCCATAACTTATTTCACTTGAATGTTCATCCGTTTAAAAATGTAAATAAAGTCTAAATGATGGACTCAAAAAAGAAACATACATAAACTGCGAACAACTAAAACATAACAATTTTGTTTAGTGTATTGCCTGTATGGAAAACCACTAAGGTGGATTTCCTGGTGTTATAATGTCTGTCTCTTTTTTGAGTCAAAGTAATGACTGGTTAAGTTTATGACTAAAACTACAACTTGTGAAGTTTATGACAAACAAGCAAAATGTGATATACAGAATATAATATTGTACAGCTATAAATTCAATGATAATACTTGTCACATCTTGTAAAGCTCAGCTTAAGAGTCTATTATTGTCTCTTTTTTGCGTAAGAGAATATGTTTCTTTAAAAACCTCAATATACTGAGGGTTGAAAAATAAGTTGATCATGGGTATAATATCTTAAGAATCAAATTCTGCTCACCAACAAACAAACTCAGACTTCCAGGATCATAATGGTTTGTTTGTTTGTTTGTTTTATTAGGGTTTAATGCCAGTTTAACAGCTAAGATCATATCCCGGCGGTCAGTCCAACTAACCAGTGTTCCTGGATATCCAACCAGTGTACTGACCAATTTCTCTGCAAGTGACTGACTACTTCCTCTCTTGCTTCAGTGGTGAGGGACAAATGACCTTTAGATCAATTATCACGGAGAAATTTTGCAGGCCCTGATGGGGAATGAACTGGGATCATCAAGATTGACAATCTGATGCTTTACTGATTGAGCTAGCCGGGCCGGCAGGATCATAATGGGAGAGATCTCGTATTTTTTTTATTGCCAGTTCAACTATCACTATCATTCTCAATTTAAGTCAGAAATTTTGTACAGGCATTTAATTCAACCAAAGATCTTTAACTTGGCAACATTTAAAGTTAAAAGCCATTATCCACTAAACTTTGAGCGACTTTTGACCAATTTTAAATACCTTTTTAAACATGCTTTTTTTTCACATATAACTGCAAACTTTACAAGTCTTATTTACAATAGAAAGTTTTAGACTCTCTGTATTTCAATTACAAATCTAATTTTGACTTAAATGTCCAAACATGAGCTTTATTTTCCATTGAACTTTCATGCCAACATTCATCATCTGGTCTAGGATGTTATTTAACATTCATCATCTGGTCTAGGATGTTATTTAACATTCATCATCTGGTCTAGGATGTTATTTAACATTCATCATCTGCTCTAGGATGTTATTTTTCAGTAAACAGACAATTTTCATTCCTTTTGAAAACTTGTGGTGAGTTCAAGTCAATAACAAGTTTTTATTATAACTGATATGTTAAACTAGTTATCTTCCCATTTCAATATCTTAAATATAATGAAACTTTTGCATCTTATTCATTTTTCTTTATGCTATAACCTAAGTGACAGCACCAGTACTTTTCTAAATATATACACAAAAACAACTTATATGATAAGCAAAAGAAATGAAATAATCCCATCTACTCATAGTGAGCATTTCGGAAGAAATTAGTGCACAACTATTAGGCTATAATTATTCTGTCTTCCAAAGGGAAGTACAGGTAAGTAACATATCTAGGTAAAACTTCCACTCTTTTTTCAAGGAAAACATCAGAATCATATTTCAGCTAACTCAGAATCATCTTAAAGAAGTGAAAAAGTACAAGGCATAGTGTGCGAAAATTGGAAAAAGGCCCCAAGGTCGCTCACCTGAGGACAGAATGGTATTGGTGTGAAATGCTGTAAGCCAGTGAAAGTGTTTATAGCAAGAACTTGAACAAGAGCTACTGCAACTCGACCTTTTCCTATTTCCAAAGGCAAACACATTGGACGAAGCACATTGTGGTGAAGGGTTTTCAAAGGCAACGTCATTTAGAATAATTAATTATCAAATCCATCATTATGGGCAATTTTAGCAACATTCAATAATTTGACCTTGAAGGTCAAATAAAGGTCAAGGTCAAGTTCAGTTTAACCTTCTTGAAGATGTTGTTGAAAGGGTACTTATGTCTAAGTATGAAGACAGTACATCAATTAATAACAAAGATATAGCTAATTTTAGCACCGTCAAGATCATATTGGAATGTTTCAAAAAGTCTGTTTTGTTTTCCATGTTGTTTTGTCCCAGTATGAATCAAATCCATCCATTAATAAACAAAATTATGGCAATTTAAGCAAATTCAATAACTTGACCTTGAAGGTCAAGGTCATATTAAGGTCAAGGTCATACTTGATTAATTCAACATGTCAGTTTTGTAATAAGTAATGTTGCTAATTTTAGCAATATTCAATAATTTGACCTTAAAGTTCAGTCAAA
This sequence comes from Cyclina sinensis, assembly GCA_012932295.1. Taxonomy (NCBI): domain Eukaryota; kingdom Metazoa; phylum Mollusca; class Bivalvia; order Venerida; family Veneridae; genus Cyclina; species Cyclina sinensis. The sequence continues at coordinate 18,795,099 of JAAONU010000002.1, forward strand.
TAAAGGTCAAGGTCAAGTTAATGAAAACCTTCTTGAAGGTATTGTCCAAAGGGTAGTTCTGTCTAAGTGTGAAGTCAGCACATCCATTTATAGTAAAGATATAGCCAATTTTAGCACAATCAAGGTCATTTTAAGGTCAAGACCATACTTGAATTATTTGTTCTCAGTGTTTTTTTTTGTCCCATCATGAATCAAATCCCTCCATTAATAACACAGTTATGGCAATTTAAGCAAAATTCAATAACTTGACCTAGATGGTCAAGGTCATATTAAGGTCAGGGTCTAACTTTAAATGTCAGTTTTGTAATAAGTGTTGTTGCCAATTTTAGCAATATTCAATAATTTGACCTTTGAAGGTCAAACTAGGTCAAATAAAGATCAAAGTCACACTTGAATACCGGTAATTCACCATGTCAGTTTTGTCCTAAATGTTGTTTTGTCTAAGTATGAAACAAATCTGTAAAAGACAAAGTTATGACAATTTAAGCAAAATACAATAACTTGACCTTCACTGTCTATGTCATTTTAAGGTCAAGGTCATACTTGAATCATTCAACTTTTCCGTTTTGTCATTAGTGTTGTTTTTCGAAAAAGTCGAGCTAACAATGTTGGTAAGATGAGGTGAAGGTCAATGTTGACTGCAGGAGAATAATTTGAACAATCTTGGTAGAGGTCCACTAGATGATGTTTCAAGTCAAATATCTTAAGCTCTAGCCCTTGTGGTTTCACAGAAGATGATTTCTGAAAGTTTTACTAAGGAAAACCCATGACCCCTAGGGTGGGATCAATTCTGACACAAGGACCATAATTTGAACAATCTTGGTAGAGGTCCACTAGATAATGTTTCATGCCAAATATCTGAGCTCTAACCCTTGGGGTTTCAGACAAAAAGAATTTTAAGTTTTTACTATGTACATATTAGAAAAACCCATGACCCCGAGGGCAGGGCAAATTTTCACCCCAAAGGTATAATTTGAAGAACTTTGATAGAGGACCTCTAGATGATGTTACATACCACATAATTATCAAAGCTCTGGGCCCTGTAGTTTCATACAAGAAGATTTTTTAAATTTACATTTTTGAAACCCCTTTTTTGGCCCTGTGACCATCTGGTGCAACTAAACTGAACCATTTAACCAAATTTGACAGAGGACCACCCAAGGACCATTCCTGTGAAGTTTGGTCAAAATCCAATAATTGGCTTCAGAGGAGAAGTTGTTTAAAGAAATTGTTGACATCACACGACACACACTGCACAATGACGGACAACAGACAGAGGGTAATCACAAAAGCTCACCATGAGCACGTTGTGCTCAAGTGAGCTAATAAACAAGAGGACCATGATGGCCCTTGATTGCTCACCTGAGTACTTTGGCTGTGGGTTTGCAGCAAGTTAAGCAAACATAAGAAGCAGTATTTCATTTTTAATTGAAGATTTGTAGGTGCCTACAAACCAAATATCTAAAATATCAGTCAATAAATAAAGGCTCTATGACAGAAAGTAGAGATATCTATTATTAGCTATGGTGACCTTGATCTTGACCCAGTGACCTCAAACCCCACCTGTGGGTAGAGGTTCATGCAAGGAACCTACATGCCAAATATCAAAGATATTTGTCAATAAATGAAGGTTCTATGAGGTAACATAGATAAATCTATTTTTAACCTCATTAACCTTTACCCTAATATAATAATTTGAACAAGCTTGGTAAAGATCCACTGACATTTCTTCATGCCAAATTTTAAAATTCTATGCCTTGGGGTTTCAGACAAGAATTTTCTTCTATATTGCTATGTAAAACTTGTGACCCCTCGGGCAGGGCCAATAGTGACCCCAGGGATATTATTTGAACAAACTTTGTAGAGGTCCACTTGACAATGCTTCATGCCAAATTATAAAACTCTTGGCTTTGTGGTTTCAGACAAAGAGATTTTTAAAGATTTTCTTCTATATTGCTACCCTTGGCCAGGGACAATAGTGAACCTAGGGACATTATTTGAATAAATTTAGTAGAGGTCCACTAGACAATGCTACATACCAAATTTCAGACCTCTAGGCTTAGCAGTTTTAGACAAGAAGATTTTTAAAGTTTTTCACTCTTTTTGCCATAGCAACCAGAGTTCTTCATGGAATGAAATCCTTTCAACAACTTTGGTAAAGCTTCATGCAAGGAACATTCCTGTAAAGTTTTATCATCTTTCACTTAGTGGTTTAGGAGGAGATGTTGTTTAAAGTAAAAGGTTCACGATGCATGACAAAGGGCAATCGCAAAAGCTCACCTTGAGCACAAAGTGCTCAGGTGAGCTGAAAAGTGGAAATTTTACTAAGATATATGATGCTATATAAGACAATTAGCAAGTGAATTTCTATTCAAACTGAATCTCCGATTCACATGGACTTAAGAAAACTTCATTGACTCATAATTAACACTTCTTCTTAGGAATTCATGCATTCTTTTTATGAACTCAATTTGTTCATGAACTGTACATGGACAAATAAAAATCTAAGTAAATTCTTAATATGTAAATTTTATGTTATTAAGTTAATAAATTAAGATTATGTACCAAATTTTACATTAAAACATGTATCATGAAAAGTTCATGAACAAACTTCGTATGAATATTACAAAAAACAGTTCATGAGCTTAACAATTCATCTAAAAGGCATATACAGTACATTTCCTTGAACATTTAATAAATGTTATTAGAAAAGTTCATGAACAAAACAGTTCATTTGTAAGGTGTATTTAGCAAAGTTTCTTATGATGGGACTATTTCTACAAATCATACTGCATCATATACGCAGCTTAGCCACTGTCATGTTCATGTACATGTGGAACCAGTATAGTTAACAATTATCATGATTTTTCAAGACAGTGGACAAGTAGTTCATTGAAAGCTTTAATTTCGGTTTTCCACTATACTCTTCAGGCAAAATAGGCATTACCCAGTAACTAGATAAAAACATGTTGGTTCTTCCACTTCTATGCAGTCCATTTGAACTAAGAAAATGTAAGAAATGGCAATATTTAAAAGAATGAACAAAAACACATGGGGACTAATTTTTTCTCTATATGACTGTAAAACATTGAATTCCTAAAACTGAATTCAACAAATGAAACAAAAGAAAATATTAGACATTAACCTCTCTATGAACAACTTGCTTGCCGTCTTGGAAATTCTGAAAAAATGTTACCTGACCTGGTTACACAGCAGTGCTAGCATTAGAAACATATAATTAAGTGAAGTCTACATTGTACTTGTTTCTACCTATAATACCTCTGAAAAATCTAGGTTTGAAAAACGTTCTTCATCAAAATCCCCCTAGGAAAAAATTAGTAGAGAGTAAACATAAGATGTCTTAATTTGACACTGTTGTCAAATCATGAAGCCTAGCTTGGTAGAAAAACAAAACAACTTACTTGTAAAACATCAATCGATAACAGAAATATACTTACAAAAATTTGTGTTACATGACAACAAGAAATGCATAATTATACAAATTTCAATATGCACTGACATACATTATATTGACTAAACAATCATGTATTTTATAACAAGTACACACTTCACAAACAAGCACCACTGTCTGAGACCCTGTGCAGTAAGAATTCTAACCTTACAAACTTTACAGTTATACTGACATAAGTTCTGTATATTACTGAACCACAAGAAGACATTGACAAAACGAAACAAGAGGGCCATGATGGCACTATATAGCTCACCTGAGTACCATTGCACAAAACATCAAGGCTAAAGTATGTAAAGGTTTTGGTTTGTTAGGTAAAAATCTGAAATTTTACTGATAGTTCAAATTTAAATAATCTGAACAATCTTAGTAGAGGTTCACCAACCAATGGTACATACCAAATGTCTAGACTCCAGGCCAAGCAGTTTCAGAGAAGATATTAAAGTATACAGTTATGTTAAGAAATATCCCCTACGGCAGGACCAAACATTACCACAAGGACAAAGTTTGAACAATTTTAATAGAGGTCATGCAGAATTTTTGAACTTTTGGCCTTGTTGTTTCATTCAAGAAGAATTTTAAAGATTCTCCTATATATTTCTAGGTAAAACATGTGAACCTGGCAGGGTCAACAGAGACCCATTTAAACAAGCCTGACACAGGTCCACTAGATAATGCTACATACCAAATTTCAGAGGTCTAAGCTTTGCTGTTTTTCACAAAAAGTTTTGTAACAAAAAAAAAATTTGCCTATGTAAGTCCATGTAAAACATCTGACTACGTTGGCATAGAAAAAAAGCCCTAGGAGCAATATTTGAACAATATTGGCAGAGGTCCACTAGAGAATGCTTCATGTCAAATTTCAGAACCTTGGGTCTTCTGGTTTCATACATGAAGAATTAAAAAAAAAAATATTCCCCAACATTTCTATGTATAACATGTGACCCTCTTAAGCAGGGCCAATAGTGACACCAGAAACATAATTTAAACAAACTTGGTAGAAGTCCACTAGACAATGCTTCACTCCAAATTTTAGAGCTCTCGACCTAGTGGTTTAAGAAAAGAATCTTTTTAAAGTTCTTTAAAAAAAATTGGTAGAGCTTCATGCACAGAACAACCTTGCTAAGTATGACCTAATGGTTTACTGTTTATAGTAAAAAGACGATGCACAACAGACACAGAGCAATCACCTAAGTAAGTTAAAAATCACATGCAGAAATACATACATGATCATGGTGTGAAATATTTATTTGGAAATCGATTTTTAAGCAAAAAGTTTTCAGTAAAAGTAGAAATTATTAAAATACATAGATAGGGTTTTCAGCAATTATGCTATTTTATGCAGTTCCATGTTCAGAAGGGGTTTTAAGCATACATGCCATTTAGGGTTGGATCAGTAATGGGAGATTTGTGGAAAATCGCTGGGTTTTTGGACATCACAACGGGGAAAGAACGAAAACCAAAAAACATGTGTTTCTCACGTCATACATGGTACTTTATTCAACATAGTGAAATAACAATCAGGCAAATGACGTGTCATCTCGTTGCAAACATCAATTACGTCAATCAGGCACTAAGTATTACCCTGGGCAATGACCAGATGTTACTGACAATAAACACTAACGTGTAAGAAAGAGCCGACTTTCGTCACATAATCAACCAATTATCGATTTCGCGTGTCAAGGTTTTGACTAGGTATATTCAAACTTGGACTTAAGTGTGTATTCAACGAACTTTATGGATTTTTTTTTTCTTTCAAGACAAAATGTTGATTTATCAGGAGATTTGGGTGCTTCGCAGGGGTGCTGGGATAAGGGTCTAAATATCAGGAGAACCCAGCGAGTAACGGGAGAATGGCATGTATGGTTTTAAGATACCTTAGATGTATTCTTAGAGTACCTGGCCAACAAGCAAGGTAGAAATCCATTATAAAGGACACTCTGTAATTAAGACCTGTGACTTTCTGAAGGACCCATTATTATTAGAGGAGTTTTACTGCAACAGCAAATAGGAAAAGCCGTCAATATTCAGAAGAAAACCTTAAGAAACATTTTTACAAGAACTTTTGGACAAATGGCGGAAAGATAAAAACAAACTTTTTTGAATTTTTGAAAAGTGAAATATACATGTATCTGAAACATTCCCCCCACCCACAAAGGCAACCAATCAGTCATGTTACATGGACTTCTCAACATGAGCTTAACCTTTGACCTACTGACCTCAAAAATCAATATGGGTCATCTACAGGTCATGACCAACCACACTACCAAATATGAAGACAATAGACCAGCTTTAGTGGTGAAGGTCACTGTAACCTTGACCTTTGACCTACTGACCACAAAATCAATAGGGGTCATCTACCAGTAATGACCAACCTCTACACCAAATCTGATGATTGTATGCCAAAGCATTCTACTTATTATTGGACAAGCTTTCTATTGCCAAGGTCACAGTGACCTTGACCTTTGACCTACTGACTTCAAATCAACAGAGGTCATCTACTGGTCATGACCAACCTCCCAAACAAACCTGAGGACTGTATGCCAAAGCGTTCTCTTGCTATTGACCTTTGATCTACTGACCTCAAAAATGATAGGGATCTTTTATTTAGTAACGGTAACCATACTATGGAAATTGAAGGCTTGAATGGTACTGGACTTATTGAGCAGACATATTTTTCAAATTCAAGGTGACAGTGACCTTGACCTTTCACCTACTGACCCCAAAAACAATGTTGGTTTTCTACTTAGTAACAGCAACCTTTCTTTGAAGTTTGAAGGCTGTGAGCTAAACGGTACTATTGAGCAGACATGGTTTTCAAATCCAAGGTGACAGTGACCTTGACCTTTCACCTACTGACCCAAAAAGCAATAAGGGCCTTATACTCAATAAGAGCAAATATCCTATGAAGTTTGAAGGTGGTGGGATTAATGGTATTTGAGTTACTGATCGGACAAGGTCCGGTCTATGGACGGATGGACCAACCAACCTACTGACTGACCAACTGACATGTGCAAAGCAATATAACCTTGTTTCTTTGAAGGGGGACATAAATATGATGATGAACTTTCCTCTTATCATCATGATTAAGATTATGATGGTGAAAACACCATCTTAATGTAGTTAGACAAGAACAATGTAAACAACACTTAAATAAAAATGTCTAAAGAAACAAAGAGCAGAAACCAAGTAACAAACATAGCTGCTGTAACAGTGGAGTAATCAACACACAGCTGAACACAACAGTTAATCACCTATAGCGTAGTCTCTTAGTTTGTAATGCTAAAGGACAAATAGAACTCTTTATTTAAAGGCACAACATTGAGACAGAAACCCTTCAATATTGCAATATTTGCCCAAAACATAATTTCTCAATATAAGTACCATTTTAAAGTCATCAATCCTATTCTCTTTTTGTCCCTTTCCTTAAATATAAAAAATAACTTTTACCAAAAACAAAATTAATTACCATATACCTCTGTTAAAGTTCCCCTAGGGGATCAAAATCCAATTCCAAGCCTCATAAATGACCTCCCCACACCCACCACCACCCATCCTCCAAGTTAAGTAACACTGAAATGGTCCCTAAAAATTCCTCAGCTGAGGACTACTATTTTTCCAATGACTTGATTCACAATTACATCATACCCCTTGACTGGAAGATGTGTAATACTGGGTATTTTGTGGAATTTCTTCTCAGAGAACTGCATGATTTCAACATCGGAACAGACATTAGCTTCCATTACTGTTGTTGTTTTTGGTACAGACTAATAACCCTATTGACTAGACATGTGAATACCCAGTAAACAAACTGACACTTCGCTAATTATCAATTAATGATGAGAAGTTTGGCAACAGATTGCAGAGTTAAGCAGCTCATTTCAAGTGCAATCCATTTTTACGATCGTAAATTGATACTGCGTCTACACAATAAACTTTTTCTAAGTGGTGCTGCAGGCTACTTTCATTTTCAGTTGTTTGCTTTTCTGAACTTCTGTCAAATTATCAGGTTTATGGATGTTAAGTTTTTTTTTCCGAAGACTGACCTGTCAAGGGGGAAGTACCTACATATTTAAAAAACAAGAGGGCCATGATGGCCCTAAATCGCTCACCTGAGTCTCATTGCTCATGTTACAAGTACCGTTTTTGGTTGTTACGGGTGTTTGTTGTTCGCAAGTTTGAATAAGTTTGCAATAAGTTTGAAGACTCTGGGTGTAATGGTATTCAAATTTTTTAGCAGAAATAGTTTTATTCTACAGGTCCCAGTGAACTTGACCTTTGACCTACTGACCCTAAAAACAATAGGGTTCTTCTAATATAATTACCCTATGAAGTTTGAAGGTTCTGGGTGTAATGGTACTCCTTTTACTGAGCAGAAATAGTTTTCATTCTACAGGTCCCTGTGACCAAGATTTTTGACCTACAGACCCCAAAAATGATAGGGTTCTTTCACTGAGTAAAGACAATCATCCTATGAAGTTTTAAGACTGGGTTAAATGGTACTCCGGTTACTGAGCAGAAACAGTTTTCACTCTAGAGGTCCCTCTGACCTTGACCTTTGACCTACTGACCCAAAAAACGAAGTTTTTTTTTCTACTCAATAAAGGCAATAACCTTGTGAAGTTTGAAGGCTTTGGGTCAACTGGTATTCAAGTTATTGAAAGGAAAGGAAGTGTGACAGACAGACAAACAGACACCCATGGACAGGGCAAAAACAATACGTCTTCATCAGAAAGGCAGGGCTGGGGGGAGACATAACAACGAACAATTGAAGGTGTAGCCCTTGGTGTTTCACAGCAGCAGATTTTTTAAGTTTTCACTCTACAAGTCCTTGTGTAAAATCAAATGACCCCCCCGGGTGAGGTCAGTTTTGACCCCAGGGTCAGGATTTGAACAAACTTGGTAAAGGTTCACTAGACAATGCTGCACACCAAATATCTAAACTCTAGGCCTTGTGGTTTCTGACAAGAAGATTTTTAAAGTTTTTCCTATATAACTCTACGTGAAACATGTGACCCCTGGGGCAGGGCCTTTTTTGACACAAGGGCTATGATTTGAACAAAACTGGTAGAGATCCAATAGACAATGTTGTACACCAAATATCTTAACTCTAGGCCTTGTGGTTTCTGCAAAGAAGATTTTTAAAGTTTTTCCTATAGAAATCTATGTAAAATAAACCGACCCCTAGGGTGGGTCAGTTTTGACCCCAGGGTGATAATTTGAACAAACTTGGTAGAGGTCAACTAGATGATGTTTCATACCAAATATCTAAACTCTAGGCCTTGTGGTTTCTGATAAGAAGAGTTCAAGTTTTTCCTCTATAACTATGTAAAACATGCGACCCTTGGGGCGGGGCCATTTTTGATCAGTGGCCATGATTTGAACAAACTTGGTAGAGGTCCACTGGACAATGCTGCACACCAAATATCTAAACTCTAGGCTTTGTTGTTTCTGACAAGAAGATTTTTAAGTTTTCCCTATATAAATCTATGTAAAATCAACTGACCCTTGGGCTGGGGTCAGTTTTAACCCCAGGGTCATAATTTGAACAAACTTGGTAGAGGTCCACCAGATGATGCTTCATACCAAACATCTAAGCTCCAGGCCTTGAGGTTTTGGAGAAGAAGTTTTTTTAAGACCCAACTTTTAAAATCTATTTTTAGCTCCAGTGAACCAGAAATGCTATGGACCTGAACCATTTGAACAATCTTGGTAGAGCTTCATGCAATGATCATCCCAGGCAAGTTTCATTAAATTTGGCCCTTTGGTTTCAGAGATGTCGTTTGAATGAAAAGTTGATGACAGACGATGGACCAAGACCGATCAGAAAAGCTCATCCTGAGCACTTTGTGCTAGGTGAGCTAAAAATGAAAAAAAAAATTTGTAAGGCGGGTGGGTGGGGGGTCCCCACTTGCAGAAAGCACTTTTCTGTCCCATGTAAGTCAATAGTTTATTTCTACACTTATGATTTTTTTTTTCCTATATATAAGTATAAGCAAAATCAAGTGACCACTAGGGTTGGGCTAAATTTGACCCCAGAGACATGGGTACCAACAATCTTTGTAGGAGTCTTGCTGGTCATCAAGTATTCCAAGTTTTGAGGGAATATCTTTGACAATTTTTGAGAAATGGACCTTAACAGAAAGGTTAACCAAGAAATTTTAAGTTGAAAAAGGGGCATTACTTTGCAAAAATAAATTTGAGGGTTATCTGCCCTTGAGAAATGGTGTCAAATTTTGACAGTGAACACATATTTTTAATATGAAGTAAATAGCTTTGAAAGTTCTGTGAAATGGACCTTAACAAAAAGGTTAACCAATGTCAATGCCAACGAGAGGGTCATGACAATAGCCCCACATTTTTTCTTTGAAATCAAAGGGCAATAATCCAGTGAAAACTGAAAAATTCTTTACTTCTTGCATAACTACAACTCGTAGTTTATTATAGTTTGGTTTCAATACACCCATGGGTGTAGGAGGAATTGTGCACACAAGATTTACTATATATGGCATGAACAATATACCAACAAAGGGCAATAATCCAATGAAAACTGATCCGAGAAAAAATTCTTTATTTCTTGCACAACAACCCGTCATGGTCTATCATGTGTGCGAGTTTGGTTCCAATCCATCCATGACTGTAGGAGGAGTTGAGCACACAATGTACATACGGATGTACGGATGGGCGTGTGCAAATCTATTTGCCCCCTTACTATGTGGTGGGGGCACAACAGAAAACATTGTAAATCCTTGACACTTTAAGTACACATCAAATGGTATATAGCTGTTCACAAACTGTATAACAACAATTACAGAAGAACTAAGTATTTGCTGAAATCCTTTACTGTCAAAGCTTAATTAGTGATAACATTTAAGATAATTGTTAGCTTTTAATAAATGAAATAAACTCCAACTTTTACCAAATCACCAGTTACTGTTTTTCTTTAATACCTAAAACAGACACTTTTGAATCTTTTTATTGACATATTGCTTACTATTGGAGGGACCATGACTGTATTTTATCAAAAGACATCATGATTTTAATGAACTCAATGATGTTTTATATCTGATACAGAGAAAGAAAATATATTTAAAGGAAATGTTCCATCAAAGTAAATGACTGAAAAGCATGAAAGAAATGTATACAACTATTATCCCCCTGCAAGTAAAAGATAACACATGAAATGAATTGAGTCATGTGACCATCACCAATGCTGCTGAAGTTAAAGCTGAAAATAATAATAAATGATTAACAACAGTTTATACCACAACATAAGTACTAGTAACATAACTTGGACCTCTTAATAAGTATGTGAATGAAAATGATCTCATCTTAACTCTTCATACCTTACCACTGACAATAAGAATAGAAGGTGAACAACTGTTTTCACATCAACTTGGTTTCAAAGTCTGTAAATAAAATTACCATGAATATTATATAAAACCTGATGCATACGAATAACTAGCATGAACCTTTTCATCTAAATCTTTCTTGCTCAGATAAAACTCAGCTAAGTTGCTCAGAAAGTTGAACCAAATGTTGTTTTGTCTCTTTATTCTTGAGAAGAATATTCTGTGACTATTATTTACTAGATTGCCCAATGGCAGCCATGTCAAGCCCACCAATGGAAAGCCACCTCTGAGGATGGGACTAACAATGAAAAATGTATGATGTTGAATGATATCAGATTTGCTGAATGTCCTCTATCAATGAGTCAAGTCACTTTGATACATATTGTGTTATGTTTAAGAGAAACAAACAACAGATAAACCAAAGCAGAACTCATTTTAAAGCCATACAGAAGTAACTGTGACCTTCACACTACACTTCCTCTCATTATTCTTTGTCTCTGTGTAAAGTTTCAGCAAAGACTCTCTTATACTTATTCAATGGGCTGTCATATAAAATAATTAATAAAGGAAAATAATAAAAAAAGAAAGCTTTGCTGAGTTAATACCTTTTACAGGGCATTTCTTCTTAATGTCCTTTATCATTGTGAGAAGTTTCAGCCAGGTCCCTCTAATAATGTGACTAATGAAAAAAAAATAACAAAGGGAAATAATTCAAAATCAAAGCCAGAAAGAGTTATGGGACTTGTGCTCTGCACTTACTCGTATTGTCCTCTATCTCTGTGTGATGTTTCAACAATGTCCCTGTTATCAATACTAGTTAAAAAACAAAAAAACAAATTTGCTGATTTGTGGAAAAAAATGCATGGTGTGAGTCACTGAAGCACCTATATATGAGCATGTCAAGTTGACATATCTTTTGGGACAAAGCCTCTTGATATTTGCAAAAACTGGCAAAAATCAACAAAACAATTGGAGTGTTTGCTTCTAAAAATAGAAACAGAAAACTGTGTATTTGATTCTTAACATAAACTTGTTCTTACATTTCAATCAAATGCAACTCTTTTACTGATGTGGTAGATTATGGGTGTCACCCAGAAAACTGCCTTAGAAATTAAAAGAAAGTGTAACTGAAACAAACTTAAACTTTATTCTCACTTTTGGTCATGTGAGGCTCAGCAGCTTTAACAAATACTTATTACTAAGCATGGACTAAATGACATTTACCATTTAATATATACAGACCTTGAGGACATTTCTTATCATTAAAGTTATCTCTTTAAAAGGATGCAAATCAGCTTTATAAAATAAAATAATTTGTCTTGTGCAATTATTATTTCGTGATGTACATAGTGTAGTTTGTTATGTAGATAACATAGTTTGTCATGTGCAATTATAAGTTCGTGATGTACAAAGTTTAGTTTGTTATGTAGGTAAAATAGTCTGTCTTATGCAATGATTAGTTCGTGTTGTACAGTTGAGTCTTATCCCTAGAATCTGGGTAATTCTAAAAGTAATCCATAGAGGCAGCCATAAAAGTAAGTTAAGCATGAGCCAAAGAATTCTACAGGTATTGATCGGAAACCGTTTTGCTGTTCAAGGTCAGTGTCACCTTGGCCTTTGACCTGGTGATCTGTAGAATTCTAAAGGTCATCTATTGGTCATGACCAAGTTTGAGGGACCTAAACCCAAGCTTTCTATAATTTTTGATAGGAAACCGTTATGATTTTAAGGTCACTACGACCTTGGCTTTTGACAGAATGATCCTTAAATCTATAGGGGTCATCTACCGGCCATGACAAACCTGTTCCTGAAGTTTTAGGGATCTTGGCCAAAACGTTCTATAGTTATTGATCGGAAATCATTTTGCCTTTGTACTGGTGACCAGAAAAGCTATAGGATTCATCTAGTGGCCATGACCAACCGGCGTACCAAGTTTGAGGAATCTGAACCCAAGCATTCTATAGTTATTGATCGGAAACTGTATTGCTTTTCAAGGTCACTGTGACCTTGAACTTTGACTTAATGACCTGAAAAACTACAGGGGTCATCTACTGATCATAACTAACCTGTCTTTAAAGTCCTGGGGAGCTTGGCCAAAGCCTTCTATAAAACTTGATTGGAAACTTTTTGCTATTCAAAGTCACTGTGACCTTTGCACGGTGACCCGTAAAGCGAAATTGGTCATGACCAACCTACATACCAAGTCTGAGGAACCTGTGCCCAAGCGTTCTATGGTTATTTATCGGAAACCGTTTTGCTTTTCAAGGTTACTGTGATCTTGGCCTTTGATCTGGTGACCTGATAAAACTACAGAGGTCATCTATTGGTCATGACCAGCCTACATATCAAGTTTGTCAGAGTCTCCCCCAATTTCACCAATATTTTAGGCGCTAATGTAGCACGAAAACGTGACGTCAAATTCATACTAATTAGTTATAGTTTTCTCCCTTTAATATCATCATCATCATAATGAAATATGCACAGCACAAACTAATGAATGTACATAACGAACTAAATTTTGTACAACACGAACATATAAATGCACACGACAAACTGTTGTATCTACATAACGAACTAAACTATGTACAACACAAACTAATTATTGTTCAAGACAAACTTTTTTACCTACATAACAAACTTAACTCTGTACATAACGAACTAATAATTGCACAAGACAAACTATTTTATCTACATAACAAACTAATAAATGCACATGACAAACTATTTTATCTACATAACAAACTAATAATTGCACAAGACAAACTATTTTATCTACATAACAAACTAATAAATGCACACGACAAACTATTTTATCTACATAACAAACTAATAATTGCACAAGACAAACTATTTTATCTACATAACAAACTAATAAATGCACACAACAAACTATTTTATCTACACAACAAACTAAAAATTGCACAAGACAAACTATTTTATCTACATTACAAACTAAACTGTGTACATGACAAACTTATAATTGCACAAGACAAACTATTTTATCTACATAACGAACTGATGAATGCACAGGACAAACTATTTTATCTACATAACTACCTAATAAATGCACAAGACAAACTATTTTATCTACATAACAAACTAATAAATGCACAAGACAAACTATTTTATCTACATAACGAACTAATTAATGCACAAGACAGACTATTTTATTAAACTTGTACATAACGAACTTATAAATGCACAAGACAAACTATTTTATATACAAGACGAACTCAACTTTGTACATCACGAACTTATAGTTGCACAAGAGAAAACTATTTTATCTACACAACAAACTAAACTTTGTACATCACGAACTTATAATTGCACAAGACAAACTATTTTATCTACATAACAAACTAAACTCTGTACATAACGAACTTATAATTGCACAAGACAAACTATTGTTTCTACATAACGAACTGAACTCTGTACATAACGAACTAAATATTGCACAGCACAAATTGTTGTATTTACATGACAAACTAGTATTCATTATATTAAGGCAGTGCAGGCGTTCCATAGATATGGCTCTTAACAGACATACTGACTGCATTTATAAAACAGAGCTATAACTCAGCTACAAGTTTGTACATTATGTTGGCAGTTGAGAAGCATTGTTTATATTGCCACCAAGTAACAACTAAATTCATGCAAACACTTAAAGAGTTATGGCTCTGGACAGCTGACAGATGGACGTAAGGACAGACTATGCCAAAACAATATCCCTTATAAATGTGGCAAGGAATTTCAAAATTGTGTAATGAACGAAGAAGTTAAAAAAAGGTCTGTCATTAACATTTTTGACCTTTAAGCTGTCACTGGAACCTTACCCTCTGAGTTAAAAACCTGTGTCTTGCAAGCAACATGCCATCTCATCAAGGTGAACGAAAATGCCAAGGTATTTAAAAATTCTTCTATGCATGAAAAAGTTATGGCCCAGACAAGCCACCTGGACAGACAGATGCACATACATCAAACTGAGATGCCAATTATGACAACTGTGTTGAGCTATTGGCAAACAGACTCAACAACATAAAATATATCAAAGAATACTGAAGTATACACTGTATGCACACCTTATGTGGGGTAGTGTAAAGTATTCAGTAAACCAAAAAAATAATAAAGATTTAAACATTTGTGAATTTAATTTTGATAGAGGTTAGTGCTAATACTTCATAATAGATCTACTTCATAAATATATTTTTATGGTTGTCTGTGATTAATTTTTCAGCTGACAAGCGTTGTAGAATCAATTTCAGAGGAAAGAGGCACAATAAATAAGACCAAATAAGTGTGACAATTATTCCACCTTATAAAGAGTACTGAAATTGGGAAAAATCACTTTTCTACATGGATATAGCCCCAAGCACTGAAGTATAGTTTTTTTTCTTTAAAGAATGAAAAAAAATTAGGCCTTGTATCCATTAGGGTTTTAATGAATATTCAAATAACAATTTTAGACTTAGAAATAGGGTTGGTGTGAAATAATAGTTGTTTACCTTCTCTAATATAAACACACAAATATAGTTTTGTCTTAAAAAGCTATGACATAGTGTTTTTAATTCACAAGTATATTTAGTATCTGTGTTATGTTCCTGGTACCTGTAATACTGGAAGTGCTGAAATTAATTTTGTGGTAAGATAAAAACAGGTAAGAGAAAATGTTCTGTTCTGTCCTAAATGAGGCAAATTTCTAACAAGTTGCCAGCAGAACAAAGTAAAAGGTTGCTACCAGTTAACAATGAAGGACCATCTTATTTTACAGTTTGAAATCAGTGGCACGGGTCTATGTCAATCTACTGTCTAAAAATTGAAATTGTGTCAACTCATGCCTCTTAGTATAGGATAAAGGCTATGAAGTGAAATCTTCAGCAATAACAAACTGGAGGGCCATCTTATTTTACAGTTTGAAATCAGTGGCATTGGTCTATGTCAATCTACTGTCTAAAAATTGAAATTGTGTCAACTCATGCCTCTTAGTATAGGATAAAGGCTATGAAGTGAAATCTTCAGCAATAACAAAATGAAGGACCATCTTATTTTACAGTTTGAAATCAGTGGCATTGGTCTATGTCAATCTACTGTCTAAAAATTGAAATTGTGTCAACTCATGCCTCTTAGTATAGGATAAAGGCTATGAAGTGAAATCTTCAGCAATAACAAACTGAAGGGAGGGAGCATAGTGCTGGACCAAGGTTTCTTAATGCTGAAAATTTCACTTCGTAGTCTCTATCCAACTTAGTGTTTGCCCCTCCTATTTGATCTTTCACTTTTTTTTTGTTGGCTTCCTTATTTGGCCATTATGAAGACAGTTAAATAGTGGAGAAATCACAATTCTTCATGGATAAATCAATAAGACATTTTATGAGGTTTAAGAGTAAAAGATATTTAAGATTTTCCTACATATTATGTCTAAATAAGCTTAGTAACCCTCAGGGCAGTGCCATTAATGACCCCAGGGGTATAATTTGAACAACCTTGGTAGAGGATGTCTAGATGATGCTCCATGCAAAATATCTGAATTCTAGGCCTTGTGGTTTCAAACAAGAAGATTTTCAAAGTTTTTCCTATATAATTCTATGCAAAACATGTGACCCCTGGGGCAGGGCCAATTTTGACTACAGGGACATAATTTGAACAATCTTGGTAGAGGTCTACTGCAGGAAGCCCGACACCAAATTTCAGAGCTCTGGGCCAAGTGGTTTCAGATGAGAAGACTTTTTAAGTTTTCCTACTGGTTGCCATAGCATCTAGAGTTCTGCATGTAATTGAATTCTTTGAACAAATTTGGTGGAGCTTCATGCAAGGAACACCCACAAAAAGTTCCAATCAATTTGGACCAACAGTTTTAGAGGAGAAGTTGTTTAAAGCAAAAGTTGACAACCCACGACAGAAGAATGATACAGCCCAGTCACATGTGAGCTAAAAACCCAACATGATTAAGATACAAATTTTTTGTTCACTTCCTCTCTTTTTATCATCTTAATGAATGAACTTACTTGGATATTTAAAGCCACTTAACACTGCATCAACTTTATGGTTTAGATAAAAGAGAATTTGCTCAAATTTTTTCATTGGCATTGGTTTAAAAGTTAGCTTGAGCACTTTGAATTAAAGATATTCAAAGCTAAGATAACAACAGATGGGACAACACTGAGTCTGCTTTAGGAACTTTTACCTTTCTTTTTAGCTCTTTGTATATGACCGAGAGCATAACAAAAAGACAGAAAAGTAAACAAGAAACATTGCAATGCAACGAAACCAGGTTTTCTACATTAATGTTTCACAAAAGCTTTGTCATCAAGTGCCATGGTGCATGTTGTGAGCATTTTTTTTAATTGAAAAGTTTTTGGTGGAATTATGGCCTTTTTAATTTTTTACATGTATAATAAATAGATGAACATTAATTTGTATCTTTCATAGTTCTACAGATCTGAAATGCTAATTGTATCTAATTATATGCATATTATTGCAAACAACGAACTTAGGTGCAAATTAATTTTATTCATAATACTAATCTGTTCATTCGATAATAGCAGAATATTATTATGTTGCTTGTCATTTTGTTTGCTTTTCACATTTCGCTGTTTATTATTTAACAAATACATTTATCATTGCTCTATGATAGGGAGTGCCTTCGACCGACACCCACATACTGAAAAAGGAGATAAAAAATCTTTTTAAAAAAGGGTATAAAAGTTATGATATAGATCATAAAAATAAATCTAACTTATTTCCTATCATATCCTTAATCCAAGAATGAAATCCAGGTCATCTTATGGTCACTCCAGTATGTTTCTAATACACCTGTCTTGTAGCTGGTTTCTGTGGTGTAAATGTGATCAAGTGCTGAATGATAATCTGTGGTCTCCATGCATAGAGCTGGTACAGCATTAGCTTCATTCTTCAAGAAATCATACAGTTTCTAGCATATTGAGAGCTGAAGCTAGTCAATGTTCATGTCACCAACAATTACTAATGGCACATTCTGCTGATGTAGTTTTTCGACAGCTGTACATATTTTGTTGGTATTTCCAGGTGGATTACAGTAGACAGAGATGACTTCAAAGAGTACATTGCACTTACAAATCACCACACTTGTACCTTCTATTCCCAATTCTTATGTGTGAATACTGGACAGAATTGCTAGTCCTCGTTTCACATAGATAAATGTCCCAGAATGTGGTCTATTTTGGTTATCGTCAGTGTACAGACAAACTGGATCCTGAAAGTCTTCCATTGCATAGTGTTCCTTACAGTTTTTTTGGCCCATGTTTCTTGCACAACTATAACATCAGTATTCACAAGTCTTTCATCTTTTCAATAGTGTTCAATGTTCTTATGAAGTGATCTTGCATCATGGCATATTATTGTGAGTTCTGACACAGAAATATTTGCTGTTTTCAATACCAATTCTTTGTTAATACGTAGTCTTGCCATTTCCTGCTCCACTAAAGGATCAATTTTAATTTTGCTGGCATCAAAATCTAGAAGAGATACAGTACAGCCTAAGAAAATTTAGAAAATATGAAATTAATATTCACCATTGTCGAAATTAAAAATCATGATTTTTAAAATTATATAACTTTTTTTTTAACAGACAGATGAAGACTGACTGAAGAAAATCCAATCAAATCTTTAATATTTACTCTCATTTCCATCGAAAATCACTGTTTATGAAAGACACAATGACCCTGCATATTGTTCTAAGATTGTATTTCTTTATGTGAACTTTAAACTCTTTCCCACACAAATACGACATTTTAGATGATCTACGCTTGTTCCTTATCTACATAAATACACATTTCTACACCTCTGCTTTTAATCAAAGGTTAAGAAAAATCCAAATATTCCTTCTCCATAAAAACTAACTCAAACGTTTTGTTTTTTTTCAAGGTGTTAAGTAAAAGTTAAAGAGTTTAGGCTTTGCTATTTTTAGAAAAGGATGCAGCTTTAGGTCATGTGATGTGGAAAAGGCGGTAAAATAGTGAGGATATTTTATGGAAAATTACTCATGCTTGTTGTCAAAGGTTATCTCTTAGAATAGCAACCAATAAAAAAAGATGATGTTGTATCACATGTAGGTCACAGGAAGGGTGACTGACAGGTTGTTTCTTTGTCCTGCATCGAAAAAAGATCTGTAAATTTCACTTTCACACCAGAGCTCACATACTGGTATACAAACTAGTTTGAAAAAAAGGTGTTTTAGTTTTTATTTAGGTATGTTATTAACACAGGTGTCAGCTTCTGTGTTTTTGAGTTTATCTGAAGACATGGCACCCTTTGTAAAAAGTTGAAAGCCGCTGTTGAGTGACGTAATTTCTTTGACAGTTGAAGCAGTTCCCTTAAAATAACCCTGATAATTACCATGTGCAACAATGTGCTAATTACCATGTGCAACAATGTGCTAATTACCATTTGCAACAATGTGCTAATTTGCAATGGTTTTGGATAATTCAAGGGAGCAAGGATGCTTACAAATGTACGTTTTTGAAATGTTTTCATTTGTTCATAAAATAGTGTAGTATGTAGCTACATGTCTATGCGAAGTCACTCGAAAGATATTTTACTCCACTACACCATGAAGTCACCTCATTTGTACTGGAGAAAATCATCTTTTACTCGAAGTCACGCTTTTTGCAATTACTCCAAACTTCGCGAAATTTGGACAATCCTCCGGAGCTGTACTGTAGTCCTTCCAGAGATTGGACTCTACTCAGAGCAACATACACCATATGTTTTCCTACCCTTGAACGACATGGCAATTTTATTTTAGTGTAGATCCCTGTGATTTGTGAATTGTCATCATCCTTTTGTCTCATTATTGTTGTTAACTCATATTTTTCAACAAAATCTTGCCACAGGTTAATTATTATTGGACCATACTGACGATCACTATTTTCAAAGATCCAGGAGTCACATACAGGTCTCAGCTGTACAGGTCCCTAACTGCAATCACTGATATGCCACCAAAATGTAAAGGAGAATCAAATATCTGCTGGAGCCGGCAACACACAAAGTTGAACATATTTACACCAACCATGGATATTTCATCTATATTGAAGATTTTCAACTTGTTAAATCTACACCTAAAAGTATTCAGTGAGCTATGGTCCAGTGGTATGCATGTCGCAAGACTTTGGTTACATGGTATACCAAAGAAACTATAAAGTGTATTTCCAAGTACATTCTGAAAACTGCCACAAGTAAACATTTATTATGCATTTATTTATAATATCACCATAGCAAATCAAGCTGGAGCTATCAGTAACAGTAATTTACCCCTATAATATGTCTTTGATCATAACTAAAAGTTTGGTCAAAATCCCTTGAGAAATGTAGGAGTTGCGCTCAGACAAAATTGTTCACTATATATTCCATATAAGGAAAAAAAACAAAGAGCCATAATTAGGTGAAAAATTATTGAATCACAAAACCCCAACAATATGCCCCAGGGCACTTGATGACAAAGCTTCTGTGAAAGTTTGGTCAAAATCCCTTGAGAAATGTAGGAGGAGTTGCGCACAGACAAAATTGTTCACTATATATTCCACATAAGGAAAAAAAACAAAGGGCCATAATTAGGTGAAAAAATATTGAATCACAAAACCCCAACAATATGCCCCAGGGCACTTGATGACAAAGCTTCTGTGAAAGTTTGGTCAAAATCCCTTGAGAAATGTAAGAGGAGTTGCGCACAGACAAAATTGTTCACTATATATTCCATATAAGGAAAAAAAACAAAGGGCCATAATTAGGTGAAAAATTATCGAATCACAAAACCCCTAAAATATGCGCCAGGGCACTTGATGACAAAGCTTCTACGAATGTTTGGTCAAAATCCCTTGAGAAATGTAGGAGGAGTTGCGCACAGACAAAATTGTTCACTATATATTCCATATAAGGAAAAAAACAAAGGGCCATAATTAGATGAAAAATTATCAAATCACAAAACCCCTAAAATATGCGCCAGGGCACTTGATGACAAAGCTTCTGTGAAAGTTTGGTCAAAATCCCTTGAGAAATGTGGGAGGAGTTGCCCACAGAAGAAATTGTTTATGCCTGCCCGGTCGCCCGCCGACATACCTCAATCTAATAACCAGTTTTTTCCTTCAGAAAACCTGGTTTATAAAGAATTGCTAATATCTTTCAAGTAAAACAAATGCTCATTACAATACAATACTGAACTACGTGTGAGATAAAAAAAAATACTTTAGAGTTGCTGGCAACTTTTAATAGTTAACAGTTCAATAACAGAGCATTTTCTCTGCTCTTATATAGCTTGATGATGAAAAAGGTGTCCGAACACACTGTCAGAAATTATACTAACCCCTTGGGGTGTGTCATATTTTGGCCCTTTCGAATCAGACAGTTGGAGTTCTGTAAATCTCTGTTTTCTATTATCAGCCTACATAGAAAATATAATACAACATATGATCATATATCATATAAATTATTTATGTTGTTTTACAAAACTAAGTTTTAGAAATTGTTACTGGATTTAAGAATGTTTGTAAACTTTTCAAATCAAAATTTATGTGTCACCTCTTTTTCATTATCCAATCAATATTTGAGCATTAAAAGTGTAAATATATGTAAATGGAACTAGGAGAATAACTTCATTTTTATAAATAAAAAAAATATATTCCACATTTATCTGTTGAAACTGTTTTGCTACCTTTACCAAAATGTCTACATTAGAAATAGACCTGTATGGTAGAAAGAGCATTGTAGAATTTGAATAATGTTTAAATTTACTGGCTTCAAATGACTGAAGAAAACATTTCCCTTTTGTGATGGAAGATTTTGATTTTCTCACCATAAAGAAGTTTTTCCAAAATGACTTGCTGTGTCAACAAGTATAATTATCACTTTGAACTTAAAGCAATAAACCCAAGTTAAGGATAAAAGTCTAAAGATTAACCTTGACCTTTGGCCTAGAGATGTGACTTCTTTTGCATCAAACATCCCAGCTACAAAAGAAGCTCCTGCTTGATATAGACCCCTCTGCTTTATATATATCTAAAATGTACTTATTAGGTACTTCAAGATACTAAGGCCTGCTTCATCTGAAGTCTGAGAGACTTTTTTTTATCCCTCTGACTGATACTTGAAATGAGGCATTTCAGACTTCTAGACAAAGCACCTGGACTTTGTAAGTGCCTCAGTTTCCTCAACAAACAAGGATATAATTGGAAATGATGGATGCTCCCCAAATGAACACAGGAGTACTGTTACATGGGACCTTGGTTTAAAATCTTATCCGAAAGACAATTAGTAATGTGAGTAGACGAGAGGGGGATTGATCTCACTACCCCTGGGTTACCAGTCCAGTGCATACCACTGGACCACTGATCTGCTCCATATAACAAATTGCTGAAGCGGAGACTTATATAGCATTTCTTTAGTACTGTAGGGGGCTTTATTTGTGCTTCATTTGTGGCTGGGATGCTGAAAGTTATGGCATACATTACTAAGAACATTTCCAGTTGTTTTAATCAGTTATGTCTATGGTGTAAAAACTATAAAGCATTGTCTTATAACCTTCAGACCTTAAGTCATGCCATCAGTGCTGGATGTTGCTGTACACTCTCAACATGATACAAAGCCATAAATAACATACTCAGAATAATACCTTCACCTCTGCTTTCAATTCTGAAGTGAGACCTTGACCTTTAATTATCATCTAATATTGTTGTGGGATGAGTTATGAAAAATTCTTCCCTTAATCTGCACAATGGCATGATCTTCATGCTAAATGTTGCTGCTTTAGGTCACACTAATATAGCCAATACCTTGTATCAGACTAGAATCCTATAATTACAGTAAAAACCTTCCTATACTTTTAAAAGTATATAGTGGCTTTACATGAAGTATATATCTCATGGGGGACTTACAACACATGTTGTAAATGTATTAATAAATAAGTTTATTGGTTTATTGGGGTTTAATGCCAGTTTTAAAACTAAGGTCATATCCCGGCAGTAAGTCCACCTAACCAGGGTTCCTGGGTATCAGTTTACTAACCAATTTCTCCACGAGTGACTGGCTACTTCCTCACTTGCTTCAGAGGTGAGGGACAAATGACCTACAGATGCATTGTCTGAGATCAATTATCATGAAGAAATTTTGCTGGCCCTGATGGGGATCGACCGTATTAACAAATTAGATCAACCTGGAGTCAAATTAGGAGTGCAAAGATAAATATAAGTAAAGATAAAATACCAACTTTTAAAAATGTGTCATCAAAAAAGTACAGACATTCCTCGATGGCTTGAAGTTATCTGGACCATGACCTACACTTTGAGCATTATGGAATTTCAGCCATAAGATGGATACTTCATGTTGTCAAAAATGGCATCAATTTGAGACAAATTTTCCCAGTATCTTACTGTGTTTATAGTGCAATTAATAAAAACTTGAAAATTATCCTGATTAGTAGTGAAACAACAAACTGTCAAGTAAGTGTATCATTAAAATAAGTCAACAAATAATCAATTACCTGGTTGCTAATGCTTTGTCAAAATAATGACTGTCGGCTGCCAAGCAGTTTCACACATAAGTTAAACTTCGACCCATGCAAACAATAAAAGGTGTAAATTGGCAAGGTGGGTCCTTCTAAACACTTCGAGCCATGAAGAAATTCAAGCCATGAAGAAATTCAAGCCACAAGAAACTGAGCCTTGTGTATAATTATAATAGAAATAATATAAGGGGGGAAAATAGGACTTAGCCTCAACTTCAAGCAACTGGGAAATTCGAGTGAAGCAAGATCAAGCTTTCAGGAACAACTGTACTAATTTTGCTGTTTGGATGTTGTATTAAAGTGGTAAGTAGGTCATCTAATCATGCCAACATAGAGAGCAGTAGGTGAAGAAATTTACAGACTGTGATAAGGTATAAAAGTTTCATATTTTATCAGAAATTATCCCTCTTCAACTATTTAAAAAGGTTTATTAATTACTTAATTTATCACAGCAGAAGGTTTACAAGTTTCATATTTTATCAGAAATTTTCCCTCTTCAACTATTTAAAAGGGTTTATTTATTACTTAATTAATTTATCTTTATATTTTATACAAATACTGAAATATATAAGCTAGAGCCTTGCAACGACCTACTGAGACTATTTTACTTTTCAAGGAACTCTCAAGTGACTGTTTTTACACTGAGAATTAAAATTTCAAAACTAGCACATTCAAGTTTAAGTTGTGGCATTAACTTTACAGTAACTTGTAATATCAAAACTAGAGATTGATTTTTGTCTCCATCACATGTCATTTACCATGAAGAATACTAGTTTTAAGAAAGGGGCAGTAAGAATCCACGAACAGAAAACATACATAACTGTGAAATGAACAATGACAAGAGGGCCATAATGGCTAGGTATCATTCATATCTGTGGTTCTGGAGATAACACATAGACAGACAGACATAGACATAAAATACAAAAACTATGTTTCCAAAACGATCATTCCTTAGAAGTTTCATCTAAATCTGACCAGTGATTATGGAGATATACTGAAATGTAATCAATTTTTGAAAAATCAAACACTGCAACACCTATAAAAATCATCTGACAGGAATACGCTGATAATATGCATAACTTTACTTGGTCATATTCTTTGCTGTGAAGTTTTGTCAAAATCTAACCAACAGTTATGGAGATATATATCCCCAACTGTATTAAAATTCGGACAAATCAGGGGCTGCAACTCTGCTATAATCATCCAACCAGTATAAGCCAATACTATGGGTAACTACAATTGCTAATGATCATTGCTGTGAAGTTTTGTCAAAATCTAACCAACAGTTATGGAGATATATATCCCCAACTGTTTTAAATTTGGACAAATCAAGGGCCACAACCTCGCTAAAAATCATCTGACAGGAACACAACAAAAATATGCAAAATTACTCTTGCTTATAATCATTCCTGTGAAACTTTTCTCAACTCGGCTAAAAATCAGCTACCCAAACACATCAATAATAGGCGTAACTACACTTGGTAACGATCATTTCTGTGAAGTTTCATCAAAACCAGATAAGAAGTTATGAAGATATGAACATATGTGTTCAAATTTGGACAAATCAAGGTCCATAACTTTCTTGAAAATCACTGAACCAGAACATGCTGATGATATGCTCAACCAGGCTTGGTACTAGTAAATCATAGCAAGTTCCATTGAAATCCTACCAGTGGTTATTGAGTACAAGCACAGACAAACTTTGTGACATACAGATAGACAGACATACATACAGAATGAGAGAACAAAAACAATCTGTCTCCCATTAGGAGTCATAAAATATCAACAGTAAGTTAGTCATTGTGCTGGGAATGGAAAACAAAAATGTTACAGCAGGACCAAGATATATAAAAAAAACTCTTTAATCTAGGAGTTATGTTACTATTGCAACCCAAAGGTCAAGGTCATCACTTACTAAAGGGGCGCCACCACCAGGTCGACCATAGGGATCATAGCCCTCAGCTATTAGTTGCTTTACCTACAAAGTTTATTAAGGGTTATGATGAAATTTTTCTACAGTATACAGACAGTTCAAGAAAGTCATGACATTGCCTGATTTTTATGACCTGCCTTTCAGAATGAAAATTAAAAAACATTTCTATGCAGTGATAACTAAGTTTAAACTATTGGAGCTCAGGTGGAATAAAAATCAGACAATTTGAATAAAACTGGTAATAAGCTAGTGGCTAATTAATTTATTCAAATCTGTATTTTTTAACTTTAAAAGTACATAAACTAATAAGATTTTATCATTAAAGTTTGATAATACCAGAATCAAGAAGCAGAGAATCAATTGAAAACAAAAGAAGAATACTGCTAAAATTACCACATGGTTGTATACAGATACTTATCTTTATTTCTTAAGAAGATGAAAAATCTATGTTATATGTCATGTATGAGAATCATGGAAGAGACAATGATAATCAAAAGTATCTGCTTTTTACATTGTTGTAACTAGGGATGCAAGAAGTTAACCGGTTAACCTACCGAATAATTGGTTAACCGGTAACAATTTTTCGGTGAGGTTAACCGAAAAAAAAAAAGTTAAAAATATAAACTTTAAACGTAAAAACTACCAAACAAGCGCACCGCGCTGACAATGGTATTTATCGATCGTCATGGTGATAAACCCCAGATGCGCATAGATTAATACAAGTGTCACGCTTATACACAAGACGCCTCGCGTTTATTTGGTAATTGTCACTTTTGCCATTGTTATGATTAACAATTATATATACAATGCGTCTCCTATTTGCAGCTGCCAATTAAGAGTTTAATTGACACTATTGTTTGTTTCCTACTCGCTAAAAACTTAAATTGAGATTTAAGGAAGATCGCCATTGATGATTTCTTAACAATTGACACGTCAAATCAAGTTTGTTTTTCGAAGCAGTTGCAATTTATGTAATGTCTTATTAATTTGTTTTTCGATAGTAAGACTTGAATGTGTAATTAAATAACAGATAAAAGTCTTCGGTGTGATTTTTTTTTTTTTTTTTTTACGTAGGTAGATCTTCTGCAATACATTTCATTATAAGAATGAAACATTAAAACAAAAACAGATTGAAAACGTTAATATTACCGAAAAAGATCGCATACATTTATTAAATGAATTTAAAGCAGTAAGAAATTACAAGGGGAACGCATATGTATCTAATAAGCGATCACAATACTCTTTCGGCCCGCAGGATACAAATAGTAAACACTATCCCATCAACTTCCGGTTTCGCTTTAAAAGTGTACATATCATAAACAGTGACTAGTCAGCACGAAATTATTTTCATTGTTTATCGGTTAACCGGTAAATTTACCGTTAACAGCGTCAGGTTAACCGGTAAATGAAAAAGTTACCGTTTGCATCCCTAGTTAGCAAGTTGTCTTGTCAGTGGTCAAAGCCATTTTATCAGTGTTGTGCTAAGAAGAAAATGTTTAACACAAAATACTACACTAAGTGCAGTCAATGATTGGGCTGCACACAAATATCATAAGAGTCTGACACAGTCTGATCATCAAAGCATCGTCAATGTATACAGCAGATCATTCTGAGTTCTTTGCCTTTTCTTGCATAATATCTAAATACAGCAAGAGATCAAACAATGAGTAAGTGCTATATCTCTATAAAGAAAACAAATGATGCAATAAGGTCAAAGACCAAAGTAGCCATCTCCATGTTGCTTGGCAACTTACTTTTGGGGCTCCTCCCCCTGGCAGTCCATAGGGATTAAAATCCTCCTGCATTTCACGAATCTGTAACATTTTGTTTTTGTTTTTGCATTCTATGTATTTGATGCAGACGTTATGAATACTAACAATAATGACAACATGCTTACAAATACGGAATACCATTAGGGCCATCGTGGTTAGATGTTATAATCCAGAGGGCGACAATGCGATAGTGCGATAATGCCATAGCGACAGTGCAATAATGCGATGGCAACAATGCGATAATGTGATGGCGCCAACGCAATAGTGCGATGGCGACAATGCGATAGTCATATCGTACTGTCACCATCGCATTATGGCCATCGCACTATCGCATTGTCGTCATCGCACTATCCCCTTTTCGCATAATCATACTGTCGTCATCGCATTATCTCACTGTCGCCATCACATTATCGCACTGTCGCCATCGCACTATCGCATTATCGCACTATGGCGTTATCGCATTGTCGACAATCGCCTTCCGGTACACATGCCCACATCGTTTTTTTTTTGTATGTACACAAGCCATTTTTAAGAAATAAAAACAATTGCAGAAACATAAAATGGATGGCTTTATAATACAGAATACCGTTAGGGCCTTCGTGGTTAGACGTTATAATCCAGAGGGCGACAACGCGATAGTGCGACGGCAACAGTACTATCGCGTTATCGCCATCGCATTGTTGTCATTGCATTATCGCGTTATCGCACTGTTGCCATCGCATTATTGCACTGTTGCCATCGCATTACCGCACTATCGCACTCTGGATTATAACGTCTTTCCACGATGGCCCTAACGGTATTTCGTATATAAACCATACAAGACTGCTTAGCACATAAACAAAGATATCCCATCACTGAACATTTAAGCAGTAGTTCATGAAGAGGCTGAAATAACTATTCTCAAAAATTGACCTAGAAGTAATGAATGTAAATGAAAAAACACTTTTTTGATGCCAATAAACATAAAACACATACACTATCATTTACACTAAACATGGTGAAATAAGAATCATGTGAATCTGAACTGTATTTCTACTGTACAAGAACTGATTTCACATAATCATGAACAGATCTTCAACATTACAATAAATCAAAATATTGATTTGTATACACTGAAAATAATATCTGAAACACTGTCAGCACTGGAGATGTGCAGGAACATAATTTTATCATCTAAGCACACTATTAATATCTATGTCTGTATGCTTATAGAAAATGTTTTGTGAAAAGAATTGTGTGCAAATATATGTGTGCAAGTATGCACAAATACATGCATAAGTAATGGATTTCTCTTGCCAATTATTTTTCTTTACAAGGCCTTGTATTTGAAGAGAATCTTTCTTTCTCTTTATTACAACAGTGAATTGAAACACTATTGTTCTCTACTGGAACTATTATTGCTATGCTTAAATTAAAAATCATTGATAAAAAACAGTTTTGAAAGTTAGTCATGCATTAGAAAATTGATTTCTAGCCTCAACATTTCACAAATCTATCACACAATGTTAATGTTTTCTTGTAACACTGTTAATTTTTCCAGCTAATGCCTAAACACAGCTGAGCAGAAACAATCAATGGTTGTAAAACAAGAAGCCTCATTCCACAGTTACAAAAAAGGAAAGATTAAGAAATATTATGCTAGCCTTTCCAGTATTTGAAGGAAAGTACAATGTAAAATACAATGCCTGTATGAAGTTGTCATCTCTCAGAAAAGTAAAATTACTTGCAATATTTTAATATTAAGAAAGGAGCTACTTTCTAAAATCCTAAGGTTTTGGAAATCAACATGATGTTGCTAAGCTAGTACTTTATGGAAGTCAGGAAGGCACCGGTTGTTTTGGTAAAGTTCATTCAGTGAAAATCTGAGAAAAAATATAGATATAAACTATAGTTAAGCAACGATTGGGAAGGAATTTTTTGACAAGAGCAAATTTCCCCTTCCGCCCTGAACAAGAAACCAGTGGAAATGGATTATGCTCCCTGAAGTGCTCTCATTCATAGGATTTAGAAATTAGTACAGAACAAGAGGGCCAATGGCCCTAAAGCGCTCACCTGGGTTCAAAGATGAAAGAAATTTTTATGAATGTAAAAATGCATATCACAGAAATGGACAAATGCAATTTCATTGCCATAGCTCCAAAAACAAAAAGTAGGTCAGTAGGTCAAAATATAGGTCATGAGATGACATTTTTGAAATCGGATTGAAAAGCTGTACACACAGTTCAAATTTCATTGCCGTAGCTTTAAAAGACAAGAGGGCCATGATGGCCCTGGATGGCTCACCTGAGTACTTTGGCTGTAGGTTTGCTGTTAAGCAGTATTTCATTTTTTAATTGAAAATATATAAGTGCCTACAAACCAAATATGTAAAATATCAGTCAATAAATAAAGGCTCTATGACAGAAAGAAGAAATATCTATTATAAGCTATGGTGACCTTGACCTTGACCCAGTGACCTCAAACCCTACCCATGGGTAGAGGTCCATGCAAGGAACCTATATACTGAATATCAAAGATATTGGTCTAAAACCGAAGGCTTTATGAGGTACAGTAGATAAATCTATTTTTAGCCTCTGTGACCTTTAACCTAATCCAATAATTTGAAAAAGCTTGATAAAGCTTGCTTCATGCCAAATTTTAAAATTCAAGGCCTTGTGGTTTCAGACAAGAAGATTTTTAAAGATTTCCTTTTTAACATATTAAGGGCCCCCGGGGCGGGGCAAATTTTGACCCAAGGGCCAACATTTAAACAATATTGGTAAAGCTTCTTCACACAATACTCAACACCAAATATCTAAGGTCTACACCTATTTGTTTTGGAGAAAAATTATTTTTCATGTTTTACCTATATAAATCAATGTAAAACAAGAGAACCCTGGGGCGTGGCCAATTTTGACCCAGGGGACATAATTTGAACAAACTTGGTAGACAATCACTAGACATTGCTACATACCAAATATCAAAGCTGTAGGCATTGAGGTTTCCAGTAAGAAGATTTTTAAAGATTGCCTTTTTTACATATTAAGGGCCCCCGGGGCGGGGCAAATTTTGACCAAAGGGCCAACATTTAAACAATATTGGTAAAGCTTCTTTACACAATACTCCACACCAAATATCTAAGGTCTAGTCCTATTAGTTTTGGAGAAAAATTATTTTTCATGTTTTTCCTATATAACTATATGTAAACCAAGAAAACCCTGGGGCGTGGCCAATTTTGACCAAGGGGACATAATTTGAACAAACTTGGTAGACATCCACTAGACAATGCTACATACCAAATATCAAAGCTGTAGGCACTGTGGTTTCTGAGAAGAAGATTTTTAAAGATTGCCTTTTTTACATATTAAGGGCCCCTGGGGCGGGGCAAATTTTGACCCCAGGGCCAACATATAAACAATACTGGTAAAGGTTATCTACACAATACTCCACACCAAATATCTAAGGTCTAGTCCTATTAGTTTTGGAGAAAAATGATTTTTCATGTTTTTCCTATATAACTATATGTAAACCAAGAGAACCCTGGGGCGTGGCCAATTTTGATCCAGGGGACATAATTTGAACAAACTTGGTAGACATCCACTAGACAATGCTACATACCAAACATCAAAGCTGTAGGCATTGTGGTTTCTGAGAAGAAGATTTTTCAAGATTTCCTTTTTTACATATTAAGGGCCCCCGGGGCAGGGCAAATTTTGACCCCAGGGCCAACAGATAAACAATACTGGTAAAGGTTATCTACGCAATACTCCACACCAAATATCTAAGGTCTAGTCCTATGAGTTTTGGAGAAAAATGACTTTTCAAGTTTTTCCTATATAACTATATGTAAACCAAGAGAACCCTGAGGCATGGCCAATTTTGACCCAGGGGACATAATTTGAACAAACTTGGTAGACATGCACTAGACAATGCTACATACCAAATATCAAAGCTGTAGGCACTGTGGTTTCTGAGAAGAAGATTTTTAAAGATTTCCTATATAAGTCTATGTAAAAGGAAGTGACCCCTGGGACGGGGCCAATTTTTACCCCAGGGAAATAATTTGAACAATTTTTGTAGAGTTCCATTAGAGGGTGCTAAATGCCAAATATCTAAGCTCTAGGCTTTGTGGTTTCAGACAAGAAGATTTTCAAAGTTTTTCCTTTAAGTTGCCATAGCAACCAGAGTTCTGCATGGAATCAAATTCTTTGAACAATTTTGGTAGAGCTTCATGCAAGGAACATTTCTGTGAAGTTTTGTTGAAATTGGCCCAGTGGTTTAGGAGGAGATGTTCTTTAAAACAAAAGTTTACGCACGGACGCACCGACGACGGACATTGACTGATCAGAATACCTCACCTTGTGCACTACGTGCACAGGTGAGCTAATAACTGGTACAGAAATGGATGGCATGACTTTTTAAACAAAATTTATGAGTATTATTTAAATTAGTTCATATAATGTCATATTGCATTGTAGATACACATTTGCTTTAAACACAAATTATTGCCTTTATCTATAATGCATGCGGGAAAATTATCTACCAAAATCAATCTGAAAAGTAACTATGCTTTAATAAAAAGGCCCAAAAGCTATTGTATGGCCTGGACAAAAAATAAGTATGAAAATTTACAAAGAGCAGTAACTCAAAAATTATGCAATAGAGAGAGATGGTTCTTGCACACTGCACTCCTTGTCAATGAGATCTATCATGCTATGAAGTTTCATATTGATACCTCTGTATAGTTTGTGCTGGACAAAAAATAGGGTATGAAAATAAACAAAAGGACAATAATTAAAACAAGAGGGCCATGATACTTTGCCTTTGGGTGTACTGTTGAGCAAACATCAGAAGCTTTTTTAAGATTGTCCCTATAAAAATCTATATGAATTCTACTGACCCCCAGGGTAAAGCCAATTTTCCCTCAATGGGCATAATTTGAACAAACTTGGTAGAAGACCTCTAGACAATGCCCCATTAAAAATATCTTAGTTCTACCCTTTGTGGTTTCAGACAAGAAGTTTTTAAAGTTTTCCCTATATAAGCCTATGTAAAATCAATTGAACCCCGGGGCGGGGCCAAATTTGACCCCAGAAGTATAATTTTAAAAAACTTGGTAGATGTCCACTAGATACCAAATCTCAAGGCTCAGGGCCTTGTGGAGCATGCCGGCCTTTCTGAAACCCCAGTATAAACATTGTTTTTATAATATTATATTGGACATTTATTTTTGGTATTCCTGGCTGAAATATGCAAAATATTGCTAGGAAATTTTTGTGCATATTTTGGCGATGTTATAGGAATATTTCAATATGAATTCACTGCCTTCCCAACCACTGTTTAAACAGAATATTCAGAGTATTTTCTACTTTGTCAAATCTCAAGGGTTAAAAGAATACTGATTTTGGAATGGGACTTTGAATTTCTGGTGCAATAAAAATCTGTAAATTTAACAACTATAGATCAGTAAAAAGCTGACATGCAGGTTACTGTAACAAATCAAAGAAAATTAAACATTTGGTGTTATAACAGATTTTCTGATTGAACTTTGACATGCATATAAGCAACTTACTCTATTTGGGGCCCCACCTCCAGGGCGACCCCAGGGTCGGTAAGAATCCTGTAATTCCCTTATCTGTAACAATATTTAGTAGTTTTCTTGAACTAAATATACTGTAACTGACAATTGACAAATCAAAGACTACTCAGAGACAAAGGACAACAATGTGATAACTTAAGAAACTTAAAACCATTTTTTTTCAAATAGGAGATAAACCATTTGACATTTTTTCCCAGAAGTGTATTTAGACAAGAGCCACTGTAAGCGGGGGACACGCTCAACTTTTTCTTATTTCCAAAGGCAAACACATCAGATGAAGCACATTGTGGTGAAGAGTTTCAAAGGCAACATCATCTAGGATTAGTATTTTCAAATCCATTTATTAATAACAAAGTTATGGCCAATTTTAGCAATATTCAATATTTTTACCTTGAAGGTCAAGTTTTGTCCCAGTATGAATCAAATCCGTCCATGAATAACAAAGTGATGGCAGTTCGAGCAAAATTCAATAACCTGACCTTGATGGACAAGGTCATTTAAAGGTCAAGGTCATACCTGAATAATTCAACATGTCAGTTTTGTAGTAAGTGTTGTGGCCATTCAAGCAATATTCAATTATTTGACCTTGAAGGTCAAGGTCAAATAAAGGTCAAGCTCAGTTTAACCTTGTTAAAGGTATTGTCAAAAGGGTAGTTATGTCCAAATATGAAGACATTATATCCATTAATAGCAAAGATATAGCCAATTTTAGCACCATCAAGGTCATTTAAAGGTCAATGTCATACCTGACGTATTCATCATGTCGGTTTTGTTCTCAGTGTTGTTCTTTCCCAGTATGAATCAAATCTGTCCATACATAACAAAGTTATCAAAATTTAAGCAAAATTCAATACCTTGACAGGCAAATTCATTTTAAGGTCAAGGTTGGATACTTTAAAAATTCAAGATGTCTGTTTTGTCATAAGTGTTGCGTTGTTTAAGTATGAATCAAATCCGTAAAAAAATGACAAAGTTATGACAATTTAAGTAAAATTCAATCATTTGACTTTGATGTTCAAGGTCATACCTGAATTATTCAACATGTCTTTTTTTTCATAAGTGTTATTTTATCTAAGTATTAATCAAATCCATAAATAAATAAAGTTATGACATTAAGTATAATACAGTGACTTGACTTTCACGGTCAAGGTCATTTTAAGGTCAAATTCAAACTTCAATAATTCAACATGTCAGTTTTGTCATAAGTGTTGTTTTGTCCAAGTATGAATCAAATCCATAAAAAAATGACAAAGTCAACGTCCTTTTAAGGTCAAGGTCAAACCTGAATTATTCAACATGTTGGTTTTGTCATAAGTCTTGTTTTGTCCAAGTTTGGATCAAATCCAACTATAAATAACAAAGTTATGGTCAATTTTAGCAAAATTCAATAATTTGACCTTGAAAATGAAGGTCATTTATGAATCAAGGTCTAGTTCATTCTGGTCTACTTGGAGGTCTTGTCCAAAGGGTGGTTGTGTCTAAGTATGCAGACAATCCCACTTTTAATAACAAAGTTATTGCCAAATTCAGCAAAATTCAATACTTCGACCTTGAAGGTGAAGGTCAGTCTGGTCTACTTGAAGGTCTTGTCCAAAGGGTTGTTGTGTCCAGGTAATAAGACAATCCATTAAAAAAATAAAAAAAAATTATGAGCAATGTAAAAGTTTTTGTAGAGCAACAGCAACGACACCATGACTGTAGCAATAACTCTAATTTTTCTTCAAAAAAGTCAAGCTAAAAGTGACTTATCAAACTTATATGAAGAACAAGTCTATCATGTACTAACAACTAACACCTCAACACTTGCCTATATATAGTAACTGACACACCTTCAATTATTCAGGTTGTTGTAAAGACCGAACTAAAATATTCACAATGTTCATAAAGCCTTCATACAATATGCCTGTACACAAAAGCCAACATTTAATTCTCAAGCATCCTGTTTTGTGGAAAGAAAGTCAGTAAAATACTAGTAGGAACTTAAACAATGCAAAAACATGTTGAAAAGAACATTTCTGAGACATGAAAAAATTCAAATCAAAAATCAATAAAATTCTAATGTTTTCATAGAAAAGTGGACTAATAACTACATGTAATTCATTTTATGCTTCTTTCTCATTTTATCTTAGTTTCTTTCATACAATCACTGATAGTTTCAGATCGCACTTTGAATCTGATACAATTACGCACTACAAATGACAAAATGTTGACCAGCAACTCACATCTTCCAGATCAATGCTTTAAATGACAATCTTTTTCATGTTTTAGATTTCAGCTAAAAGTGCTATCAAAGTTTAAAACTACTGAACTCTTTTTGAAATTTGAAAGCATTTGAAAGTCAGGCAACTCGTAAAAGAAACAGAGCTCAAGCACCATGTATCTTTTTCCATGTAACTGAAGAGTAAGATCCTTTTACAGTATTTTCAGAAGAGATCAGCCTCACTGCATGACAACATAAAATATTCAAAGCCATTAAAACTTAGCAAAAGATGTTTTCCAAAAATTACATCAAAGTTTAAAAGAATGATCTTCATCTCAAAATGCCTTTCTTTCAAATTTCGCATGTGGTTTTCACAAAAATTAGCCCATTTTTCTAGCAAAAATAAATAAAAACTTATTCTAAAAATTCTATTATTTGAAGTAAAATATATCTACAAAGAAAGACAGCTAACTTAAATAATCAGTTATGTTTACTTATCCTTTCTGTCAGTACCTACCCTTTGTTGTTCTTCAATTTTCTCATATTTTTCTTTTTCCCGTCGTCGGCGAGCCATAGCCAGGTCCTCTTCAGCCTGATAATGTTCCTCGATCTTCTTCCTCCTCTCAGCTGAACTGTAAACAAGATCAGTAACCAAACTTATTAATGACACTTTTGATGTTTAAGATGTAAAGCTTTCCCTGAAAACTAACTCAAAATTTAATGTTTTTTATGAGAAAATGGTGTAAGGATATATCCAGGAGTACCAAAACTTCTAACTTATTTCACTAAATTTTGTGGGCTTTTTCTTTTTTTGAAAACTATGATATTAGCTATTCAATTTCTCATTTTGAAAAAAATATCATCACTAAAATACAGAAATACTTAATGTACTTTTGAAATAATTATAGTCATGTCTGAAAAATAACAAACAATTGCTCTTCTGATAGGTCTAAACAAGAGGGCCATGATGGCCCTAAATTGCTCACCTGAGTCTCATTGCTCAAAGTAGAAGTATCGTTATTGGTTGTTATGAGTGTTCATTTTTCGCAAGTTTGAATAAGTTTGAAGACTCTGGGTGTAATGGTACTCAAATTTTTGAGCAGAAATAGTTTTACTCTATAGGTCTAGTCGTCCTCCCTGCTACCGCGGCTTCCCTGGTACCGAGGTATTCCGTATTTCCTTTAATTTGCATACTTCGCGCCGCCTATCGGCTGTTGACCTCATTGAAATCGAAAGCGGAAGTCCGTTTTTTGCATCAGGACAAAAATCAACCAAAATATCTTCGTTACTGGTATGTTTTTACTATTTCTTCAAAAAATGTATAAAAATTAACTTTTTTGTTGCATTCCATTCCTAAGTATACTAAGCAACCCTTGAAATAACCAAAAAATCCTTCAAAAAGAAATTGACAAGTCAAGGACGTTTGTGCAGCAGAAGTAAATATGACGTCATACACCGCCCGCTCTCGGGAAAAAAAACTACGGAAGCAAATGTGTGCCATCAAAAAATTTCAATATTGGAATATTTTAATAGCAAAACTTTAAAACAGTTTTTTTATATAGTTCTTCTTATTCTTTTACTTTCTATTTCAGAGAGAGAAAAGCAAGCAGACAAAGATGAGATATGACAGGGCAAATCTTCAGAGAGCCTTTGAAGCCACACAAAAGGGCATGTCGGTGTACAGGGCTGCTAGGGAATACAGAGTACCTGAGTCAACTCTTCGTGACAGAACTCGAGGATTGGTTTCTGTCGATGTGACGGTGGGGTTCAAGCCTTTGGTTTCTTTTGATGAAGAAAAGAAACTAGTTGAACACATATCCTATATGGCTGGGATTGGCTATGGATATAATGTCTCAAAGATCAAGTTCATGGCCAAAGACTATGCTGAACAGCTGGAAAAGTCTGTGAAGTCTTCTGACAGCCTCAGTGATCACTGGTTTTATGATTTTGTAAAGAGGTGGCCAGAGTTGAAAATAGCAAAACCCCAGAAGCTTGCAATATCAAGAGCAAAATCTGCATCCAGAGAAACAATTGACAATTATTACACTGAACTTTACTCTATTCTCAATACCAACGGTCTTATGGATAAACCAGAACGTGTTTTTAATATTGATGAAACTGGGGTATCAACAGAGCACCAACCACCTAAAATTGTCTGTTGTACAGATACCATTCCACAAGCTGTGACATCACCAAAGTCTTCTTTGGTCACAATTATTGCAGGAGGAAATGCCATTGGTAATTCAATACCACCATATTATGTATTTGCTGGGAAAAGGTGGAACCCAGAGTTTCTTCAAGATGCTTGCGTTGGTTCTTCTGGGGAGATGACAAAGAATGGCTGGTCCAACACTCAAGTTTTCCAGAACTATGTCACCAAACACTTTGTGAAAAATGCCAACTTAACACCAGAAGTTTCCACCTTGATCTTATATGATGGACATAAATCACACATCAACCTTACTCTAGCACAGTGGGCTGAACGAAACAATGTGATCCTGTTTGTTTTGCCTCCACACACAAGTCATCTGACCCAACCGCTAGATGTTGGAGTTTTTGGACCATTCAAGAGAATGTACAATATGGCATGTCACTCTTATCTGCAACAGAATCCTGGTCTAACAATTTCAAAATACAATGTGGCTGCACTAACATCAACACCATACACAAAGGCTCTATCAACAGAGAATCTCCAAGTTGCATTCAAAAGGACTGGTATAATGCCATCTGACAGAACTAAAATCTCTGCCACCAGTATTGCGCCATCAGTCATATACCAGAAGACAATATCTTCTGAATCCACAGATACCACTGAAAAGGAACATTCAAATGCAGATATCAACAATGAAACATCAAAAATTTCAGTTCAGTCATTCTTTGCTAAAAGGACTGTAACCCAAGCTGTTGAAAGGAAACCAAAACGAAAGTTCATTCCACCATTCCTTGCTGGCAATTTACTTAAAGAAAAGAACATTGAAATAATGGAACAGTCGTCAAAGAAATCAAAGGTAGAAACCCAATCAGAGAAACAGACAGTTCCACTGCCAAGTACTTCAGGTTTAAACAAATCTGGTGCACCTATACCCCTCTTGTCTGAAGATGAGGAAAGTATTGTGTCTGAAAATGACACTGAAGATTTATGCTGTGTTTGTGCTGACTGGCAACCTGAGGAAATAAGGGGGTGTAACACAATTATTTTTGTTACATGGGGAAAGTGTGACTTTTGCCCACATTGGACACATTTGAAGTACTGTTCAGAGGTGAAAGTATTGCGGAGGGATAGTGTTTTCAGATGCCCTCACTGTCTGAATAAAGAATAAATATAAAGAACCTGTGATTTTTATACAAATTTTTAAAAAATGAACAAAAAAAATTTTAACTGTTGACTTTTCCAAAGTTTAAAAGTTTAACATTATAAATTAACACTCTAGTGTATTTTTTGAATTGTGTGTCCCTTCATGTTCACCATACTTGAAATTTGACAGTCATATACAGAGTTACCGCGGTACCAGGATAGTCTCCCTTAGAGCACCTGACAATATGGCAGATTGTTTTCACATTCACTGTTGTTACGAAAGCTGACATTTGAGAGTTAATTCCCTGTTAATGAGAGAACCAAACATTAATCTCTTCCACTATTATGGAATATTAGTCGGTAAGTTTTATTTACAAATTTTATTTTGATTAGAAATTAAGTGCCGCGGTACCGGGGAGGACCATCCTCCCTGTGAACTTGACCTTTGACCTATGGACCTTAAAAACAATAGGGTTCTTCTAATATAATTACCCTTTGAAGTTTGAAGGTTCTGGGTGTAATGGTATTCCAGTTACTGAGCAGAAATAGTTTTCACTCTACAGGTCCTTGTGATTTTGACTTTTGACCTACTGACCCCAAAAATAATAGTTTTTTTTACTGAGTAAGGGCAATCATCCTATGAAGTTAGAAGGCTCCAGGTAAAATGGTACTCCAGTTCCTCAGGAAAACAGTTTTCACTCTACAGGTCCCTGTGAACTTGACCTTTGACCTATGGACCCTAAAAACAATAGGGTTCTTCTAATACAATTACCCTATTAAGTTTGAAGGCTCTGGGTAAAATGGTACAGTTACTCAGCAGAAATACTTTTCACTCTTCACGTCCCTGTGACCTTAACATTTGACCTACTAACCCCAAAAACAATATGGTTTTTCTATTTAGTAAAAGCAATCATATTATGAAGTTTAAAGGCTCTTGGTGAAATGGTTCTCCTGTTATTGAGTGGAAATGGTTTTCACTCTACAGGTCCCTCTGACCTTGACCTTTGACCTACTGACCAAAAACTAGAACTGTGTCCATAGGACACGGATGCCCCCACTATGCATAAGTGCTCATAAACAAGAGCATGTATATTCTGTATGTAAGATTTAGGTGGGGAACAATTTTTTTCTGTAGTTGCAAATGAATCGAGGTGTTTTGTATATTATTAATGCTCTCCTTTTATTTCAAAATTAGATATTTTATACTGAAACAAGGGCTGTCGGATGGACAGCACGCTTGACTATTCTTCGTGCTTGAAGGTATAATAAAAGCCTGAAATTAAAGATTTTTCAAAGTCTTAAAAGGGGAATAACTAATAAAAATGCTTAACAGAGTTATGGGCCTTGATGGAATGACTCAGTCTACGGCCAAGTTTGAACCAAATATCTGCAGTAGAAGGGAAGAAATAGTGAAAATGAGAAGCCTGCCCTAAAACTTTAACCCGATAGCCACGCCGCAAGTACAAACGACCTCCTTATTCTTTGAATAGTCAACATAAAAATGTTGTAAATATTTATGTACTATGAGGAATCACATTAAAAAAGACGAAGAAAAAGACACACAAGTAATTACATGTTGCTGATATTAAAGTAAGCAAGTAAAATTAAAAAAATTTTACACATGAAAGTTAACTACAGATTAAAGTATAAAAACCCCAGGTGTGTCAGGTCCCGTAAAAAACATTACCCTTCCTTTACTATCATCTACACATTAAGGTTGTTCATCCCTGAAAGTTAAAGCAAAATCTGCCATCCGGTTTAAGAGGAGTTGCATTCACAAAATTTCAGGACGTACGTAGGTACAGACTTACGGTCGTAATTTCGTACGGTCGTACATACTGACTGACTTTGTGGGGGCATAAAAACAGAAGGTTTTTTTTTTTATTCTCAATAAGGGCAATAACCCTGTGAAGTTTGATGGCTCTAGGTTAACTGGTAATCAAGTTATCACATGGAAATGAAGTATGACAGACAGACAAACAGACACTCATGGAGAGGGCAAAAACAATATGTCTCCACCAGAAGGGTGGGGTTGGGGCAGAGACATAACAAGGAACAATTGAAGGTCTAGCGCTTGGTGGCGTTTCAGAGCAGCAGACTTTTTAAGTTTTCCATATATAAGTCTTTGTGTAAAATCAAATGCCCCACGGGCCAGGGCCAAATCTGATCCACAGGTCATGATTTAAACAAACTTGGTAGAGGTCCACTAGACGATGCTGCACCCCAAATACCTAAACTCTAGACCTTGTGGTTTCTGAAAAGAAGATTCTTAAATTTTTTCCTATATAACTCTATGTAAACTAGAACTATCGCTGAATGCGATTCATACCCCCACCAATGTCCTTGACAGAAGACGACATGGAAAGGTGGTTAAGGGAATAACTTTAGTGGCACAAATACATATACATAAAAAGAAATTATCTCTGGTGAAAAAAACAAACAAATTGTACAGGTAATAGTATAAATATATATTGTCAAATCATGTTCGAAACAGTTACAAATAACCTTTCATTTTCCCAATGTACTAAAACAAACAAAAGCAGTGAAGTTAAGAAAATAGCATAATTATGTCAAAATGTAATTAAGAGTGGAAAAACTTTGCATACTGAGCTTACTTGTTCTAGTTTTAGAAATATTCAAGTACATGTTTAAATTTCAGAACATTTTCTAAGTCAATTTTTGACCTTCAAGTGTGGCCTTGACCTTAAGCTGGCACAAGGGTAAGATGGGTTCTGCACATTGCCCAGTTGGGGTGAACATTTGAGTCAAGTTTGAAGAAAATCCTTCCATTAGTATAGAATTTATAGAGCGGACACGACATATTGTCTAGTATTGATTGTAAGTAAATTAAAAGACTTTAAAAGGGGCATAAGTTTGTCAAAATGCAATACTGAGTTATGAAACTTGACCTGCATATCTTACTTGTGATACCTCATATATCTTTTAAGATTTAGGCAAATACCTGTGCTAGTTCCAGAAATATTCAAGTACATGTTAAAATTTAAGAATATTTTCTAAGTCAATTTTGACCTTCAAGTGTGACCTTGACCTTAAGCCGGCACAAAGGTAACATGGGTTCTGCACATAACTTTGTTGAGTTGAACATTTGAGTAAAGTTTGAAGAAATTTCTTCAATTAGTATAGGATTTATAGAGCAGACACGACATTTTGAATAATATTTGATTGTATGTAAATTTGAAGACTTAACAAGAAGCGCCACAATGCAATGAAAACCAGGTTTTCAACGACCAAGTATTGATGTGACAGGAATTAGGAAGAAATATGGCAGTGAAGTAAAAATGGTGCTGTTATTTTGGTACCAACACAGAAAGTTGGTTTTAATAGTTCAAAATAAAAATAAATCAGACACCTGAGTAGCAATGCCAGGCTGTATTTTCTTGTAAGCTACACACATGCCAAAATGAGTATCAATAGGTCAAAGTTTGCTGAAGTTATTGAGTAGAAGCTGAAAATTCTATTGTAAGCAAGTGACCTTGATCACAGACACCTGGGTAGCAATCCCAAGCTGCCCCTTGATATAAGCTACCCATACACCAAGTTTGGGGTCAATAGGTCAAAGCAAACTCAAGTTATTGAGCGGAAACTGAATTTCTATTTTAAGCAACAGTGACCTTGACCTTGATCACAGACACCTGGGTAGCAATCCCAAAGTGCCTCTTGATATAAGCTACCCATATACCAAGTTTGGGTTCAATAGGTCAAAGCTAACAAGTTATTGAGCGGAAACTG
This sequence comes from Cyclina sinensis, assembly GCA_012932295.1. Lineage (NCBI taxonomy): Eukaryota > Metazoa > Mollusca > Bivalvia > Venerida > Veneridae > Cyclina > Cyclina sinensis. The sequence goes on from JAAONU010000002.1 coordinate 18,836,977, forward strand.
AATTTCTTTTTTTAGCAACAGTGACCTTGACCTTGATCACAGACACCTGGGTAGCAATCCCAAGCTGCCTCTTGATATAAGCTACTTATATACCAAGTTTGGGGTCAATAGGTCAAAGCAAACTCAAGTTATTGAGCGGAAACTGAATTTCTTTTTTTACCAACAGTGACCTTGCCCTTGACCACAGACACCTGGGTAGCAATCCCAGCTGCCTCTTGATATAAGCTACTCATATACCAAGTTTGGGGTCAATAGGTCAAAGCAAACTCAAGTTATTGAGCGGAAACTGAATTTCTATTTTTAGCAACAGTGACCTTGACCTTGATCACAGACACCTGGGTAGCAATCCCAAGCTGCCTCTTGATATAAGCTACCCATACACCAAGTTTGGGGTCAATAGGTCAAAGCAAACTCAAGTTATTGAGCAGAAACCAAAAGTTTACGCCCGCCAGCCCGCCGACTTCAGCATTTCAATAAACAGTTTTCACTTGAAAACCTGGTTGATAAAAAGGGGCATAACTTTGTCAAAATGCAATACAGAGTTATGAAACTTGACCTGCATATCCTAATTTTGACACTTCATATATATTTTAAGTTTCAAGCAAATACGTTTTCTAGTTTCAGAAATATTCAAATACATGTTAAAATTTAAGAATATTATCTAAGTTAAGTTTTGACCTTCAAGTGTGACCTTGACCTTAAGCCGGCAAAATGGTAACATGGGTTCTGCACATCCCCTTATTGAGGTGAACATTTGAGCCAAGATTAAAGAAAATCTTTCAATTAGTGTAGGACTTACAGAGCGGACAAGACATAATGTCTAATATTTGATTGTTGAGGTGAACATTTCAGCCAAGTTTGAAGAAAATCCTTCAATTGGTATAGGATTTATAGAGCTGACACGATAATGGAGACGGACGGATGGACCGACCGACGGACGCGACAAAGCGAATCCATTATAGCCCCCGCAACATTTTGTGGTGGGGGTATAACAGGGTTCAAATTTAGCGGTCGCAAACTCGCAAAATGCGAGCGAAAATGAGAAAATGCGAGTGCAAAATTTTAGCACTCGAAATAATTTGCGAGTGCGCCGGAAAATCGGCAGACATCCCAAGTTCTGACTTATCCGAAAATCCACGTTTGCCGGTGCGTGAAAAAATGTCCCTAGCACCGGTCACGTGATCGCTCTACTTGTAGACGCTTGTTGAATTAATCCGGTATACGTTCATCCGATATTAAAGCGTGTAGATGACTAAGACTATTTGTTTACAGGTATGAAACCACCAATTCAGTCTAATAATGGCGTCTAGAAATAGTTCTCAGTTTTCTTCGCTATTTTTAACATTTTTGCCCTAATCTGTGTATTTTTTTCCTGGAATCATTTTGTTTGACTATTTCTGATAGTGTGGTAGCAATTTTATGCTCATATGCATTCAGAATAGAATTCACAGTGTGAAATTGTTTCACATACCCCAATCTGAAAATTAGCTCAGATTTTTTGTTAATTTTATGGGTAAGTTCACATGAGCAGAAATATCTTTCTTGTTTGAAACACAACCCCCACTTTTCTTGCTATTTTTCATGAGTACAGATATAGATCTACAAGAATATGTAAGTTAAAGCTATTTAAAAAAGGTTTTGCTATGTTTTACAGCTCTGTGAACTTTATGAATTTTATATAGAATAAAGAAGGAATCTATTTGGTGGTTTAACACCTACATTTATTTGTCATACAGTCAGTGACAGAACTGTTTGTCCGCAAGTTTTCACATTTTGTAAATATTGCTTAGCTTGTAGAAAACTGATTTTGCTAGTAGAAAAAATGGTCACTAGCAAATATTTGCCAGTAGACAAAAAAGTTAAATTTGACCCCTGTATAAATATGTGACCCCTGGGGTGCAGCCTTTTTTTTAACCCAGGGGGCCATGATTTGAACAAACTTGGTAGAGGTCCACTGGACAATGCTGCACACCAAATATCTTGACTCTAGGCCTTGTGGTTTCTGGCAAGAAGTTTTTCCTAAATAAGTTTATGTAAAACATGTAACCCCTGGGGCCGGGCCTTTTTTGACCCAGGGGACATGATTTGAACAAACTTGGTAGAGGTCCACTAGACAATGCTACATACAAAATATCTTAGCTCTACGCTTTTTGGTGTCTGATGTGAAGATTTTTAAGTTTTCCCTTTATAAATCTATGTAAAATCAACCGACCCCTGAGGTGGGGTCAGTTTTGACCCCAGGGTCAAAATTTGAACAAACTTGGTAGAGGTCAATTAGATGATGCTTCATACAAAATATCTAAGCTCCTGGCTTTGAGGTTTTGGAGAAGATTTTTTAAAAATCCAACTTTTCAAATCTATTTTTAGCTCCAGTGACCCAGAAATGGAATGGACCAGAACCATTTGAAAAATCTTGGTAGAGCTTCATGCAAGGAACATCCCAGGCAAGTTTCATTGAATTTGGCCCAGTGGTTTCAGAGGAGATGTTGCTTGAATGAAAAGTTGATGATGGACAGATGGACGGAAGACGGACAGAGACTGATCACAAAAGCTCACCTTGAGCGCTTTGTGCTCAGGTGAGCTAAAAAAGAATGTATCAGTTTTGAATCTGCAAATGTAGTTAGTTACACTCACGTAAGTTCTCTGAGTGGATCTCGAATGACGGGAGGTTTTCTGTAAGAAGGTGTTTCATCAGCATAACGTGGTGATATTGTCTGCTGGAGCTCTGTTGGGTTTGGCTGGGGAGCAGGTGGAGGTGAACCTGAAATGTAAAATACAGATTGATACTGGCATGCACTACTTCATTTTAGATCTGAATCCCATTTTTAAATTTTAGTCATGAGAGGTGGGTAGTTTATCCTTGCTCTTGCAAAAAGTGTTTTGTATCCCCTTCTTTGGTTAAACAATATAAGCCTATAAAAGTACAGCTTTTCTGTGGTGATAGTCTCATCATGACATATGACAATTTCAAGTACATTTCACCATTCTTATTTTGCAATATACTCTCATCTTATCCATGTCTTGTGGCTAACATACAGATATTATTTTTACTTTCTCACAACATCAGTATTCTGGTCTTGAAATCTGGTCTTCCCTATTAAGTTAAATTTTTTTGTAAGAGGCACCTAGGGTCTGAGTTTAGAAATAAGATTTACCACTAAACACAAGTGCAACTTTAGGAAAAGGCAAACTCACTTCTCTTTGTTTGTAACCAGTCTGGTTCTTTTTGCTGTGGTTCTTTTGGTTGGGGTGGAGGTGAAGGCATTCTCTGTTGATTGGCTGGAGGCATCCACTCTGTTGGAGAATCTGTACATGTATAGAAAAATAACTAGAAATATTCACTTCCACACTCAATCCTGTTTCCTTAAATGAAACTGATTTTGGGGAGAAAGATAAATAAATGTATTTTGAAGCACCAGTGAGCTGGATTCTTTGTATAATTACTTCATAGTGGACAGGAAAGATTTTAAACATGCGCATTTCTTTTACATTGCAACTGATTTAGTCAAACACTTCCTAATCCCAAGAAATCTAAAACAAGAGGGCCATGATGGCCCTAAATCACTCACGTGAGTCTCATTGCTCATGTTACAAGTATCGTTATTGGTTGTTATGGTTGTTCGTTGTTCGCAAGTTTGAATAAGTTTGCAATAACTTTGAAGACTCTGGGTGTAATTGTACTCAAATTTTTGAGCAGAAATAGTTTAACTCTACAAGTCCCAGTGAACTTGACCTTTGACCTACAGACCTCAAAAACAATAGGGTTCTTCTAATATAATTACCCTATGAAGTTTGAAGGTTCTGGGTGTAATGGTATTCCAGTTACTGAGCAGAGATAGTTTTCACTCTACAGGTCCCTGTGACCCTGACTTTTGACCTACTGACCCCAAAAATGATAGGGTTCTTTTACTGAGTAAAGACAATCATCCTATGAAGTTTGAAGGCTCTGGGTAAAATGATACTCCAGTTACTGAGCAGAAACAGTTTTCACTCTAGAGGTCACTTTGAACTTAACCTTTGACCTATGGACCCTAAAAACAATAGGGTTCTTCTAATACAATTATCCTATTAAGTTTGAAGGCTCTGTGTGTAATGGTACTAAAGTTACTCTGCAGAAATACTTTTCACTCTACAGGTCCCTGTGACCCTGACCTTTGACATACAATATGGTTCTTCTATTTAGTAAAAGCAATCATCCTATGAAGTTTGAAGGCTCTGGGTGAAATGGTACTCCTGTTACTGAGTGGAAACGGTTTACACTCTAGAGGTCCCTCTGACCCTGACCTTTGACCTCCTAACCCAAAAAAACAAAAGGGTTTTTTTCTTTTCAATAAGGGCAATAACCATGTGAAGTTTGAAGGCTTTGGGTCAACTGGTACTCAAGTTATTGAAAGGAAACAAAGTGTGACAGACAGACAGACAGACACCCATGGACAGGTCAAAAACAATATGTCTCCATCAGAAGGCCGGGGTTGGGGGAGAGACATAACAATGAAGAATTGAAGGTCTAGCCCTTGATGTTTCAGAGCAGCAGATTTTTTAAGTTTTCCCTTTGTAAGTCCTTGTGTTAAATCAAATGACCCCCCCCCCCCACCCCGGGTGGGGCCAGTTTGACCCCAGGGTCATGATTTGAACAAACTTGGTAGAGGTCCACTAGACAATGCTGCACACTAAATATCTAAAATCTAGGTCTTGTGGTTGCTGACAAGAAGATTTAAAGTTTTCCTTTATAACTCTATGTTAAACATGTAAGCCCTGGGGGGTGGGGGGGGCCTTTTTGACCCAGGGGCTATAATTTGAACAAACTTGGTAGAGGTCCACTAGACAATGCTGCACACTAAATATCTAAACTCTAGGCCATGTGGTTTCTGACAAGTATTTCAGTATGTGCAACCTCTGCAAAGAAAATGAACGGAAACTGTTGGTGGACATTACAGACAGACAGCAGCAAAGTAATATGCCTTCCCTTTTTCAAAGGGGGTCATAAAAATGTGGGACAGAAGGATGGATGGATAGATGGAAGGATGGAGACTATTACCAATAACTATGCCAGGAAAAATCGAATGGCAAAAGCAGGAGTATATGCACTGTGGCACTTGATAATGGTCATTTTGTAATTTATATGGGAAATCTAGGAGTAGTTGCACACTAGAAATATTAAGTAAAATTAAACAAAGAGATATAACTCTGCCAAAATAGTTGACTCGCAAAAGCTGGAGTACTTGATAATGATCATTTTGTAAAAGTTGAAAATCGCAAGGGAACTGTAGGAGGAGTTGGGCACAGAAGATGGACAGAAGGATGGACAGATTAATGGATTGACAGTGCGACTACTATATGCTACCCTTCAGGGGCATTAAAAGCAGTTTAATCTAGATAACAGTTAATAACTTCTACCTCATAATTTTATTTGCAGCAGTTAGGAGTAAACTCTCACTGAGTGAGGATATTTTGATAATCATTGAAAAAATGTTAACTTTATGACATGTAATATTTTACTGTTTTATAAATATCAAAAGAACATTTTGTACTCTTTACAATCAACTTTGGCAAGCTAACAACATTAAGACAACTTAGAAAGTAATAAATTTAGTGATTTTAGTGAAAATAAATTAAACACAAAATAAAGCATTATGCTAGAAAAAACATAAGTGATTTGTCATACAGTGATATGAATGTTCATACCTTTCCTAAAATACCTTTTTACGTCTGTGGACACATCTGCCGAGGGCTGGTGCCGTAATGGACGTTTTGGCTGTAACATATAGTTCTCTGGAAAACCTTTGAACCCATATGTGGTGGCCTCCATGGTTTGTAAGGGTTTGTTGAAGCGTTCAATGTTGGACTCAGCAGCTGGCAGAAGATAGAAAGAGCAAACATGTAGCAATGAGGGGATGAGTGCCATAAAGCATTCAACAACAACACCTTTTATAAATGTGAATAAAAGCATCTGCCCTCTGACCTCAAAAGAAAGAGTTTATAAATGTACAGGACATTAAGGTAAAATTCATGAATCAAACTGAAGCATAATTAATTTAAAAATCATTACAAACTAGAGATTTTTTTATATAGAAAAACATATGTCTCCTTCCACTGGTCATTGACATTGTAGAATACAGCTGTCACTGGAAATTGACATATGCCCCCGAAATGTAGCTTTGAATTGAAACTGGTGTAAATATATAATTGAATATGCCTGTGGAAAAGAGATCAGACAAAAAATAGAGCATGAACTGAAGGTAAATGGTAAAGTAATGTTTTTCTGCTTCAGATTCTTATATAAAGGTTGAAGACATAATTATTCAATGAAATAGAAAGCTGTGAGTTTGGTCTTGAATATGAACAATATTGTTTTATTCCCAACCCCTGCTGGTGTTTTATATATAACAAGGCTTGGTGACAAACATTCTGGTTTCAATAAAATCCCCCAAGCAGTTTTGGAGATGAAGCTTGGCAAGACTTTAATACAGATGTTATAGTAAACAAGACCTGTCTGCAGACAGCAGGCTCCACTTTTCTCAGTGCTGGATGATAAATTATAAGCCAAGTCAAACAAGAGGCCCAAGTGAAAAAAATATTTGAGTGGGGGTTGGCAAGTACCAAGTCATATAAGATGAAAAAAAAATTGTAGGGTGGGGTTAGGGGGGTTATGTGGTGGGGAGGTAAGAGAGGGGGTCCCCATGCATTTGGGAGTCAAGTACCTATGTATTTAAAAAAAAAACAATGGAAAAAAATTGGTTTATAAAAAAAGTTTATTTCAAAGCTTAAGAAAGTCTCAAATCTTTTTTTTTTTTGGAGTGTGTGTGTGTGTGTGGGGGGGGGGGGGGGGTGGGGGGTGGGGGGGGGGAGAGGGGGATAATGCCCGGGGGAGTCAAATCACTTCATACCTAAATATCCAAAAAAAAAAAAAAAAAATTCTTTTGGAGGGTGGGGTGGGGTGGGGGGTGGGGGGGGGGAGGGGAAAAAGTCAAGTCACTTCATACCCCCCCAGCAGAGGGGAGGTTGGAGGAGGGGGGACAGGAAGTACTTACCCATCCTATGTAAGTTAAAGTTTATTTCTAGGATTAAGAAATCAATACCAAACAATACCAACAGGGTTCTTGCTGGTGATCAAGTATTCCAAGTTTGAATGGAATATTTTTGACAATTTTTGAGAAATGGACATTTACAAAAAGGTTAACCAAGAAATTTTAAGTTGAAAAAAGGGGCATAACTTTGCAAAAATAAATTTGAGGGTTATCTGCCCTTGAGAAATGGTGTCGCATTTTGAAACTGAACATGCATTCCTAATTTGAAGTAAATGGCTTTGATAGTTTCTGAGAAATGGACCTTAACAAAAAGGTTAACTGACGCCAACGAGGGGGTCATGACAATAGCTCCACTTTTTTTTGTCGAAAAGTGGAGCTAAAAATGACTAAGGGCCCATAACACTGCCAAAAATAATCCGAGCAGAAACTCCTGACAATATGCACAAATAGGCTTGGTGACAAACATTCCTGTGAAGTTTCAATGAAATTCTCCGAGCGGTTTTGGAGATGAAGTGTGGACAAGATTTTAATATAGAAGTTAGAGTAAACTAGAACTGTGTCCAAAGGACACGGATGCCCCCACTGTGCAGATGTGCTCGTAAACAAGAGCAGCTTCATTTAATGTCTACAAAATTCTGTTCTTATTATAGCATTTCAGTTGAAATTTCCTCAATTCATGTATTAATGATAAAAAAGTCACCTAACTCTTGAGGCATCATATTTGGTCTCTTTACAGATGGAATACAATATTAGTGTCTGAACAAAACTGAATTTTGAAACACATGTATGGTCTCCTTTACTTCCATCTACACATTAAGGTTGTTCATCCCTGGAAGTTTAAGCAAAATCTGCAATCTGGTTTAAGAGGAGTTGCGTTCACAAAATTTCTATATGGTATATAGTGAAAAAATCAACAAAGGGCCATAATTCTGTTAAATTTGGTCGCAGCAAAAATTCCTTCCTTTACTACCATCTACACATTAAGGTTGTTCATCCCTGGAAGTTTAAGCAAAATCTGCCATCCAGTTTAAGAGGAGTTGCGTTCACAAGATTTCGGGACGTACGGACAGACGTACGCTATATGCTCCCCACTTTGTGGCGGCATAAAATTGACTAAGGGCCCATAACTCTGCCAAAAATAATCCAAGCAGAAACTCCTGACGATATGCATAACTAGGCTTGGTGACAAACATTCCTGTGAAGTTTCAATGAAATTCTCCAAGCGGTTTTGGAGATGAAGTGTGGACAAGACTTTAATATAGAAGTTAGAGTAAAAAAATGACTAAGTGCCAATAACTCTGCCAAAAAAAAATCCGAGCGGAATCTCCTGAAGATATACATAACTAGGCTTGGTGACAAACACTTCTATTAAGTTTCAATGAAATCCCTCAAGTGGTTTTGGAGATGAAGCGAGGACAAGATTTTAGAGTAAAAAAATGATGACTAAGTGCCCATAACTCTGCCAAAAATTAATCGAACGGAATCTCCTGACGAAATGCACAACTAGACTTGGTGACAAACACTTATGTTAAGTTTCAATGAAATCTCTCAAGAGGTTTTGGAGATGAAGCGAGGACAAGATTTTACAGGACAGACGGACGGGCGGACAGACAGTGCGATTACTATATGCCTCCCTTCCGGGGCATAAAAATCATTCAACAGGAACACACTGATAATATGCATAACTACACTTGGTCACTATCACTGCTGTGATGTTCCCTCAAAATCAAACCAGTGGTTATAGAAGCATGACCAACTGTATTCAAACTTGGACAAATTAAGGGCTGCAACTCTGCTCAAAATAATCCTAACAACAGAAGGCAACAATATGCATAACTAAACTTGGTAATGATCATTGCTGTGAAGTTTCATCAAAATCTAACCAGCAGTTATGGAGATATGCCCAAAAGTATTTAAATTTGGACAAATCATTAGCTGTAACTTCACTGAAAATTAGGGATATAATTATGTCAACGTTCAAACGTTTGCACGCTTGGACCCAATGCCAAATGTTCAAATATATTTCAGGCATTTGAATGTTCAGAAAAAAGTATCTAACATTTAGAATTTATTCCATCTATTTTTTTCATACGAAATAAAATCATGAAGTGTTAAAGAAGTGAGAAAGATTGTATAAGTAGGTGAATTCACACCTACAGTTCCTTTAACTATTATTGTCACACCTGGCTAGAAGATCATTCACAAAATACATCGTCTTATGTTGGTGGACTGTGACTTTTCTTTTATTGGCCCTATTTTTGGTTTGTTTTATTCTCTCGCAGAATTCTCTAACAATTCAAATTTATATCACAATAAAACATGCCAGCTTCAATTTCTTTAAATGTTCAGAAGCATTTCTAAGTGCAACATTTGCAAGGTTGCATTCTCGTACTCTGGAACAACCAGTAACTTATGTGATCACCTTTACAGACATCATCCCTTATGCATACTAGAATGCCCATGGGCAGCATGTCGAGCCCGCCAATGGAAAGCCGCCTATGTAGATGGGACAGTGAAATGAAAACTGGGGAAAGATGATGATGGAAGGACAAGGCAGGCCTATATGTCTCTTTCAGGAAGCATAACAAATGAATCATGGTATTTTCAAATTCTTCCCTGCATGGAGAAGTAATGGCCCAGACAAGGTCTATCATCATTATTTTGGACCTTTGAGCTGTCACTATGACCTTGACCTCTGAGCTAGGAATATGGGTCTTGCACACAACACACCGTCTCATCAAGGTGAACAAATGTGCCAAGGTATTTTAAAATTCTTCCATGCAGGGAGAAGTTATGGCCCGGACAAGGTCTAGAATCAACATTTTGGACCTTTGAGCTGTCACTGTGACCTTGACCTTTGAGCTGGGAATCTGGGTCTTGCATGAGACATACCGTCTCATCAAGGTGAACAAATGTGCCATGGTATTTCAAAATCCTTCCATGTAGGGAAAAGTGATGGCCCGGACAAGGTCTAGTATCAACATTTTGGACCTTTGAGCTGTCATTGTGACCTTGACCTTTGAGCATGGAACCTGGATCTTGCATGCGACACACCGTCTCATCAAGGTGAACAAACATCCTAAGGTATTTCAAAATCCTTATATGCAAAGAGAAGTTATGGCCCGGACAAGGTCTAGAATCAACATTTTGGACCTTTGAGCTATCATTGTTACCTTGACCTCTAGGCTAGGAATCTGGGTCTTGCACGTGACACACCATCTCATCAATGTGAACAAATGTGCCAAGGTATTTCAAAATCCTTCCGTGCAGGAAGGAGCCTGGACAACATCTAGTATCAATATTTTGGACGTTTGAGCAGTCACTGTGACCTTGACCTTTGAGCTAGGAACCTGGGTCTTGCATGCAACACACAGTCTCATCAAGGTGAATAAATGTGCCAAGGTATTTCAAAATCCCTCCATGCACAGAGAAGTTATAGCCCAGACAAGGCAATCAGGATGGACTCACGCAGGCACGTACATACACCGAACTGTGGTAACAAATGTGACGACTATGTCGAGCTCCCTGCAAGCGGGCTCAACAAAAAATGCAACAGATAGATCATACTAGCAATATTTTGTGCCTGGTCTTAATTTCTCTTTCTTTTCATCTACTAAGTATATATTTAAATTGAAAATTGATCACACAATACTGATACCGGAAACTGAGATATAAACATTGTCCTGTGAATTGGAAGCACTCGGATTTTATTGAAGTATACTATGTAGAAACAGTATAGTGAAAAGTTTGTTTTGTGTTTTTAAGTATGTGTTATTCAAACTTTTGAACGTTCGAATGCAAAATGATTCGAACATTCAAATGCTAAAATGAAAATATTTTGCCATCCCTACCAGAAATCATCTGACAAGAACATAAAGAAAATATGCATTATTACTCTTGCTTATAATCATTCCTGTGAAGTTTCCTCAAAATCTGATCAGTGGTTATGCAGATATGCCTAAATGTATTCAAATTTGGACAAATCAAGGACCACAACACCACTAAAAATCAGTCGACCAGAACACATCAATAATAATCATAACTACACTTGCTAACAATCATTTTTGTGAAGTATCATCAAAGTCTGACAAGAGGTTATGGAGATAGGCCCATAAGTGTTCAAATTTGACAAATCAATGTCCTTCACTGAAAATCACTGAACTGAAAAATGCCGACAATTTGCTCATACATACAGACAGACAGACATACATTCTTACATACAGACAGACAGACGTATGGACGGAAAGTACAAAAACAATTTGTCTCAATTCCACTTCATGGGGAAAGACATAGATTTTGACAGTGAAGCAAGATGTTGCAGCCTAGCTGTCTATTAGTATTAATGTTTTTTTGCTTCGCTTCAATTTTGCACTGTTAGCTTGCAGTTTCCACATGCAGTAAAATGTCATGCAAAAATACCACAGATATATATATATATATATATATATATATATATATATATATATATATATATATATATATTATACAACACAGATAAAAACAACAAAAAAGTTAATAATATGAACTGAAAACTAAAAAATAAGTATAAAGCTAAAATGTTAATCAATCTTTTTTGCTCTTTTACATTAAAATCTGTTTAAAACAAAGACATTGTTGCATTTATCAATTTTGTCAAAGAATGACAAAAAGGAAAACTTTGTTTTAATTTTAGTACATTAAAAAGAAGAGGGCCATGATGGTCCTAAATTGCTTACCTGAGTCCCATAGCTTAAGTTTCATAATTATAGTTGATTTTAATCTACTTTAAAATAAGGTTGGTTTGTAAGATCATCAAAGCTGTGAAATCACTATCATGCAAACATAGCAAAATATGCCTCTTTTGGCCCCCATAACTCTGGAGCCCATGATGGGATCAGGTTGGTTGTTTATATTTTTTTTATTTTGTGAAAGTTTTGTTGAAACTGAATCTAAGGGGAAAATAACACTATGACATAAGGTAGAAAAAAATATTTTTAACCTCTGTGACCTTGACCCCAGTGACCTTAAAACCCATCCAATGGTAAAGATCAATGCAAAGTATCTACATACCAAATGTCTTAGATATCGGTCAATAAATAAAGGCTCCAAAAAAGATAAACTATGTTTAGCCTTGGTGACCTTGACCAAAGTGAATGGTAGAAGTTCACGGAAGGTGCCTATAAACCAAATATCTAAAGTATCGGTCAATAAATGAAGGCTCTATGACAAAAAGTAGAAAAATCTATTATTAGCCTGGGTGACCTTGACTTTGACCCAAGTGACCTGAAGATTTTTGAAGTTTTCCATATATAAGCCTATGTAAAATCATGTTGCAGCTGGGATGGGGCCAATGTAGACCCTAGGGCTATGATTTGAGAAAAACATAGTAGAGGTCCATTAGACAATGCTGCAAACCAAATATCTTAGCTCTAGGCATTGCAGTTTTGGGGAAGAAAAACTTTAAGTTTCCACTTTTACCCAGATTAGCAATGGACTGAACCATTTTAACAACTTTGATAGAGCTTTATGCAAGAAACATTCAAGGCAAGTTTTATCAAATTTAACCAAGTGGTTTCAGAGGAGATGTCCTTTGAACAATTGTGGACAAAAGACAATCACCAATCCTAAAAGCTAACATGAGCAATGCATGCTCAGGTGAGCTAAAAAGCTCACAGCTGAATTGTCCCTTACTTCCACAAGCATGAAAAATTGTGTCAAATGTAGCAATAGACATTTATTCTCAGACTGAAGCAGAACCAGACATAATTATTGGCATGATGCAGAAATAATCAATCACACATGACATATTAATATGCATTTATTTTTTGTGCTGTAGAGGCAGCAATGTCTTACCCTCTGGGTTGAGAAGCTTACTTCCCCTCTCCTTTTCCATGTCCTCTACTAAAACATAAGTTTGGCTTGACCGTTAAGATTTTCTTGTCAATATTATGAATAAGATTGAAAAAATTTGTTAACCAAACTAGGTATCAAAACTTGAAACTTTGTATGTTTACATAATATTATCTGCTGTAACATTATACCGCAGTATCTTACTTAGCATTTTCGATAATTCACAATGCTACATACCAAATATCTAAGCTGTAGGCCTTTCAGAGAAGATTAGTTTTAAAGTTTTACTTTCAAATTTTGTTTAGCTCCTATGGCCCAGATATGTAATGGACTAGAACCATTTGAAAACCTTTGATAGAGCCTTATGCAAGAAACATTCCAGGCAAGTTTTATCAAATTTGGCCAGGTTGTTCAGAGAAGATGTCATTTGAAACAACAGTGGATGAAGGACAATGGCCAATGGACAGCCATGGATCCTAAAATCTCAAAAACCACAGTATACCTGCATAATTATGAATGATTAAAAGTATTGATACTACATGCTACTACTATAAACCATGCATACATGCTGTAAGTTGTAACTTCAATGTTGACACCTTTTATAATATTTTCATCCAGTATTTTGATTTAAAGTATATACTGTCATTTTTCAAAGAAAAAGTCCACCAATGTGGGCTTAAGATAACTACAGTACAGCAAAGAACTGCTGGAAGTGTTTTGCACAGTTATCAATAATATACAATACAAAATTACACAACAGAAATTGCAAGTTAAGACAAAAACCTACTTGGTGTTAGCCATGAAACACATTCTTTTCACAAAAGCCTCAAGCTTCACACGTATATGTAGCACTGATGAATGCTATATTCTGCAAGTCACATTTTAAAGAAAAAGAAAATAAAAGTCAAAACGGAAGTACCTGTCATGCTATCAATATACACACCGGAAGCGGTGAACCTGAAAGAAATCATTATTGATGTTTGCGTTGAAGTGAGCAAGTCGCGCCAGAGTAATTAATTCATTTGCTTTGGAAATTGTAACAGTTTTATTTGTAAGTTTTCTTTATGTTGAATATTTCCTTTCTTTGAGCTATTTTGGGATGTGGTCCTGAGATATTTCAGAAAAAATAAAAAACTTGAGCTCAAGTGAGGGCAAGAAACCCCGTAACAGGCGTGCATGTGGTAAATCTAGTGCACGTGGAAGACCTTTATTGTTGATAGTTCTGAATTTTCTGGTTTTGATTAAGACTATATAGTGCCCCAGGTAGTTGCTAATACTGAAATTGAACATGTTGACACTGATGTCCTGGCAGGTGCAGACCCCGTCCTTCAAGTTGAACCTTTGATTATTTGATTATTGATTATTAACTATTGATGAAGGTGTACGTAAGTGGGGCACAAAGGTTGCTAAAGATAAGAAAAGGGAAAATCCAAAAAGGCTTCCAAGTAGGCTAAAACTACTGGGGCTGGTCTTAATCTTGATAATTTGACTGCCAAAGATCTTGGTAAATTGAAGAAAAAAACCTGGTCAGGGGGGTTGTCTGACTCCGCTTAGTCTAATGCTCTGTCCAAAACTAAGATCCCTCTGCTCCAGCCTCGGGTTTGACAGAAAAGGAAGATAGAGATAATTAGGAAGCTGACAATAAATTGCAATTTGTCCAAATTATTATGATGATGATGATTATGGGGAGGACACTTTTGACATTAACAAACACAAGTCTTTGCAAATACAAGTAGAACCCTGCAGTATTTCTGGAGGGCACAGCCCCAGTTTCTAACAAGGGTATGTCAAATAAAATCATTGAGGCTATGTTCAGGAAATATAAGAATGTTAACTAACTACAATGAGCAGGATTTTAATGATGGGGTGCCCCCTCAACTAAAGTAGGGTTCGTGGGGAATGATGGGGTGCCCCCTCAACTAAAGTGGGGTTCGTGGGGAATGATGGGGTGCCCCCTCAACTAAAGTGGGGTTCGTGGGGAATGTATTTCCCTTCTCTTGCTCAGCTAATAATCATTACCACTTGTACTTCTGCTTGTTGCATATAAGAAATAATATAAAAGTATCAAATCCCTAGTAACTGTTCAAATTTTGGGCCTCCTATGGTAAATCCTGAAGTCTGAAGAATTTTAGAAAAGAAAGGTCCGAGTTATGACGGCATGTTAATGGAGATTCAGAACCTAGTAGCTGCAGGTATTGTGCTAGTTATTATGCTGTCTGAAATAATGGGGTCTGGTTTGTCTAAGTCTGCAAAGCAGTATATTTCAGATGTTGTTACCATGTTTGGTCAGGTCCAATACCAGTTGTACTAGTGTAGACATTACATTATTTACCCTAACCTTAAGAATAAATACAAGAATATTTGTAGTCAATCAACCCCTATTACTAGCCAGTTATTTTGGGATGACACTGGAAGAGAGATAAATAACTGTGATACAGAGATACCCCTAGCATTTTTCACATATGAGAACAGACATTTCAGGGGCAGGGCACCTGCGTACAGAGGCTTTTATCAGAGACATGGTCATTCTCAGCCATGTTCTGGATTCACTGGATATAAACAAGCACTCATACAATTCATATCCATATGGTGGTTATCGTGGTGCAGCTCCTTTCAGGGGTAGACAGAGAGGTCTTACAGGTACAGCCACTTCAGCCAATGCTGGGAATTTCCCAAATGAATAGTTACTGCCCAGGTAGGTAAGCTGAAATCTCATTTACATGTTTGGACTGTTTGGCTTCTTGGTGTCCCAAAACAGGGTCATTATTTACTGATTCTTTTTTGTGTCTTGGCAGACTTACAGACCTTATATTTTTTCATCTTTTGCATTATTATGGTAGTCAACAATATTGTTGAAGATCAAGTAGAAAGGGCTCTAGTTGTTATGCCATTTTGGAAGTCTCAATTCTGGTTTCCTTTAATGTTACCATATATTGCTTCTTTTCCTGTCAGGTCGCCAAGACACAAAGACCTCTTGACTTTTGCGCACAACAGAAGGATACATCCATTGGGCAGATCATTAAATCTGACCACTGTTGTGTTATCTGGGAGGCCTTCCATGGTAGAAGATTTTCACCAGACTCTTCAAACATTATCATCTCTACATAGTGGCCAGGAACAAGGAAACAATATATTTTGGCATGGAAAAACCGGTGTTTTTGGTGTCATGAATGAAGTAAAAATCCTTTTTGTCCAACTGAAGCATTAGTGGTGAATTGTTTTATACTTGATACATTTTAATAAAAAGTCTTATTTAGCATTAAGTACTCATAAAGTTATGCTATTGCATTTTTTGGAAATGACTGGTGTAGCAATACTGTGCTTATTTCAAAGTTTATGAAAGGAAATTTTCATTCCAGTCCTCCTAAATCACATTACAAATTTACCTGCGATGTCACTGTTGTGCTTGCTTTTCTCAAAAGGTATATCCTTTAAACTCCTTATCTCTGAAAATGCTTACATTAAAGTTAGTGGCTCTAGCGCTGTCTGTTGTGCTCCTCGGGCTCAGACTTTGGTGTCGATGAATCCAGATTATATGCACTGTGCTCAGGATCATGTAACTTTCTATTTCCCAGGATTATTTAAAACCAGTAGACTGAGTCGATCTAATTCTAAATGCATTGTTTGACCATTTTGAGGAGGAACCTTCACACCTTCCTTGATTATGTAAAGAAAACTACACAGTTATGGAAATCGAGGCAACTGTTTGTATCTTATGTGACATATGAGAATGTTTCAACAAGTACCATTGTGAGATGGTTCAAAACTGTGCTTGACTTGGCGGGTATTGATATAGGACTTTCTAAGGCACATTCTTATATGTCTGCTAGTGTCCAAGCTGCTTTTGGAAAATGTTCTTTAAAAACTTAACTTGATGGAGCTGATTGGCAGTCTGACAAAAACTTCTTCAAGCTTTACCATTGACTTGTATTGAAAAACTCAGAGTAAAAATTTGCTAGCACTATTCTTATGTAATTGAGACACTGTTTTTTGTGCTTGACAGTTTCTTCTTTTGACTTTATTTTAGTAAAGGTTTTGATGATAAAGACTTAGTTTATTTTATTTTATTTTACTCTGATGAATATTGCATACTGTTCATTTGTTTTTGTTTTTTTTTCAGTGCAGTAAATGGTGAGTATTGTTCGGTGCCTTGTTTGTGTTTCAGTTCTCGTTGACAACTTGTTGACAAACTTTAAAGATGCTACATATATATGTGAAGTGGAGGCTTTTGTAAAAATAATGACCCGTCCCCCCCACCCACATCCAAGCCCTGGTGATGGATGGGGGGCCATTACTTGAGTAAAAGCTGAAGACGGAGCATGTATATGCCCTCCCTTGCCTTACCAAGGGTTTTGGTTTTTGTCAACAAGTTACCTTTAAAATATGATTTCTTTCAGGTTCACCATTTCCAGTGTGTGAGCATTTATCACGTGATAGGTACTTCCATTTGAACTTTTACTTTCGTTTTCCTTAAAATGTGACTTGCAGAATATAGCATTTGTCAACACTACATATACATGCTTGGCCTCCGGCTTTTATTCCAATAATGGCCCCCATCCATCACCAGGGCATGGATAGGGGTCATTTTATGCCTTTTTACCCCCATATCTTAATTTTTTTAATGTACATTAAATTTTTCTCTGTATAAGTTTAAAGACTAAACAAGAGCCACTGCAAGCAGGGGCCAAGCTTGACTTTTTTCTATTTCTAAAGGCAAACACATTATAGGAAGCACACTGCTGTGAAAGGATTTCAAATGAAACATCATTTGGAAATTTAATTATCACATTCATCCATACATAACAAAGTTATGGCCAAATTTAGCAACATTCAGAAATTTGACCTTAATTGTCAAGGTCAAGTTCAGTTTAACCTTTTTTGGAAGTATTGTCTAAAAGGTAGTTATGTCCATGCATGAAGACACTCCATTTATAACAAAGATATAGCAAAGTTAAGCAATGTCAAGGTCATTTAAAGGTCAAGGTAATACTTGAATTGTTCAACACATTTGTTTTATTCTCAGTGTTGTTTTGACCGAGTATAGATAAAATCAATCCAGAAATAACAAAAATTTGAATATTCTAGCAAAATTCAATAATTTGACCTTGACAGTCAAGGTCACTTTAATTCCAAGGTCCTACCTGAATAACTTAACATGTAGGTTTTGTCATAAGTGTCATTTAGTCCAAGTATGAATCAAATCCAAAGAAAATAACTTGCCCTTGAAAGTGTAGGTCATTTTAAGGTCAAGGTCATACTTGTAATATTCAACCTGTCAGTTCTGTCTTAAGTGTTGTTTTGTCCAAGTATGAATTAAATCTGTAAATTGATAAAATTACAATATAATAATTTGACCTTGACTGTCAAGGTCAAATTATGATTAAGGTCATGTTATGGCCAATTCAAGCAAAATTCAATAACTTGACCTTAAATGTCAAGGTCACTGAAAGGTCAAGGTCAAACTTGAAAGAATCATAATGTCAGATTTGTCATAAGTGTTGTTTTGTCCAAGTATGAATCAAATCCATAAATAAACGAGAAAGTTATGACAATTTAAGCAAAATTCAATCATCTGACCTTGATGGTCAAGGTCATTTTAAAGTTATGGTCATACCTGAGTTAATTAACATGTCGGTTTTGTCATAATTGTTGTTTTGTCCAAATATGAATCAAATCCTGTCATAGACATCAAAGTTATGACAATTAAAGCAAAATTTAATCAACTGACCTTGACGGTCAAGGTCATTTTAAGGTTATGGTCATACCTGAGTTATTAACATGTCGGTTTTGTCATAATTGTTGTTTTGTCCAAGTATGAATCAAATCCATCCATAAACAACAAAGTTATGACAATTTAAAAAAAATTCAATCATTTGACCTTGAAGGTCAAGGTCATTTTAAGGTTAAGGTCACATCTGAATAATTTATCATGTCGTTTTTGTCATAAGTGTTCTTTTGTCCAAGTTTGATTCAAATCAAACCATAAATAACAAAGTTATGACCAGTTTTAACAAAATTAAATAATTTGACCTAGACTGTCAAAGGCATTTAAAGGTCAAGGTCAAACTTGAAAGAATCATAATGTTGGATTTGTCATAAGTGTTGTTTTGTCCAAATATGAATCAAATTACATATATAAATAACAAAAATATGACAATTTAAACAAAATACAATCATCTGACCTTGACACTCAAGTCATTTTTAGGTCATGGTCATATTTGAGTTATTCAACATGTCTGTCTTGTCATAAGTGTGTTTTGTCCAAGTATGAATCAAAACCATAAATAAATGAGAAAGTTATGACAATTTAAGCAACATTCAATCATCTGACCTTGATGGTCAAGGTCATTTAAATGTCATGGTCATAAATGAGTTATTTAACTTGTCGGTTTTGTCATAATTGTTGTTTTGTCCAAATATGAATCAAATCCAACCATAAACAACAAAGTTATGACAATTTAAGCAAAATTCAATCATTTGACCTTGACGGTCATGGTCATTTAAAGGTTAAGGTCACACTTGAATAATTGATCATGTCGTCTTTGTCATAAGTGTTCTTTTGTCCAAGTCTGATTCAAATAAAACCATAAATAACTAAGTTATGGCCAGTTTTTACAAAATTAAATTATGTGACCTTGACTGTCAAGGTCATTTAAAGGTCAAGGTCAAACTTGAAATAATCATAATGTCGGATTTGTCATACATGGTTCATACAGGACTTGACCAAAAAAAATCAAGGACTTTTCAAGGACTTTTTATCAATTTTCAAGGACTATTCAAGACACTTGCAGCTTAAATCTTTAAGACCATTCAGGCTCTTTATAAAACAGTTTTATTTCTGAAAAACTACCTTTAACAAGATTTATTTGCATTTACATAGAACAAAAGAGTTTCCAGTCACTTTAAATGTCAATTGATTTATCTACCTGTATACGAACAAAACAGTTTCCAGTCGCTTTAAATGTCAATAGATTCATCTGCCTGTATACATTTAGATTACAATTCCTTTAAGATCTCTACACTTATCGCACAACATACATAAACACTTCCTTAAGTCACAGTAAATATTCATCATCTGTTCGCCGTTCACTGGCGAAAACACACTTGTTTTTAGGACCACTCATCTTTATTTGTTGTGTCACGCATGATCACGCTAGAAATTATTCACGTTGTGAGAATCGCTAATCCAGGGCATTCCCCAGGCCGTTTTAGCGCCCCGGCAGCGGGGCGCTTGATTTTCATGATCCAAGTTACCGGGGCGCTTGAATTTCGGCTTGCACGTTGATTTTAGAGGCGGGGCGCTTGAATTTTTAGAGCAGCAGACGACTGCATAAAACTGAATTGTTACTTAATATACACAGCAGCCGTCGATCAATAAATCCCGTGTAATGAAAGGATGTATGGATAAACATGTGACTGCTAATAATAGGCCATATTTTGAAGAAGTAATTTAAAGAAATATGTTTTATGATCATGTGACATTAATTGCTCTTGATTGAAAATCGGTTGTTTGAGCTATTATAAGTTATATAGTCCGACGCTGGGGACAATTTTTCTCGGACAACCGACTGTAAACAAAATTTTTGCCCTGGACAACTCTCATTTTGACAGTCAGAAATAAAGGTCAACTGTCCAAAAACACAGCCCACTCTAATAAACAGTTGATTTCTAACCATGTTGAAATTAATTCTGACATTCCATAGGCACCATGTAAGTGAAAATATATCGGATAATCCGTTTGTCACCTGTTTTCGCGACCCCGACGTATTTTTACTTTTTGTTTAGAGAAAACTGCGTCCTGGAGACACAGCAACCTTACAAAATTTAATCTATTGATTAAGATGAATGGTCAAGATTTGATCATTTGTACCAGTTATTTTTCTTTGTCATTGAGAAAGTTTCTTTTCCTCTTGAAAATTGCTGTCATTCATTGCCTTCAAAAGATGTACACAGTTCAACTTCAACTTATTACTGCTTAAAGTACATACTGACTATACTAGGCAGTTTCTGTTGAAAGTTTTCATAAGACCATAAAGGTTTCCTTCCTTCTAAATACATGTATCTGTATATTTTTTGTTTCTTTTTTTTAAATATGATGACAGAAAAAAACTATTTATTTATAATTCTCACTCAAAAACTGATTTTGGGACAACTCTGTTTTGCCATGGTCAGTTGTCCCAAACTCATACTCAGAGAAATTTGTAGACCCTTTGATTATATTATTATGCACCTATTTATGATTATTTATTTAAGATGGTGAAAGATATTATAAATATGTTAATACTGAACACCTTTTGTTTGTTTAAACTCCCATTAAACTTACCCCAAAATGATTCATTTCATTGTAAGGATTAAAAAAATTTCGACATGCGGGAAGGGGGATTACCCCCTCCCGCACCCACCCCCTCACAGTTGCGCTTGGAAAATTCTCTGGGGAAGGCCCTGTAATCCGTACCTAAAACATGTATTTACCCATACCAAAACTGCGTTTAACTAGCATTCACATTGGTAGTGGGTGCATGTACATTTTTTATCGTTTTTTCACTTGTTTGATGTCATTTTTATTTTCTGTACTTCTTACCGCTACAACTGCGATTACACCCTCCATTTGTTTTTGAAATTCAAGGACTTTTCCAGCTTTTTTTCGAAAATTCAAGGACTTTTCAAGGACTAAGGATCAAATTCAAGGACATTCAAGGACCTGTGCTAACCATGTCATAAGCGTTGTTTTGTCCAAATATGAATCAAATCCATAAATAAACAAGAAAGTTATGACAATTTAAGCAAAATTCAATCATCTGACCTTGATGGTCAAGGTCATTTAAATGTCATGGTCATATTTGACTTATTCAACATGTCGGTTTTGTCATAAGTGTTGTTTTGTCCAAGTATAAATCAAATCCAACAATAAACAACAAAGTTATGACCCATTTCAGCAAAATTCAATAATGAGTCAAGGTCAAGTTCAGTCTGGTCCACTTGAAGATCTTGTCCAAAGAGTTGTTATGTCCAAGTATGAAGACAATCCATTTAGGAATAAAAAAATTATGATCAATTATGAAGTTTTTGGACGGGAACTGCACCATGACTATAGCAATAACTCGATTTTTTCTTCAAAAAAAAGTCGAGCTAAAAACAATAGTTGTTACAAGAAATAGCTAAAATTACATTTTAAAAGCTAGTTTCTTTTTTATCCAATGTATGTATACCTTTGTGAACATACTAGGAAAATTGAATTAATCACATCTAACAAACTTCAGTACTAATGCATCCTATTATGCTAATTTATTATGAAAATGAGAACCTGTTTTAACTAAGGAGCGACTAATTCTATGAAAATACTTTGAAGATACTTTTTTTAAGGAATAAATGAATGGAAATCTATTTACTTCTGTTCTACTTAACTTCAGTTTTCTAATTCAAAATACAAACATGTGCAGACTTATCAATGTATAGTAAACAAAACAGGAGAAATAATGATGTAACCACTGACCAAAATATAAGTCATTCCTTGTTCATATGCCAGTAAGTTATTTCAATTAACTTCATAGTTTACACTTATTAATTTAACACTAGCTGTTGAGAATAACCATGCAAAACATGATATTTGTTTTTAAATTCAGTTTAAAGTTGCTCTCTAGAGTTCTGACCACTACCATCAGCAATGAAGAAAGAAAGAATAAAGGTAAACATAAAGGTTAAATTTGACTGACTTCATTTTACAGACAATCTTCAGACAAGGATTCTAGTATCCTCCACCAGGGTCCATCATTAATTAACCCAAAACCTTCTAACAGTCTTTTGGAAACTAAGTACTCTTCAGTAAATCTGCTAACAGTCTGTTTCATATAAACAAAACGAGGGCCATGATGGCCCTCTATCACTCACCTGAGTACTTTGGATGTGTGTCAGCTGGTGAGCAAACATCAAATGCAATATTACAGTTTCTGAACTGAAACCATGGGGCAGAGACAATTTTGACACCAGGAACATAATTTGAACTAGTGGTTCTTGAGGAGATGTCATTTAGAGCTAAATGTTGAGGAAAATCTATTTTTAGCTAAGGCTGCCAATTTGTGCAACAGTGTAGAACCATCTGAGCAATTTTAATAGGTGGATATATATACAAACATTCCTGTGAAATTAGGTGGAAAAAGATCTTGCAGTTCTAACAAATGTCATTTGTATATTTTTCATATTTTTAGGACTGGTGGCCCCTACGTGCAATGTTGGGGCCTTTTGAGCAAATTTAGAAAAGGGAAATATCAGGAATATTTTTTTGAAATTACGTAAATACAATGTAAATATCTTGGGGTTTAGGAGAAAAGTCATTCTATTTTTTATTATTTTTGTATTTTTAGCTCTTTTGGTCATTAAATGCAATGGAGAGGAACTGTTGAGCAAACTTTATAGACAGCTATGTAAGAAATAATTCTGTGAAATTTAATGGAAAAAGACCTTGCCATTAAGGAGCAGAATGATGTTGTTTGAATTGTTTTCAATTTTTAGTTTTTGCGGCCTTTATGTACAACAGAGTGGAACCATTTGAGCAATATAAAACAAGAGGGCCATGATGGCCTTAGTTCGCTCACCTGAATACTTTGCCTTTGGGTCTGCTATTGAGCTAACATCAAAAGCTTTTTTAAGAATCAGCCTATATAAATCTATATGAATACAAGTAACCCCCAGGGCAGGGCAAAATTTCATTCAAGGGGAATAATTTGAAAACTTGGTAGATGACCTCTTACTGTTGCTCCATTAAAAATATCTAAGTTCTAGGCTCTGTGGTTTCAGACAAGAGTTTTTTTTTAAGCTTTGCCTATATAAGCCTAGGTAGCATCAACTGACCCCAGGGCAGGGCCAAATTTGACCCTAGGGGCATAATTTGAACAAATTTCGTAGAGGTCCACTTGACAATGCTACATACTAAATCTTAAGGCTCGGGGCCTTGTGGTTTCAGAAAAGAAGATTTTTAAAGATTTCCCTATATAAGCCTATGTAAAACCAATGACCATAGGGCGGGGCCAAATTTGACCCCTGGGGCAGAATTTGAACAAACTTGGTAGAGGTCCACTAGACAATGCTACATACCAAATCTTAAGGCTCAGGGCCTTGTGGTTTCAGACAAGAAGATTTTCGAAGTTTTCCCTATATAAGATTTGTAAAACCAAAGACCCGGGGTGGGGCCAAATTTGACCCCTAGGGTATAATTTGAACAAACTTGGTTGAAGTCCACTAGGCAATGCTACATACCAAATCTTAAGGCTTAGGGTCTTGTGGTTTCAGACAAGATATTTTCCAAGTTTTCCCTATATAAGCCTATGTAAAATCAATTGACCACCATAGTGGGGCCAAATTTGACCCCAGGGGCATAATTTGAACAAACTTGGTAGAAGTCCACAAGACAATGCTACACACCAAACCTTAAGGCTCAGAGCCTTGTGGTTTCAGACAAGAAGATCTTTTAAGGTTTCACTATATAAGCCTAAGTAAAATCAGTTGACCCCCGGGGTGGGGTCAAATTTGACCCCTGGGGTATATTTTGAACAAACTTGGTAGAGGTCTACTAGACA
Organism: Cyclina sinensis; assembly: GCA_012932295.1. NCBI lineage: Eukaryota > Metazoa > Mollusca > Bivalvia > Venerida > Veneridae > Cyclina > Cyclina sinensis. The sequence continues at coordinate 18,861,407 of JAAONU010000002.1, forward strand.
ATACTACATACCAAATCTTAAGGCTCAGGGCCTTGTGGTTTCAGACAAGAAGATTTTCAATTTTTTTTTTTCAGTTGCCATAGCAACCAGTGTTCTTGATGGAATTGAATTCCTTGAATAACTTTGGTAGAGCTTCATGCAAGGAATATCCCAGGCATGTTTTGTCAATGTTGGCTAAGCGGTTTAGGAGGAGATGTCTTTCAAGTCAAATTGTTGCCGACGCATACCGACGCATGCCGGACAATCAACGATCCCAAAAGCTTACCCTGAGCAGTACTCAGGTGAGCTAATAAGGGCAATATATAGAAAATTTCTGAAACATCTGATGGAAGTGACTGAGTGGCTTTTGAGGAGATGTCATCTGAAGACAAATATGTTAAGCTCAGGAGGCCATTTTCTACAACAGAGCAGAACTATTTTAGTAATTTTAATAGAATATAAATAAATACTGAGGCGAAAATTAAAAATAGCTTTGTTTGCTGTCTCCCAACCGACCCTAGAAAAACGCTGTGCTCCGAAAATTTTTATTTGCTCTCGCCGATCATTATTTTTTTTTATTTCTAGCGCCGCTAATTCGTCACGTGTATTGACAATCAATTGCCGCAGGTAAATGTCAATTGTGAACACTTCAGTTACACGTTTTCGCGATGGCAAAACGAAAGTTAACAGACGAGTATTTTATCATCTCGTCAACAGTTATTGTTACGTATAATAGTATGATACTGGATTCAGTTCAGCTTTGTTGAAAAATGGACTGGACATGGGCCGAGGTGTGTAACGATCTGTTGAAAGACGCCGAGGATTTTTACACGAAAAAAATCGGACGTTCTTTCGGTACAGTTAAGCAATAGTCTTAATGGTAATGAAGTGTTTAAACCAGAATTAGATGAACTATTAAGAGTAGTCAAAGAATTTGATAAAACACTGAAATTTGTGACATTCAAAATTACCAGGGATAAAGATGGGAACAATAACTCCGAGACTAAGGACAAAAATAAATCCATAAGATCAGCTTTTGATATGATGATGCAGTCATCAAGTGTTAAAAAACCTACATGTATTTTTATTAAAAAGAACTATATATCTTGTATTGACTGATTGGAACATATACAAACTGAAATAAGAAGTAAGATTTATCAATTTTAAAATGTTTATTCATATTTTGTCAAATAGTCTTCTCTCAAGACAAAATCAAACCGAAAACATTTATGTATTTCAAAAAAAAACAAAAAACCCTACCCACCTACCCAACTCTAAAAAGTAGGGTCGGGAGACAGCAAACAAAGACTTTTTTAAATGTGGCCTTATGGAACATTTCTTTGAAATTTCGTGGAAAATTACCTTGCAGTTTAGGAGATGTTTGAATTTTTTTTCTCTGTTTTTAGCTTTTGCAGCCCTTGTGCGCAATAGAACATAACGGTTTGAGCAATTTTAGAAAAGAGCATTGGAATGAACACTGCTCTTAAGTTTGGTTAGAAATGGCTTTGCAGTTGTGGAGGATATGTCATCTGAAGTTAAATGTTGATGACAGATGACTGACGCCAGACACAGGGTGATCCAAATAGCTCACCTTGAGCATATGGTCAGGTTTCCAGTTACACTTACAAAATATATCAAGAAACAAGAGCCTCTGACTATTGAAACTAACACAACCCAAAAAGATGTATTAATTTTCAAAAAGCAAGCAAAGGCAAAGAAGAGATCAATTTTACAGTAACTGTTAGTTACTTATTTCTTTTTGTAAACTACAGAGCTATTCAAAGTGTTTAAATACTGGTTAAACAAAAGTTTGAAATTTTCTATTTTCAATCCTACGAGACACAAGCTACTTATCATTTCTACCGTGTGCATTAGAAACAACCAGGAACAAGAAATGCTTGTAAAACCTATATCCCCCCCACCTTATCCCTAGAGGCAGCCATGTAGTTTTGAGGAGCTGGGACCAAGTGTTCTATAGTTATTGATTGGAAACAATTTTGCTATTCAAGGACACTGTGACCATGGCCTTTGACCTGGTGACCTGAAAAACTAAAGAGCTCATCTACAAGTCATGAACAACTTGTATACAAAGTTTGAAGAACATGGGCCCATGTGTTCTACACTTACTCATTGGAAAACAAAATGTTTTCCAATGAGTGTGACCCTTGAGCTTTGACCCAATGACCTGAAAAAATGATAGTTGTCATCTACTGTTCATGACAAAACTACACACTATGTTTGACGGACCTGGATTCCCTAGATATTCAGCAGAAACTGTTTTGCTTTTCAAGGTAACTGTGACGTTGACCTTTTACCTAATAACCCTAAAAACTACAGGGGTAATCCAATTGTCATGACCAACCTACCTATGAAGTTTTGAGGAGATGGGCTCAAGCTTTCTATAGTAATTTATCAAACACCATTTTACTACACAAGGTCAATGTGACCTTGACCTTTGACCTGAAAAGCTATAGGGGTCATCTACTAGTATTGGCCAACCTATACACCAAGTTTGAGGAACCTGGGAACAAGGGTTCTATAGTTATTGATCGGAAATCATTTAGCTTTTCAAGGTCACTCTGACCTTGACCTTTAACCTGGTGACCTGAAAATGTATAGGGTCATTTACTTTTCATGACCAACCTAAAAACTAAGTTTGAACAACTTGGGACCAAGGCTTTTATACTTATTGATCAGAAACCATTTTGCTTTTCAAGATCACTCCAACCTTGACCTTTGACCTGGTGATGAAAAAATACTATAGGGGTCATCTACTGGTCATGACCAAACTAAATACTAAGTATGAAGAATCTGGGACCAAGCCTTCTACATTTATTGATTGGAAACCATTTTGCATTTTCAAGCCCACTGTGACCTTAACCTTTGACCTGGTGACCTAAAAAATTATACAGGTCATCTGCTGGTCATGACTAAACCAACACCTTAAGTTTGAACAACCTGGAACAAAGATTTCTATAGTTATTGATTGGAAACTGTTCTGCTTTTCAAGGTCACTGTGACCTTGACCTTTGACCTGGTGATCTGAAAAACTATAGGGGCCATTTACTGGTCATGATCAACCTAAAAACTAAGTTTCAATAACCTGTGAACAAGGGTTCTTAAGTTATTGATTGGAGACCGTTTTGCTCTTCAAGGTCACTATGACCTTGACCTTTGACCTGGTGATGTAAAAAACTATAGGGTTCATCTACTAGTCATGACTAACCTACACATTAAGTTTGTACAACCTGGGACCAAAGGTTCTATAGTTAATTATCGAGAACTGTTTTGCTCTTCAAGGTCACAATGACCTTTAGCTTTGACCTGGTGTTCTGAAAAACTATAGGGGTCGTCTACTGGTCAGGATCAACCTATGAACTAAGTTTGAACAACCTGGGACCAAGCTTTCTATAGTTATTGATTGGAAACCATTTTTTTTATTCAAGGTCACTGTGACCTTGTCCTTTGACCTGAAAAACTATAGGTGTCATCTACTAGTCATGGCCAACCTATATACCAAGTCCAAGGAAGGTAGGTCCGAGGGTTCTCTAGACATTCATCCGAAACCAAAGTGTCTAGCGACCGACCTACCAACTGACATTTGCAATCTATATGCCCCCTCATCTTCTATGGGGGGGCATAAATATACCTGTAGTCTAACAATGCTGCAGTGAAGCCTAAAATGGGGCAAACAAAACTAACAAGATGGCCATGATGGCCTTTTATTGCTCACCTGAGAACCATTGAAGGTATTTGATTTTTCAAACTTCTTAAAATACAACATAAGTCAGTATGTCAAGGTTAAAATCTGCTTTCAAAATTGTCCATGTGTTTAAAATTTCTTTTCATCAACATAACTAAAACAAGAAATCAGCAGAACCCATGGATGCTCCCCGAATAAATGCCAGTTCCAAAAGGGCTATTGTTTAATATGTATTTTTTTTAAAGTATGAAAAATAACAAAGGGCAATAACTCCTAAATTATGCAAAATAGAGTTACGGTTCTTGCACAATGCACTTCTCCTCAGAGATCTATCTACCAATAAAGTTTCATGTTAATATCTCTTATACTTTGTGAGATATGCCCTGGACAAAAAATAAGTATGAGAAATTTCAAAAGGCAATAACTCAAAAACTAATAAAGCAAAAGTTATGGTTCTTGTGCACTGCACTGCTCATCAATGAGATCTATCTACTTATAAAGTTTCAAGTTGATAACTCATATACTTTGTGAGATATGCCCCGGACAAAAAATAAGTATGAGAAATTTCAAGGGGCAATAACTCAAAAATTAATAAAGCAAGAGTTATGGTTTTTGTGCACTGCACTGCTCCTTAATGAGATCTAACTACCTATGAAGATTGGTCTTGATATCTCTCATAGTTTTTGTGTTATGCTCCGGACAAAATTATGACGGAAGGACGGACGGACAAAGCGGCAACTATATGCTCGCCCTTCGGGGAGCATAAAAATATGATAAAAATCAACCAAATGAAACATTCCTTCGAAATAACTTTGAAACTCTGCCACGGGTTTCTCAGGAGATTTCCATACAGCTGAATAGTTAAAACTTGTACAACCATTGTCAACAAATAAACATGGCTTGAAGGGTCTGTGAAATTATTTTGAAATTGTGCAGATGTTTTTGGAACAAACATCTTCAGAACAGTCATAAAACGAAAACAGGCCCCACCAAGTGATTTTACAAACCAAAATTGATAAAGCGCAACCTAAGGAACATTTGTTCATTGTAGGATACTGTCTTGACATTGTGTAAGAGGTTTCAGACAAGATGTTTAAATTTTCCATATGGTCACAGAGTGAAAACAGGCTCTGCTCTCTATGGCCATGTTTTTTTAAGGGACCAAAATGGCTTGAAGGAATTTGATAAAGGGCTACCTAAGGAAAATATTTGTGAAATTATTTTGAAATTGGCCCAGTGGTTAAGAGATGTTGTTAGAAGGAAAATGCTGATGATGTACAATGTATGATGGACAGTCATCCATTCTAATAGCTCAACCTTGAGCACTTTGTGCTCAGGTGAGCTAAAAAAGCTAAAAAGACATCTAAGGGTATTCCATGTTTAAAATTCCAGCTAGCTTTAATTACCACTATTTCCAAGAAGGTTTCTCATGTGCCGGTCTTGTAAATCTCTACACTGAAGCAAGCTTCGTACGACAAAATCGTCAATGTTCTGGTAAAAACCATCAAATTCGAATATTATGTCAAAATTATAAGCGGATGTTCCTGTACAAACTGTATGCTATATAGGTTCATTACAATCTGATCTGTTATATTTAATGATCTTGTATGAATTATATAAACTCAGCAGAAACTACCATTTAAGCAAGTTATATAAACAAAATAATAATTTCAGAAATCAATTCTATAATACAAATAAACGTTTCAATAAAAATAATAACAGTTCCATACTATTAGTTTTTCTTTCATAATGTTGGCAGGTAATCACTAAAATATGTAACCAGCAAACACTTGTAGTCTTGAAGTATCAAAATGTATTATAAATCCAGTAGGTGCTTGAAGATATCCTTGGACTAATCAAACATTACATATCGACCTCAACAACTCATCAGGATTTCGAATAGTTTTTCAAATGCTATATGGCCATGTTACAATCAATCCAATTTATACAGCAAACAATATGCTTTTCAAAATCAGCACTTACTAAAATGGTTTGCTTTTATGGCTGAAATAAAAAAACCCCAAATTTATCTGGTGAAGAGATCTCTCACAGATTTGTATAGTTGACTATATTTATTACTTTAGTCAGAGCACAAGAAACAAACTGAATCACAATTATTTTCACGTACTTAAAGTTTAATTTTCTATTCTGAATTCATTCTTGAAAGCAAGAGAAGGTTGAGCAAATGATACAAGCAACCAACACAATAGTTACCAAAGATAAGAACTCCTACAAGCAATGAAAGGGCTGACTTTGTCTCAAAATTTCTAAAATATACACACAAAAAAAGTATCCATACAACTTTACGTAAGTGAAATCATCCCCTGAAACAGTTTGGTTATTAAATAACTTGGAACAATACATCAACCTCAATAGAGGTGTACCACAAACACTTTTCTAATATAATTTCAAAAGTCCAGATCCAGTAGAATAGGCAAAACCATTCCTATGCATCAAATATGCTTCAAATAAATTCAGGAACTGCAGGAGTTAAATACAAGTAATATAAAAAGAAGACTTATCATGAAGGCTTTGATAAGAAAAGCCCATGTACAAATACAGAATAAATCAAATCTGATTCGACATAGTACTTCTGTTGGCACCACTGTTATCTTGTGTCTGCCCGTCAAATGTCTGCCAAATAAAATGTTTGCTGACTGTAGAATCATTTATCTATATGAATGAATGTAAGCTAATGGTTAAATAAATAGAATAACTGAAGACAGCTAATAAATTAATGTTTCAATTGCAGGAAATTTTGTGGAAAGAACACTACTTATCAAAAGGTCATTAAAATTTTCAAGGGCTCAGAGCAAAACCATTGTAATATCTCCTTATTTTACTATCATGTAGTTACAACTTACAACAGTTTTGCACTGAGCACTCAATTTGCAACTCCTTCTCAGTCTTAGTCAGTTTGTCTATCTATTGTAGAATGTTTGTTATGACTATTACATGGAACTCCAGTTAAACTAGGGCAATGAAGCAATGACAAAATACTAAGTTCTTTAACTGTGATGTCAGCTTTAATCAAAATGAAAATCAGAACCTTTTATACTGTTAATATGATGCACTTTTTTTATGCCCCCAAAAGAAGGCATAAAGTTTTTGACCTGTACATCTGTAAGTCCATCCAAAAACTTTCAACTTCTTATTAGTTAATAGATTTACTTCTTACTTGAACACAACCCTGCTTTGGACAATACCTTCCAACTGACCTGTATTTGTTTAAATTTGACCCCTGAAGGACCTTGACCTCAAAGGTCTGTCTAAAACTTTAACATTGCTCATAACTTTCTTATTAGTAGATTGATTTACTTCATACTTGAACACAACACTCCTTTGGAAAAGATTTTCCCACTGACATATCTTCAAATGACTTTTACCTCAAAGGTCCAGTTGTCCAAAATCCTAAATATTGTCCGTAACTCCCTTATTACTAAACACATTTAGTTCATGTTTGCACATAACACAAGTCTTTTGGAGAAATCTTCCAAATGCATGTATTGTTTTTACCTTGACCCCTACTTGACCTTTAACTTTAAAAAAAAAAAAACACTTCTTTTCAAGTATCTTCAATTCATCTTCATCTGGTCACAGGTATCTTTTATAAACTTGACTCCTAAATGACCCTCACGTTGAGATCAAATTGTAGAAAAAAACAACAACAAAAAAAAACAACATCTTCTTAAAGAAACTATAGTTTATCTTCATCTGGTCCTCATCTCAAAAGTCGAAGCACCACCTTGAGGGCATTTTCATCTTAAAGTGACAGTTCTTGTTTCAATATATTATGTGATAAATCATAATAAACAAAGCCATCTAACAAAATTAAAAACAGTAGACTTTTAAATGAAATTATTTAATTTGAAATTTAAAAATAAAGTATTTTAACCAGGTACATAAATATGACATTTACATTTTTTTCAAATTTCAACACCGATTAAAAAAACTCTTGAAATTAAAAAGCATTTTTTAAACTTATTTCTCTGATATCTATTATAGATTTGCCCGTTTTAAATGAGCACCTTCTGTTTATGGGGCCATCACAACATGATGTTCTGGTCAGCATTTCATGATGTTTGAGGAAACGTTGGTAGTCGCCCATGGTCAATGGGATAGCGCCAGAAGAGCGTTGTGTGAATGCTAGTGAACGTCTGTGATCCCTGAGAATCAGCGGAGAACACTGGTCCGGAAAAAACGTTTTGAACATGCACAAAAGTTCTCACTGAAACCAGCATTCTTCAACGTTTAATTTTAAATGCTGAAGAAGGTTCATGGAATGTTTTACTAACGTTCGCCGAGTGTTGCCGCGTTTGGTTATCGGTAGTCAGTCGTTACTCTAGCGTTACTTGGTTGTTACTAATCGTTTGCTTTGCAGTGAATGACTCACTGGCGACCTGTCAACCACCGCTGAACAGTCCCCTAGTGCTTGCAGCATGTGACTAAAGTGAAACAAACGTCCTTTTGGCATCCATTGAGTGTCATTTGAGTGTTTCCCAAACGTCCATTCATATGGGTATATAAACCGATGCTTTGTAAGCAAGATTCATTTGATTTTGGGCTACCGTAGAGAGCACCTACTATGGAAGATCTGTTCGACCAACTAATGGTTGAGCTTCGCCAGGAAGATGTCAGTTCCTTCAGAAGCCCCAATCCTCTCTTTTTTTGTCTTGGGAGCATGATGCTGACTGTTCAAACTCACAAGAACAACTGAATTCACTATGAAATTTCCAGCGATTCGACCCCGTTTGACCCTAAAAATAACATGCCAGCAAGACGCTGTTCTGTCATTAGTCACACATTATTCACATACTCAACACGCTCGTCTAACGTTGACAAATCGTTTGTCATGCGCCAGTTGCATGTTAGCACATGCTAATGGTTTTCATGGGGTATCTTACTTGTTCACTGTTACATGCTTCTCATGCGTTAGACACACGCTAGTCATGCGCTAGGCACACGTTAATCTCACGCCAGATGTGTCATCCTCATTCTAGAACGCTCAAAAATTGAACAATTGAAATGTTATGAGAACGTTGACCAAAACATCATGGTGTGACAGCCCCATTAGGTTCGACTTAAGTTTCTTCTTGGACTTAATTGGTGGTATTTCAGGAGATCTGGACTAATATGCCCCTTCCAGACTTTTCCCCTGCCATTTATTATGGCTACCCTGGAAAATTCCTCTCTCACAATTTTGAGGTTAACATCTGATTTAAACCAGCCTAGGCATTGATTATCAATACCTGATAATTGACCGTTCAAGAAATGATAAATTGACCGCCGCCATTATGAAGATCACGTGACCGTCCGCCATTAAAGGACTGCTAAATGTTGCTATGATGTTTAAGTTCCGTATAAATCTGTTTAACTTTAGCACATTTCATGTTGACATACTGCCTTATATCGCGTGAATTTTGTTGCAGAATAAAGATCATTTTATTGTTACTGTATTATTATTACTATTTTGTATGTTATGTTCCTGACTTGAACATATTATTAACTTGAATTATTTAACACATGAAAGACTGTGAACAAAAATTTGGACTGTTCAAAGTGAAAGCTTGAGTTGTGTGAACCATAAAATATGTGTAAAACGCAAATAATATTGAAAGCACTTTTTTCTTTTTCGAAACTTGAAACTTCGATTTTAATTATTAGAACAACTGTGAAAGCTAACAAAATGACAAAATTAAATATCTCTCATCAACAGCGTGATCATTCTGTTTTAACTAAAACTTGCTTCATTCTTTGATACAGTTTAAAAGAATTATTTGGCAATAAATATACATTGTTTAATGCTTCTTTAATTATCAATTGTCTTTTGTCTTTCGCGGTGTCCTGTGGTGAAGGAATGTGGTTACGTAATATGGGGGTGACATACTGTCTTTGTTTTGATAAGTCACCGTTAATTGGCATTGTTGGCTTTGCTTGATCAGTCACAATAAAACACTGTAATATTGAAATTTGCACTTTAGAAAATGCCTAAAGGCTATAAAACATAGGGTTTATATGTTTGTTATATGAAATTTCATGATACATATTCTTCCTTAAAAGAAAGATTTTCAAGACCGTATGAAATTTAGCATCTGTTGCCATATAGATCTTTTTTCTATTCTTTCTTTCTTGCATTTGGGAAATCCGTTTTTGCAAAGTATTGATATGTACAATATGTGAGTTTGTGTATGCAAAAAGAAGTAATAGCTGCAAGCTACACGTTTGTAAGAAACTGATCTTAAAACAATATATTTGCTTTCCTTTAAACATTATTGTTGATGATATTTCTTGTAATACGCAAAACAAAATTATTATGATACCTATATAACTGTGCCCTTATGGTTAGATTTTTTAAAGATAGATACATGTACTTTTTAAAAGCAGTTTTCTCGTGAATTTTTGATAAAATAAAAAGAATTAATCTACTGGAGAATATCACAGGACCTTTATTTAACAGTTCAATAGATTGAGATGTCAGCAAAAAATCGTTTACAAATATTCTTTTTTCAGTAAAAAGAGCTTGGGATAGATCCTTACTGACAATAAATGCTTCGTGTTGTTCATATGTATCTGTTCCTCAAACATACAACTCCAAAATCACTTAAAAGCTATGAAAATGGGACTTTTTCTAAGCTCCACATTATAAACCTGCTTCAATCTGCGCAGTCCCTTAATGAAGGATGCAAGGGAGGTAATCAGGTAGGTACTAATTTCTGGAACGGTCTATACCCATGCACAGATCTACATTTTGAAATCCTGTATCTTTACATAATTAACAAATTAAACTAGCAATTTTATATACCAGATGTATAGCCTCATTTAAACTTTTAGCCTAGTTTTTAGACTGTCAGAAACAGTCAGCAGCCTTTAGAACTGCAATTCAAAATCAGGCATCAAGGGACACGTCCACATAACATTGATATAATAATGCGCCAGCATTGGCATATCTACAATAATGTTCAAACCAATACAGGAGTGATCTCATAATTCGTAAATAGTCACACATGCTATCCAAAAGTAGATATATATTACGGTATTTTTTGGCCTTAGAGCATCATTATCACTTCCTTCAAATATTGTTTTATTGTCACACTATAAAGGTGGAAATTAAGTTTAGATTCAGCAATACTGAGGACAAGAACCAAAATTTAGATTAACAGAAATATTATATGCGCACCTCCTTTTCCTATGTATACGCATACCTGCCATAATTTTTCTGGCCATTTATACAACTATTCATATACTTTCAATGCCCTACCATTGGCAGTACACGAAATTGGATGGGATTCCGTTTTGGGCGGGAAAAGCCGTGCACGTATTTCAGATACACATCAGTACCATCAGTTTCATACCTTTTATTTTAGTTGCATTTAGAACATTACAATATTCATCACGAATTTTATGCGCGTTTGCATTAAATTTAATTCATCTCTATGAACACCAATTACCGCGGCGACAGTCTTTGAAAGGGGCAGATATCTTACAAATTAATTAATGCACCCCAAGTCAATAAATCGATAGCCGATAGCGGTCATTTGTTAATTGGTTATCAATGACACACGGTGTATTCGCCGAATCAGAACATATTATCGTAACAAATAATTAAAGGATTAGTGGAAAAAATTTGACAGGCCTGATTAAAGGTATGCGTGTTTTTCATGTTTTCCGGGATATCAGGTGCTTTCCGGGACTCCGGGACAATCCCGGACGATCCAGGATGTATGGCAGGTATGGTATAGGCCACTGAATATAAGAGATTCAATAAGAAAGATGTGATGTGTTGTGAGAAAAAGTAGTGCAGTCATAAAATCAATCTAGAGTAGTCCAGTCATAAGAACATCCTAAAGTGATTGATTAAAATATGAAAAACTGAAAAACTACTAATATTAAGCTAATTAGTAAATGCTGTTCAATAAACTTATTCAGGTTATCCCACACACAGAGGCTCAACACATAGAAGCTTAAACAGGTATCACATATTCAGGAAAAGACATGCTGATATTTCTGTCACTGAATACAAAAAAACATGGTCGTTTAGTTGTTTCATTTTCTTTTGTTCAAAAACACACATTTTGCACATTATCAGTTTAGCACACTGCTATCATGCATCATGCCAAGAATGAAAAGTTCATGTTTTGGATACAATAATGTGGATTGAAAATCCGTCTGTTATGCCACCGATGAAGAATTCCAGATGTATTTTTATTCTGTTTGGTTTGCTTTATAACATTTTCCTGAACTCACTGAATAAAAGTTTACATGAAATGAAAATTCATGTATATGATAACTAGAACTATCACTAAAGGTGATTAATACCCCCACATGGGTGCTTGATACTGGAACTGGAAAGCTGAGAATCAATGGCATAAAGTTCCATAAGAAACATGGAAATATGTATATATTTTGTATTTAATAATATTGAATATAGAGACAAGAAACATCGCAATGCGACGAAACCAGGTTTTCAACATTATTGTTTCACAAAAGCTTTGTCATCAAGACATTAGTGTCATGGTGCATATTGTGAGTATTTTTTTTAATTGAAATGTTTTTGGTGGAATTATGGCCTTTTTAATATTTTACATGTATAATAAATGAACATTAATATGTATCTTTCATAGTTCTACAGATCTGAAATGGTAATTGTATCTAATTATATGCACATTATTGCCAACAACAAACTTAGGTACAAGTCAATTTTATTCATAATACTAAAATATTCATTCCATTATAGTAGAATATTATTATGTTGCTTGGTCATTTTGTTTGCTTTTCACGTTTCACTGTTTATTATTTGATATATATATTTATCATTGCTCTATGATGGGGAATGCCTTATGCTGAAAAATGCATATATGAAAAAAAACAAAGGGCCATAATAAGGTCAAAAATTACTAAATCACAAAACCTCTAAAATATGCACCAGGGCACTTGATGACAAAGCTTCTGTGAAAGTTTGGTCAAAATCCCTTGAGAAATGTAGGAGGAGTTGTGCAAAGAAGAAATTGTTCACTACATATTCCATATAAGGAAAAAAAACAAAGGGCCATAATTAGGTGAAAAATTATTGAATCACAAAACCCCGACAATATGCGCCAGGGCACTTGATGACAAAGCTTCTGTGAAAGTTTGGTCAAAATCCCTTGAGAAATGTAGGAGGAGTTGCGCACAGAAAAAATTGTTCACCATTTATCCCATATAAGGAAAAAAACAAAGGGCCATAATTACGTGAAAAATTATCGAATCACAAAACCCCGAAAATATGCACCAGGGCACTTGATGACAAAGCTTCTGTGAAAGTTTGGTCAAAATCCCTTGAGAAATGTAGGAGGAGTTGCGCACAGAAGAAATTGTTCACTATATATTCCATATAAGGAAAAAAAACAAAGGGCCATAATTACGTGAAAAATTATCGAATCACAAAACCCCGATAAAATGCGCCAGGGCACTTGATGACAAAGCATCTGTGAAAGTTTGGTCAAAATCCCTTGAGAAATGTAAGAGGAGTTGCGCAAAGAAGAAATTGTTCACTATATATTCCATATAAGGAAAAAAACAAAGGGCCATAATTAGGTGAAAAATTATCGAATTACAAAACCCGCACAATATGCGCAGGGCACTTGATGACAAAGCATCTGTAAAAGTTTGGTCAAAATCCCTTGAGAAATGTAGGAGGAGTTGCGCACAGAAAAAATTGTTCACCATTTATCCCATATAAAGAAAAAAACAAAGGGCCATAATTAGGTGAAAAATTATCGAATCACAAAACCCAGACAATATGTGCCAGGGCACTTGATGACAAAGCTTCTGTGAAAGTTTGGTCAAAATCCCTTGAGAAATGTAGGAGGAGTTGTGCACAGAAGAAATTGTTCACTATATATTCCATATAAGGAAAAAAAACAAAGGGCCATAATTACGTGAAAAATTATGGAATCACAAAACCCCGATAATATGCACCAGGGCACTTGATGACAAAGCTTCTGTGAAAGTTTGATCAAAATCCCTTGAGAAATGTAGGAGGAGTTGCGCACAGAAGAAATTGTTCACTATATATTCCATATAAGGAAAACAAGAGGGCCATGATGGCCATAAATCACTCACCTGAGTCTCATTGCTCATGTTACAAATATCGTTATTGGTTTTTATGGGTGCAAACTTGATTAAGTTTGCAATAAGTTTGAAGACTCTGCATGTAATGGTACTACAGTTACTCTGCAGAAATAGTTTTCACTCTACAGGTCCTTGTGACACTGACCTTTGACATACTAGCCCAAAAAACAATATGGTTCTTCTATTTAGTAAAAGCAATCATCCTATGAAGTTTGGAGGCTCTGGGTGAAATGGTAATCCTGTTATTGAGTGGAAACGGTTTTCACTCTAGAGGTCCCTCTGACCTTGACCTACTGACCCAAAACACAAAAGGCATTTTTTGTACTCGATAAGGGCAATAACCCTGTGAAGTTTGAAGAGCTTGGGTCAACTGGTACTCAAGTTATTGAAAGGAAACAAATTGTGACAGACAGACAGACAAACAGACAACCATGGCAAAAACAATATGTCTCCATCAGAAGGGTGGGGTTGCAGGGGGAGGGGGGGGGGGAACATAACAATGAACAATTGAAGGTCTAGTCCTTTGGTGTTTCAGAGAAACAGATTTTTTTAAGTTTTCCCTATATAAGTCCTTGTGTAAAATCAAATGACACCCCCCTGCCACCGGGTGGGGCCAGTTTTGACCGAAGGGTCATGATTTGAACAAACTTGGTAAAGGTCCACTAGACAATGCTGCACACCAAATATCTAAACTCTAGGCCTTGTGGTTTCTGACAAGAAGATTTTTAAAGTTTTCTTATATAAATCTATGTAAAACATGGGACCCCTGGGGCGGGGTCTTTTCTAACCCAGGGGTTATGATTTGAACAAGCTTGGTAGAAGTCTACTAGACAATGCTGCACACCAAATATCTTAACTCTAGGCCTTGTGGTTTCTGACAAGAAGATTTTTAAAGTTTTCCCTATATAACTCTATGTAAAACATGTGACCCCTGGGGCGGGGTCTTTTCTGACCCAGGGGCAATGTTTTGAACAAACTTAGTAGAGGTCTACTAGACAATGCTGCACACCAAATATCTTAACTCTAGGCATTGTGGTTTCTGACAAGAAGATTTTTAAAGTTTTTCCTATATAAGTCGATGTAAATCAAGTGACCCCACTGGTGGGGCCAGTTTTGACCCCAGGGTCATGATTTGAAGACAGTTGGTAGCGGTCCACTAGATGATGCTTCATACCAAATATCAAAGCTCCAGGCCCTGTGGTTTCGGAGATGATTTTTAAAGATCCAACTTTTAAAATCTATTTTTAGCTCCTGTGACCCAGAAATGCAATGGACAATAACCATTTGAACAAACTTGGTAGAGCTTCATGCAAGGAACATCCCAGGCAAGATTCATCAAATGGGATGTGGCCCAGTGGTTTCAGAGGAGATGTCGTTTGAATGAATTGTTGACGACGGACGGACGGAAGACGGACAACCACCAATCCTAAAAGCTCACATGAGCACTTCGTGCTCAGGTGAGCTAAAAATCAACTGACCACTGGGTATATATGCTAATATAGACTGTTACTCCCAGTCTGTCCTGAGAACAATAACAGTAATGGCTGCTATTGTCTTTTGGGTGTTGAAATCGTGCAATTTTCTCGTAAGAAATTTAACAAAAAGCCCAATATCAGTGTATTATGCACAATCTTAGTCCTAGTGTTTACAGAAGGATTTCAAAGTGATTTTGCATTACTGTAAGTCATAAAAATAAGAAGGAAAGACAATATTTTGTAGTCAGTAATAAGCTGGTTTTTTATGGATTAATGTATTTTGAACCATTAAACTACTCCTGCCTATACAATGAATAGATTTGGAGCTTAAAAAGGATTAGACAGGTCATAATTCTAATCTAATTTTATCAAAACATAGAATTAATTCTCAATAGATTTATATTCCTTGTATAGATTTATATTCCTTTATATTCATTGAGATCAACAAGAAAAATTCTCAATACAGTGTTGATCCTGTGTCGGTAATGTGTTGGTAAAGGCTACAGTACGCTCAGCGCGGATTCTGCCTTTTCCGCGATACCACCGCGGACAATTTTTTCTTATCGCGGACAAACGCGGCGGACGTCCGCGATGAGAGGGCTAATTTCCGCTGCGATCCGCGGTGTCCAGTTGTTTCCACCGCGGACAAAATACCAAAGATTATATTTAAATTATCGATAAAATCGGTTACCTGTTTCTCGCGGCGGAACGCGGCGGCCATTATAACTATAGCTCAAAAATAAATGTTTATTTTATAAAATTTTCACCATGTTTTTTTTTTAACAAGATGACTTTAAATCAACCAAAATACTTAAATGGTAATAACATTAGTTAAAATTTTAGATGTAAAAATATTGAAACGGCATTTAAAATGAAAAACGTTACCTTTGTTTTGATTGTAAAATTTGGAGTGACCGCGTCGATAGACACAAACTACATACTACAGAGTGTACTACAGCATCCTTGTTCCCTTGAACTATCCAAAACCTTCGCAAATTATAACATTCCTAACAACAATTACTTGTTACACATGCTAATTATCGGGGTTATTTTAAGTGAACTGCTTTAACTGTCAAAGAAATCACGTCACTCAATAGCGGCTTTCAACTTTTTACAAAGGGCGACATGTCTTCAGATTAACTCAAAATCACAGCTGACACCTGTGTGAATAACATACGTAAATACAAACTAAATCACCTTTTTTCAAACTAGTTTATAAACCAATCTAAGCTCTGGTTTGAAAGTGAAATCTACAGATCTTGTATAAATATATGTTTTCGATGCATAACAAACACTTGTAAATTTCAGTGGCTCAACACTTCCCTTTTATATTTCTATCATTTGGGGATGAATTTCACAGTCTTTGATATCGTAATATTGTTGTGAAACCTATATGTAGCCTCAAAGGAACAACCTGTCAATCACAATTCCTGTGACCTATGATCTTTACACGTGATACAACACCGTATTTTTATTGGTTGTAATTCAAGAGCTAACCTTTGACAGCAAGCCTGAGTAATTTTCCATAAAAAAAAAATCCCAGTATTTTACCGCCTTTTCCACATCACATGATCTAATGCTGCATGCTTTTGGATGCTTGCTCTCTACTTTCAATTCTCATTTTCGGAAAATCTATAAATAGTAACACCTAGTTTTGTAAGGAGATATTGACAAGGATTAAGTTTTCATGGTGTAAGAAACAAAAGTTGACGTTTTCATATTTGTTTCTTGTTACTTTTTCGTACATGCCGTACACCGAGGTTATTCAGTATTTGACTAAAAAGTGGTTTTCACAACCATGGACTTGCATATCTACTCTATTTTTTGAATTTAATACGACAATGATTTGCCGCGATTTAGAGTATTTTTGTTCATGGTAATTCAATAAAGAGAGAATAACAAGATGTACAAACAACAAATACATTGTATTTACATAATTTTTTTATTACAAAATCAAATTTTACATATTTTAAGTAGTAAAGTTTTAAAAATTAATCGTAAAAAGCTACAGTTTTCACCGCGATCCGCGGTGATTGACCACCGCGTTCCGCCGCGATTTACCGCGGCGTTCCGCGGGGGAAACGCTTACGGCCACAGATTCATGTCCGCGGTGGTGAACATTTTCAGTCCGCGGGGTCTCGCGGACAAATTTTGTGCAAAATTTCGTCCGCGATGAGTCTCATCCGCGGGGTCTCGCGGGTTTTGCAAAATCCGCGCTGAGCGTACTGTATCTACAGACCAGATTTACTGAACACATAAATGACTTATGCCTCATTCTGCATTGGAC
The DNA here is from genome assembly GCA_012932295.1 of Cyclina sinensis. Taxonomy (NCBI): domain Eukaryota; kingdom Metazoa; phylum Mollusca; class Bivalvia; order Venerida; family Veneridae; genus Cyclina; species Cyclina sinensis. The sequence continues at coordinate 18,878,961 of JAAONU010000002.1, forward strand.
ATACTAAGGCCAGAGACTTTTTTATTGGTTGGTTAACAACAGATTTTCAGAAATTAGTACCAGGAAGAGGGAATAAAGTAAAGATAAAAATAAACAAGAAATTTGTCACAGACACAAATGCCCCCGAAACATGGCACTGGTCACACTTATGGTAGCTTACTAATAAGGAAGTTATGGCCAATGTTAAAGTGTTTGGACAATTGGATCTTCAAGGTGAAGGTCATTCAGGGCTCAAGGTCAAATTAATATAGGTCTGTGGGAAGGTGTTGTCCAAAGGGGTGTTGTGTCCAAGGATGAATTAAATCCACTTACTAATAAGGAAATTATGGCCATGGTTTTCGGACGGAATGACGGACGGACAGTTAAAAAACTACATGCCTCCCTTCAGGGGTATAAAAATATAGTATTTTTACATCCATCTTATACCCTAAAGCTCCTTTTACATTGCATAATTGCAACATGTTAGCTAGGATCAGTTATAAAGCATTCAAGAATTATTCATGTTCTTCTACAATCCTGTAAGCTGGAAGACCTATTTTGAATTTTAGCATATAACTATTTTCTATGAACAACAGGATATTGAGGCAAATCATGTTTATTGTCTTTATTTATATAAAATTTTGATTGCATGCAATGAAAAAAACAACAAGAGGGCCATGATGGCCCTAAATTGCTCACCTGAGTCTCATTGCTCATGTTACAAGTATCGTTATTGGTTGTTATGGGTGTTCGTTCTTCGCAAGTTTGAATAAGTTTGCAATAAGTTCGAAGACTCTGTGGTACTCAAATTTTTTAGCAGAAATAGTTTTACTCTACAGGTCCCTGTGAACTTGGCCTTTGACCTACACACCCCAAAAACAATAGGGTTCTTCTAATATAATTACCCTAAGAAGTTTGAAGGTTCTGGCTGTAATGGTACTCCTTTTACTGAGCAGAAATAGTTTTCACTCTACAGGTCCCTGTGACCTTGATTTTTGACCTACTGACCCCAAAAATGATAGGGTTCTTTTATTTAATAAAGAAAATCATCCTATGAAGTTTGAAGGCTCTGTGAAAAATGGTACTCCAGTTACTAGGCAGAAACAGTTTTCACTCTAGAGGTCCCTGTGAAATTAACCTTTGACCTAGGGAACCTAAAAACAAAAGGGTTCTTCTAATACAATTATCCTACAAAGTTTGAAGGCTCTGGGTGTAATTGTACTACAGTTACTCTGCAGAAATACTTTTCCTCTACAGGTCCCTGTGACCCTGACCTTTGACATACTAGCCCCAAAATCAATATGGTTCTTCTATTTAGTAAATGCAATCATCCTATGAAGTTTAAATGCTCTGGGTGAAATGGTACTCCTGTTATTGAGTGGAAATGATTTTCACTCTAAAAGTCCCTCTGACTTTGACCTTTGACCTACTGACCCAAAAAACAAAAGGTTTTTTTCTACTCAGTAAGAACAATAACACTGTGAAATGTTTAAAGGCTTTGGGTCAATTGGTACTCATGTTATTGTAAGGGAACGAAGTATGACAGACAGACAGACAAGCAGACAAACAGACACCCATGGACAGGGCAAAAACAATATGTCTCCATCACAAGAGCGGGGTTGGGGGGAGATATAACAACAAAAATTGAAAGTCTAGCTCTTGGTGTTTCAGAGCAGAAGATTTTAAGTTTTCTCTATATAAGTCCTTGTCTAAAAATAAAAAATTACACCCAGGGGCTCAGGTCCTTGTTGCTTCAGACAAGAAGATTTTCAAAGTTTTCCCTATGTAAAATCAATTGACCCCGGGGTGGGGCCAAATTTGACCCCAGGGTCATAATTTGAACAAACTTGGTAGAGGTCCACTACACAATGCTGCACACCAAATATCTAAACTTTAGGCCTTGTGGTTTCTGACAAGAAGATTTTTAAAGTTTTTCCTATACAACTCTATGTAAAACATGTGACCACTGGGGCAGGGCCATTTTTACCCAGGGGCCATGATTTGAACAAACTTGGTAGAGATCCACTAGACAATGCTGCACACCAACTATCTAACTTGTGGTTTCTGACAAGAAGATTTTCAAGTTTTCCCTATATAAATTTATGTAAAATCAAATGACCCCTGGAGTGGGGTCAGTTTTGACCCCAGGGTCATAATTTGAACAAATTTGGTAGAGGTCCACTAGATGATGCTTCATACCAAATATTTAAGCTCCAGGCCTTGAGGTTTCGGAGAAGAAGATTTTTAAAGATCCAACTTTTAAGATCTATTTTTAGCTCAAGTGAACCAGAGATGCAATGGACCAGAACCATTTGAACAATCTTGGTAGAGCTTCATGCAAGGAACATCCCAGGCAAGTTTCATTAAATTTGGCACATTGGTTTCAGAGGAGATGTCGTGTGAATGAAAAGACGGACAGACGACGGACAAAGACCGATCAGAAAAGCTAAAACAAGAGGGCCATGATGGCCCTAAATCGCTCACCTGAGTCTCCTTGCTCATGTTACAAATATTGTTACTGGTTTTTATGGGTGCAAGTTTGAATAAAATTGCAAGAAGTTTGAAGACTCTGGGTGTAATGATACCCAATTTTTTTAGCAGAAATAGTTTTACTCTACAGGTCCCAGTGACTTTGACCTACAGACCACAAAAACAATAGGGTTCTTCTAATATAATTACCCAATAAGTTTGAAGGTTCTGGGTGTAATGATACTCAAGTTACTGAAGAGAAATAGTTTTCACTCAACAGGTCCCGGTGACCTTGACTTTTGAACTTCTGACCCCAAAAATGATTGGGTTCTTTTACTGTGTAAAGAAAATCATCCTATGAAGTTTGAAGGCTCTGGGTAAAATGGTACTCCAGTAACTGTTACTGAGCAGAAACAGTTTTCACTCTAGAGGTCCCTGTGAACTTAACCTTTGACCTATGGACCCTAAAAAAAATAGGGTTCTTCTAATACAATTATCCTATATAGTTTGAAGGCTCTGGCTGTAATGGTACTACAGTTACTCTGCAGAAATAGTTTTCACTCTACAGGTCCCTGTGACCCTGACCTTTGACATACTAGCCCCAAAAGCAATATGGTTCTTCTATTTAGTAAAAGCAATCATCTTATGAAGTTTGGAGGCTCTGGGTGAAATGGTAATCCTGTTATTGAGTGGAAACTCACTCTAGAGGTCCTTCTGACCTTGACCTTTGACCTACTGACCCAAAACACATAAGGGATTTTTTGTAATCAATAAGGGCAATAACCCTGTGAAGTCTGAAGGCTTTGGGTCAACTGGTACTCAAGTTATTGAAAGGAAACAAAGTGTGAAAGACAGACAAACAGACACCCATGGACAAGGCAAACACAATATGTCTCCATCAAAAGGATGGGGTTAGGGGGAGACATAACAACGATCAATTGAAGGTATAGCCCTTGGTGTTTCAGAGCAGCAGATTTTTAAAGTTTTCCCTATATAACTCTATGTAAAACATGTGACCACTGAGGCGGGGCCATTTTTGACCCAGGGGCCATGATTTGAACAAACTTGGTAGAGGTCCTCTTGACAATGCTACATACAAAATATCTAAGCTCTAGGCCTTTTGGTTTCTGATGTAAAGATTTTTAAAACTTTTTCCTATATAACTCTATGTAAACAAGTGACCCCTGGGGCAGGGCCTATTCTGACCCAGTAGCTATGACTAGAACAAACTTTGCAGAGGTCCACTGTACAATGCTACACACCAAATATCTAAACTCTAGGCCTTGCAGTTTCTGACAAGAAGATTTTTAAAAGTTTTTCTTATATAACTCTATGTAAAACATGTGACCCCTGGGGCGGGGCCATTTTTGATCCAGGAGCCATGATTTGAACAAACTTGGTAAAGGTCCACTGGACAAATGCTACACACCAAATATCTAAACTCTAGGCCTTGCAGTTTCTGACAAGAAGATTTTTAAAAGTTTTTCTTATATAACTCTATGTAAAACATGTGACCCCTGGGGCGGGGCCATTTTTGATCCAGGAGCCATGATTTGAACAAACTTGGTAAAGGTCCACTGGACAATGCTACACACCAAATATCTAAACTCTAGGCCTTGCAGTTTCTGACAAGAAGATTTTTAAAAGTTTTTCTTATATAACTCTATGTAAAACATGTGACCCCTGAGGCAGGGCCATTTTTGACCCAGGAGCCATGATTTGAACAAACTTGGTAAAGGTCTAGTAGACAATGCTGTACACCAAATATTTTAACTCTAGGCTTGTGGTATCTGAAAAGAGGATTTTTGAAATTTTTCCTATATAACTCTATGTAAAACATGACTGTGACCACTGGGGCGGGGCCATTTTTGACCCAGTGGCCATGATTTGAACAAACTTGATAGAGGTCCTCTTGACAATGCTACATACAACATATCTAAGCTCTATGCCTTTTGGTTTCTGATGTAAAGACTTTTAAAACTTGATCCAGGAGCCATGATTTGAACAAACTTGGTAAAGGTCCACTGGATAATGCTACACACCAAATATCCAAACTCTAGGCCTTGTGGTTTCTGACAAAAAGATTTTTTAAAGTTTTTCCTATATAACTCTATGTAAAACATGTGACCCCTAGACAGGGCCATTTTTGACCCAGGAGCCATGATTTGAACAAACTTGGTAAATCACTGGACAATGCTTCACCCCAAATATCTAAACTCTAGGCCCTGTGGTTTCTGACAAGAAGATTTTTTTAAGTTTTTCCTATATAACTCTATGTAAAACATGTGACCCCTGGGGTGGGGCCATTGTTTACTATATGCCTCATGTTTGGAGAGAATAATTATCTTTGACACTTGTTGAGAAATGGACATTCACAAAACGGTTAACCAAGAAATTTTAAGTTGAAAGAGGGGCATAACTTTGCAAAAAAAAAATTTGAGGGTTATTTGCCTGTGAGAAATCGTGTTGCATTTTGATAGTGAACATGTATTCTTAATTTGAAGTAAATAGCTTCGATAGTTTCTGAGAAATGGACCTTAACAAAAAAGTTAACCTACGCTTACACCAATGAACAAACTTGGTAAATGACAGTAGCTCCACTTTTTTTCTTGGAAAAGTGGAGCTAAAAAATGTTGTGTTTTTTTTCCATTATATTATGCAGTGAGCTAGTTTATGAACCCATGTGACCCAGTTTCTCAATCATGCAAGATTTTATTGAGGTTGACATTCTGACCATGTTTCATCAACATCCAGTTGTAATGTGGCCTCTAGAGCTTTATTGAGCAAAATGTTGATGGATGGACCATTATGTCCCAATGTATGGTCCCTTAAGAGGTATGTCCTTTGTTCTCAAACAACGAATGACCACTTAAAAAAACAAAAGAATTAGGATAATATAAGTATATTTCCATTTTTCCGGTTTTTGGTTAATTACTTTCAAGAATATTTTTATGACTGCACTTCTTTTTCCGCACAACACAGTGTGGTGCATCTTTGCTATTGTTTTCATTTGCTCAGAAGGTATGGATATAATATTTTTATCAAACAAAATTTCGGTTGCTGTGCTCAGCATTTCAGAATCTAAATGTATTTTTTCCACATCTATAGTGCACACCTGACAAAAAGACAATGTTTATAGCAAGTCATCAAGATGAGGTAAAAAAAAATCATAGTAAATCTACTTTTGGAAACCATGTGTAACTTATAATCTACGAATTATGAGATCATTCATGCATATGGTCTGAATGTGTGGATATGCCAGTGTGGGGGCATTATTATATCAATGTTAAAGTGGACATGGCCTTTGATGCCTGATTTTAGTTTGCTGTTCTATGGACTTTCAGCTGCTGCAGACAGTCTGTTAACAGCATCTTGAAGCATGTGTCTGGAATTGCTAGACCTCTGTCTTTGGACGGTATCTACCAAATTCCTATCAAATTCGGCGAAATGGATGCCAGCTCAAAGACCTCCTGAGAATGGGATAAATGTATTCCTTGAAAAATCTTTACAAATTCACACATATTCAAAGATATAAAAATTATTTACCTCTGTGTATTCCAAATCTTTCACTTATAGCTCAATAAGTAATGATTTAAACAAGTATAATTTCCCTGAATGGATTAAGAGCTGTCTTGACTCTTAAGTTGGATGCTTGACATGAATACATCATATCAACACTCTGTATTTAATAATTCTATGATTTAATCTTTAATTTCTTCCAGACTGTGTAGGAAAGATTTTATGTCTCTGTATCTTGAGAATGTTTGATAATTAATAATGACAGTAATGTTAGATATTTGTTATATATTTTTCTTAAGAAAAACATGAAATTTAATCAATAAACAGAGTTAAATATCTAACAATTTACTTATGAAATTTATGTTTTTAAAATTCTCGTCTTGGACCTTGTTGCTGTGTATATAAGAGACATTAAAGACCTTATTCTGCCAGAAGTTCTGATTAATGTCACATAAAAAATATCATATGCACAGCCTTCACTATTGATCACAATCAATTTATTGAATGATTAGTCGGAAAAGAACAGCGGGCAAACATTGTACTTAAACACACAAACATACACTTTGAAATTGTTGTGATTTAATGTAGACTGTATCCAGCAACTTAAGTACCCTTAAAAAAATACAACTTAGGGTTTGACACTGACAACTTAGGGTTTGACACTGACATAGTTTTTAACAGACTCACTAGCTGTTTTAGTGAACTTTAGATTTAACATACAGACGGCTATGAATTAGAACCCTGTGCTATGAGAATTGCTATTAAATGTAATTCTCAACAATGGAAGGTCATGGGTTCAAGCATCAACCATATCCATTCATGAGAGAGTTGGCAATTTCCTACAAAGGATGGGGTCTAGTACTGCTCATAGTAGGAATAATATATAAACTACCTGCTTGATACGGCTATTAAATTAAAAGTAAATAGGAGCCTACAAATAACTGTATATAACAGTCTGATTTACAAGGTAATGAGGTTGTTTTTTAGCAATTCATTCATGTTTTGTTTAAGTTAAGCAAGCAATATATTAACAGCTTTCAAGGTGTTAAGAAACTCCCTGATTCAAAACTATTCAGTCTCATAGACATACAAATTTCAAAAGAATCTTAGATTTAAAACAAGCATTAAACTAATCAAAACTATAAATTGCATGACTTATTTGTTATGATCAATAAAATCAATGACCTTAAAAAGAATTTACTATTACTGAAACATGCAAAATGATTTTTAAAAATCACATTTAAAGTTCTATTGTGGAGTTTTCAACTACAGTCAGTATAAATGTATTCACTTTTGACAAATACAGAACCCATATCATAATCTTTGGACTCTATTGCCATGCTATACAAATGTATAAACTATTTTATGCTTTAATAGTGAATATTAAGATCAATAGTGAATCCACACTTACAGTGAAAGGGAGGGTTTGATTACATACAACAAAATTATAGTTGTGAACATTTCAACAAAGAGAGCCCAAACATATTACTGAAAACACAAAATTTAATGTCACATATATATACACAACCGATCAAATATTTGTTGTTGTGACAATGACAAAAGTATACAATCCTACCTCTGTGAAAAGTACAAATTTAACAAGTTTGCAGTATGCATCTAGACTTAAGAATTTTTCTAGTTTATTTCAGACTGAAGGTTATAGTGCAATATACCAAACGATAGTTAGTTATAGTGCAGTTATCTGATCAGTATTGAACAGAAAACATAGTAGTTTGAATACACTGGAAAGAGCATTAATTTTACAATCATACAAAATCTACAAATATTTCCTGACATTTTAAAAAAAAATCAAGAAAGGGATAAAAAGATGGTTATTTGGATATCAGAATACCTAAAACACAAATTCTTGAAATGCATCCTGTAGCACAGTAGACTCAACTGTATCCAGAGCAACCAGATTGCTTAGTAGAGCTAATGTTTGTCATCCAATGACAGAGAGGGTGCTTTATACTGTTCAGCTTTTTGTTAATTTAAATGGACTGTAATTGTTAGAAACTTTTCCCAGGCATACAGCCTGTAATAAAAGCTTAATATTTATATAATAAACAGTTTCCGTCTCAAACAGGTATGAAAAATAATCTTCAGTCATCAAAGGGTTTCACAAAAAAATTCTTTTCTCTATTGTTACCCTTACAAAACAAATGAATTTAAATGTACAATTTAATAGAAGAGATTTGCATGGTTTTAACTAGTCTTTCAAAATCCATGTAAGATCACCACTAGATAGGTAAACAATATTTGTTAACGCTGTTGGGCAATCTTAGATGATAATCTTTCTATCTTCCCCAAAGATTTTATTAATTGTCTCAACACCAATTATGTGTTACTGCTATGTCTTATGATACACTTGTTAAAACAATAAAGATCTCAAACATGAATAGCATGTTTAAATATTAGTCACTGACCAATCAATATTAATTTTTTGTTTTGTTTTTTACCTTTAAAATAATTATACTTGACAACTGTGCAAAACAATGTTTTTTCCCCATTCTAAGTCATTAACTTGTACAACCAGAAAACAAAAGTAACTCAATTCCAGCATGTATGTATGCCTAAAATCAAACATGTATATTAAAAAAAAAACCATATTATAACAATGGCACAAAAAAATATTAAACTAAAATGTATCCATACCATTCCAATTCAACGCATCAGCGGCAGAAGCCTGCATTTGAGCCATATTAAATATATCTGTCACTTAAAACCAACAAATTCCAATTAAAATCCCATCAAATATATTATAGATTAAACTATTATCAAGTTATTTGGATTGAGAGAGCCTTGGTATCCAAGGACCACCTGTTTAACGTTGGTAAGTGTTAAACATAGATATCCGGTGTACACTTACGAATTGTAAGCGTAAAATGTACTGCTAAATCTTCACCAATAACAGCCCTGTTCTTTAAAACAGCTACACTGGTCTTGTGATATGTCTGTTTGGTGTATTTAGTTGTTATTTGGATAACAGATCACCGAAATAAGAAGCCATATTCTTATCAGAATCTATTAACCTCTCAACAGTGAAAATATTACTAAAAATAATACAAAGTAAATACATTTTAACATTACCTAAAAGTTGACTGATCACCTGTAAGAACAGGTCCTTGCCAATAATTACTAAGCCCCTAACTTCAGTATGTCATCCACTTGAAAAAAAGGCTGAAACACAGCTAGACAAAACTTGCCAACAGTCTCAGTAAAGGTATCTGGGGAGGCAAATGGACACAGACTGAATTCGGAACTATTTAAACCTAGGGCAGTGAATGCTATTTCCACTTTGCCACACTACTTAAAAACAAATAGGCTGCAAAAAAAAACAACATCAAATGGGTTATGCCCAATAACTGAATTGTACATGTGACATGCAATATTTCTTGCAATTTCTGTCCATGTTTATAAATACTGTTGAGTGTAAACAAACTTAACAAGTAATTTAATTACAATATATAATATTATAAGTCTTTACAAAGACTAGAGAAAATGAATACACTAAAAAACAGAATCTGTGAGAACTAAACAAAGATCATCTAATTTTTAAAAATAACTAAAGTAGCATAATAGAGTTAAAAAGGGTAAATATCAAATAGAGATCAAAACAACAATTTTATATTTTACTTGGCAATGCGCTTGACTGGTAATCTAGTGGTTGCGAGTTTGATTCCCCGCTCCTCCACTGACATGACTTATTCTCTTTCAGATGAGACATTAAACTGAGGTTCCATGTCTCAGTGCTATAAACTGATCATGGAAAAGAACCAGAGGTGTCTTTTAAATGGGCTGCTTTCTGTATCTTGCACTATCCCCAAAAACCTAAAATAACTAACCTCTTCATGGAGCTGGTCATATGGGCAACTGGTATTAACAATATATAAACTCAGACAGAATGAGCAATACACAGTTATTTCAGAAACGCTCACATCGCCTGCTGGCATTACAGGCATTTTCTGAATTTTCAGGAATTTTTCATAATCTAATGTTTTATCAAATGCTTTAAAAAGTGTGAAACATGCTTCTACAGCAAAAATAGTTATCTGAATTTTAGTAAAATTCAATTTTATTGTCAAATTATGACAAGAAATGTTTGTTAAACATAAATGCCCCCCGGCAGCACCTAATTGCTTGTGGTTGGGCCAAAGCGTTCTCTAGCTATTGATCAGAAACCGTTTTAAGGATGAAGGTCCCTGTGAACTTGACCTTTGACCTCAAAATCAATAGGGGTCATCTACTGGTGATGACCAACCAGCATACCAAGTTTGGTGAACCTAGGTCAAAGCGTTCTCTGGTTATTGATCGGAAACCGTTTTTAGGATGAAGGTCCCTGTGAGCTTGACCTTTGACCTAATGACCTCAAAATCAATAGGGGTCATCTACTGGTGATGACCAACCAGCATACCAAGTTTGGTGAACCTAGGTCAAAGCGTTCTCTAGTTATTGGTCGGAAACCGTTTCTACCTACAAGGTCAATGTGAGCTTGACCTTTGACCCCTTGACCCCAAAATCAATAGGGGTCATCTACTGGTGATGGACAATCATCCTACCAAGTTTGAAGTTCCTAAGCCTAAGCGTTCTTTAGTTATTGGTCGGAAACCCTTTCTACCTACAAGGTCAATGTGACCTTGACCTTTGACCCCTTGACCCCAAAATCAATAGGGGTCATCTACTGGTGATGGACAATCATCCTACCAAGTTTGAAGTTCCTAGGCCTAAGCATTCTTTAGTTATTGGTCGGAAACCATTTGGTCTACGGACCGACGGACCGACCGACAGACAGACAAATGCAAAGCAATATACCCCCACTTCTTTGAAGAGGGGGCATAATACATCGTCGGAAACCCACGTTTGATCCATTCCGTTTCACTCTATTTATCTACCGTGGGACAATTGGCTGGTAAAATTTTGTACTCATGAATAATTCATTACCTACTTTCATTGGTTTCCGTAAGATTTCCCTTGCGGAATCTCAGCCAATGAAATTACTTGTTACAATTTGACTTCCGCGCCTATGTTTAAATCCTGGGAAATAGGTCTATTTTAAGTAACTTGTCATTATGCCTACTATCCACGCTGATGAGTGACTATTTGTAATGCGGCATCTCATTCGACGAAGAGTTACATCCCTTTGCTAATAGATATTCATGAAAACGAATAATCAGCAGTCAATTATCCCACGGTACATAATGTAGTTGTGCGGAATATGTACCGGGGGTCACCGACGATGGGCATAATAATGATTACAATCAGTTTCTCTGTTGAATTTAAACATGTCATTTGCCTAAAATCACAAACAAAGTATTTGCTAATGACAATGAAAAAATCAGATTCAATACACTGAATGCAGCTTCCTTCATTCTTTAATTCCCTGTAATTAATATTAAGAGAAATCTAATGATTGCACATTGTTAAAGCTAGGGACACAAATGGGGCAGCAAAATGGATGTCAAAAAGGATTTCTAAAAATCTCTGGCTCCAATGGCTCTGCTGCATATTCATTGTCAACAGACACTCTTCACAGTCCGAAAAGCTACCACTATACTGGGTGATGCCCTAATGCTGTACTCAAACTTAGTGAAATACAACAGGAAAAAACTACTATGCCACATATTTTGTTATCATCATACTAATACATTAAACATCATTTAGAGACAAAACAAGAATAAGAATTATGGTAATTTTTTATCCGCACATTTGATACATAAAATATCGTCTCTCTATAAACCTCTTTCCAAATGTATTTCATTGACATATCAGTGGAACCAGAGCTCTGGAAATTTTTAAATCTCAGTCGGTCCAAGACCGATAATAAACGATTTTTCAACACCCGTTAACATAATTGATTGACTAGCTGTCAATCAAGCACACTTATTGATGAGTTAATCTGTTAACTGGTGAAAATTGCCTCAGGTCACTGGCCAGAGCACCAATTTTATGGGTTTATAATAGGTGAGGACCACATCAGGGACAAATTCAGACATAGGTGTAAAATTTTTTCATTTTAATGCTAAGTTATACTTAAATTTGATTTTTTTTGTTTTTGTTTAAATACATGAACCGATTTTTTAAGGCATTTTGGACATAAAAATCAGTACAGGAAGCTGAAATTCTGCAAAAACCAACAAATTTTCTTTTTTTCTGAAGCCTTGAGTGGAACTGCAAGGGTGCGCTTTGATGAAGCAGCTATGGCTGACATTCACACATAACAGTCACTAAAGCAAAGCAATGAAAATGAAAAATGAAAAGATCTTCTATTCAGTTCAGTGGGAAAAGGCCCTTGTAAAACTGTAAGTGAGCAAGACTTTAACCTACAAGCTGGAATAATTCAATCCTTGATACTCTAGCTGAGCTACATAAAAATGTAATAATGGTAGCTACAGCTAAGGAGACACAATATTAGCTATTCTAGAAGCTGGCAGCTACAATGTTAAAATTCCAATCCAACAAGAACTTAGAGTCTCAAAAAGCATTCTAAATTCCCCGCCTTTAGTAAAAACATCACGTTTTCAGTTTGCACCCAGTAGTCATCCAGTGTGTTTCTCTATTGATGAAACATAAATAAAAATGAGTAAAATGTTAATTTAAATGTTTTAAGACAGTAAAATATTTTAAATAGTACAGTATTAACAGAACCATACTGTACCATGAATATGAAAAACATATAAGATTAAAACGAAATAGCCATAAAAAAAACCTTAAATGTCTTTTAAGCGAGTAGTTACAACTTTAAGTTGTAAATATTCAATAACTGCAACTAATGCTAGACTGCTTATCTATACATTACCAGTAAACCAATACCAAAATACCAATAGGCCCTACTGCCACAGGCTAATAATTGAGAAAAGTAAATAGAATTATTAAACTTTCTTTTTTTTTTTTTACTCCGGTCATGGAATGGTTTTTGCAATCAATGAACTGTCTGTTAATTGTAAAGTAAAGGTTTCAACTATATCCACTAAATTCAACACGATATATAAAAAAAATGAATTTTAGTGAACCATTTACAGTTTAGACTGCTTTAAACAAATTTTACATACCTTTTGTAAAACTATAATTTACTGTCTTTTTTCTGTTACTTGCTATTGCCCAAACCCTGTAATTCCAAACTGGAAAGTCCTTTTGTAACTTAAAACCTAGTACTGGCATGCTGGTCAGGCAACATGCAATGCAGGTCCCAACATCAGCATTTAAAAATTCTATTTCAGATTTAGAAAGTATTGACCAAATCTGAAACTGTAACTGTATGTAAAAAAGCAAGAAAGTAGGTCACTAGGTCAGAATCTAGGTCAGCTGATATCAAATTTCAATTTTATATCCAAAACTGTGCACCTGGTACAAATTTCATAGCTGTACATCGAAAAACAAGAAAGTAGGTCACTAGGTCAAAATCTAGGCCAGCTCATATCAAAGTTTATATCTACATCTAAAACTGTTAACATGGTCCAAATTTCATAGCTGTATATCAAATAACAAAAAAAGGTAGGTCACTAGGTCAAAATTTAGGTCATCTAATATCAAAGTTCATTTCTACATCTGAAACTGTACAAATGGTCCAAATTACATAGCTGTACATCAAAAAACAAGAAAGTAGGTCACTAGGTCAAAATCTAGGCCAGCTCATATCAAAGTTCAATTCTACATCTGAAACTGTGCACATGGTCCAAATTTCATAGCGGTATATCAAATAACAAAAAAAGTTGGTCACTGAATGAAAAATTTGTTCCCTGGTTTGATACAGTAAAACCTGCCTTAACGGTCACCTTTGTATAGCGTGACCCTGCTCATAATGGTCACTTCGTGGTCCGCCTGATGAAATTCACTATATAATGCACCTTTTTATAACGTGACCCTGCTCAACGCGGTCAGCGGTCAGCCTAAACACCGCACTTCAAGGTATATAGCAGCCAGTAACCTGTCATCGATTGGTAGTTTTCACGACGTGTGAAAATTTCAAGTGCAAAGGGAAATCACTCTGATCAATGTAAAAAGAATATTGCCGCCACGTCAACGATAAACGAGTCGATAATTAAGGTAATTATGTATTGTTTTCGCCACTTATTAGTGTTATTCATTAGTCTGTGGAAAAATTGATTGAATAGGGCAGTTATCAAAGTGTTTGATTGAAATTAAAGTCTTATTTTTCACACAACAAAATGATCTAACTCGATAATTCGTTGTTGAAATTTGTGATTAATTTTTTAATTCAGAATACTTATTTATCTTTCAAATAAATCATTTTCAAAAAATATCACATGTATATGATAATAAACAGAAGAGTTCTGTGCATGTTTTTCTATAAGTTAGTGCAAACTGATCATCTGAAAATATACACCTGTATATAGTGGTCACCTGTCTATAGTGGTCACTTTTGCAGTTTTCCTTGGATGACCGCTATATACAGGTTATACTGTACGTATAAAAGACTTGCGAAATGAAAAATAATTGCCCACCGCCTTCTGTTTGATTTACACATTGATGCTGTGTGTAACTGCATAAAAGTAAAATTTACACTTTTAAATGGTGTTTTTCGAAAATAACTCGCTTTGCTACTCAATTTCCAAACATCAAACAGTATGGAGCATAAAAAAGCACTCCTATTTCAGCTCAAAAGTAACTGTGTAAACGTTGTTTATCTTTCAACTGACTTCAAAGGAGCCGACTTCTACGAACAAGTGGGCTGACATAGTGCTAGCTGCAAACATTAGGCTAAAGGATTTCATTTATTAATTTGAAGGCAACAACAGAAGCTATCAATTATCGAACTTGTTTTTCACGGTCATTTGGTCTTTGACAAGTTTATTAGAGTGTAATTGGAACGGATTAGCGAGGTGTGATATACACAGACGGTCTGGGACGGATTCGTTTTTGGCAGATTTTTACACTGTCTGGATTTACATTAGGTGAATTTCTGGACCAATTAAAATGAGATGCGAACTGGTCCAAAATGTTCTGAATCGGTAAAAACCAATGATTTATCGGACTTTTGCAAGCCTGCTCCCAGGGCAGGGCCAATTTTGACCCTAGGGCTTTAATTTGAACAATCTTTGTAGAGGTCCACAATGTTTCAAGCCCAATATCTAAGCTCCAGCCTTTGAAGCTTCAGAGGATAATTTTCTTATAAGTTTTTACTATATGTATATAATGAAAATCTCGGGCAGGCTCAATTTTTACCCCAGGGATATAATTTGTAAAAAACTTGGTAGAGGTTCACTAGACAATGATTTATGCCGAATATCTAAGCTCTAACCTTTGTGGTTTTAGAGAAGAAGTTTTTGCTTTTTTTAAGTTTTTACTATAATTATGTATATTAGAAAAATTATGACCCAATCCCTGCCTGGGCAGGGCAATTTTCAACCCTTGGGCTATAATTTGAACAATAACTGTAGGGGTCCTCAATGTTTTATGTGAAATATCAAAGCTCCAGCCTTTGCAGTTTTAAAGCAGAAGAGTTTTTTTAAAGATTTTACTATATGCATATATGGAAAACCCATGACCCCGCTGGGGCGGGACCGGTTTTGATCTTAGGGCTATAATTTGAACAATCTTTGTAGAGGCCCAATAAACGTTTCATGCCAAATATCTAAGCTCTAGCCTTTGCAGTTTCAAAGGAGAAGCCTTTTATTACTATACACATATAAGGAAAACCTATGACCAATTTTGACACTAGGGGTATAATTTGAACAACTTTGGTAGAGAACCTACCAAAACCTACTGGTTACTGACAAGAAAAGTTTTAAGGTTTTTACTATGTCAGTCTTTACAAAAATCAAGTGACCCTATGGGCAGGGTCAAATTTGACCACTGGAGCATAATTTTAACAATCTTAGAAGAGGACCTATTGATGATACTCTATCCAAAATATCTAAGCCCTAGGCCTTGTGGTTTGAAGATTTTCAAAGTTTTCCCTGTATAAGCATTTATAAAATCAAGAGAACCCCAGGGTGGAGCCAATAATAACCCCAGGGACATAATTTGAACAATCTTTGTAGAGGACCTTCTGGCTGAACAAGTATTCCAAATATCAAATCCCAAGGCATACAGTCTAACCTGTCTTAAGAGACCACACAAGGGAGAAAGGAAATATGGTCTCCTAAGACAGGTGGTCTCTTAACTAAGGATTTGTGATGGCAACGTTACCGAGTTACACCATATTCTTTTCAATGCATTAAATGGTGTACGTTTTAAAATGTAAGTGTGCATTGTAAAACATGTAAATACTGCATGTATGCACATTAAAATGATTTTATCTGAATAAAACTACAGGAAATTTTAATGACTTTTTCCACAATGCCAATATTCCACAAATAAAATTCAACCCTGTGCTATATACAGTACATTAAAATGTTTCTAGTACAATAAAATGGTAAAAAAAAAAATAAAAAAAAAAAAAAAATAAAAAAAAAATAAAAAAAAAAAAAATAAAAACTTTTGTGCTTGTTCCTATATTAAATGTAGAGATATGTTTTTTTTCTGCATATTACCATTTTGAAACCATTTCTGAAGTTCTTTAATGTCGTTGTTTTGAGTAAGTCCAGAACAACGCCGCTTTTTGTACCACTTACATTGCTTTCATAGTCCTCAATAAATTCCAGTTTTTGTTTACGTATGGATGGAATCTGCGTTTTCCCGACTCCCATTTTGCGACAAGAAACACCTTTTTCAAGTTTATTTATCACTGCCATTCATTCTTCTAATGTTAAAACTTTCCCTTCTGCAGCCATATTAGCCAATAAAATTGTTCTGATCATTTACCGGTCGCATAGAAACGTTAAGGTGGTGAAATATTAAGGTCGGTAGTCGCGTGTCGCAGGGGGTTGTTTAACTAAGTTAAATTAATGAATAAAAACGCTCGGGAGGAATTTGTAATGGTTGTATAAGGCAGGGAGTCGCTTGAGAAAGGTGGTCGGATGGGCGGGGTAGACTGTAGTAGTTTCAGAGAAGATTTTTTGTTTTCTTATATGTAAAATTATGTTGCAGCTTGGGCAGGGCCAATTTAGACCCAAGGGCCATAATTTGAATAAATTTGGTAGAGGTCATCTATACAATGCTACATAGTAAACATTTTTGTTCTAGACCTTGCAGTTTCTGAGAGTGAGATTTTTGAAGTTTTCAAAATCTATTCTAAGCTCCTGCCACCCAGATTAGCAATGGACTGGAACCATTAGAACAACTCTGACAGAACTTCCTGCAAGGAAGATTCCAGGCAAGTTTTATCAAATTTGGTCTACTGATTTCAGAGAAAATGGCCTTTGAAACAATTGTGGACGATGGAAAATCATCAATCCTGCATGCTCAACTGAACTAGAAGTTATTTCAAAATATGATCCTGGTGGCCATATTTTTCACAGATTGCAAAAACTTGCAAGGAATATCCTAAGCATGTTTCATCAAAGGCAGCTTAGTGGTATAGGAGGAGAAGTCATTCAAGTCAAACTGTTGATGATGCACACCACATGACACACGCCGACAGACACTGGTTAATCAATGATCACAAAAACTCACCCTTGAGCACTTCATACACAGGTGAGCTAATAAAAGGAGATAACTGAAACAAGAGGGCCATGATGGCCCTGAATTGCTCACCTGATAGACCATGAAACGATATTGTAGACATAATGAGGAGAGAATTGGTGAAAGAAGGGCATGTGTCCACACTTGCTGATTGGTGAAGTTTTAACTTTACATGAACTGTTTTAATAATTTCCAGTTTACCTCATTTCGTCTAGATGATAAATACATGGAAAATGTTAACATTTCAAAGTCATTAGACTTTCGATACATTTTTTTTTTCTTTGTAAGTTAACATGAAACTATTGTATGAAGTACAAATTGAAATATGGATATCTGAAACAGGTGTAATGTTTTCATTTTGGCTGAAGGTAGTTTCCTTCAGAAATGTACAGTCTAGAAGTGACTTTTGTGTTAGGGTATATGCTATTTTGAGACAGTATTTAAGTTACATAATGGTATGCAGTTAACCTGTGTTGGTAAATTCTGTACCAGTACAGAATTTGAGAGCACGTTATGACACACAAGATAGGTGATCCACAGACCATGGACTGTACGTACTGAACTCAGCAGTTGGGAAGACCGAAGCAAACTTTGCAGACTAAGATCAGATGGCTATATAAACTATATATAAAATGAATTGACTATGGGGCGGGGTCAATTTGACCCCGGGGATCATGATTTGAGCAAACTTGGTTAAGGTCTACTAGGTCATGCTACATGCAAAATTTCTAAGCTCTAGGCTTTCTGGTTCTGGAGTAGAAGATTTTTTGAAGTTTTTCCTATATAAACTCTATATAAAATCAACTGACCCCCAGGCGGGGTCAATTTGACCCCGGGGATCATGATTTGAGCAAACTTGGTAGAAGTCTACTAGTTAATGCTACATGCAAAATATCTAAGCTCCAGGCCTGCAGTTCTGGAGAAGAAGATTTTTGAAGTTTTTCCTATATAAACTATATATAAAATGAATTGACTATGGGGCGGGGTCAATTTGACCCCGGGGATCATGATTTAAGCAAACTTGGTAAAGGTCTACTAGGTAATGCTACATGCAAAATATCTAAGCTCCAGGCTTTGTGGTTCTGGAGAAGAAGATTTTTGAAGTTTTTCCTATATAAACTCTATATAAAATCAATTGACCCCCGGGCGGGGTCAACTTGACCCCGGGGATCATGATTTGAGCAAACTTGGTAGAAGTCTACTAGGTAATGCTACATGCAAAATATCTAAGCTCCAGGCTTTGTGGTTCTGGAGAAGAAGATTTTTGAAGTTTTTCCTATATAAACTCTATATAAAATCAATTGACCCCCGGGGCGGGGTCAATCTGACCCCGGGGATCATGATTTGAGCAAACTTGGTTAAGGTCTACTTGGTTATGCTACATGCAAAATTTCTAAGCTCTAGGCTTTCTGGTTCTGGAGTAGAAGATTTTTTGAAGTTTTTCCTATATAAACTCTATATAAAATCAACTGACCCCCAGGCGGGGTCAATTTGACCCCGGGGATCATGATTTGAGCAAACTTGGTAGAAGTCTACTAGTTAATGCTACATGCAAAATATCTAAGCTCCAGGCCTGCAGTTCTGGAGAAGAAGATTTTTGAAGTTTTTCCTATATAAACTATATATAAAATGAATTGACTATGGGGCGGGGTCAATTTGACCCCGGGGATCATGATTTAAGCAAACTTGGTAAAGGTCTACTAGGTAATGCTACATGCAAAATATCTAAGCTCCAGGCTTTGTGGTTCTGGAGAAGAAGATTTTTGAAGTTTTTCCTATATAAACTCTATATAAAATCAATTGACCCCCGGGCGGGGTCAACTTGACCCCGGGGATCATGATTTGAGCAAACTTGGTAGAAGTCTACTAGGTAATGCTACATGCAAAATATCTAAGCTCCAGGCTTTGTGGTTCTGGAGAAGAAGATTTTTGAAGTTTTTCCTATATAAACTCTATATAAAATCAATTGACCCCCGGGGCGGGGTCAATCTGACCCCGGGGATCATGATTTGAGCAAACTTGGTTAAGGTCTACTTGGTTATGCTACATGCAAAATATCTAAGCTCTAGCCTTTGTGGTTCTGGAGAAGAAGATTTTTGAAGTTTTTCCTATATAAACTCTATATAAAATTAACTGACCCCCGGGCGGGATCAACTTGACCCCGGGGATCATGATTTGAGCAAACTTGGTAGAAGTCTACTAGTTAATGCTACATGCAAAATATCTAAGCGCCAGGCTTTGTGGTTCTGGAGAAGAAGATTTTTGAAGTTTTTCCTATATAAATTCTAAGTAAAATCTATTTACCCCCGGGGCTGAACCAGTTTGACCCCGGAAGTCATGGTTTTAGCAAACTTGACAGAGGTCCCCTAGATGATGCTTCATACCAAATATGAAAGCTCTGGGCCTTGTTATTTCAGACAAGAAGATTTTTGAAATTTCCATTTTAAAAACACCTTTTAGGGCCTCACAGCCATATTGTGCATTGGACCGGAACCATTTCAGCAAACTTGGTAAAGGGACATCTAAGGACCATTAGTATGAAGTTATTTTAAAATTGGGCCAGGGGTTTAGGAGGAGATGTCATTTAAAGAAAATGTTGACGACGGACGACGGACGACGGACGGACGACGGACGCCGGACACAAGGGTATCCTAATAGCTCACTCTGTCACTGTGTGACAGGTGAGCTAAAAATGTGGCAAAGCAGTTATAATTTCTCAAACTTAATGTTTACAATGTCTATCAATATTTTTCATATCAACTAAATCCCTTTTATAATCTTAGAGACATGCTCTGACAAGCATTATGACATTTTAATAAGAATTATAAAGGGGAATAACTCAAAAAGGGGGAAGGTAGAGTTATATTTCTTGAACAATGTTTTTCCTAGCACTCCCCTCTATCAATGTGCCCAATTTCTACTAAATGCCTTTCATAGTTTTATAGTTATGCCTCTGAAAAGCAAAATGTATTAAAGGGAGATAATGAGAAAACTAGATAAGATGAGTTAAGGTACTTGTGCTCTGCACTTACTCTCAATGTCCAATATCATTGTTTAAAGAAAATCCCTTCACTGGTACTGATTTATACTCCAGCAAAGCCTGACAGACTTACTGACAGGGAAGTCACCAACAATATGCTCTCCCCTTTGGGGAACATGACCCTACAGTGTTATACCCAGTTCGGCGCTACAGTATAGAATTTAATTTAATGGGGTTCCAGTTTGACTGGTTTCCTTGAGATTTTAGGATCTACTTTGGTAAAACAGTAATCTATAATAGAGCATGAATAATGGTAAGAGCATTACAACATTACTACCAATTACCAATGATTACCATAC
Source organism: Cyclina sinensis (assembly GCA_012932295.1). NCBI lineage: Eukaryota > Metazoa > Mollusca > Bivalvia > Venerida > Veneridae > Cyclina > Cyclina sinensis. The sequence goes on from JAAONU010000002.1 coordinate 18,899,790, forward strand.
AGGATTTCATACTTAGTAAGTAGTACATGTCACAAGATTTCTTCAACAGACTGACCAACAGACAAACTGACTGACCTATCATAAGATGTATGTATAATTGTGCATCAGTATAACATATATCAGTGATTCACACCCCACTAGTGCTAAGACTTAAACTGAGTGCATGGGTGGAACAAAAAATAAGTGTTAGGGAAGAATTTTATATTACTGATGACAATAGGTTATTCTTAAGTTTACTAAATAAATGTAGACAAACCAGACTTCTACTAGAACAGCCTAAAAGAGAAACAATACTGAGCAGGGCAAATTCCCAACAAAATTTCTGACTTCTTTTAATGCATGCATGCAGAAGAAACAAAAATATTATGTAAAGTTTAAATCCTAGGCAACAATATGTTTAGCGATTTGAATATGTCATTTTTTAAATGAAAGGGAATAATTATGTCAACATAAAAGCAAGAGTTATGACACTTGACATTGGGACTTTCCTTAAGACCAATCCTCATATAATATAACTTACATTAAGGCTAACACCTGTACTGGTTCCTGAGTTATTCAAGGGAATGTTATTTTTGTGAAATTTTCTAAGTAGCAAAAAGAAAGCATAATTATGGCAAAATAAAAATTACAGTTCTAATCACAATTCCTTCTTGACATGATATTCATAACATTCATAAAAGAAACATTTTCTAAATGAAAAGAGGGCATATATATGTCAAAATGCAAGTCAAAGTTATAACACTTGCCCTATGGCATTTTCTTGTGACACTTCATCAGCAATGGTACCTTATATGCAGGAACAGTTGGTAAGTGAAAAGGGGGCATAATTACAACTAAATACAAGTCAGAGTTATCACACTTGGGACTTGGAGATGGCCTCTCTTTCTCCATAAATGTTTTAAGTTTCAAGTTAATAACTATACTGGTTCCATAGATATTCAGGAAAAATGTAAATTTTTGGACATTTTCTAAGTGAAAAAGGGGTATAATTAAGTCAAAATACAACTTTGGTTTCAGAAATATTCAAGCAAAACAAAAACTATGTCAGAGATACAAATGCCCCTAAAACATGACAATGGTCATAGTCATGGTAACTTATAACTTGATGTTAGCTTGATCGCATGTGCCAAAGTTTTTTGCAGTCTGTGAAGTAAACAAAGATCCTATGTGTCTAGAGGTAAGACTATTATAAGTCCTTTACCTATTTGCATAGTTACCCATAAGTCATCACATATCTTTCACAGAAAAAGTGTTTCAAATCAGTTTCTTACCTTTTAACTTTGGATTTTTATGCTCCATTTGAACACCACAGGTGAAAATATAGTTCAGTTATAAAATTGTAGGAGTTGCGCACAGACGCACTTCTGAATAAAACTAAACAAAGGGCAATAACTCTACCAAAAATGATTGAACCACAAAAGCCTGAGTATATGCACTGCAGCACTTGATAATGATCTTTGTGTGAAAGATTGGTGAACAATGCATGAGAAATGTAGGAGTTGTGTACAGCAGCATTGATAAGTAAAATTAAAAAAGGGCAATTACTATGCCAAAAATGATTGAACTGCAAAAGCCATGATCATTCTATATAGTTTGGTGAACATAATATGAAAATTGAAGAAGGAATTGTGCATAGAAGCAATATTAAGTAAAATTCAACAAAGGGCAATAATTATGCCAAAAATAATGGAATGGGAAAGCCCTGACACTTGATAGTGATCATATTGTGAAAGTTTGGTGAAAATCGAATGGGAAATGTAGGAGGAGTTGCACACACAGAAATACTAAGTAAAATTAAACAAAGGATAATTAGTCTGCCAAATATTCTTGAATCGCAAAAACCAGTGTATATGCCCTGAGGCACTTGATACTGATCATTGTGTGAATGTTTGGTGAAAATCAAATAAGAATTGTTGGAGGATTTCCCACAGAAGATGGAATGGACGGACAAAATAACAGACGGACAGTGAGACTATGATTGTTATGGGTATTTGACTGAATTTCATACCATGGGCTTTGAATGTTAATGCTAAGATGTACATCAAAACCTAACATTCCACTGATATGAAAACACTCTGGATTGTAAATGGAGGGAGGATTACCAAAGCAAAATGTGTGCCTTGACATGAACCTTCACCTGCTATCCAGCCAACAGTCTTTCAGAGCTTTAAACACTTTGATTTGAAAATATACCTGTTATTGTCAATTAGCTCCAGCTGACTTTAAGGTCAATATAAAAAGGCTTAAATGGTTCAGGTTTGAACTTGAAAATTATATCAGAGACAATGATTTGATTTAAACTGCAATTTTAAAACAGCAACACAAATACAGAAATCCTTTTCTACATTTTTTATGGGTACTTGCTTTAAAAGCTTTATGTTTGCTGTAGTTAGGAATTAGTGCCACAAATGACAAATGTATGGACCTAAACCTCCCTACAACATTTCTCCATTGCCTATTTTGTTTGCAAAGTCCAAAATGCAGTTCAAATATGGTTTTCACAGCACTGATATTAACAACACAATATACTGTCCAACCTTACCTAAGCAGCCAGCCAAGGGAAACAGTAATTTTGGCTGCTTAAGCAAGGTGACCACCTATTTAGGCGGTAATGTTGGCTCGCTTTCTTAAGTACTAGTAGGCATGTGGTTACTTTGAACACATAATTATAACACTTTATCAATTGTTATATACAAATGTATCTTTATTAATTTTTTAATATAATATAATAAGATATTTCAAGTTCAAAATACAATACATATTGTATCTTTCAATCATTTAAATTTGTTTAGATATTATCATTATTATCACTGACTTTCTAATTGCGACACGAGCGGTCTCATCTTTACTCCAAGAAGTTCAAAACATTTGTTTACTAAGTGCTTTCTTAGTTAACATATGACTCAGTAATAGCATATCTGAAAATTACTTTGTTCTAAGTTTACATTTTATCTTCGAAAGTAACAAAACATTCTTAAAAGATAGAAATTAATATTGATTTGATTTTAATGCAGTCACGAAATTTGATCAAATGGTTATGAGTTCTTTCCTTTCCGCGTAATCAGGATGATTTGAACAAGAAGGTGTTCTCCAAATGAGCCAAGATATAGAATAAAGCATAGTATTACTTAACTTCATTTTCTTTTACTCTATGACAGATTTAAAATAGAGTTCAATTAAAAAGCAAGTTTCTTTGGTGCTTATATTTATTTTAATTTCTGTTGACCTCTGAAGTCAATACCTTTTGTAATTATAAAACAAACTTCTCAACACCTAATGAGATCAAAGGTTAAATCAACAGTGCATGCATAACAAGTAGTAGCCGAATTAACACACTGATATGTTAAAGCACTGTGTATTTGTCACATGTTTGCCTTCTAGGGTTTATTCTGGGGCTTGTCAAAATATATTCACAGACTATAATTATGTGACCACTAAATTGGGTCGATTTTTGGCAAATTGAATGCAATTCGTGTGGCTGCTGGCCGCAGACATAAAGTGACCATTTGATTAATGTGTTATTTAGAAGGATTTTCGACGGGAGCGTCATGAAATGACCGTTGACACCAGGTGACCACCAATATAAGGTGACCTTTAGGGCAGGTTATACTGTAATATTTGAAAGCATTTTACTTCACTTTGAAAAGACAGTAGCATGCCATCAACCAAGTTTGGAACAGTATATAGGAAAAATGTAGTAATGTTTCTGCCCAATATATTAGATTTTGGGGAAAAGTTTAGGACAAAATTAAGAAACCACGTGCCAAAGCGAGCCAACATTGCCCCCCTAAATAGCTGGTCACTTTGCTTAAGCAGCCAAAATTACTGTTTCCCTTAGCTGGCTGCTTAAGTAAAGTTGGACTGTAAATACATTTTATACAAACATATTTTGATGTCTTATTTATTTTTTGCTGTATTATTTATTGTCTAATACAAACATTTGAAAAAATTATCCAAGTGTACTAAATGGAAAAGAATTAAAGAATACATGTTCTGGAGATGAAGGAATGTAATAGTTCTAACAGGTCTTTGTGTACATAAATCATTCTTTAACAGTTATTATGTAAAAGAACAAGGAATTAAATATACAAAGATATCACAAAATGCAATTCCTCCTTAAAGTCCTTCTCCCAGTCAGTGTCAGACGATCAAATTCTAACGAAGAAGCAAGTCCATAGTCCGTAAAACAAAAAGATGCAATGCATTTAAGAATACAAAAATAACTAGAACTGGATTCAAACCCCAATCTTAGCACATTGAAGGGTTACACTCTAACCACTGAGCTAAAGAATCAATCAGTTATTATTAATTAGTTATTGTAATCCGTGGTATGAAATACCCAAATACACAAAAATATACCCAAAACACTTGAAATATACCTTAATATTGATAAAAGACAGGTTTTTTAAACAAATATTATTGTTATGTATGTCTCTACAATGCAAAGACAAGACGGCCATGATGGCCCTGTATCGCTCACCTGAGTATGACTGCTTTTAACAAAGTTGCTATGGACCTGGTTAATTGACCCCAGATGACCGATATTCGAACTTGACCTAGAAATTACTGAAACAATCTCTTTGACAAATTTCAAGGTTATTTGTACTGAAAATGTTACCTCTAGAGTGTTAAAAAGGTTTTTCCATATTTAGGCTCCGTGACCTAGTTTTTGACCCCAGATACACCATATCCAAACTTGAGCTACAAATCATCAAAACAACCCTTCTGACAAATTACCAGGACATTTGGAGTAAAATATAGCCTCTAGAGTGTTTACAAAGTTTTTCGATATTTGGGCTCTGTGACCTAGTTTTCCACTCCAGATGATCCATATTCAAACCTGAGCTAGAAACCATAGAATTAAGCTTTCTGACAAATTTCCAGGTTATTTGGAATTAAAATGTTACCTCTAGAGTGTTAACAAGGTTTTTCCATATTTGGGCTCTGTGACCTAGTTTTTGACCCAAGATGACCCATACTCCAACTTGAGGTAGAAATCATCAAAAAAACCTGTCTGACAAATTTCCAGGATATTTAGGCTTAAAATGTAACCTCTGGAGTGTTAAAAAGGTTTTTAAAATATTTGGGCCATGTCACCTAGTTTTGATCCCAGATGACCCATATCCAAATATGAGCTAGAAATCATTGAAACAACCTTTCTGACAAATTTCAAGGAAATTTGGACTAAAAATGTAACCTCCAGAGCATTAACAAGGTTTTTCTACTTTCGGGCTCTGTGACCTAGTTTTTGACCCCAGAAAACCTATATTCAAAACTGAGCTAGAAATCATCGATAGAACCTTTCTGACAAATTTCCAGATTATTGGACTGAAAATGTTACCTTTAGAATGTTAACAAGGTTTTTCCATATTTGGACTCTGTGACCTAGTTTGTGACCCCAGATGACCCATATTCGAACTTGATCTAGAAATCCTCAAGGCAACCTTTCTGACGAATTTCCAGATTATTTGGGCTGAAAATGTAACCTCTAGAGTGTTAACAAGATGTTTCTATTTTTGGGCTCTGTGACCTAGTTTTTAAAACCAGATGACCCATATTCGAACTTGAGCTAGAAATCATAGAAGCAACCTTCCTGACAAATTTCCAGATTATTTGGTCTAAAAATGTTACCTCTGTGTTAACAAAGTTTTTCAATATTTGGGCTCTGTGACCTAGTTTTTGACCCCAGATGACCCATATTTGAACTTGACCTAGAAATCGTCAAAGCAACCTTTCTGACAAATTTCCAGATTATTTGGGCTGAAAATGTAACCTCTAGAGTGTTAACAAGATTTTTCAATTTTTGGCTCCGTGACCTAGTTTTTGAACCCAGATGACCCATATTAGAACTTGAGCTAGAAATCATTGACAGAACTTTTCTGACAAATTTCCAGGATATCTGGACTGAAAAAGTAGCCTCTAGAGTGTTAACAAGGTTTTTCTATATTTGGGCTCTGTGACCTAGTTTTCCAACCCTGATAACCCATGTTCGAACTCGTCTGAGATATTAATGAGACAAACATCCTGACCAAGTTTCATGACAACTGAGGCAAAAATGTGACCACTAGAGTGTTAACAATCAATTGTGGACGGACGGACGACGGACAAAAGGTGTTCAGAAAAGTGGGAGGCTTTAATAAGTTGTAATTGATCGAGATTAACAAGTTTTCTTTTTTTCAATTTTGTAATGCTTTAAATTTGGCTTACCATATTAACAATTGTTTAAACTGAATGACTAAACTTCATAAGTGAACGTTAAACTATCAAAGGTCGGTACATTATCTAATATAAGTAATAAATTAGTGTAAACTTGAGCCGAAACAAGATATTTGACACTCTTTTCTACTTTACCATTATTATTTTTTTTTAATTTTAAATGCAAACAGTGATGCTGACTCTTTGTTCACAGAAATTGTGGGACCTTGGAATCATGGGAACGCATGAGCCATATGCATTGACGAGAGCCGTGTGGTGGAGAAATAACTTCTTCGGATTTTGGGGGAGAGATGAGCACAGGAAACTTCGGTGGGGGGACATTACCATTCGAGAAGAAGTTGATGGAACAAGGTATTTAATTGATAACTTTAAAGTCTAATTATAGCTTTTGTTGTTTTGGACTTTATTATATTTTTTTTTTTAAGTTCAAAATACTTTTTTTCTTTAAATTGACTACATGCTTACCCATCTTTGTTGCTTATAAATTGAAATTAAGTTTAACTCAAGGTAAAATTTTGATAAAATAACTTGAGTAAATATTGTAGGTACCATTTAAAATGTGTTTGTTTACTTATGATGTCTGTTATTTCTAAAAAAATCACATAATTTATAAATGAATGCATTTTATGCTTTACAGGTATATGATGTTTGAAGAACGAGATACGAAAACCCGGAAAAACCCATCAGACATGAGAACCATCAATCCACGTCTTTATGAAACAAAAGACAAGCCTGAGACATGTCCTGTAAATCTGTTGTTGGAGTATACGCACAGGTATGTGTTAATAATATTTAGTTAGCAAATAAGTTATTACATAAATCAGTTTTTATTTCAAGATCACATCATGATGAGTATTTTACATGAACATATCCATGGCAAAAAAAGTTGTAGTATTTCAAATTTCTTTAAGATTTAATCATACAGTATCATTTGTAATAATGATATCAAACTTGATAAGTATTGCTATTTTATATTAAACAAAATTACATTGCTTTTAAAAATGTGCATCTTGTAAACATTGGGAGGATTTTGTGAAATCATTGCTGCATAAATATATTGAAACAAATTACACTTATAAAAGAAAAGTGAACATACACTGTATTTTTATTTATTCATTCTAAAAAAATCATAAAAAGGCACTAAAGATAAAAGCAATTAAAATCATATAAGCAGTTCATCCTGTCCTTTTCAGGCGGCCAGTTGCCATGTGTCACCCAGACGCGCCCTTTTACCTATAAGTTCACCAGTCTTGGAACAAGGGTGACCAGCCATTACAGACCTGGTTCAAATGCCAGCCTTTAGGCGAGCACAGCCTGGGGAATATAATGAAAGACATGGCTCGCCGGGCCAATTTACCTGGCAGAAAGACCAATCATTCTGGACGAAAGACAACTGTCAAAAGACTGAAAGAAGCCAATTTTGAAAATACAGACATAATTCAAATCACAGGGCACAAAAATGTGCAAAGTTTGAACTCTTACTGTTGTGTGCCAAATAAAACAATAAAAAAAATGTCAGAAACTCTGATAGCATGCGATGGGGAGGCCTCTGAAAACAAGGAAAATGTGGAATTTCCCGAGATTCCAAGCCATGAAATGGAAGAAATACTCAAGTCCATTGAAGTAATTGAGCAGCCGCATAAGCTACCGCAACAAGAAGAAATTGAGAGTTCGCAACAAATTCAACTGTCCTCAAGCAATAGTCTGAGTCATAAAGCATTTGGTCTTGGCACTGCAATGCTGTCTGGGGCCCAGATCAGTGGGGGCAGTTTTGTGTTTAACATTAACATTAATTCTCAGTAAATATAAGCTAGTTTACATATTGACAAGTACATGTTCTTGAAGTTCATGTATTTAAATGACTATTGGCAGTATTGGGTTGTGTTTTTGTGATAGTATTGTCAATGTGATAATTAAAATAGGGTCTTGATGTGATTTTTTTCCAGGTTTAGAGTTACATGCATTTGAAAATGTTTTTTATAGTGTTGTGATTATTGAGATTGTCTACGTGACATTTTTCTGATTTACTGTTATAAAAAAAATTATTTTAAATGTGATACTTGTAATTGAGATACGAGTGTAAATGTGATATTTTTCTGTTTTACAGTTTAATAATTATGTTTTTGTGATACATGTAGTATTGTCGATGTGATAATTGAGATAGAGGTGTCAATGTGATATATTTTGGATTTACTGTTACATTTTTATGATGTTTATTCAACAGATATTAATGATAAATCTAAGTTGTTACAATGTATAATTTGTTAAGACAATGTCAACTGTTATTTTCTTGCACATTCAGAAAATGATTAAATAAATAATGTCAAAAAATATTCGTTGTATCAGTCCAATACAAAAACAACTAATGTATGTATACACCAAAACCATTCATGAATTAATACCTTTTCTTCTAAAAAAGTGACAGAGCTGTTATTGATAATGGTGGTAGTGGTGGTGGTTTTGGTGGTGATGTTGATGGTGGCTTTGTTGGGGATGATGATGGTGTATATTTCAAATTAAAAGAAAGATATATAATAAAAAGGTTATTATACATTTAACTGTACAATACGGAATATATTTGGACTCGTACACATCTTGAAAAGTCATATTGGACTCGCCTATCGGCTCGTCCAATATGACTTTTCAAGCTGTGTACTCGTCCAAATATATTCCCGTATTGTACAGTTAAATGTATAATAACCTTATAATATTGAATATAGAGAAAACAATTACCTGTAGACAATTGAACTGTGTATTTTCTAGTAGAACTAGCTGATGCTCTAGCTGATCTCTTCTGGAATAAGACATCTAGAGCATTCACAAGCTTTACTTCAAACACGATCATCATCAAATTTTACAAGTACATAATTTGGCTTGAATGCATCCTTATTCATCTGGGAATAAATCCCTGACTGTTCCTGTAACTCATGAGGTATCATCCAGAAACTGTTTTTCTATTCTTAGTTGAAGTGAACAATTACCTTGATCCAACTGGCTCAATTTTCAATCCCAAGCATCATCTTTATAGCAACTATCTATGAAGAAGGTTTCATCATAATATCTCATTCGTAACTCAAGTTATTGAGCAGAAACCTTTTTTTTATTTATAGTAACAATGACCTTGACCTGTATTTTATGATGTTACACCTGTGTACCAAAAACTGTTTAAATCTGTCAAGCCATTCATGATTTATTGTTCGGAAACTGTTTTCTATTTTTATTAACAGTGACCTTGACCTTGACCCCACAAGCCCCAATATTGAACTTGACCTGTATCTTGTGATGTTTCAGCTGTGTACCAAAAATTGTTTAAATCTGTCTAGCCTTTCATGAGTTATCGTCTGGAAACCGTTTTTTTTTTTAGTTACAGTGACTTTGACCTTGGCCCCACCAGCCCCAATATCAAACTTGACCTGTATCTTATGATGTTACACCTGTGTACCAAAAATTGTTTAAATCTGTCAAGCCTTTCATGAGTTATCGTCCGGAAACTGTTTTTCTCATTTTAGTCACAGTGACCTTGACCTTGCCCCCATCCAGCCCATATATCAAACTTGACCTGTATCTTATGATGTTTCAGCTGTGTACCAAAAATTGTTTAAATCTGTCTAGCCTTTCATGAGTTATCATCCGGAAACCATGACAGACCGACCGACCGCCAAGCTCACTCCTATATACCCCCTAAAACTTTGTTTGTTGGGGTATAACTAGAGACTCTCAGCTTTTACATATATGTAAAAGCTGAGAGTATGTAAATAATTATATTTGCTTAAGGGAAATATAAGTTAAAAAGCTCCTGAAAAAAGCATTACCACTGCCGTAAAATACAGTTGAATGAGACAACCCGGAAATCATGGAAAAGGCTATATTTTCATAAATACGTGTGCTAGAAAAAAAAAAAAAAATTCTATATTAACTAGAGACTCAGTTTTTACATATATGTAATATCTGCTTAAGAGGAATTAATATTATCAAACTCCGGAAAATAGCATTACCGCAGCCATAAAATACAGCCATACGAGAAAACCTGGTAATCATGGAAAAGGCTCTACGTTCCTTAATTACAATGTGTGCTAAAGTAATAGATTTGGTATCTATATTAACAAGAGACTCTCAGCCTTTACATACAGGTAAATAATTATATTTGCCTGAGAGGAACTTATGTTATGAAGCCCCCAAACATAGCATTACTGATGCCGCAAAATACGGCCATACGAGAAAACCCGGAAATTATGGGAAGAGGTTATAAGCAGTACTGTAATAATATGCTATTAATTACACCATTTCAAGATTGTCTTTTGTTAATTTGAAAATTCATATATTTTAACAGTTTTAAAAGTCCGGCCAGCCTTTATTTAAAGGTGTGAGTCTTTGATTGCCAAAAACTCTAAATTTTAAGCTGTGATCAAATCAAAAGGATACTATAATGTAATCAAATTCGAGGAGCAGATCAGTGGTCCAGTGGTAACACCCGGGACTGGTAATCCAGGGGTGCTGAGGTCGATCCCCTGCTCCTCCACTAACATTACTAATTGCCTTTCAGATAAGACATTAAACCGAGGTCCTGCATATCAGTGCTATACACTGAGCATGCAAAAGAACCAGGGGTGTCTCTGGAATGGGATGCTTTCTTGCACTACCCCCACAAATTAAAATAACTATTCTCTTCAGGAGGTGTCGGTCATATTGGCAACCGGTACCGACAACAAATAAGCTCAAATAGATAAATATCTTTCTTACTTATACGAGTAAATTTAACCATTACTGCTGTCCGCTTATCGTGCATATTCTTTATTAATTAATCTAAACTTATTTAAAATGATTTCTAGAAAATCAGTGGTTTTTGGGGGTTTTCCATAAAATTGGTTTATTCTTTGTCAAATTAAACTTAATTAACATCATTAAATCAAGCTAAATTTCATAAATGTTTCATATTGAAATGTAATTTAAACATTATACGGTATTTTCATTATTCTTTCTTTACTACTTTCTTACCAAGAGCATCTTAAATTCAATGTTTCTTTCTGTGTTTTCTGTAGAATCGGACTTTTTGTCTATCAATTTAAAGTAACTGAGTGTCATTAAATCAAGCTTATTTTCATAAATGTTTGATATTGAAAGGAAAATAAAGCATATATAGTATTTTCAGTCATTCATCTTTGTTATTTTGTAAATAAGAACGTCAAAAATGAATTCCAAAAAATCTATGTTTTTTCCGGGTTGTCCAGGTTTTACACCTGCCCACAGATTTGGACTTTGTCACTCATAAGTAATTAACAGAGGAACTGTAACCGAATTAAAATATATGTGCTTTTTTCAAGGTTATAACTGTTACAAACTCGTTTGTAATAATCAGTCAACTTCTACATTTATCTAAGTTAAGAAAACACCACATGATAATGTACAAATAAAGTTACATGAAAAGAACCTACAAACTTTTCATGAGCGTGGTAATCTTTTCTGTTTACTCTTCAGCGAGGTTTTAGTCACGTAACAAATTAATGCATAATTTCATGTAAACGAACACCTTTTCATTCAAGAGTACGAAATCGACATGTTTATAATTAAAACTGTTTGAATGTATTACCGATAATTTGCTGAAGTGGTAAAGAATTGCACAATATCAGGAATCTTTGACAAGTCGGGAACTATTTTTCTGTTCTCTGAGAAGGGTGTAAAAATTAATGCACCAGTCATTTAAAACAGACAGACTATTTGCAGATTAGGTAACTATGATAGAGACTGAAATTGTGCTAGCATTATTTGTTTGGACTGATGATCCAAACAGATAAAAAACAACAATTGCAATAAAGCAATCAAAGTTTTCAAACAAGAGGGCCATGATGGCCCTGGATCGCTCACCTGAGTACTTTGGCTGTAGGTTTGCTGCTAAGCAGTATTTCATTTTTTAATTGAAAATATGTAAGTGCCTACAAACCAAATATGTAAAATATCAGTCAATAAATAAAGGCTCTATGACAGAAAGAAGAAATATCTATTATAAGCTATTAAAGCTATGGTGACCTTGACCTTGACCAAGTGACCTCATACCCTACCCATTGGTAGACCTCCATGCAAGGAACCTATATAATGAATATCAAAGATATTGGTCTATAAATGAAGGTTCTATGAGGTACAGTAGATAAATCTATTTTTAGCCTCCGTGACCTATAACCTCATCTTATAATTTCAAAAAGCTTGTTAAAGCTTGCTTCATGCCTAATTTTAAAATTCTAGGCATTGTGGTTTCAGACAAGAAGATTTTTAAAGATTTTCTTCTATACTGCTATTTAAAACTTGTGACCCCTCGGGTGGGGCCAAAAGTGACCCCAGGGACATTTTTCAAATAAAATAGGTAGAGGTCCACTAGACAATGCTGCATACCAAATATCTAAGCTGTAGGCATTGAGGTTTCCAGTAAGAAGATTTTTAAAGATTGCCTTTTTTACATATTAAGGGCCCCCGGGGCAGGGCCAATTTTGACCCTGGGGCTAACATATAAACAATACTGGTAAAGGTTCTCAACACAATACTCAATACCAAATATCTAAGGTTTAGTCCTATAAGTTTGGAAGAAAAATGATTTTTCATGTTTTTCCTATATAACTATATGTAAACGAAGAGAACCCTGGGGCGTGGCCAATTTTGACCCAGGGAACATAATCTGAACAAACTTGGTAGACATCCACTAGACAATGCTGCATACCAAATATCTAAGCTGTAGGCATTGAGGTTTCCAGTTAGAAGATTTTTAAAGATTGCCTTTTTTACATATTAAGGGCCCCTGGGGCGGGACCAATTTTGACCCTGGGGCCAACATATAAACAATACTGGTAAAGGTTCTCAACACAATACTCAATACCAAATATCTAAGGTTTAGTCCTATAAGTTTGGAAGAAAAATGATTTTCATCTTTTTCCTATATAACTATATGTAAACAAAGAGAACCCTGGGGCGTGGCCAATTTTGACCCAGGGGACATAATTTCAACAAACTTGGTAGACATCCACTAGACAATGCTGCATACCAAATATCTAAGCTGTAGGCATTGAGGTTTCCAGTGAGAAAATTTTTAAAGATTGCCTTTTTTACATATTAAGGGCCCCTGGGGTGGGGCCAATTTTGACCCCGGGGCCAACATATAAACAATACTGGTAAAGGTTCTCAACACAATTCTCCACAACAAATATCTAAGGTCTAGTCTTATTAGTTTCAGAGAAAAATGATTTTTCATGTTTTTCCTATACAACTATATGTAAATCAAGAGAACCCTTGGGCGTGGCCAATTTTGACCCAGGGGACATAATTTGAACAAACTTGATAGAGGTTCACTAGACAATGCTACATACCAAATATCTAAGCTGTAGGCATTGTGGTTTCTGAGAAGAAGATTTTTAAAGATTTCCTATATAAGCCTATGTAAAATCAATTGACCCCCGGCGTGGGGCCTAGCTATTTTGACCCAGTGGCTGTGAATTGAACAAACTAAGTAGAGGTCCACTGGACAATGCTGCACACCAAATATCTAAACTCTAGGCCTTGCAGTTTCTGACAAGAAGATTTTTTAAAGTTTTTCCTATATAACTCTTTATAAAATATTTGACCCCTGGGGCGGTGCCATTTTTGACCCAGGAGCCATGATTTGAACAAACTTGGTAGAGGTCCACTGGACAATGCTGCACACCAAATATCTAAACTCTAGGCCTTGCAGTTTCTGACAAGAAGATTTTTTTAAAGTTTTTCCTATATAACTCTATGTAAAACAAGTGACCCCCGGGGCTGGGCCATTTTTGACCCAGGAGCCATGATTTGAACAAACTTGGTAAAGGTCCACTGGACAATGCTGCACACAAAATATCTAAACTCTATAACTTACGGTTTTTGACAAGAAGATTTTTTAAGATTTTCCTATATAACTCTATGTAAAACAAGTGACCCCTGGGGCGGGGCCATTTTTGACGTAGAGGCCATGCTTTGAACAAACTTGGTAGAGGTCCACTAGGCAATGCTACACACCAAATATCAAAGCTCTATAACTTATGGTTTCTGACAAGAAGATTTTTAAAGTTTTTTCCTATATGAAACATTTATGAAATTTAGCTTGATTTAATGATGTTAATTAAGTTTAATTTAATAAAGAATTAACCCGATTCTACTGAAAACCCGGAAAAAAACACCAATTTTCCCAAAACCATTTTATATAAGTTTAGATTGATAAACAATATGAGCAATAAGCAGGCAGCAGTAATGGTTGAATTTACTAGTTAAGGTAAGAAAGATATCTATCTATTTCAGCTTATTTATCGTCGGTACCGGTTGCCAATATGCCCGACACCCCCTGAAGAGATTAGTTTTTTTAATTTGTTGGGGTAGTGCAAGATACAGAAAGCATCCCATTCCAGAGACACCCCTGGTTCTTTTGCATGCTCAGTGTACAGCTCTGATACCTCAGTTTAACGTCTCTGGAAAACAGATTTGCGTCTGATCAGAATTATATGTATTGACCAACCAAAAATCCATTAATACAGCATTCACTAGGTGCAATTTGGTTACTTATAGATACTGATTTGCACACTAACACTAAATGTCTAATATTTCAACTTCATACACCTGATCTTAGGCAATTACTACTTGGATTTCATTTCCAATTTCATTATATCCCCCCCGCCAACCTCCCACACAGGGAAGGGAGGGGGGCTGGGGAGGATACTGGAATCAACTTAACCAGCAAACTGCCTGGTTTGGTTATTTGTCGAGGGCATAATTAAAAAAGTATTGGCGGTATCAGTTTGAAATTTCTTTGATGAAATGACAAATGGAAAAACCTCATAGTGAAAATCTAGATCTATTTTGCATAAAATTTTACAGATATTGCCGTTTGTAATGTATCAAACTTGCCTACATAGATGGACAGATCTTACTGAGGAGATTGCAGTGTCCAAGAACCTCAGCTTTCTTCTGCATAATTTTGCAGTTATTGTCCTTGGTGATTTTTCATCCTTAATTTATGGCCGGTGAATCACTCAAAAGTATTGGATATACAAATGTATCAACTTGAAACTTCACACTTTGATAAATTTCATTCTATTGACAAAGTGGCATGTGGGAGTAATTTCAACAGGACAGTGGTTTTCAAAGTTTAATACCGAGTACACTGGTGCAGCATGTAGAGGAGTATTCAGTCTCTTACAGGATCAGCCAATAGTTATTAGATATGAATACTTTTAAACAACCTTTCTGCAAAATGAAAGGAAAATAAAATATTGGCAACACTGATTACTGCATGGTTCTGTGACCCAAACAAATTCAGTACCTTCAGTGCTTTGATTTTATTTTATGTAACTAATGTGACCTATGAAGTTGCAAAATAAAATTGAATTGAACTGAATCTTGCATTTGCGACGAAGTAAATATGTATCAGATAACGTGATTGGGTAAATTGCACAGGCAGTGGCTACGGTTACAGAACTGTAATCCCAGCCTCCGAGTCTAAGATTACGGAAGTTCTGTAATCCTAGACAAACCCACTGGAAAAGGTTACGGAAGTTTTTAAAGAAGCGTATTTTCAACAGTATAATATCAAATAGCATGCCAAATTTAATTTTCATTCATTAAACAAACCATTTTACCAAATT
This sequence comes from Cyclina sinensis, assembly GCA_012932295.1. NCBI lineage: Eukaryota > Metazoa > Mollusca > Bivalvia > Venerida > Veneridae > Cyclina > Cyclina sinensis. Next base: position 18,915,641 of record JAAONU010000002.1, read on the forward strand.
TGTGTTATCAAACTCTCATTTTGTACACCATTTTGATTGTTGTTTCAGCAACGAACTAACGTTAAATATCATTGTCATCTTTACACTGTCACTTGAGCGCTCATTTGTAGTTGGACAAGTAATATATTTTTCATTGAAAAATATGTTGTAATGTAAAATCATGTAAATCACTTTTACTTGTCCCTGTACATCCAGGCCACACCACAAGGAGGCGCTCAAACTATGGCCCACCAAAATTTGTATTTTTACAAGTTTTTTTCCAGCAGACATGTTACAGACATGTTATTTCATTTTTTTACTTTGTTCTTTTCCTTTCTTTTGGTCATTATTTTGTGAATTTAATATTGATTTTGAATAAACATTTTTAAGAATGGAATTATTGTTGTTAAATAACTATTGCATTATAATATGCACAAAGCAATATGTGTTCGTTCTTCATGAAATATGTTATGTTTCGTTGTCGTTTTTCTTTTAACTGCCATCCATTTTCATTTTTATTTGGATCATTCTCTATCCCCCCTTCTTTTTGACTACAGACTGTAAACAGTCTTTGTCATTACAAATTCACAAAATTAGTAGCATTACATGATAAATTATTTCATTAATTGCTTTCTTTTAATAAAGGAATCTTATACAAAAATAAATAACCTGTGGTCAAATTTATTGTTGCACGAAATGAACGAGTACTTATTCCCAGGACACCATTGTTTTTTCCCCAACCTCTCCCAAACAATTAGAAATTGACAAGATCAGCCTGCAGTATTTGCTTCCTAACATTATAATTCAATGAAAACTTTGAAATTGATAGATAGTTGTTCATTTTTTGCGTCATAATAATGCGAACAAGATAACACTTTTAAAAGACAAAACACATTACAGGGCAATTATTCACATCGTCTTTGAAATGTCTGTAGATGACGACAATGACATTTAACCATTTAACATTAGTCAGTACAACAACTAAGATGGGGTACATCATAACATGAGTGTTGACTCATTTTGGAGAAAATGTAATATTTGAGATATTCGAGATAATTAAAGGTTTATCACTCGATTTTGGGTATGTAACCCTTCTTTATAAATACTTCTGTCACCGTAGCCTATTCCTGTGGGTTTGTCTCGGATTACAGAACCGTAGCCACTGCCAATTGTAAAACAACATCCCATTAAAGTTGTTGACGCATCGGCTCTGTTTAAAAAATCACAATTAAATTTACCAGATCATTGTCAAACTTTTATTTTTAAATGATGATTTTGTAAGAGTCAGCGCGCAATATGAAAATAAAACTAGGGTAAGACTCTTTTATTTTTATTTCATTTTAGCAAAATTTGGGGTCGGTGCTCCCGTAAAACAGATAATTAAAAAATGCTGGCCTTAGGTCAAATGCCAATGTCACAGTGACCTTGAAAAGCAGAACGGTTTCCAATAAATATCTACAAAATGCTTGGGCCAAAGTTACTCAAACTTGGTATGTACATGTAGGTTGGTCATGACCAGTAGATGACCCTATAGTTTTCCAGGTCATTAGGTCAAAGGCAAAGGTCACAGTGACCTTGAAAAGCAAAATCTTTTCCGATAGATATCTAGAGAATCCTTGGAGCCAGGATTCTCAAACTTGGGATGTAAGTTGGTCATGGCCAGTAGATGACTCTGTGGTTTTTCGGGTCATTAAGTCAAAGGTCAAGGTCACAGTGACCTTAAAAAGCATATTTTTCCGACAAATATCTAGACAATACCTGGAGTCAGGATTCTCAAACTGTGTAGGTTGTTCATGACCAGTAGATGACCCCTGTAGTTTTTCAGATCACTAGGTTAAAGGCCAAGGTCACACTGACTGTGACCTTAAAAAATGAAACAGTTTCCGAACAATAACTACAGAACACTTGGGTCCAGCTCCCCAAAACTTCATAGGCAAGTTTTTTGGGGCATTAGGTCAAAGGCCAATTTCACAATGACCTTGAAAAGCAAAACCTTTTCTGATAAATATTTAGAGAATCCTTTGGCCCAGGTTCCTCAAACTTCATTTGTAAGTTAGTTATGACCAGTAGATGATGTTTTTTTTTCAAGTCACTAGGTCAAAGGCCAAGGTTACAGTGACCTTGAAAAGCAAAACAGTTTCAGATCAATAGGTATAGAATGCTTGGGCCCATACTTCCTAAAACCTTATAGGCAGGTTTGTAATGGCCAGTAGATGACCCCTTTAATTTTAAGGGTCATTAGATCAAAGGTCAAGGTCATGATGATCATTTACTATAAAATGGTTTTTGATGAATAACTAGAAAATTCTTGCACCTAGGTACGCTCCCATACCAGCTATGTGAATACACTACTGTAACTTCACACTGCTGCTTTATCAATTGTACTGTATTTTTATGATATTGACCTTTACCATGAACTTTAAACAACCAGTGAAAGTGTACCAATATCCCCATGACTGAAAAATCTTAACACCAATTTTCATTGGTTGAAATGATCATGTGACTGCAATTATAAATAGACAGGTGTTTTTTCACAATTTTGTAAATATATAAATATGACCAGTATATGACTCATCCTGCTTTTGGGGTCACTTGGTCAAAGTTCAAGGTCAGAGAGACCATTTACATCAAAATTGTTTCCAATTAATAACAAGAGAATCCTTGGTCATTAGCTCCTAAGACTTGCTATGCCGGTTGGTCTGATCAGGAGATGACCCCTACTGTCTTTGAGGTCACTAGGTTAAAGGTCAAGGTCACTGGGGCTTTAAAATAAAAGAGGAAAACAGATTCTGATTGATAACTTGAGAACACTTGGGCCTTGCTGCCTCAAAATTTCCTATCTACCTATCCTCCCAACTACCTCTTCCTACCCGTACAGTTCCTGTACTCTTTCATGTTCTTGAGTAATTGAACTTTATAACTTTATAACCAAAGTGTCACTAACATTTATTACTGGAGAACAAAAGCTATTGGTCATGGCAATAATCTACAGTTCCTCTCATTCATCTACTTGCCATGGCCAATAGCTTAAGTTATGATATCAGAGGCCCCAGGCATCCTCCTGTTATTGTACTGATACAAGTCCATGTCCTTCTACCTTCCTATATTTCTAGTTCCCTAATCCTAGACAAACCCACTGGAAAAGGCTACGATTACGGAAGTTTTTTAAAGAAGCGTATTTTCAACAGTTTAATATCAAATAGCAAGCCAAAGTTAATTTTTATTCATTAAACAAACCATTTTACCAAATTTGCGTTATGGTCAAACTGTCATTTTGTACGCCATTATGATTATTGTTTCAGCAACGAACTAACGTTAAATATCATTGTCATTTTTACATTGTCACTTGAGCACTCATTTGTAGGTGGACAAGTAATATAATTCTTTTTTGAAAATAATTGTTGTAATGTAAAACCATGTAAGTCCCTTTTACTTGTCCATCTACATCCAGGCCGCACCAAAAGGAGGCACACAAACCATGGCCTGCCAAAATTTGTATTTTTACATGTTTTTTTCAGCAGACATGTTACAGACATGTTATTTCATTTTTTACTTTGTTCTTTTTCTTTCCTTTTGTCATTGTTTTGTGAATTTAATATTGATTTTGAATAAACATTTTTAAGAATGGAATTATTTTTTCCATTTTCATTTGGATCATTCTCTATCCCCCCACCCACCTTTTTTTTTTTAAATCTGATTACTGATTGTAAACAGTCTTTGTCATCACAAATTCACAAAATTAGTAGTGTTAAATGATAAATTATTTCATTAATTGCTCTCTTTTAATAAAGGAATCTTATATACAAGAGGGCCATGATGGCCCTGTATCGCTCACCTGAGTATGACTGCTTTTAACAAAGTTGCTATGGACCTGGTTAATTGACCCCAGATGACCGATATTCAACTTGACCTTGAAATTATTGAAACAATCTCTTTGACAAATTTCCAGGTTATTTGGAATTAAAATGTTACCTCTAGAGTGTTAACAAGATTTTTCTATTTTTGGGCTCCGTGACCCAGTTTTTGAACCCAGATGACCCATATTTGAACTTGAGCTAGAAATCATTGAAACAACCTTTCTGACAAATTTCCAGGATATCTGGACTGAAAAAGTAGCCTCTAGAGTGTTAACAAGGTTTTTCTATATTTGGGCTCTGTGACCTAGTTTTCCAACCCTGATAACCCATGTTCGAACTCGTCCGAGATATTAATGAGACAAACATCCTGACATGACAATTGAGGCAAAAATGTGACCACTGGAGTGTTAACAAACTAATTGTGGATGGACGGACGGACAGACGGACGGACTGACGACACTGACAAAATGTGATCAGAAAAGCTCACTCTGTCACTACGTGACAGGTGAGCTAAAAAATAAATAACCTGTGGTCAAATTTATTGTTGCACAAAATGAACGAGTATTTACTCCCAGGACACCATTGTTTTTTTTCTCCAACCTTCCGCAGACAATTAGAAATTGACAAGATCAGCCTGCAGTATTGCTTCCTAACTTTATAATTCAATGAAAACTAGACAGTCGTTCATTTTTTGCGTCATAATAATGCGAACAAGTTAACACTTAAGACAATACACATTACAGGGCAATTTAAACTGTCTGTAGATGACGACAATGACCATTTAACGTTAGTCAATACAACAACTAAGATGGAGTATCATAACATTAGTGTTGACTCATTTTGGAGAAAAAGTAATATTGAGACAATTAACGGTTTATCACTCGATTTGGGTATGTAACCCTTCTTTATAAATACATCCGTAACCGAAGCCTATTTCTGTGGGCTCCTGTAGACTCAGAGGTTAGGATTACGGATCCGTAACCGTAGCCACTGCCATATTTCCATGACTGCCTCTAGCGGTAAGGCCCTTCGGGGTGGGCGGGGAGGCATGTGTGTATCAATCAATCAATCAAACAATCGATCATCTATCTATCTTCGACAGAGACTTCTGCTTAACTCCTCTTTCTGGTACTATTAGCAGACACAGACACTTGTTTAGAAGCGAATATAAGGCATTTATGAATGGCCATTCTCCAGTATATAGTATTATATTACAAGATAACCAACTTCGAAATGTAAACAAACAAAACCGAAGCACATTTATCAAGTTGCTGCAGAAACACAAATGCACTTTCAAAATAATTCTAGCATCATTTCATACCTGTAATATATGCCCTTTCCAATGATATATGTCACTTCCAATAACTCCACTTTGTTACGGAGAAAATCACATTTGTTTCCATCAAAAGTCTGATTTTCACGACCTGTCATCTTGCGAAGCTGTTGTAAGCGAATGGTTCCCAGTATCTTATACGGTATCGATACGTTGCTTTTGAGCCGGGCGCAAATTACCACGTACGCTAGATTCTTTATATTCAAATGTTTTTCGCGCGTGATTTTTAAACCCGGCTCAAAGATTTTGCAACGGTTCCGTTTACAACACTGGGAACCATTCGCTTACAACAGCTTCGCTGGATGACAGGTCGTGAAAACTGACTTTTGATGGAAACAAATGTGATTTTCTCCGTAACAAAGTGGAGTTATTGGAAGTGACATATATCATTGGAAAGGGCATATATTACAGGTATGAAATGATGCTAGAATTATTCTGAAAGTGCATTTGTGTTTCTGCAGCAACTTGATAAATGTGCTTCGGTTTTGTTTGTTTACATTTCGAAGTTGGTTATCTTGTAATATAATACTATATACTGGAGAATGGCCATTCATAAATGCCTTATATTCGCTTCTAAACAAGTGTCTGTGTTAGCAGACGCGCAGTCAGTGCATGAGAGAAGAATTTTAAAAAGCATCGAAAGTGAGACGTCAAATATTATGTCAAACTTACTGTCGTAATTGAGAGCTGCAGACACTCCTTCACTGATGAATGCTGTTACACACTTTAAGGCTGCCATGCGTTGTCAACAAACCCAGACGCGGAACAGTTCAATGAAATAGCATTGAATTTTCCCGCGACTGGGTATTTGTTGTAATAATTGTCATGGTGTGATTTCCTGTTTGGAGAGTGATGGGGGCAATAAGTATAAGAAGAAACCGAATTATAATTATGCAAAATAGTAAAGAGTAATTTTATTTTTTTCATGACTATGATTTAAAACTAATATTTTGATTAAGATTCTTATCAGAATTTTTTCAGTTCAGACAATATTTAGGCTTGATATTTATTATTTAAAATCCGTCTTCCATCCGATTTTTTTACCGGAAGTTAGCTTATGACATGCGTTGTGAACGAATTCCTAGCGAAGTATTTTGTTTATGTTAGATTGTCATTTGAACAAAATTTTTATCGGTGTGCAAACATGACAGACGCAGATGGAGAAATTCTGGTAACATTTTTTTTGTGTTGCTGTATATGGAATAATTATGTAACAGATTGTGTGTCAAATATAATAAGTTAACAAAACGACCCAATCCTTATTCTAATAATCAAAGATTATCTCAAGAAAATAAGTGTGTTAGACCAGGGTGTTTCAAATAACAATTTGAAAGACCATGGTCAGACGAAGAATATACAGTTGTTTAGGCAGTAGAGGACCGCTAAGGAGATTTTTGCTGCTCAAGACTTCAGATTGAAAATTCTGAAAACCTACCAATCCTTTTAACAAATAAAAGTGTGCTGTCTTAAACCGGATGGCAGACATTTCACTCCCAAGACGGTTCACACCTAGACGATTCACTCCCATTTTGGGAGTGAACCGTCCTGAAGATGTTTCATCCCCCAATAGAATACTATATATAAAATATGTCCATTTGTATTGAAGAAACCAGGTCACAGAGCCCAAAAATAGAAAAACCTTGTTAACACTCTAGAGCGAATTACGGACAAAACGGACCATAGACAAAACGGACCATGATGTGAGACGAAACGGACCACATCCAGGGACAAAACGGACCATCCAAAAAATAATTTTTACTCCAGTTTAATTCATATCAGCTTCCATTATAAGACATTTAAGTTGTGTAGTATAATGCTTCTTGCCGTCATACGAGTATGTATTTTTGTTGTGAAATTTTTGTTCTGATTTTTTTTTTCAAAACTTGACTCATTTGAAATTCCCTGCTCAGTAAAAAATAAAGAAAAAAAAAGAAAAGATCTAATAACTTTAGCTTTTGCTTGAAGATTTAGATGGGGAAAACAAGTTTTAATAACAGATGAAAGTACTTTACAATCAAAACATTTTTTTTAATCAACACATTTGACTATGTTTCACACCATATATATAGTGTTTCACACAGGGTGTTCGTTTGACCGGAGGTCTCGGGTCTTGACCCGCGAAAATTCTCAAATACACTCATTTGACCCGTCATAAAATCAGCCCGCGAGTCATATTTGACACGTGAGAAATATCCATGGCTGCATGAACACTTGTTTGTTGTCAATCAATGTCAATAAATGTTGTTGCTAAAGAGACTTGAAAAGGATTTTTTCCGCATACAGGTAAAGTAGGCGGGGCGTATTTTTCACGATGAAGTGGTTTCAGCCAGTCAGCGGTCAACATGCACGTGGTCATAATCTGAGAGCGAGAAGTTACAGAAAAAAATTGATACCAATGTCAGACATGTTATACAATTAACAGTGTTACTTTTTGCCAAAATATGTGGCGATATTTGACCCCTTTCCCCACCTGTCGGAGTATATTTTTCCCCAAGAAACAGCAAAAAATCCTCATCGACAAGAGAGAAAAATATGCGAAAATTTGATGGTTGATAGTATTTCTTTTGACTGCCTATGCACTCAGTTATGCTTCACGATATTTACTTTACATTTAATGTCAATTACAGCAAATACTAAGTTCATAAAACATGAAGCAGCCAGTGAAAATCTCGGATAAATTCCGTTTGTCATACATTTCCGCGACATCGTCGTATTTTAGTGTTTTCTTTGAGACTCTTTACAAGGCACACTTACAACATACAGTTAATCTATTAAGATCAGTGGTCATAATTTGATTATAAGTACCAGTTTGCATCTAAGTAAATATAAACATACAAAGTCTTAACTCTCCATAATTTCAAACCTGCCTAAAATAGTCAGTATTGACTTTGGCCAGTAATAAGTTGAAACCTAAATCAGGGGAAAAAAGAGACTAGGGCCTTGTTTACATGCAATTACAAGTTTTTTTTGTTTTGTTTTGTTGTTGTTTTTTTTTTTTTTTTTTTTTTTTTTGGTGAGGAATACGAGTGACAGTCATAATGATAAGTTCCAATTGGCCCACCCAATGGGTACTGACCCCCTTCCCCAAAAACTGTAAAAAAAAACAAAACCCACAGATTAATTAGGGTGTTATAAACATTGTTTTAACCTGAATTTAAAGAGGTTGTAAATACTGCTTTGGCCCTTGAAAATTTCAGTTTGACCCTTGAAAATCTCAGTTTGACCCTTGAAAATCTCAGTTTGACCCTTGAAAGTTTTGTCTGATGGGTCATTGACCCTTGAGTTTCAGAGTCTACCGAACACCCTGGTTTCACACCTTTTTAAGAAGTTGTCGATTACTATACACATAGACTATGTATTTGTTACTTCGTATGTTTGTTTTCTGCCTGTGTTATTTCTGATCGCTTTTTTTTCTTGTTTTTCAAAGGCAACCGCAGTCAAATAAATCTTGTCAAGTAGTTATAATGTTTCGCACCTCTCAACAACCTACAGTTGTTAATTACCTTAAAAGTGTCGGAATTCACACCTATATAAAGATTCTTTTTCTCAATTGTATAATTCAGTAAACCATCGAATCGTAATTATTCATTTATGCATTAAGTACACTTAGTACAGCTATGGTGTATTTTGCGACAATAACAAATTACTTTAGACTCATCTAATTGTAATTAACTATAATTTGGAAACAAAAGAAAAACACATGTAGCAAATTACAATTTCTTTTAAAATTTCTTCTTCATTAGTCTAATATATATAATATGATCAGTTTTGATGAAAAATATGGGCAGTGAATTTCAAATTATTTTACTAACGTTAGTAGAATAAAAATAAAAATTTCACATTATGTGCTGATGTTTGGGCTGTGAATACTTATAAATTCTATTTACTTTTTATGCCCCCAAAGGGAGGCATATAGTTTTTGAACTGTCAGTCCGTCTGTCCAACCGTCCATCAGTCCGTCCGAAAACTTTAACATTGGCAATAACTTTCTTATTAGTAAATGGATTTACTTCATACTTGGACACAACACCCCTTTGGACAAGACCTTTCCACTGACCTGTATTTATTTGACCTTGACCCCTGAATGACCTTTACCTTGAAGATCCAATTGTCCAAAAACTTTAATTTTGGACAATAACTTCTTTATTAGTCAGTGGATTTACTTCATACTTGGACACAGCACCCCTTTGGACAAGACCTTCCCACTGACCTAGATTTGTTTGACCTTGACCGCTGAATGACCTTTACCTTGAATATCCAATTGTCCAAAAACTTCAACATTGCCCATAACTTCCTTATTAGTAAGTGGATTTACTTCATACTTGGACACAACACCCCTTTGGACAAGGCCTTCCCACTGACCTTTAATTATTTGACCTTGACCCCTGAATATCCAATTGTCCAAAAACTAATATTTGGCCATAACTTTCAAATTGGTAAGTGGATACACTTCATACTTAAACACAACACCCCTTTGGACAAGGTTTCCCACTGACCTATATTTGTTTGACCTTGACCCCTGAATGACCTTCACCTTGAAGATCCAATTGTCCAAAAACTTTAACATTGCCCATAACTTCCTTATAAGTAAATGGAATTACTTCATACTTGGACACAACCCCCTTTGGATAAGACCTTCCCACTGACCTATATTTATTTGACTTTGACCACTGAATGACTGGTTCTCAGTTCAAAGGTCAAAGCACCACGTTCGGGGGCATTGTCATCTTACAGTGACAGTTCTTGTTTATTATGCATTATACTAGTATGACGGGAAATTTTACTTTCTTTTGTCAGATGAATTATACTACACCCCTAAAACGTCTCATAATGGAAGCTGATATAAATTCAACTGGTGTAAAAATAATTTTTTGGATGGTCCGTTTTGTCCCTGTATATGGTCCGTTTCGTCTCACATTATGGTCTGTTTTGTCTAAAAAAATGGTCCGTTTTGTCTCGTCCGTTTTGACCATGGTCCGTTTTGTCCGTCAGGCTCTAGAGCTTACATGTACATTTTCAGTCCAGATATCCTGGAAATTTGTCAGAAAGGTTATTTTGATGATTTCTAGGTCAAGATTGAATATGGGTCATCCGGGGTCAAAAACTAGGTCACATAGCCCAAATATGGAAAAACTTCGTTAACACTCTAGAGGTAACATTTTCAGTTTAAATAACCTGGAAATCTGTCAGAAAGATTGCTTAAATGATTTCTAGGTCAATTTAAAATATTGATCATCTGGGGTTAAAAACTAGGTCACAGAGCCCGAAAATAGAAAAAAAAACTTGTTAACACTCAAGAGGCTACTTTTGTGTTCAAATATTCTGGAAATTAGTCAGAATGGTTGTTTTAATGATTTTTAGCTCACATTCAAATATGGGTCATCTGGGGTCAAAAACTAGGTCACAGGGCCAAAATATCGAAAAACTTTGTAAATGCTCTAGAGGCTACATTTTCAGTCCAAATGTCCTTGAAATTTGTCAGAAAGGTTGTTTTGATAATTTGTAGCTCAGGTTTGGATATGGGTCATCTGGTATCAAAAACTAGGTCACAGGGCCCAAATGTCGAAAAACCTTGTTAGCATTCTAGAGGCTACATTTTAATTCGAAATAACCTGGAAATTTGTCAGAAAGATTGTTTCAATAATTTCAAGGTCAAGTTTAGATATGGGTCATTTGTGGTCAATTAACCAGGTCCATAGCAACTTTGTCAAAAGCAGTCATATTCTGGTGAGCGATATAGGGCCATCATAGCCCTCTTGTTTAGTTTATTTATCATCGGTACCAGTTGCCCATATGACTGATGCCCCCTGCAGAGATTAGTTATTTTATGTTGTGGGGGATACTGCAAGATGCAGACAGCATTCCATTCCATAAACACCATTGGTTGTTTTGCATGCTCAGTGTACAGCACTGATACATGAGACCTCGGTTTAATGTCTCATCCGAAAGACAATTAGTAATGTTAGTGGAGGAGTGGGGGATTGATCTAGGGACCCATGGGTTACCAGCGCATTACCACTGGACCACTGATCTGCTACTTGTTAGGTCGACTTTTTTGGAAGAAAAAATCGAGTTATTGCCATAGCCATGGTGTCGTTGCCGTCTGAAAACTTTAACATTGATCATAATTTTTTTTTTGTTAATGAATTGTCTTCATACTGGGACACAACAACCCTTTGGACAAGACCTTCAAGTAGACCAGACTAAACTTTATTATTAGTAGGTGGATTGTCTTCATGCTTGGACACAACATTCCTTTGGACAAGACCTTCAAGTAGACTGGACTAAACTTGACCTTGGCTGATAAATGGCCTTCACCTTCAAGGTCAAATTATTGAATTTTGCTAAAATTGGCCATAGCTTTATTAGCTCACCTGTCACATAGTGACAGAGTGAGCTTTTCTGATCACCTTTTGTCTGTCGTCTGTCCGTTAACAATTGGTTTGTTAACACTCTAGTGGTCACATTTTTGCCTAAATTTTCATTAACCTTGGTCAGGATGTTTGTTTCATTAATATCTCGGAAAACTAGGTCACAGAGCCCAAATATAGAAAAACCTTGTTGACACTCTAGAGGCTACTTTTTCAGTCCAAATATCCTGGAAATTTGTCAGAAATGTTCTAATGATGATTTCTAGCTCAAGTTCAAATATGGGTCATCTGGGTTCAAAAACTAGGTCACGGAGCCGAAAATAGAAAAATCTTGTTAACACTCTAGAGGTTACATTTTCAGCCCAAATAATCTGGAAATTTGTCAGAAAGGTTGCTTTGATGATTTCTAGGTCAAGTTTAAATATAGGTCATCTGGGGTCAAAAACTAGGTCACAGAGCCCAAATATTGAAAAACCTTGTTAACACTCTAGAGGTAACATTTTTAGACCAAATAATCTGGAAATCTGTCAGGAAGGTTGCTTCTATGATTTCTAGCTCAAGTTTAAATATGGGTCATCTTGGTTCAAAAACTAGGTCACAGAGCCCAAAAATAGAAACATCTTGTTAACACTCTAGAGATTACATTTTCAGCCCAAATAATCTGGAAATTTGTCAGAAAAATTGCCTTGAGGATTTCTAGATCAAGTTCAAGTATGGGTCATCTGGGGTCACAAACTAGGTCACAGAGTCCAAATATGGAAAAACCTTGTTAATATTCTAAAGGTAGCATTTTCAGTCCAAATAACCTGGAAATTTGTCAGAAAGATTCTGTGGATAATTTCTAGCTCAGTTTTGAATATAGGTTCTCTGGGGTCAAAAACTAGGTCACAGAGCCCGAAAGCAGAAAAACCTTGTAAAAGCTCTAGAGGTTACATTTTTAGTCCAAATGTCCTTGAAATTTGTCAGAAAGGTTGTTTCAATGATTTCTAGCTCAAATTTGGATATGGGTCATCCGGGGTCAAAAACTAGGTCACATGGTACAAATATGTAAAAAACTTTTTTACACTCCAGAGGTTACATTTTCAGTGCAAATATCCTGGAAATTTATCAGACAGGTTTTTTTTGATGATTTCTAGCTCAAGTTGGAGTATGGGTCATCTTGGGTCAAAAACTAGGTCACAGAGTTCAAATATGGAAAAACTTTGTAAACACTCTAGAGGCTACATTTTAAGTCCAAATGTCCTGGAAATTTGTCAGATAGGTTGTTTTGATGATTTGTAGCTCAAGTTTGGATATGGGTTATCTGGGGTCAAAAACTAGGTCACAGAGCCTAAATATCAAGAAACCTTGTTAACACTCTAGATGCTACTTTTTCAGTCCAAATATCCTGGAAATTTGTCAAAGAGATTGTTTCTATAATTTCTAGGTCAAGTTCAAATATGGGTCATCTGGGGTCAATTAACCAGGTCCATAGCAACTTTGTTAAAAGCAGTCATACTCAGGTTAGCGATACAGGGCCATCATGGCCCTCTTGTTTTTATTAAGTGGATTGTCTTCATACTTGGACACAACAACCCTTTGGACAAGATCTTCAAATGGACCAGACTGAACTTGCCCTTGACTCTTAAATGACCTTCACCTTGATGTATTGCAAATTACAAAGAAATGTAATGGAAATTCACAAATTTAAGAAGACGAGAACTTACAATTTTTGCCTTTTGCATGAAATTTCATCCAAGGGTATTAAAATGATTTCACAGTAATTCGAAAAAAGGCTTTACACTAATTAACAAATATTCAAATTTTTTTTATTGATTCCATTGATTCAGGCACACAGTGTGAAAGGTCAGGCTCACAGAGGGTCTTGTTTTGAAAAAGGTTACCAATCAATAACTCTAAAACAACTGCTTCTTGGACCTTTTAAGTTCCTTTACAGGATGGTTATGCATAAACCCTAATGATTTTGTGCTCTCTGTATTAAATGTCATGTTCACAGGGACTGGTATTTCATTTGTGGTTGTTAGTCAGTTACTTGAGAATGAGAAATGCCAGGACTTTTAAACAAAATCCAGCTTTATGAGTAGGTGACTGCATCCAGCTGTTTTTGGGGATTTTTAATGCCCTAAACAGGAGGCATCAGTGTCATTTTGACAGCTCTTGGTAATAATTGTCAAGTTGCTTTTGCAGTGATAAACTTTTCATGTCTGTAGAACTTAATCATAATTGATATTAGATGAAATATAATGCATGAATTTTATTTAACTGAATTTGTAAAAAAAAAGAAAGTAAACATTTTGTATTTCATTTAACTTCAGGCAAAAATTTATTACTACTGCCGGGAGCAGTATTATTGCCACATGGAAGCGGCTGCTGATGAAGGTCTGAAAAAGTTCTCCAATGACAGTGTACTTAAATTCTTCAGAGCCTACGCCATGGTCCTTCAAGGTATGATTGAAAATATGCTGAAATTGTGTTGTCAGAAGCCAAAATATTTGTTATCTAAATTGTTAGTCTCTATGTATATCAATCAGAATTTAGTAAGTTAGAGAACAACCTCTTTACCTAATTAAAAAAGATGACTGTATCATTCATTGTTTTTCTGAGTTTTATTATACTTGTGTGGGGGCTATATTGCAATTGGATTCTTTTTTTGTCCATCCTGTTCTGTTCTTGTGCGGGCCATAACTTCTCTTTGCAAGAAAGGATATTAAAACACGTTGTTAATTTATGTCTCCCCCCAAAAATGGGGGAGACATATCGTTTTTCCCCCGGTTGTCTGTCTGTCCATCCGTCCATCCGTCTGTCCGTCACAAAATCGTGTCCGCTCTGTATCTTCCAAAGCCCTTGAAGGATTTTTATGAAACTTGGGTCAGATGTTCACCTTATCAAGGTGACATGCAGAACCCACTTTGCGGGTGTGGTGTCTCAAGGTCAAGGTCACACTTGGAGGTTAAATGTCAAATGCCACAAAATTGTGTTCGCTTTGTATCTTCAATACCCTTGAAGGATTTTTATGAAACTTGGGTCAGATGTTCACCTAATGCCCATATCTACAGTACAGCTCCCGCGATATGTACATTTTTCTCTTAAACTCCGCGGACCTTGGGAGGAAAATCGCGGAGAATCGCCGAGAAACGCCCTAAATCAGCGGAGACGTCGCAAAGACGAATTTTGTCTTGTTAGTGACGGTATTTGCTGTGAAACTGCAGATTATCAATCCTCCGCGGATCTCCGCGATTTGTTTATGCATTCAGTTGATTGAAGTGTATATATGACAAGTGAAATTTTATATTTACTTACTCTTTTTATCTTCATGTTTTAGGATGCCTAATAGTAATATTTCGTTTTGTCACATGTTTTGACACATTAATTTATTGACAGACACAAGACCATGTGTTGGTCTCATGGCCTATGATCTGTATACGCATGATACATTGCGTCTCAACCGCTAATTGGTTCCTAAATTTAACTTTTGACCTTTAACATTGAGCGACAGTTATTTTCTGAAAATGATATTCACCTCACTTTAAAAGCTTCAGACACCACATGCTCTTTAAAGTGGGAATTACAGTCATGTAGCATGCTTTTCCCGTGATTACATTTTCTTATTAAAATAATTAATATCTTTAACAGATACTTGGATATTTTTAAATTTAGGCAATGATGGCTTTGTTGACTGAACAGAAAGTTTAGTTTCGTTAGAATCGAACATTAATTCCGAATGCGTGAAACGAGAATAGAAAAGAAAGACAGCCGATAATGAATAGATTTTCACACCTACCTGACATCATGTCAACTTTAATTGCTGCAATTTATTTACTTTTAAATCTTTAATCGGTGCCGCGCAAATAAATTACTAATGATAATCAAACTGCGAAAATAAATATATCTAATTTAAAAAGTGAAAATACAAACAAATGCGCTCTTATTCTGATGCATTTGTGTACGAACGTTCCTATTTGTTTACGAAAAGGCAGTTGCGTCAGAAACAGCTGATCTTATTTTCAGAAAATGAGTTGACCGATTTCCGAACAACACGTGTTAAACTGCATCTGTATCGTCTCGGCGCTTAGCAAAAAAACTATTAATCGATTTACTAAATAATAACAAGCGTTTAAAAAGTCACATTAATTAATGTATTTGACTGAATTATACCGTAGTCACATAATTGACAGGTGTTAAATGTACAGTTACATTATGGTAATTTCATCACACATTGCTGACTGTTTTTATGAAAGGATTTCAAGTGTATACATTTTATAATTATTTTTTTCACCTTTAAATGGGAAATAGTTTGTTAAAACTCTGGTGATGAAACACAAGAATATTCGCGGAGAATCTCCGCGGAAACGCTCTAACACTCGGAGAATCGCGGAGATTGTGTGTGTACTTTAATCGCGGAGATTCTGAGCGTTTTTTTCAAGGAGAAACTCCGCGATTTTCAGAATTCGCGCTGACCACGATCGCGGAGGAAGCACAAAATGTGTACATATCGCGGGAGCTGTACTGTATGTAACAGCACTGCCATCGACATGATTCCAGCATGCTACAGGTACTAGACTGAATGAATACAACCATTTTGTACAACTAGACAGAGTATGAGTTTCTTGTTCATCATGTACATTTGACAAAATATCCCCCTTATTTTACAAACGTCTGACTCAATACTGCCTGCAGCAACCGGCTGGGGGGAGACATATATTTTTGTTCAATCAAAAACCCATTTCTAGTTGTTCACCATGATGTGACAGTGTGTCACATGCAAGACCCAGGTCCTTAGCTCAATGGTCAAGGTCACAGTCACAGATTAAAGGGGGAAAAAATGTTGATTATAGACCTTGTCCAGGTCATAACTTCTTCATGCATGGAAGGATTTAAAATACCATGGTACATGTGTTTTTGTTCACCTTGATGAGATGGTGTGTTGCGTACAAGACCCAGGTCAGAAGCATAAAGGTCAAGGTCACAGTCCCAAATTAAAGGTAAAAAATGTTGACTATAGACCTTGACTGGGTCATAACTCCACCATGTATGGAAAGATTTTTAAACACGTTGGCATATTTGTTCACCTTGATGAGACAAAGTGTTACTTGTAAAACCCAGGGCCATAGCTCAAACGTCAAGGTCACAGTCACTGGCTAAAGGTTAAAAAATGATGATTATAGTGCTTATCTAGGCCACTCTCCATGCATGGAGGGATTTTGAAATACTTCGGCATATTTGTTCACCTTGATGATACAGTGTGTCTTGTGTAAGACCCAGGTCCATAGCTCAAAGGTCAAGGTCACAGTCACTGATCAAAGGTATAAAAAATGTTGATATAGGCCTTGTTCAAGCTATAATTTCTCTATACATGGAAGGATTTTGAAATACCTTTGCATATTTGTTCAACAAGATGAGATGGTGTGCTACATGTACAGTACAGCTCCCGCGATACATGTATGTACACATTTTGTGCTTCCTCCGCGATCATGGTCAACGCAAACTTCCGAAAATCGCGGAGTTTCTCCTTGAAAAAAAAAAAAAAAACGCTCAGAATCTCCGCGATTAAAGTTCACGCACAATCTCCGCGATTCTCCAAAGTTAGAGCGTTTCTCCGCGAATATTCTTGTGTTTCATCACAAGAGTTTTAACAAACTATTTCCCATTTAAAGGTGAAAAAAAAAAAATTATAAAATGTATACACTTGAAATCCTTTCATCAAAAACAAACAGTCAGCAATGTGTGATGAAATTACCATAATGTAACTGTACATTTTACACCTGTCAGTTATGTGACTATGGTAAAATTCAATCAAATACATTAATGTGATTTTTTAAACGCTTGTTATTATTTAGTAAATCGATAAATACTTTTTGCCAAGCGCCGAGATGATACAGATGCAGTTTAATACGTGTTGTTCGGAAATCGGTCAACTCATTTTCTGAAAATAAGATCAGCTGTTTCTGAAGCAACTGCTTTGAATTGTCATTCTTTTCATAAACAAGTAGGAACGTTTGTACACAAATGCATCAGAATAAGAGCGCATTTGTTCGTATTTTCACTTTTTAAATTAGATATATTTATTTTCACAGTTTGATTATCATTAGTAATTTATTTGCACGACACCGATTAAAGATTTAAAAATACATAAATTGCAGCAATTAAAGTTGACATGATGTCAGGTAGGTGTGAAAATCTATTCATTATCGGTTGTCTTTCTTTTCTACCCTCATTTCACGCATTCGGTATTAATGTTCAATTCTAACGAAACTAAACTTTCTGTTCAGTCAACAAAGCCATCATTGCCTAAGACTGTGTGTGAACTTAAATCGTGGAGATTCTGAGCGTTTTTTCAAGGAGAAACTCTGCGATTTTCAGAATTCGCGCTGACCACGATCGCGGAAGAAGCACAAAATGTGTACATATCGCGGGAGCTGTACTGTATTTTCCATTTTTTGCAATGGCCATCTGCTATTAATCGACCTGAAAAATAATAAAACTTTAATCATACAAGTGTGTGAAAAATATTTGTTTTAATGTAACTCATTGTCTAAAACAATTGAATTTTATCATACAAAGTTCTCTCTTTACAAAATATACCTTTGTCGATCATTTATCTATTCGTAGGAATAGATACGAATGTCAGTATCTCAATCTTAGATCCGCAGACAGAACATCTTAAATATTCATACCTGAAAAAAGACTTATTTGAAATGTGGATGAAACAAACATTTCTATGTAATTCTTCATTTCATTTAATAAATATCTTTGTTAATTTAATTATCTGCCCGTTCAAAGCCCTGTCCATAGAAAAATCTCAGATCCAAAGACAGAACATCTTAGATCCGCGGACAGAACAATGCATTCTATATAATTTGTTTTTGATCTTTCTTTTAAAAAAGGAACAATTTAAACATTGGGAAAAAAATTTCAAACATTGAAAACATTTTAACGATATTATACCAAATTTACTTTTGTTTATCATTTATCTATCCATACAAAGCTCTGTCCGCGGATCTAACATCTTAGATCTGCGGACAGAAACTCATTATTCACAACCAAAATAGTACCCAAGATATTTATTCAAAATTTGGTTAAAACATACATTTGTATATAATTCTTCAATTTGTACAATAAATACCTGGATTTAATTAATTCTCTGCTCTTAAGAAGATAAATGTCCGTAGTAAAATCTTGGATCCGTGGATCTAAAATCTTAGATCCGCGGACAGAAAATCATGAATTTGTCAATCCCCCAAAAAGATATTCATTCGAAATTTGGTTGAAACATACATTTCTATATAATTCTTCAATTTGTACAATAAATACCTGGATCTAATCAATTATCTGCTCGTACGAAGCTCTGACCATAGAAAAATCTTAGATCCGTGGATCTAACATCTTAGATCCGCGGATCTAACTTAGATCCGGTAATTAGTCATACCGTAAACAAATCGCGGAGATTCGCAGAGGATTGATAATCTGCAATTTCACAGTAAATACCGTCACTTACCAGACAAAATTCATCTCCGCGACCCCTCCGCGATTTAGGGAGTTTCTCAGAGATTCTCCGCGATTTTCCTCCCAAGGTCCGCAGAGTTTAAGAGAAAAATGTACATATCGCAGGAGCTGTACTGTATATGCAGGACATGAGTGTTTTGCTCAAAGGTCAAGGTCACAGTAACTGGTCAATTATAGAACTTGTCTTTTATATACATATCAGGATTGTCAAATGTTTAAGTCCCTGGTCCATAGCTAAAAGGTCAAAATCACATTGACTTGTCAAAGGTCAAAAATGTTGATGACAGACCTTGTCTTTGCCATAATTCCCCATACATAGAAAGCAAATACAGTAAAAACTCACTTAACGACCAACTCGAAATTATGACCAACTCGCTATTAAGACTGATTTTTAACAGAACAGATTTTTTTGCATCATTTTCAATGATTGGGAAACTTGATGTTTCTGTGACCAAATGACATATTTTCGTGTATTCTGAACTCAAAATTACAACCATGCAATCGGCTTATCAAAACAAGGCAAAAACTGTGTGACATTATAATCTCACCTCGGGGCTATTTCATTCCAGATTATGACCTGCATTTTTACAACTATGACGCTTTACATTATTAACGACACTGCATCTTTTGTGGGAAATTTGTAAATGTGTCAAAACTGTCAAACTTGTTTGCATAATGATTGTTTCACAGACAGGTGTAAAATAACGTTGAAATTTGATTAAAAGGTATATTCAGCGTTTAGCCTTTAGATCCTTTATTCTTGTACCATCTTGTTTGTTGCATCTGCATTGGCAATGCATGACTAAAGTGCTAGAACTTGAAAACTGAGAATTTCTGTCCATACATGTTTAAAAATACATGCAACATGATTGGGACTTCACGAAATTTAATCGCAAATTTTCACCGTTGATTGGCCTAATCCTATTGTGAGATTTGTCTGCCTTTTGTACATTTGTCATTTCTTAGCAAAAAGTCTTAGAATAAACAATATAGAAAATTGGTTATTTCATATGTTATTAAGTTGATATTTATTTAAATGTGTTTATTTAAACTGTCATAAATTCCTAGGAATACTTGGATATTCAGTATTGAGATGTTCTAATGTTAACAGTAATCCTGAATGGGAAAGCTTGGTCAACCCGCTATTAAGACCAACTCGCTATTAAGACCATCTAATGGAAGAACCATTGTTGGTCTTAATAGCGGGTTTCCACTGTATATGTCATCTTCCTGGTTATTTGCCTTCTTGGTATTTTTTGACTTCCTATTGATCCAATCAAATGAAAAAGCATCATACAGTACGCGCCACGACGAACTCACATTTACCGCTTTTTGTGCGAACACGGAAAAAGAAATATCTGCTGCGACAACGAGGAAAAAGATGGACGTCTTCGATGTCTCGACATTGTGAAATATCTCGGCGATATTTGACGACCAGCGTTAAAATAAATTAGGGTCATAACTCACCTTGATTAGCTGAACATTTAATGAGACGACCATAATGAAACTGTGCATTTTACGTCTACCAATTATGTGTTTTTGGTAAAATTAAAACCAAATTTCAAATACATTTGCTGTGTAGGTTTATTGTGTTCTTTCTTTGTTGAAATTTTGTAAACGCTTGTTATTATATAACAAAATCATTCAATAATTTTTGCCGAGCACCTAGACGATACAGATGTCGCAGCAGGGTTTATGTTTTCTCTAAATAGGAAAGCTAGTAAGGGACTGGCATAAAAACAAATCTACTCTTTTGGATTCACCCAGACAACAAAAACGTCGCGTAATACGCTTGAGCCCGTATGAAGAAATGGAGAAAGACCTTATGGAATGGATTGTCGATCTCTGTCAAAATGGAATATGTGTACCTAGAAACGCTATCAGATTGAAAGCTTTGTGTTTCGCTAAGGACTCTAAGTACCAACTGACCTATACAGTGTTTAAGGCATCATCTGGTTGGTGCAACCGTTTAATGAATCGGCATCGACTTTCTTTATGCGAGAGAACTCATATTGCTCAAAAATTGCCGTGTGATTTGGAAGAAAAAATAACAGCTTTCCATTGTTATGTGATAAAGGTAGGGATTTTGAATTTCAACTGTCCCAAATTGGAAATATGGATGAAACACCAATGTTTTTCGACATGCCAGGAAATAGGACAGTTAATGTGAAAGGTGCAAGCAGTGTTAATCTTTGCACTACTGGATCTGAAAAATCACATTTTATGGTGATATTAGCGTGTATGGCTGACGGTACAAAACTTAAGCCGGCAGTAGTTTTCAAACGTAAGACAATGCCTAAAGAAAGTTTTCCACCTGGATTCATGTGTTTGTGCAACCTAAGGGTTGGGTAGATGAAGACATTCTTAGGATTTGGTTAGAAAAAGTGTGGTTCTCACGGCCAGGTGGTTTAAGCAATCAGAGAAGCTTACTTGTTTGGATCAGTTTCGCACACACTTGACAGATTCTGTTAAAAAGGACTTGAAGGAACGCAAAAAGCGAACTGTAGTCATTCCTGGAGGTACAACTTCCGTTCTTCAGCCACTGGATGTATCCTTAAAGTGAATGTTTGTCACCAGTGGAATGAATGGATGACAAATGGACCTAAGGAGTTTACTAAGGGTGGAAATATGAAATGTCCCGATCTCGTGACTGTATGTAATTGGATTATTAACGCTTGGAAAGGGATAGATAGTGAAATGTTTATGCGTGCTTTCTTGAAGTGTGGAATTTCTAATTCTTTAGATGGCACACAAGAAGACGCTTTGTATGATGAGTTTGTAAGTGGAAGTGACGCTCGTGATAGTTGTGACAATGACTGTGATTCTTATGACCTAGATGATACAGCTGATGACCCATACGATACGGAATTAACACAAGAACAGTTGTGTGCATTGTTTGATTCAGACAATGAGAGTGAAAGTGACTTTGAATGATTTTGAAAAAGAACTTGTGATGATTATCACAATGTTAATCTCTAGTATTACAAACATAAGTGCATGGAGTTTAATTTCACTTCAGTTGCTATTACCGGTAATTGAAATAGACAATTACCTCGTTTTAGAGTTATATAGGAAAAACTTTACAAAATCCTCTTGTCAGAAACTGCAAGGCCTAGAGTTTAGATATTTGGTGTGCAGCATTGTCCAGTGGACCTCTACTAAGTTTGTTCAAATCATGGCTCCTGGGTCAAAAATGGCCTCCCCCAGGGGTCAAATTTTTTATATAGAGTTATATAGGAAAAACTTTAAAAAATCTTATTGTCAGAAATCGCAAGGCGTAGAGTTTAAATATTTGATGTGCAGCATTGTCTAGTGGACCTCTATCAAGTTTGTTGAAATTATGTCCCCTGGGTCAGAATTGGCCACGCCCCAGGGTTATATTGATTTACATATAGTTATATAGGAAAAACATGAAAAATCATTTTTCTCCGAAACTAATAGGACTAAACCTTAGATATTTGGTGTGGAGTATTGTGTTTAGAATTTTTACCAGTATTGTTTATATGTTGGCCCCGGGGTCAAAATTGGCCCCACCCCGGGGGCCCTTAATATGTAAAAAAGGCAGTCTTTAAAAATCTTCTTACTGGAAACCTCAATGCCTACAGCTTAGATATTTGGTATGCAGCATTGTCTAGTGGACCGCTACCTAGTTTGTTTGAAAAATGTCACTGGGGTCACTATTGGCCCCACCCGAGGGGTCACAAGTTTTAAATTGCAGTATAGAAGAAAATCTTTTAAAATCTTCTTGTCTGAAACCTGACAAGGCCTAGAATTTTAGAATTTGGCATGAAGCAAGCTTTATCAAGCTTTTTGAAATTACATGTATAAGATTAGGTTAAAGGTCATGGAGGCTAAAAATAGATTTATCTGCTGTACTTCATAGAGCCTTCATTTATAGACCAATATCTTTGATATTCAGTATATAGGTTCCTTGCATGGACGTCAACCCATGGGTAGGGTTTTAGGTCACTGGGTCAAGGTCAAGGTCACCATAGCTTATAATAGATATTTCTACTTTCTGTCATAGAGCCTTTATTTATTGACTGATATTTTACATATTTGGTTTGTAGGCACTTACATATTTTCAATTAAAAAATGAAATACTGCTTAGCAGCAAACCTACAGCCAAAGTACTCAGGTGAGCAATTCAGGGCCATCATGGCCCTCTTGTTTCCTTTATTATGTTATCCTACTTTGCCCCACACTCCCATCAACCCATACCCCCGACTTATGGAAGGAGTAAATGTAAAATCAGATATTCTAAGCCAGAAACTAACCCTCGACTTATGGCTGAGATCGACTTATGCCCGATAATTTACGGTAGGTAAAACTTTAAAAAATCTTCTTGTCAGAAACCGCAAGGCCTAGAGTATAGATATGTGGTGTGCAGCATTGTCTAGTGGACCTCTCCTAAGTTTCTTCAAATCATAGCCACTGGGTCAAAAAAGGCCCTGCCCCGGGGGTCACTTGTTTACATAGAGTGATAAAAGGAGAAAGTTTTAAAAATCTTCACATCAGAAACCAAAAGGCATAAGGCTTAGATATTTTGTATGTAGCATTGTCTAGAAGACCTCTACTAAGTTTGTTCAAATCATTGCCCCTGGGTAAAAAATGGCCCCGCCCCAATGGTCACATGTTTTAAAAAGAGTTATATAGGAAAAACTTTAAAAATCTTCTTGTCAGAAACCTCAAAGCTTAGAGTTAAGATATTTGGTGTACATCATTGTCTAGTGGACCTTTACCAAGTTTGTTCAAATCATGGCCCCTGGGTCAAAAAAAGCTCCATCCCAGGGGTCACAAGTTTTACATAGAGTTATATAGGAAAAACTTAAAAAATCTTCTTGTCAGAAACCACAAGGCCTAGAGTTTAGATATTTGGTGTGCAGCATTGTCAAGTGGACCTCTACAAAGTTTGTTCAAATCGTGACCCTGGGGTCAAATCTGGCCCCACCTGGGGGACGGGGGGGGGGGGTCATTTGCTTTTACACAAGGATTTATATAGGGAAAACTTAAAAAAATCTGCTGCTCTGAAACACCAAGGGGTAGACCTTCAATTGTTCATTCTTATGTCTCCCCCCAACCCTGCCCTTCTGATGGAGACAGATTGTTTTTGCCCAGTTCATGGGTCTGTCTGTCTTTCACACTTTGTTTCCTTTCAATAACTTGAGTACCAGTTGACTCAAGGCCTTCAATCTTCACAGGGTTATTGCCCTTATTGAGTAGGAAAAAAACACTTTTGTTTTTTGGGTCAGTAGGTCAAAGGTCAAGGTCAGAGGGACCTCTAGAGTGAAAACCGTTTCCACTCAATAACAGGAGTACCATTTCACCCAGAGCCTTTAAACTTCATTGGATGATTGCTTTTAGTAAATAGAAGAAGCATAATGTTTTTGGGGCTAGTATGTCAAAGGTCAAGGTCACAGGGACCTGTATAGTGAAAAGTTTTCTGCAGAGTAACTGTAGTACCATTACACCTATGGGCCTTCAAGCTTAATAGGATAATTGTATTAGAAGAACCCTATTGTTTTTAGGGTCCATAGGTCAAAGGTTAAGTTCACAGGGACCTGTAGAGTGAAAACTGTTTCTACTCAGTAACTGTAGTACCATTTTACCCAGAGCCTTCAACCTTCACAGGATGATTGTCTTTACTCAGTAAAAGAAGCCTATCATTTTTGGGGTCAGTAGGTCAAAAGTCAAAATCACAAGGGCATGTAGAGAGTGAAAACTATTTCTGCTCAGTAACTGGAGTACCATTTCACCCAGAACCTTTAAACTTCATAGGGTAATTATATTAGAAGAAACCTATTGTTTTTGGGGTTTGTAGGTCAAAGGTCAAGTTCTCTGGGACCTGTATAATAAAACTATTTCTGCTAAAAATTTGAGTACCATGACACCCAGAGTCTTCAAACTTATTGCAAACTTATTCAAATTTGCGAACAATGAACACACATAACAATCAGTAATGAT
This sequence comes from Cyclina sinensis, assembly GCA_012932295.1. NCBI lineage: Eukaryota > Metazoa > Mollusca > Bivalvia > Venerida > Veneridae > Cyclina > Cyclina sinensis. Next base: position 18,940,648 of record JAAONU010000002.1, read on the forward strand.
ACTTGTAACATAAGCAATGAGACTCAGGTGAGCAATTTAGGGCCATCATGGCCCTCTTGTTTAAGAATACCACTTTAAAACATTAAAACAAACTTTATAGCTCACCTGTCACGCAGTGACAGGGTAAGCTATTGTGATCCCCTCAGTCCGTTGTCATGCGTGGTGTGTCGTCAACAATTTTATTCAAACGACATCTCCTCTGAAACCACTGGGCCAAATAATATTATGGGAACAATAACTCCGAGACTGAGGACAAAAATAAATCCATAAGATCAGCTTTTGATATGATGATGCAGTCATCAAGTGTTAAAAAACCTACATGTATTTTTTTTAAAAAGATTTATATATCTTGTATTGACTGATTGGAACATATACAAACTGAAATAAAAAGTAAGATATATCAATTTTAAAATGTTTATTCACATTTTGTCAAATAGTCTTCTCACAAGACAAAATCAAAGCAAAAACATTTATGTATTTCACAAAAAAAAAAAAATCCCTACCTACCTACCCAACTCTAAAAAGTAGGGTCTGGAGACAGCAAACCAAGACTTTTTTAAATGTGGCCTGAGGGTGATTTTTCAACAAAGTTGAACTGGATCCAGTATCATACTATTATACATAACAATAACTGTTGACAAGATGATAAAATACTCGTCTGTAAACTTTCGTTTTGCCATAGCGAAAACTTGTAACGGAATGTACACAATCGACAATTACCCAGCGGCAATTGATTGTCAATACACATGACGAATAAACGCGGGAACCAGAATAGTACTCGCGTTATTGAACAAATATCAGTAAAAATATGCGGCGCTAGAAATAAAAAAAATAATGGTCGGCGAGATCAAATAAAATTTTTTGGAGCACAGCATTTTTCAAGGGTCGGTTGGGAGACAGCAAACAAAGCTATTTTTAATTCTGGCCCGGGCCAGATTGATGAAAACTTTGCTTTATGCACTTTAAACTGACTTTATACGGACATAAGTAGTAAAATCTTAAAAATTTTTCTTCTCTTAAACCACGTGGCTTTGTGTCTAAATATTTTATGTGTCACTAGTAGACCTGACCAAAGTTTGCTTAATATATTCAAATTATATCCCTGGAAAATCTTTAAAAAAACTTCTTGTCTGAAACCACTTGGCCCAGAGTTCTGAAATTTGGTGTAAGGCATCATCTAGTAGACCTCTACCAACATTATTCAAATTATGTCCCTGGGGTCAAAATTGACCCCGCACCAGACAAAGGTCACATATGTTGCATTGAATTATATAGGAAAAACTTTGAAAGTCTTCTTGTCTGAAACCACATGGCCTAGAGCTGAGATATTTAGCATGGAGCATCATCCAGAAGTCCTCTACCATGATTGTTCATATTATACCCCTGAGGTCATTAATGTCCCTACCTCAGGGGTCATTTAGTTTTATATAAATAGGACAATCTTCAATATCTTTTTCTCTTAAACCTTATGGTTTTGAGTCTAAATATTTTGTCTAGTAGACATGATTGAGATTGTTAAAATTATGTCCTGGGGTCAAAATTGGCCGTTTCCCAAGGATCACATGTTTTGCATAGAATTATACTGGAAAAACTTTGAAAATCTTCTTGCCTGAAACCACAAGGCCTAAAGCAGAGATATTTTGCATGGAGCATCATATACAGGTCTTCTACCATGATTGTTCAAATTATACCCCCAGGGATCATAATTGGTCTTGCTCCAGGGGTCAGTTAGTTTTATAAAGACATAATTACATTTGTATATACAATGTAGCAACACATTTAATATCTGCTTCTCTTAAACCACATGGCTTTGAGTCTAAATATTGCACATTACTTACAGTACAGCTCATGTGATACGTACATTTTTCTCTTTAACTCCGCGGACATAAGGAGGAAAATCATGGAGAAACTCTGAGAAACTCCCTAAATCGCAGAGGCGTAGCATAGACGAATTTTGTCTGATAACTGATGGAATTTACTGTGAAACTGCATTAAATCAATCTGAATCTCTGCGATTTGTTTATGCATTCAGTTGACTGAATTGTTAATCTGTTCTTAATAGTGAAATTTCATATTTACATAATCTTTTAATCTTCATGTTTCAGGATGCCTTATATTTTGATTCGTTACATGTTTTTAACTTGAAAAAACACGATATCATTTGTTGGTCTCATGACCTATAATCTGTACACGCATGCTTTATTGTGTCTCAATCATTAATTGGTTCCTAAAAATAAGATATGACCTTTAACAATGAGCGACAGTAATTTTCCATAAATGGTATTCACATTATGTCACTTTACAAGCTTTAGACACGACATGCTCTTTCGAGCGGGAAATTAACATATTTTTTCTGTAAAAACAGATTTTTTTTAATGATATTTTCTGAATAAAGTATTTAATATCTTTAACAGATATGTGGATATTTTTTAAATTTAGAAAATGTTGGCTTTGTTGACTGAACAGAAAGTTTGGTTTTGTACAACTCGTTCGTTAATACTGAATGAGTGAAATGAGGGTATTTGTAGAAAAGAAACACAGACAATTATGAAAAGATTTACACACCTTCCTGACAGCTTGTTAATCCCGTTCTGCAAAGCGGGGAGGGGATTATAGGAATGTCGTCCGTCTGTCCGGCCATCCATCTGTCCGTCCGTAACACTCGTATCCGCTCCATAACTTTTAAACTGCTGAAAATTTTTTGAAATAACTTGGCACTTGGCACAAGTGATCACCATTATGAGACGATGTGCAGATCGCAATTATTGGGTTGCTACCACCAAGGTCAAGGTCACACTTAAAGGTCAAGTGTTAAAAAGTCTACATTTCGTGTCCGCTCCATAACTTTTAAACCGCTGAAAAATATTTGAAATAACTTGGCACAAATGATCACCATTATGAGACGATGTGCAGAGCGCAATAATTTGGTTGCTGCCCACAGGGTCAAGGTCACAGTTTAAGGTCAAATATCCACATTTCACGTCTGCTCTATAACTTACATGTACTAACTTGGCTTACGAAGTTTTTTAATTACTTTGCACAAATGATCACCACTATGACACGATGTGCAGAACCCAACATCCAGGTTGCTACCCCTAAGGTCAAGGTTAGATGTTCTCCATAACTTTTTGACTTTTTATAGAAGATTTTAAAAAACTTGGCACAAATAATTACTGTCATGAGACTATGTGCTTATAATATGCATGGCACAACATCAAGGTCATGGTTGGTTAAAGGTCAAGAAGTACACATTCATGTCCGCTGCAGAAGGGGATTTAGCTGTCCTTCAGACTGCCTTGTTATCACACTGTTGCTTATTTGTTTTACATGCAGCTTCAACTAATAAGCTGTGAATAGTGGAGCGCAATGTCTTATAGATGTTTGAATGCTGTACTTCAGTTGAAAGTCCTTCATTGGCCTTTCTGTTTAGAGGATTGGTGCTCAGGTGAGCAATATAGTGCCATCATGGCCTTCTCTTTATTTTTTTTAGATCGCATACAGGAGGGAATAAGAGAGCTGGAAATTTTGAAAGATAAAAGAGATGTTAATCTCTGTTCAACCATGGCTCTTATGTTAGCCCATAAAAAAGGTCACTCAGTTGGTAAGTTATTCAGTTAGTCTTTGATACTATGTCAATTATGAGACTTTAGTAAACAAAGAATTTATTGCTTTGCTTAACTTTTCCAGTTTAATAACTCTAAATATAATGTATCATACTTGATGTCTGACAGCTGACACAGTTTTGAGAAGCCATTCCACCAATGTCTCTCTAGGCATATTACTGAATGAACCTTCATAGTTCTTCACTTCTCAAGTGTATAGGAGAACTTTTTCCACTGTTTACAGTAACAGCAAATTTGCATTGAGTGACTTTACACTAAAGGTGCTATAAGCATAGTAAAAGTAGTAGCACTGTACATACAAAGTAACAGAACTTGTGTTATATACCTAAGGTTTTGTATGGTTTCTTTCAGACAGGGAGGCTATAACTGAACTTGATGCAAAACTGAAAGAGGAACGAAAACTGTCAGGAGAAATGGTACACTTATATTCTCTCTGTTAATTGAAATGACTTCCTCTGCATTACATGATAGTGCATACCCCCATTTAAACGCCCCTGGGGGATATCCATTTTGTGGCCAGGGGGTGTTCATTTTGCACCAAAAATGCAAAGGTAAATTTTTTCAAAAGTGCTTAAGTAATTTCTGTTTCTATGAAAAGTGATCAGCACTTAAACAACAAAGAGCCAAGTCTCAGGCAAGTGTCCCAAGAGCCACTCACGGGATGGTAAGTCAGTATTTTTGGCTACAAAAAAGGAGGGGCATTTATTTTGAGGGGGGATTTAAATGGGGGAATATGGTACTTGTATTCATGTCACCTGTTTGAGGTACAGAGTTATAAGTCACAGAAAAGTACGAGTTAAAATAACTTGTCCACTGCATCACATTTTTAGCTCATCTAAGCACAAAGTGCTCAAAGGTGAGCTATTGGGATCATTGATTGTCCGGCGTCTGTCGGCGTGCATCGTCAACAATTTGACTTGAACGACTTCTTCTTCTAAACTGCTAAGCCAACTTCGACCAAACATGCCTGGGATATTCCTTGTATGAAGCTCTACCAAAGTTGTTCAAGGAATTAAATTTCATCAAGAACTCTGGTTGCTATGGCAACTGAAAGAAAAAACTTTGAAAATCTTCTTGTTTCAAACAACAAGGCCCTGAGCCTTAAAATTTGGTATGTTGCATTGTCTAGTGGACCTCTACCAAGTTTGTTCAAATTATACCCCTGGGTCAAATTTGGCCCTGCCCCTGGGATCAGTTGATTTTTAACCAGGTTTTCCGAAGGAAAAAACTGGTTATTAGATTGAGGTATGTTGGTGGGCGGGCGGGTGTAAACAATTTCTTCTGTGCGCAACTCCTCCTTCATTTCTCAAGGGATTTTGACCAAACTTTCAAAGAAGCTCTGTCATCGAGTGCCCTGGCACATATTGTCGGGGTTTTGTGATTCAATAATTTTTTACCTAATTATGGCCCTTTGTTTTTTTTCCTTATATGGAATATATAGTAAACAATTATGTCTGTGCGCAACTCCTCCTACATTTCTCAAGGCATTTTGACCAAACTTTCATAGAAGCTTTGTCTTCAAGTGTCCTGGCGCATATTGTCGGGGTTTTTTGATTCGATAAATTTTTACCTAATTATGGCCCTTTGTTTTTATCCCCCCACTTGGGGGGGGGGGGGGGGGGCATTTAGATTTTCCCTTGTCCGTCCCTCCGTATGTCCGCACTACGGAAAAGAAATAGGGGGCCATCTAACTGTAAACAAAAAAGAACAATAGAGTTCATTCTGTAACAATAGAATAAGGGGCCAATGGCCCTCCATTAAACAAAAGAAAATAGCAAAAGAAAAGGCCCCCTATGCAGTTTAGGCCGGACGAGAGTCCTCCCAAAAAGTTGTGTTGCCTGTAGCTCCAAAAGCACTGGAGCTAGAGTCAAGAAACTTTACAGGAATGTTGATCAGCATGTGAAGTTGTGCACCTGGGGTTTCCCGTATAGATTTATTTGGAACTGGCCCCATATTTAGTCAAAAATCGTAATTGTCAACTTGTGTCACCTGTACCTGCAAAAGCGCTGCACCTACAGTCAAGAAACTTTACAGCAATGTTGATCAGCATATACAGTTGTGCCTGGGGTTTCCTGTATAGATTTATTTGGAATTGTTAGAGTTATGGTCCCTTTCATACTCAAAAGTTGCAATTTTCACCTTGTGTCGCCTGTACCTGCAAAAGCGCTGGAGCTAGAGTCACCCAGTTCTGAGCAGGGTTGACATACTTTGTCTGACTGAAGCAAATGTCTATGAGAATCGAGTACAGTACCATCAGCGTGTTGGGTGGAGCTTGACATGTTTGCCTTTGTCATGGGAAGATAACTGCCATGGTTTGTTGTTCTACACACAAGATAAGTTGCGAGTGACAACTTCCAGTGTTTTACATCAATCTCATATGGAACAAGTGTCAGTTACCATCTCATCAAAGCTCTGTCTAAGGTTATTCTGTCTTCTCTATAGATCTCCATCCTCGAACATAACAGACTTTATTAATGATTTAACACATATTGCAGACCAAACTTCTCCAGATGTACTGCTTGGAGATTTCAACTTAGCTTTTAATTCTACAAATTATACAAGACTGTCACAGAAATTGAATAACTATTCCCAGTTTGTGCAGCTTCCAACTCAAAGAGGTGGTTCTACACTTGACCTTGTCTACATACAGAATAATATTCTACAACCCAGATTATCCTGCCTGTCAACCTACTTCTCAGACACAGCATTGTTGCCCTACAGTTTGATATCTAAAACATTTTCCTTCTTCTTAATGAGTTTAACACTGTTCCAATGGTCAAATTGCAGACTCAGTTTGATTGAGCATGTTCATGGACAGTAATGGAAAATGCAAGTTACCGTCCATGCCTGTTAGCACCAGCTTAAGCAGAATTCAACATTTAAGTATGGAAATGGTGAAATTTGTTCCAACAATTGCTTAAAATTGTTTGCTATTTAGATGACAATGGACATTTTATGAACAGCCTGACTTACAGAACATATAACTTAGGAACTTAGTACAAATTAGACATGAAAACACCTGTTTACCATCTGCAAACTCCAAGAATGTCCAACTATGCATACAGAATTGTGAAGGATAATATTCATCCATTGGTCACAGTGTTGGACACAGTATTTTGAGTCTTCACACCACAACAGGTTTCTTATAGTTGTCATTTTGTTAAACCAATCTTATTAATGTTTCAGCGTGTATGACTATCTCGTGGCCATATTGCTAGCTATATGAGTAGCTAGGTTGAGTGGGGGCATCTGTGTCCTATGGACACATTTCTAGTTTTACTCTGACTTGTATATTAAAGTCTTATCCACACTTCATCTCCAAAACCGCTTGGAGAATTTCATTGAAACTTCACAGGAATGTTTGTCACCAAGCCTAGTTGTGCATATTTTCAGGAGTTTCTGCTTGGATTATTTTTGGCAGAGTTATAGGCACTAAGTCATTTTTTACTATAACTTCTTTATTAAAATCTCTACACTTCATCTCCAAAACAACTTAGAGGACTTCATTGAAACTTTACAGGGGTGTTTGTCTTCAAGCCTTGTTATGCGTGATCGTCTGGCGTCCAGTGGCGTGCATCGTCAACATTTCCATTCAAATGACATCTCCTCTGAAACCACTGGGCCAAATTCAGTGGGGTCAGATGTTTTACATAGAATTATGTAGTGAAAACTTCAAAAAAAAATTTTGTCAGAAACCGCAAGGCCTGGAGCTTAGATTTTTGGTGTGAGGCATCATCTTGTGGACCTCTACCAAGATTGTTCAATTGATGAACTTGATGTCAGAACTGGCCCTGCCCCGGGGGTCATTTGATTTACATAGGGTTATATAGGGAAAACTTTTAAAAAAATCTTCTTGTCAGAAACCGCAAGGCCTGGAGCTTAAATATTTGATGAGAGGCATCATCTGGTGGACCTCAACCAAGATTGTTCAAATTATGACCCTTGACTCAGAATTGGCCCAGCCCCGGGGGTCCCTTGATTTACATAGAGTTATATAGGGAAAACTTTAAAAATCTTCTTGTCAGAAACCGCAACACATGGAGCTTAGATATTTGGTATGCAGCATTGTCTAGTAGACCTCTACTGTGATTGTTCAAATCATGGCCCCTGGATCAAAATTGGCTCCGCCCAAAGGGTCACATGTTTTACATAGAGTTATATAGTAAATTTTTTAAAAATCATCTTGTCAGAAACTACAAGGCTTAGATATTTGGTATGAGGCATCATCTAGTGGACCTCTACAAAGACTGTTCAAATTATGACCCTCAGGTCAGAACTGACTCTGCCCAGGGCTTACATGATTTACATAGAGTTATATAGGGAAAACTTTAAAAATCTTCTTGTAAGAAACTACAAGGCATGGAGCTTAGATATTGTTCAGATCATGGCCCCTGGGTCAAAACTGGCCCCGCCCTAGGGGTCACATGTTTTACATAGAGTTATATAGCAAAAAACTTTTAAAACTTTTTGTCACAAACTGCAAGGCCTGGAGCTTAGATATTTGGTAGTATGCACTGTGACCTTGGTGTGCATGATCACCAGTAAATGTAGATGTGCATACGCATGACATGCTGTTCATGGATGCCAATGCCTGCTCTGTGGTTTACAGCCCTTCATAGCAATATTTTGCATTGAGAATTTTTCCACATTGCTAGGGCTATGGATTTGGAACTTGGTGTGCATGATCACCAGTAAATATAGATGTGCATGTGCATGACATGCTTTTCATGCATGCCAATGCCCACAGTGCTGTTTTACAGCCCTTGTTAGCAATATCTTGTGATGAGAACTACTTGTCTAGGGCTATGAACTCTGAACTTGATTTGCTGGTTCACCAGTAGGTGTAGATGTGCATAATGTTTTTTATCATGCATGCCAATGCCATCTCTACAGTTTTGTGGCCTGAACTTCTTCCACATTTCCAGGATTATTGATTAGAAACTTTGTGTGCATGTTAACCAATAAGTGAAGGTAAGTGTGATGTGTTTTTCATGCACGCCAGTGCAAGCACTGTGGTTTTACAGCCTTTGATTGCAAAATCTTGTGATGTGAACTTCTACTACATCTCTGTGAGTATAGATGCAAGATCACCAATAAGTGTAGATGTGCATGACACATTCTATGTCCCCTTTTCCTCTGACAAGGAGGCATTGCTGGGGTGTTAATCACATTCAGTGATAGCTGTAGTTTATTTTCAAGGCAGAACTGGTTAGAGACTTGTGTGTTGAGAGCAACACTAGTGACTTGTTAGCTCACCTGAGCACAAAATGATCAGTCTGTCATCCGTCCGTCCGTCGTCAACTTTTCATTCAAATGACATCTCCTCTTAAACTAAAGGGCCAAATTAAATGAAACTTGCCTGGGATGTTCCTTACATGAAGCTCTGCCAAGATTGTTCAAATGGTTCTGGTCCATTGCATTTCTGGGTCACTGGAGCTAAAATTAGATTTCAAAAGTTGGATCTTTAAAAATCTTCTTCTCCAAAACCTCAAGGCCTGGAGCTTAGATATTTGGTATGAAGCATCATCTAGTGGACCTCTACCAAGTTTGTTCAAATTATGACCGTGGGGTCAAAACTGACCCCAACACAGGGGGCACATGTTTTACATAGAGTTATATAGGGAATACTTAAAAATCTTCTTGTCAGAAACCACAAGGCCTAGAGTTAAGATATTTGGTGTGCAGCATTGTCCGGTGGACCTTTACCAAGTTTGTTCAAATCATGGCTCCTGGGTCAAAAATGGCCCCGCCCCAGGGGTCACATGTTTTACATAGAGTTATATAGGAAAAACTTTCAAAAAATGTTCTTGTCAGAAACCGCAAGGCCTAGAGTTTAGATATTTGGTGTGTAGCATTGTCCAGTGGACCTCTACTAAGTTTGTTCAAATCATAGCCACTGGGTCAAAATAGGTCCTGCCCCTTGGGTCACTTGTTTACATAGAGTTATATAGGAAAAAGTTTAAAAAGTCTTCACATCAGAAACCAAAAGGCATATAGCTTAGATATATTGTATGTAGCATTGTCAAGAGGACCTCTACTGTGATTGTTCAAATCATGGCCCCTGGGTCAAAAATGACCCCGCCCAAGTGGTCACATGTTTTACATAGAGTTATACAGGAAAGACTTTAAAAATCTTCTTTTCAGATACCACAAGGCCTAGAGTTAAGATATTTGGTGTACAGCATTGTCTACTAGACATCTACCAAATTTATTCAAATCATAGCCCCTGGGTCAAAAAAGGCCCCGCCTCAGGGGTCACAAGTTTTACATAGAGTTATATAGGAAAAGTTTTAAAAATCTTCTTGTCAGAAACCACAAGGCCTAGAGTTTAGATATTTGGTTTGCAGCATTGTCCAGTGGACCTCTACCAAGTTTGTTCAAATCATGACCCTGGGGTCAAAACTGGCCTCACCCAGGGGGTGGTCATTTGATTTTACACAAGGATTTTCTATAGGGAAAACTTAAAAAATCTGCTGCTCTGAAACACCAAGGGCTATGTTCATTGTTATGTCTCCCCCCTCCCAACCCCACCCTTCTGATGGAGACATAGTGTTTTTGCCTTGTCCATGGGTGTCTGTTTGTCTGTCTTTCACACTTCGTTTCCTTTCAATAACTTGAGTACCAGTTGACCCAAAGCCTTCAGACTTCACAGGGTTATTGCCCTTATTGAGTACAAAAAATCCCTTTCGTGTTTTGGGTAAGTAAGTCAAAGGTCAAGGTCATAGGGACCTTTAGAGTGAAAACCATTTCCACTTAATAACAGGATTGCCATTTCACCCAGAGCCTTCAAACTTCATCGGATGATTGCTTTTAGTAAATAGAAGAACCATATTGTTTTTGGGGCTAGTATGTTAAAGGTCAGGGTCACAGGGACCTGGAGAGTGAAAACTATTTCTGCAGAGTAACTGTAGTACCATTACACCCAGAGCTTTCAAACTTTATAGGATAATTGTATTAGAAGAACCCTATTGTTTTTAGGGTCCATAGGACATTGTGTTTTTGCCTTGTCCATGGGTGTCTGTTTGTCTGTCTTTCACACTTCGTTTCCTTTCAATAACTTGAGTACCAGTTGACCCAAAGCCTTCAAACTTCACAGGGGTATTGCCCTTATTGAGTACAAAAAATCCCTTTCGTGTTTTGGGTAAGTAAGTCAAAGGTCAAGGTCAGAGGGACCTTTAGAGTGAAAACCATTTCCACTCAATTACAGGATTACCATTTCACCCAGAGCCTTCAAACTTCATAGTGTGATTGCTTTTAGTAAATAGAAGAACCATATTGTTTTTGGGGCTAGTATGTCAAAGGTCAAGGTCACAGGGACCTGGAGAGTGAAAACTATTTTTGCAGAGTAACTGTAGTACCATTACACCCAGAGCCTTCAAACTTTATAGGATAATTGTATTAGAAGAATCCTATTGTTTTTAGGGTCCATAGGTCAAAGGTTAAATTCACAGGGACCTGTTGAGTGAAAACTGTTTCTGCTCAGTAACTGGAGTACCATTTTACCCAGAGCCTTCAAACTTCATAGGATGATTTTCTTTACTCAGTAAAAGAACCCAATCATTTTTGGGGTCAGTAGGTCAAAAGTTAAGGTCACAAGGACCTGAAGAGTGAAAACTATTTCTTCTCAGTAACTGGAGTATCATTACACCCAGAACCTTCAAAGTTTATAGGGTAATTAGTCCCCCACCGGTTTAACCGGAGGGGACTATAGGTTTACCCTCCATCTATCTGTCCGTCCGTCATTCCGTCCGTCCGTCCGTGACAAAAACTGGACCCCGTGATAACGCAAAAAGTACCAAAAATATTTTGATGAAACTTGAAATATGGGTAGATAGCAGTCTGGAGATTATGCATGTCTTTTTTTTTTCTTCATATGTTGAAAATTTTGGTTGCTATAGCAACAAATATACTTAAAATATGGCAAATATAACAATATTTGTGGTAACTGAAAAAAGTCTAAGAATAATTCTATAAAACATAAAATATGGATAGGTGATAGTATGAAAATAATGCACCTCAAGGTTCACAACTCTAGCACCAAAATTATTAGATTTATCCCCCCTTGAACTTAGAATTGTAAAACTCAAGAAATACTGAAAATATTTTTAGGGAACATGAAGTAAGGATAGGTGACAGTATGAAGATAATGCACCTCAAGGTTCACAACTCTAGCTCCAAAATTTTTAGATTTATCCCCCTTGAACTAAGAATTTTGATGAAAAAATGTGGTTTTTTGTATGTAACTTTTTTCTTAATGTATCTACTTCAAACTTTAAATATTGGTTTCTTATCATCACCCACATCGTATGTGACAAGGTTCATAATTCTAGCACCTAAATTGTCAGAATTATCATCCTTGAACTTTGAATTTTTTCTTCCTATGTTGAAAAATTTGGTACATTTGTCTTTCCCTAAAAACTGTATCTAGAGATCACTTTTGAAGTACTTGGAACTTTTCCAACAAATATACTGAGAATAAAGTAAAGTTGAAACATAAGTTAAACATAGTGATCCTGAGAAAAATTAAACATTAACAACTAGTTTTTCTTGCTATGTTGAAAAATCTGGTTGCTATGGCAACAAATACACTTACAGTATGGCAAATATAGCTGTATTTATGATAACTCAAAAAGTATTTCAAATATTTTTATGAAACTTGAAATATGGATAAATGGCAGTATGGAGAAATCCACCTCATTTTTTTATGAACCTAAAGGAGGAACTGTCCGTCAGTTTATCAGTCATTTCCTCTGAAAACTTTACCATTGGCCATATTTTCCTTACTACTGAATGGAATTACTTCAAACTTGGCCACAACAATACCTTGGACAGGACCATTCCAATGAAGTACATTTCTGTGACCTTGACCTCTAAATGACCTTGACCTTTAAAGTTTTTTTGTCCAAAAACTATAAGTTTGGCCATAATTTCCTTATTTCTGAACAGAATTACTTCAAACTTGGTCACAACAACCCCTTCGATAAGACCTTTTCTACAACATATATTTCTGTGGCCTTAACCTCTAAATGACCTTGACCTATGACATTTCCTTTTGATGATACTTTGTACATGGATAGAGGATCATATGGAGATTATGCATGTCTCAGACAAATTGTTAAGTCAATTTCCACATATGGGTTAGAGTTAGGGAGATGGACATTGCACCGGCAGGGGACTGTTGCTTTGTCTCTGACAAGCTCTTGTTATATTAGAAAAACCCTATTGTTTTGGGAGTCTGTAGGTCAAAGGTCAAAGTCACTGGGACCTGTAGAGTTAAACTATTTCTGCTAAAAAAATTTGAGCACCATTACACCCAGAGTCTTCAAACTTATTGCAAACTTATTCAAACTTGCACCCATAAAAAACCAATAACGATATTTGTAACATGAGCAATGAGACTCAGGTGAGCGATTTAGGGCCATCATGGCCCTCTTGTTTTTGATAAAGCTTCCACAAAGAAATAAGTTCTTTATGAAATATACATGTATGTCAGATCTAAGTTTTTAATGCATTTATCCATTATTTCAGGGATTATATTTTGCTGGTTTGTTTCTGTTTTTCACTGGAAAGCATGACAAGGCAAGGGAGTACATTGACAGAATGCTCAAGTTGAATGCAGAAAATGTTGAAGTGAGTTTAATACAATAATTGTAATTATAATTGTAGTGTTTTTTAGTTGCATATATGAAACATATGTTTTAACAAGATTAATTTTGATGCAAAGCATCAAAGGCGGCGCACATGGTTTTGAAATAAGATAAATAATAAGTGTATAAATTAACCTAAACAATTGTACACGTGTGTAGTACATGTTGTACATTTTGATGATATAATCAAGTTATTTACAGATGGGATGTAAAAAGATTTTAAAGGGGGACATTTGAATTATATCCATGTTTTAATCACTTTTATTAAAGTTGTGAAATCATGTGAATTCATTTTTCTTCAACAAAATGACCAGATATGAATGACTATATTCTCATAAAAAATCATTTGACCTTTCACTTTTTATGAAAATTGCATATTGTCTCCCTTTATAATTAAAAATTGGGATAATAATCAAGTGTTCTTCGTCTGTGACACAATTCAGCACTTGAATATTCCAAATGTCTACTTTTGCTGTATTTCAACAATCTATACCTTTTTAATGATTTTAGTCTGTTTAAATCCTACTGTTTTGTGTCTTTTCCTATTCTATCCTGGTTGGGAAACCATGATAGACAGGATATAACCCAATTTTTACAAACTCAGATTTTCAATCTATTTCTTGAAGAAATGTTATGTTTTCATTGTTTATATTGTATGCATGAAGAAAATACCATCACACATGCACATGCAGTGGTCATAAGCCTTCAACGTACATTAAATACTATACTTTATATAGATTTGCTGCGATTGACCAAGGAACATTTTGGAACCATCAATAGCAAATTAAGTAAATTGAAACAAGGATGACTTCAGTGATCGGAAAGTTTGAAAAGGGTTGCTAAGTTTACTTTCCAAAGTTTCTAGGCAGCCCAAGACATGTCAAAATTTCAAATTTAAACCTTGAATGATAATTCCAAGAATATGTTTTTCTTCCCACAGAGAATGAGAATTTGAGATCCATGGACGGTTATTTTTGTAGAAGAGAACTGTAGAAGAGAATGGTCATAATAAATTATTTAAAATCACCTCGTAATCTTGCTTTTTCCCCGGTCTGTGTTTAAGAGAAAATTATATCTAAGGAATTACCGTCTCTGGTAGGAAACGGGAAATGAATTTTTGTGTAGCAGTAGTAGTAATACAGTGTGAGTGTATTTCTGAAATTGGAACAAGGAGAGCAGCTGTCGACCTGACAGTGCTTCCGATAGGTAATCAACTATGGAGTACACATTCTCCTACAGTACAGCTCTCGCGATATGTACACATTTTGTGCTTCCTCCGCGATCGTGGTCAGCGCGAATTCTGAAAATCACGGAGTTTCTCGTTGAAAAAACGCTCAGAATCTCCGCGATTAAAGTTCACGCACAATCTTCGCGATTCTCCGAGTGTTAGAGCGTTTCCGCAGAGATTCTCCGCGAATATTCTTGTGTTTCATCACCAGAGTTTTAACAAACTATTTCCCATTTAAAGGTGAAAAAAAAAAAAATATTAAATTTATACACTTGAAATCCTTTCATCAAAAACAGTCAGCAATGTGTGATGAAATTACCATAACGTAACTGTACATTTTACACCTGTCAATTATGTGACTACGGTATAATTCAGTCAAATACATTTATCTGTGTTATTTTTTAAACGCTTGTTATTATTTAGTAAATCGATTAATACTTTTTATGCTAAGCGCCGAGACGATACATATGCATTTTAACACGTGTTGTTCGGAAATCGGTCAACTCATTTTCTGAAAATAAGATCAGCTTTTTCTGACGCAACTGCTTTGAATTGTCATTTTTTTCGTAAACAAATAGGAACGTTCGTACACAAATGCATCAGAATAAGAGCGCATTTGTTTGTATTTTCACTTTTTAAATTAGATATATTTATTTTCGCAGTTTGATTATCATTAGTAATTTATTTGCGCGGCACCGATTAAAGATTTAAAAATAAATAAATTGCAGCAATTAAAGTTGACATGATGTCAGGTAGGTGTGAAAATCTATTCTTATCGGCTGTCTTTCTTTTCTACCCTCGTTTCACGCATTCGGTATTAATGTTCGATTCTAACGAAACTAAACTTTCTGTTCAGTCAACAAAGCCATCATTGCCTAAATTTAAAAATATCCACATATCTGTTAAAGATATTAATTATCTTAATAAGAAAATGTAATCACGGGAAAAGCATGCTACATGACTGTAATTCCCGCTTTAATGAGCACGTGGTGTCTGAAGCTTTTAAAGTGAGGTGAATATCATTTTCGGAAAATAACTGTCACTCAATGTTAAAGGTCAAAAGTTATATTTAGGAACCAATTAGCGGTTGAGACGCATTGTATCATGCGTGTACAGAACATAGGTCATGAGATCAACACATGGTCTTGTGTCTGTCAATAAATTAGTCAAAACATGTGACGAAACGAAATATTACTATTAGGCATCCTAAAACATGAAGATAAAAAGAGTAAGTAAATATAAAATTTCACTTGTCATATACACACTTCAGTCAACTGAATGCATAAACAAATCGCGGAGATCCGCGGAGGATTGATAATCTGCAATTTCACAGCAAATACCGTCACTAACCAGACAAAATTCGTCTCCGCGACGCCTCCGCGATTTAGGGCGTTTCTCAGAGATTCTCCGCGATTTTCCTCCCAAGGTCCGCGGAGTTTAAGAGAAAAATGTACATATCGCGGGAGCTGTACTGTATAATAGATGAAGGGCTTTACTACTAAATATTTTCTTGTATGCATAACATACCCAGATTTGGTGAATAATATACCTAGATACTTGTCTCTGAAGTTGTGTCCTCGATTTTGAAATAACAATTCCTATGTTATCGACATTCAAACAATAAAACCTTACATGTAATATCTTTGTTCGAATTCCACATTTCATAGTATGCTTTTACATCATTTCAAATATTTTGTAATTTGTCTGCACTTGATAACACCCAAAGTACAACTGGTACTCTATCATATTCATGGTTTAACGGTTTAGTGGCGTAGTGAACAGATATGTTTTTTGTAACTATAACGACTGAATTGACTCCAGCAAAGTAAGAATGTTCTTCAAATTCATCCTTGTGTCTGTATTCACAAAGACAGACTCATATCTTTATTATTGCATTAAAACGACAGATTTTTGTACAATTTCTATTTTCAAGTTAGTTTATACAAATCAATTTTATTTCGATTGTGACGAAAGCCTTTAGCTAATAGAATCATTCTCAAATCCGTCCCTGGAACCAACCAGTACTAAGTAATGAGAATTAAGTTTCTTGCTGAAGGAAATAACCGATGGCGACACAGCCGCTGATGGGGTTTGAACTCATGTCTTGACTAGCGATCCGTAGATTACAAGTCCGACCTTTTAACCACTCGGCTTCACCTTTCTTTTATATAGCTATAGTTGAAAGAATTAACAAAGATTTGCATTTCAGATTAAGTAGCAACACACTGCTAGATACATGCAGTGAATACACAAGTACTTGCAGAGCTTTGATTTGTTTTGGGGAAAGTCATTAAATCTGTAATTTTTGCATCAAAAACTTTTAATTAAAAATACAAACTTACCTGAATTGGATCAATTTATTTTTAAAATTAATAAATACGATTTATGAAGTGACATATTTTAAGTGATGTACAGAATAATCGGATTTTTTTACATTGATAATGATCCAAGATTCTCCCAAATTGATTACGTCAACGCATGGTACAAAATGAAACACTATTCAAATATAGGCGTTGCCGTTCTTGGCGCCGCCAATAAGCTTTTTATTTCATCAGAAATAGAAAGTCTTTTTAAATGATAATATACATTGGTTTAAAATAGTGTGCATTAATAAAATAAAAATTGGCAAGGTGCACCACTACTGTTTATTGTTGCCTTGTTACTGGCTTGGTTCTTGAAAATATTTGTTATATTCTGACACAAATTGATTGACAAATTTGAAAAATACTGCCATACCGTTGGACAAAAAATAATTTCAGCTACTAAAATATAATTGTTTGTCATGATAGTTGGTTGAAAATTAAGTTTAATGAATATTTTAGAATACAGTTCCTGACCTTTATACATGACAGGAAGATTTGAACTATATCCTGTGATTTCAGGGTATGGTGTTAAAGGGCTGGATAGAACTCATGAGTGGACGAGAGGTTAAGAAGGCTACCAAGTTTATGGATGATGCTTTGAGGTATCATTAAACTAGGTTTTACATTTTACATTAACCGAATGTAGAACTAAACTTCATTATTACTAGATGTTTTAGAGATGAGTGTTTGCTATAACTATCTGATACATAACTTTGTCATAAGTGGGTGAAATTGTTGTTAGCTCACATGCTCATGGTTAGCTACTGTGACCAGACTGTGTCTGTTGGTAATTGTCAGATTTAGATTTTTTAACAACATCTTCTCAAAAACTGCTGTGCCAAAATGCATGAAACTTTGCTTGGGTGTTTCTTGCATGAAGCTTTATTAAAGTTTTTCGAGCTTTCGATGATTTCTAGCTAAGTTTGAATATGATTCATCTGGTCACAGAGCCCAAGTATGGAAAAACCTTGTTAACACTCTAGAGGTTACATTTTTAGCTCATCTGAGCACTGCTCAGGGTGAGTTTTTGGGTCGTTGATTGTGGTCATGCTTCATCAACATTTTGACTTGAAAGACATCTCCTCCTAAACCGCTAAGCCATCATTGACGAAACATGCCTGGGATATCCCTTGCATGAAGCTCTACCAAAGTTGTTCAAAGAATTCAATTCCATCAAGAACTCTGGTTGCTATGGCAACTGAAATAAAACTTTGAAAATCTTCTTGTCTGAAACCACAAGGCCCTGAGCATTAAGATTTGGTATGTAGCATTGTCTAGTAGACCTCTACCAAGTTTGTTCAAATTATAATCCTGGGGTCAAATTTGGACCCACTCCAAGGTCATTGGTTTTTCATAGGTTTATATATTGAAACTTTAAAAATCTTCTTGTCTGAAACCACAAGGCCCTGAGCCATAAGATTTGGTATGTAGCATTGTCTAGTGGACATCTACCAAGTTTGTTCAAATGATGACCCTGGGTCAAATTTGGCGTTGCCCCGGGAGTCAATTGATTTTACATAGGCTTTTATAGGAAAAACTTTGAAAATCTTCTTTTCTGAAACCACAAGGCTCTGAGCCTTAAGATTTGGTATTGAGCATTGTCTAGTGGACTTCAATTATGCTTAGTGGTCAGAGGATTTTGAAATTGTTGAGATCCCTTGTGGTGAGGTCCACTTAGTTGCTGCTTTTCACTTTTTGTGGTTTGATGTATGTGCGTCCGTCAGTCTGTGTGTCTGTCTAGATTTGTCCGGTCTATATCTTGCTCATTCTTTGAAGGATTACAAAAAAGTTTGATACAAATGTTCACCATGATGGGATGGTGTGTCACACCCAAAACCCAGGTCTGCCCCTTAAAGGTGAAGGTCACACTTGGAGGGTCAGCTCAGTACCAGTGTCCGGAGGATAACTTCTACATGCGTGGCGGGATTTTCATAAAACTTGGGACAAATGTTCTCCATAGTGAGGTGGAGCATCGCGCGAAAAATTCAGTGTCTGTGGTAAACGTCAAGGTCTTACTTCAGGGTCAAAGGTCAAATAACAAATTAAAACATTCATTTGTGAGTATATTTCTTTATATTTGGATGGATTTTTATCTCACCTGAGCAAATGCTCAGGGTGAGCTATTGTGATCAACCTGTGTCCGGCGTCCATCGTCCGTCGTCAACATTTTACTTTAAATGACATCTCCTCCTAACCCACAAAGCTATTTTTTATCTCACCTGTCACATAGTGACAGAGTGAGCTTTTCTGATCACCTTTTGTCTGTCGTCCGTCGTCCATCCGTCCGTTTGTCCACAATTAGTTTGTTAACACTCTAGTGGTCACATTTTTGCCTCAATTGTCATGAAACTTGGTCAGGATGTGTCATGAAACTTGGTCAGGATGTTTGTCTCATTAACATCTCGCACGAGTTCGAACATGGGTTATCAGGGTTGGAAAACTAGGTCATTGAGCCCAAATATAGAAAAACCTTGTTAACACTCTAGAGGCTACTTTTTCAGTCCAAATATCCTGGAAATGTGTCAGAAAGGTTCTATCGATGATTTATCGCTCAAGTTCAAAAATGGATCATCTGGGTTCAAAAACTAGGTCAGAGAGCCCAAATATTGAAAAACCTTGTTAACACTCTAGAGGTTACATTTATAGCCCAAATAATCTGGATATTTGTCAGAAAAGTTGCTTTGACAATTTCTAGGTCATGTTCAAATATGGGTCATCTAGGTTCAAAAACAAAGTCACAGAGCCCAAAAATAGAAAAATCTTGTTAATACTCTAGAGGTTACATTTTCAGCCCAAATAATCTGGAAATTTGTCAGAATGGTTGCCTTAAGGATTTCTAGATCAAATTTGAATATGGGTCATCTGGGGTCACAAACTAGGTCACAGAGCTCAAATATGGAAAAAAAATTGTTAACACTCTAGAAGTAACATTTTAATTCCAAATAACCTGGAAAATTGTCAGAAAGCTTAATTCTATGGTTTCTAGCTCAAGTTTGAATATGGATCATCTGGAGTCGAAAACTTGGTCACAGAGCCCAAATATCGAAAAACTTTGTAAACACTCTAGAGGCTACATTTTCAGTCCAAATGTCCTTGAAATTTGTCAGAAAGGTTCTATCGATGATTTGTAGCTCAAGTTTGGATATGGGTTATCTGAGGTCAAAAACTAGGTCACAGAACCTAAATATCGAAAAACCTTGTTTACACTCTAGAGGCTACTTTTTCAGTCCAAATATCCTGGAAACTTGTCAGAGAGATTGTTTCGATAATTTCTAGCTCAAGTTCGAATATGGGACATCTAGGTAAAAAAACTAGGTCATAGAGCCCAAATATGGAAAAACCTTGTTAACACTCAAGAGGTAACATTTTCAGTACAAATAACCTGGAAATTTGTCAGAAAGATTTTTTCAATAATTTCTAGGTCAGGTTCCAATATGGGTCATCTGGGGTCAATTAACCAGGTCCATAGCAACTTTGTTAAAAGCAGTCATACTCAGGTGAGCGATACAGGGCCATCATGGCCCTCTTGTTTCACGAAGTATTCTGTTACTAAATTGATAACTTCCTCTGTTCTGTAGCGGTGTTTTAGGGGTATTAATCACATTTAGTGATAGCTCTAGTTCTAATTATCTCCCGAGGGTCAAAACTGACCTTTGCCTGGGGGGGGGGGGGGGGGGGGGGGGGGGGGGGGTTGAGCCAACGAAGTTGGGGGTATTTAGGAGTCACCTGGTGGGCAGTCTGTAGGGCTGTACCTTGTCCGGAGCATAACTTGAAAACTACCAGTTGCAATTCATTGCATCTTCATACAATTGTCAAGCACAATGAGAGGAATTGCATTGTCTAAGAATCTTAACTCCATCTTCACTATTTGCAGAGTTATTGCCCTTTATTGGTTTTCCTTGTCTGGAGCATAACTTGAAAACTACTGGTTGAAATTCATTGCAAATTCATACAATTGTCAAGAACAATGAGATGAAGTGCAGTATCCAAGAATCATATCTCCATCTTTACTATTTGCAGAGTTATTGCCCTTTATTGGTTTTCTTTGTCCAGAGCATAACTTGAAAACTACTGGTTGGAATTCAGTGCAACTTTATACAATGGTCAAGCACAATAAGAGGAAGTGCACTGTTAAATGGTCATAAGTCCATCTTCACTATTTGCAGAGTTATTGCCCTTTGTTGGTTTTTCTTTGTATGGAGCATAACTTGAAAACTCGTGGTTGGAATTCAGTGCAACTTCATACAATGGTCCAGCACACTGTGTGGATGTGCAGTGTACAAGAGCTATAACTCCATCTTCACTATTTGCACAGTGATTGCCGTTTGTTGGTTTTCCTTTTCTGGAGAATAACTTCAAATCTAATTGTTGGAATTCAATGCAACTTCATACAATGGTCAAGCACAATGAGAGGAAGTGTATTGTATAAGAGCTATAACTCCATCTTCTGTATTTGCACAGTTATTGCCCTTTGTTGGTTTTCCTTGTCCAGAGCATAACTTTAAAACTATTTGTTGGAATTCAGTGCAGCTTCATACAATGGTCAAGCACAATGACAGAAAATGCAATGTACAAGAACCACAACAATCTTTTATTGCCCACAACCATAATTCTTTTTCAATTTTTTTTTTACAAAGTATTCTGTTACTAATATTTTCCTCAGTTCTGAAGAGGTCTTATGGGGGTATTCATCACATTTAGTGATAGCTCTAGTTTATATAGACTTAAATAGAAAAACAAATAATGCTCTCTTTTTTTTTTTCTGAACCTGCTGACCTACCGTAATCGCTCGAATTTTATACGCTAGCATGTTATCTGGAAATAGAGTTTCCATTTGGCGATGTTTTTCATTCAGGAAGCGGCCATTGTCATTGCGCGTAACATTACATCTCAAGAATATCGCTACGGTTGCATTTAAATATTTATTTCATTAAGGACAATTAGCCCTAAAGACTATTTCTTTCGGAACAAAATGACCGCCACAGCTGAAAATAGATTTTCGTCAATGTTTGGCTTCAAATGACATTTCCTCCAAAACCAATTGGCCATTTTAAATCATATGTGACAGAAATGTTCCTTATAATGCCCTTTTTTAAAATTGCTCAAACCTTTCTGCTCCATTGCACATAAGGGCTACAAAAGCTAAAAATAGAAAAAAAAATTAAAACATCCCCTCCTGAACGGCTGGGTGATTTTCCACCAAATTTCACAAAAATGTTCCTTACATAGCCCTCTTTTAAAATTGCTAAAATGGTTCTGCTGCATTGAACAAAATGGCTGCCAGAGCTAAAAATAGATTTTCGTCAATATTTGGCTTCAAATGACATCTCCTCCAAAACCAATTGGCCATTTTAAATCAAATTTGACAGAAATGTTCCTTATAAAGCCCTTTTCTAAAATTGCTCAACCTTTCTGCTCCATTGCACATAAGGGCTACAAAAGCTAAAAATAGAAAAAAAAAATCAAACAACATCTCCTCCTGAACAGCTGGTTGATTTTCCACCAAATTTCACAGAAATGTTCCTTACATAGCCCTCTTTTAAAATTGCTAAAATGGTTCTGCTGCGTTGAACAAAATGGCCACCAGAGCTAAAAATAGATTATCGTCAATATTTGGCTTCAAATGACATCTCCTCCAAAACCAATTGGCCATTTTAAATCAAATTTGACAGAAATGTTCCATATATTGCTTTCTAAAATTGCTCAAACCGTTCTGCTCCATTGCACGCTATGGCTGCAAAAGCTAAAAATAGAACAAAAAATTAAAACATCTCCTCCTGAACAGCTGGTTGATTTTCCACCAAATTTCACAGAAATGTTCCTTGCATAACCCTGCGTTAAAATTGCTAAAATGGTTCTGCTGCATTGAACAAAGTGGCCGCCATAGCTAAAAATAGATTTTCGTCAATATTTGGTTCAAATGACATCTCCTCCAAAATCAATTGGCCATTTTAAATCAAATTTGACAGAAATGTTCCTTATAAAGCCCTTTTCTAAAATTGCTCAACCTTTCTGCTCCATTGCACATAATGGCTGCAAAAGCTAAAAATAGAAAAAGATTCAAACATCTCTTAAATGGCTAGGTGAATTTCCATTTTCACAGAAATGTTCCATACATAGCTCTCTCTATTAAAATTGTTAAAATGGTTCTGCTGCATTGAACAAATTGGCCACCAGAGCTAAAAATAGATTTTCGTCAATATTAGGCTTCAAATGAAATCTACTCCAAAACCATTTCGCCATTGTAAACTAAATTTGACAAAAATGTTCCATATATTGCCCTTTTCTAAAATTGCTAAAACCTTTTTGTTCCATTGCACATAAGGGCTGCAAAAGCTAAAAGTAGAAAAGAAATCGAACAGCATCTCCTCCTCAATGGTAATTTTCCATCAAATTTAACGGAAATGTTCCTTACATACCCCTGCATTAAAATTGCTTCAATTGTTCAGCTCCATTGAGCAAAATGGCCACTGGAGCTAAAAACAGGTTTTCTTCAATATATGGCTTCAGTTACATCTCCTCACAAGCTGTTATCACGAAATTACCTCTGCCCCAATGGATTTTTTGTATAAAATGTTAGATCTTTGAATATCTTCAATTAGAAAATGTAATGTTGCATCTGATGTTTGCTTAACGGTAGACCCTAGAGCAAAGTACTCAGGTGAGCGATCCAGGGCCATCATGGTCCTGTTGTTTACTTAACCTTAGCCAACTTTGACCTTGACCTTCTGACCTACTTTCTTTATTTTGCAACTACAGTTTTGAAATTTGAATTATAATTGTGCATGCAGATTTTAGCTTTTCCTCAGGTGAAACTGACATTGACTTACTGACCTACTTTGTTGTTTTTGCAGCTACAGTATGGTAATTTGAACTATACTACAACTTTGCATGCAGATTTCAATTGCAACCTTGGCCAACATTTACCTTGACCTATTGACAATCTCCTTTTTTTTGCAGCTACAACATGGAAATTTGAACTGTACTTATTATTTTGCATGTAGATTTAAACTTTGACCTTAGCCAACATGACCTTGACCTACTCATTTATTTTCTTCTTTTTGCAACTGCAGGATGGAAATTTGAATCATACTTATATTGTATATGCAGATTCCATCTTTGACCTTAGGTGACATTGACCTGCTTGTATGTTTTCTTGTATTTGTACCTGCAGTGTGGAAATTTGAACTATACTTATAATTTTGCATGTGGATATCATCTATGACAATAGCTGATATTGACTTTTTACTACTGATGTACTTACTGTATTTGAAGCTGTTTCCATGAAGTTTGGACCAGATGTAGATTTCAGCTTTAACATTGGGTGAACTTACCTTGATTTTTATACCCCAAAAACGAAGTTTGGGGGGTATATAGGAGTCACCGGGTGGTTGGTCGGTGGGTCAGTCACCCGATGGTTGGTCAGTCGGTCGGTCAGGCAGTTGGTCGGGATTTACCTTGTCCGGAGCATAACTTGAAAACTACTGGTTGGAATTCAATGCAACTACATACAATGGTCAAGCACAATGAGAGGAAGTGCAGTGTCCAAGAAACATAACTCCATCTCTTCTATTTTCAGAGTTATTGCCCTTAATTGGTTTTCCTTGTCCGGAGCATAACTTGAAAACAACTGGTTGGAATTCAGTGCAATTACATACAATGGTCAAGCACAATGAGAGGAAGTACAGTATCCAAGAATCATATCTCCATCTTCACTATTTTCAAAGTTATTGCCCTTTGTTGGTTTTCCTTTGTAGGGAGCTACCTTTTTTATACACTTTGTTGGGTATACAGGAATCACTCTGTGGGTTGATTGGTTGGTCCATTTCTTGTTCAGCTGTAACTTGTCATGCATGAAATAAGTTGACACAGATGTTAAAGACATTGAAACCATGTATTGCATACAACTGCCAGCTGCATAACTGAAAGGTTAAGGTCAGTCTTAGATGTTGTGCATATTTTTTGTCCACTCTGTAACTTTATCAAGTGATTTGACTCAAGTGGTGCTTACATGATAATGATGTGTTGAGCTTAGTCATTTTGATAAAAAGGTTTGGTAGAAAATTTTGTGAGGAAATTTAGTTCACAAGACCAATAACTCTTGCTTATTTAAGTCTTTTTGATATTTTCCCCTTTTGCCTCTGACAAGGTGGTATTGTGGGGTATTAGTCACATTCAGTGATAGCTTTAGTTATATTTTATAGCAGTATTTTTGCTTTTATCTTTACTTATAATATTGTAAAAGAATACACCCATTTGAAATAGTGCTACTTTGGGGAGCATCCATTGGTTCTACCAATTTCTTGTTCTGTTTGGCAGGGGGATGGGCATATCTAACATGGCTCTTGTTCTAATTAGTTCATACTACTTTAATCACCTTACTTTAGCAGGGACAGTGGTGGTCAGAATATAGATGGTCTTTTTGGAAAGTCAAAGTATTTTGAGGCAAAACATAACTACAGCGGAGCCCTGGAGATGGTAAACCAGATCGTTGTTTACTTTCCTAACTTCATTCCTGCTCTCATAGAGAAGATGAGACTACAGCTGTGTCTACAGGACTGGGAGGCTACCATTGAAACCTCACAAAGGTAACAGTTTTCTGACACTGCTATACTATTCTGAACATTTAAGCAAAATATAAGAGAGGTTTTAGCATGTAGTCTTGGGGGAAAAAAACAAACACACTGAAGTTGTAGATACTCAGTTTTCATTTATTTACCTTGTTTTACCTTGGCATTATAACATTCCAAATATATTCTGAAAGAAAAGAAGTCTTATTTCAAAATAAGGTAAACTTTCAACCCAAAAAAAAAAAAAAAAAAAAACTACTAAAAAAATTTGGCTAGAGTAGGTTCGAACCCACAGAAAAAGTTTTATATTAACCGAGAATAATAGAATTAAGTACTCTTACAGTACAGCTCCCACGATATGTACACATTTTGTGCTTCCTCCACAATCATGGTCAACGCCAACTTCTGAAAATCGCGGAGTTTCTCCTTGAAAAAACGCTCAGAATCTCTGCGATTAAAGTGCTTGCACAATCTCGGCGATTCTCCAAGTGTTAGAGCGTTTCCGCAGAGATTCTCCGCGAATATTCTTGTGTTTCATCACCAGAGTTTTAACAAACTATTTCCCATTTAAAGGTGAAAAAAAAAGAAATTATAAAATTTATACACTTGAAATCTTTTCATCAAAAACAAACAGTCAGCAATGTGTGATGAAATTACCATAATGTAACTGTGCATTTTACACCTGTCAATTATGTGACTACGTTAAAATTCAATCAAATACATTAATTTATGTGATTTTTTAAACGCTTGTTATTATTTAGTAAATCGATAAATACTATTTGCCAAGCGCCAAGACGATACAGGTGCAGTTAAACACATGTTGTTCGGAAATCGGTCGACTCATTTTCTGAAAATAAGATCAGCTGTTTCTGACGCAACTGCTTTGAATTGTCATTCTTTTCGTAAACAAATAGGAACATTCGTACACAAATGCATCAGAATAAGAGCGCATTTGTTCGTATTTTCACTTTTTAAATTAGATATTTTTATTTTCGCAGTTTGATTATCATTAGTAATTTATTTGCGCAGCACCGATTAAAATTTAAAAATAAATAAATTGCAGCAATTAAAGTTGACATGATGTCAGGTAGGTGTGTAAATCTATTCATTATCGGCTGTCTTTCTTTTCTACCCTCGTTTCACGCATCCGGTATTAATGATCAGTTTTAACGAAACCAAACTTTCTGTTCAGTCAACAATTGCCATCATTGCCTAAATTTAAAAATATCCACATATCTGTTAAAGATATCAATTATCTTAATAAGAAAATGTAATCACGGGAAAAGCATGCTACATGAAAGAGCATGTGGTGTCTGAAGCTTTTAAAGTGAGGTGAATATCATTTACGGAAAATAACTGTTGCTCAATGTTAAAGGTCAAAAGTTGTATTTAGGAACCAATTAGCAGTTGAGACGCAATGTATCATGCATGTACAGATCATAGGCCATGAGACCAACACATGGTCTTGTGTCTTTCAATAAATTAATGTGTCAAAACATGTAACGAATCGAAATATTACTATTAGGCATCCTAAAAGATGACGATAAAAGGAGTAAGTAAATATAAAATTTCACTTGTCATATGTACACTTCAGTCAACTGAATGCATAAACAAATCGCGGAGATTTGTGGAGGATTGATAATCTGCAATTTCACAGTAAATACCGTCACTTACCAGACAAAATTCGTCTCTGCGACACCTCCGCGATTTAGGGAGTTTCTCAGAGATTCTCCGCGATTTTCCTCCCAAGGTCCGCGGGGTTTAAGAGAAAAATGAACATATCGCGGGAGCTGTATTGTAAGTTGGTAGGGTACTGAATTACTGAATTAATTCTTCTTGAAGACACGTAAACAGGGTAATGAATATTCATACTTAATAGGTGCAGAATGGACATTAAATCACATGAATAATGTTATTGGATATACTTCCAACTTATTACATGTAACCAAAGCTTGTGATTCGATAGGTAAGGATTTTCATGTTAATTATTCTAGTATGTGTTGATTGGTTGGTTTGCTGTTTGCACACAGATACTGATGCTATGGAGCAAACTACTTTTAATGTTAGTATATGATATTGTGTTCACATTAAATAGTAGTAGTTTAAGACTTACTGGTCGTATAATTATTTAACTGTGCATCAGAAGGATTATTTTTTGTTTAAAAAATATTTTTGGTTGCCCTTTGATGCTTTTTATTTTTTGCATATACATGTAGCACATTGAGACATTGTGTCACGCATAAGACCCAGGTCTGTAGCTCAAAGGTCAAGGTCACACTTAGACTTCATAGGTATTTTTCATAAAAGTGCACTGATGATTATGTGCGGTCAACAATTTAATTCATGGATGAATTTTGAAATAAGTTGGTATAAATGTGTTGCACATTAAGATGACAAGTCTAGCACAAGAATCAGTTCTGCAGCTCAAAAGTCAAGGTCACACTCGTATGTCAAAAGTCATGATATATATGTCAATAGATGGTCATATCCAGTTCATAACATAATCAATTATTGATGGATTTGAAATAGTTTTGTATAGATGTGTTGCACATTGAGATGATGTATCATGTAAAAGACCCAGACCTGCAGCTCAGAGTTCAAGGACACGCTTAGACTTCGAAGAAAACGGTTCATAAATGTGCATTGATGGTCATGTCCAGTCAATAATTCTGTCATTTATGGATAGATTTTGAAATAACTTGGCATTAAATTGTTGCACATTAAGATGATGAATTGTACATGAGAATCAGATCTGCATGTCAAATGTCAAGGTTTATTAAAAAGGTCAAAGGTCATGTTAGATTATCTCCCTTTATTAATCCCTTTATTAAGGCCATACCAAATTGTTTTTTCGTTTAGCGTCCACCCTAAGTTCAAACATCTATCTAGCTATCCTGAAAACACAAACGAAGCCCCAAAAAATAAACAAGTCATACTGACTAGTATCTACACCAGGATATAATTATCAAGTTTCATATTCCACTTTGTAGAGATTTTTAATGCATTTCTTAAAGTATTTTCAATCAAACCACCTATAAATTCAACTGAATATATATTTCTGCATAGGTAAATTTACAACTGAGTCTATATTTGGAGTCAACTTGTCAACATCAACTCAGTTTCAACAATCTATAAAACTGATGCACATTCATGTTATAATTTGTTCTTAGACAGGTCCTTCCATCCTATGCCACTAAAATCCAAATGAGGTATCACTGTAAAAAATAACAAAAGTAAACACTACTTAAACATTTAATACTGAACACCAAAATATCATTTTTACTGGTATTTGTTTTTCTCTGTCTGTTTTGTCTGAGTGTCTGTTGGCTTCACTGCGAAGATAACAAAATTCTTTTAAATAATTCAAATGAATTTGTCTCCCGTATGAAAGAAGAATTCTCAGCAAAAATATTACAAAAGGAATATCTGCTTTGTGAACTACTAACAAAATGTCATAAATAATGTCTTTCGACTCTACCTATTTGAATTACATTAAACTTCATCAACCAATTCTAGCTGCAGCTCGCGTATACACTACCCTTGAGAAATTCGACTGATAGTGAAAACATATAACAAATACTTCAACGCATACAATTTACATAAAACAATCATTTACTTGCTATAATCTTGAAAAAAAATAAAAGGCATTAAAATCTTATTATAACTGACCAGAAACTAACCTCTTCTGACATCGCCAACAAATTTATGCACGCATGGAACTTTTTTACACGACTCAATAAATACAAAATGGGGTAAAGATGTAACAGAGGTAACGACACTAGTCACGTATAAATTCTCGAACATACCGGAGAGCATTTAATACTTTGTACAGTAAGGTCGTAAGACAAAACAATGTTGTTGTTTTTTCCTACCTCAGAAGCCCAAACCTATCCGTCCGCGGACGCTAAACAAATGAACGATTTGGTATGGCCTAATTTCTTTTCAGATTTCATGTCTGCTCTGACAGTATCTTTGTAAATTCAGGTGAAAGAACCATATCTGTATATTTTTATTTTTATATTTCATTTTGCTTAAGAATCTTAATCAACAATTTGTTAGTTTGTCACAGATTTCACGTTTTTTGTTAGCTCACCTGTCACATAGAGACAGGGTGAGCTTTTGTGATCACCTTCCGTCCGTCGTCCGTCCGTCTTCCGTTCACAGTTGTTGTCCGCGCTCTAGCGGTCTTAATTTTGGTGCAGTCTTCTTTAAACTTGGTCAGAATGTTTATCTCAATAATATCTAGGTCAAGTTCATAACTGGGTCATCTTACCCTTAAAACTAGGTCACTAGGTTAAATTATAGAAAAAGCTTGTCCGCACTCTAGCGGTCTTAATTTTGGTTCGATCTTCTTCAAACTTGGTCAAAATGTTAATCTCAATGATATCTAGATCAAGTTCGAAACTGGGTCATGTGATCTTCAAAACTAAGTCACTAGGTCAAATTATAGAAAAAGCTTGTCCGCACTCTAGCAGTCTTAATTTTGGTCTGACCTTCTTTAAACTTGGTCAGATTGTTTATCTCAATGATATCTAGGTCAAGTTCTTAACTGGGTCATGTGACCTTGAAAACAAGGTAACTAGTTTGAATTTTAGAAAAAGCTTGTCCGCACTCTAGCGGTCTTAATTTTGGTCCCATCTTTTTCAAGCTTGGTCAGAATGTGTATCTCGATGATATCTAGGTCAAGTTTGAAACTGGGTCATGTGACTTTGAAATTTAGGTCGCTAGGTCAAGTTATGATAAAAGCTTTTCTGCACTCTAGTGGTCTTAATTTTGGTCTGATCTTCACTTTCATTACCATAAGATCTTGGTTCCTTTCTTCAAATTGCCATATTGCATTATTGGTTCCAGAGTATTGGCCCCTGAAAGTGCCAAAATTAACTATTTAGACCTTGTCTGCACAATAGCAGCTTCATTTTTGATTTGAATTTAATCAGACATGTACAATACTTGAGTTAATATAAGATCTTGCAGGGTTGCCAGGGGACTTGAAAAGTCAGAGAAATTTGATTTTTTTTTAAAGGTCAGGGAATTGTCAGGGAATTTTGAAAATTGGTCAGTGAAAAATAAAAATCCAGAAAAGTTAGTGAAAAGTCAGGGAAAAATAATTTTGAAGGGCTAATATTGTTCTGTTTTTATTAAAGATTGCATTTACAGATTTTTTCCGTTATGAATCTTTTGTACATTGTATTTTAATAAAAGTTCTAGTATTATAAATAACATTACTTAAAGACTGAAAGTCTCTGCAACCCTTACAACCAAAAATTAAAATAAGTATGTGTTACACTCGAAACCCATGTTCCTCCCTCCAAGATCCATGTCACAGCAACCCTCTGAACTTAGTAAGTTCTGCTTATATAGGCCTTACTGCTGATAGTTTGTGTCTTGCCCATATATTTTTTGCATCTATGGTTGGATTTTAAAATAATTAGCAGAATTGGCAATAGAGTGAACATGTGTCATGTACATAATCCCTGTTTGGAACGGTGTTCCAACATTCAGTTCACAGCAACCAAGTTTTTTGTATAACGGCAGGATTTTTTAAAAAATATTGCGGCACAAACTTCTACATTTTTCAGGATACTGCTTTGAAACTTTAAACATGTCAGGTATCATGTGTATACGTGCCTGATATATTTTTTATGAGGCTCAGTCCATTATAGTCCATGTTGTGCTTTAACAATCCTGATGATGCACGACATCTAGTGAAACTCTACCAAAGATGACCCCATGGTCATAATTGCCTGCACCCTTTGAGTCAATTGGCAATTGTATTTGCATCCACTGACTCTTGCAACCATTGAGCAGTTGTTGGCAGGTGAGCGACCCAGGGTCCCATGGACCCTCTTGTATATTCTACTAATGGACCTGAAGCTTAGTGGGGTATAAAGGAGTGAGCTTGTTGGTCAGTTGATCTGTTGGTTGGTCGGTCTAAAACATCTGAACTATTGTATCATATTGACTGTAAGAAAAATATTCAACCTAGGTATATGTCTACAATTTTTTTTGTAACTCTAACTTCTTTATTAAAGTCTTGTCCACACTTCATCTCCAAAACCACTTGGAGGATTTCATTGAAACTTCACAGGAATGTTTGTCACCAAACCTAGCTATTCATATCATCAGGAGTTTCTGGTCGGATTATTTTTGGCAGTGTTATTGGCCCTTAGTAATTTTTTATGCTCCCACTCTTTGGGGTGGGGGGGGGGGGGGGAGGGGGCATTTAGATTTGCCTTTGTCCATCCATCAGTCCTTCCCAAAAAGTTGTGTCGCCTGTAGCTCCAAAGGCACTGGAGCTAGAGTCAAGAAACTTTACAGGAATGTTGATCAGCATGTGAAGTTGTGCACCTGGGGTTTCCTGTATAGATTTATTTTGAACTATTACAGTTATGGCCCCTTACTTAGTCAAAACTTGTGTCACCTGTACCTGCAAAAGCGCTGCGCCTACAGTCAAGAAACTTTACAGGAATGTTGATCAGCATGTAAAGTTGTGCAACTGGGGTTTCCCATATAGATTTATTCGGAGTTGTTAGAGTTATGGCCCCTTACATACTCAAAATTTGCAATTTTCAACTTGTGTTGCCTGTACCTGCAAAAGCGCTGCACCTGCAGTCAAGAAACTTTACAGAAATGTTGATCAGCATGTAAAGTTGTGCACCTGAGGTTTCCCGTATAGATTTATTTGGACTTGTTAGAGTTATGGCCCCTTACATACTCAAAATTTGCAATTTTCAACTTGTGTCGCCTGTAACTGCAAAAGCGCTGAAGCTAGAGTCACCCAGTTCTGAGCAGGGTTGACATACTGTGTCTGACTGAAGCAAATGTCTATGAGAATCAAGTACAGTACCATCAGCGTGTTGGGTGGAGCTTGACATGTTTGCCTATGCCGCGGGAAGATAACTGCCATGGTTTGTTGTTCTACACACGAGATAAGTTGCCAGTGACAACTTCCAGTGTTTCACATCAGCCTCATATGGAACAAGTGTCAGTTACCATCTCATCAGAGCTCTGTCCAAGGTCATTCTGTCTTCTCTATAGATCTCCATCCTCGAACATAACAGACTTTATTAATGATTTAACACATATTGCAAACGAAACTTTTCCAGATGTACTGCTTGGAGATTTCAACTTAGCTTTTAATTCTACAAATTATACAAGACTGTCACAGAAATTGAATAACTATTCCCAGTGTGTGCAGCTTCCAACTCAAAGAGGTGGTTCTACACTTGACCTTGTCTACATACAGAATAATATTCTACAACCCAGATTATCCTGCCTGTCAACCTACTTCCCAGACCACAGCATTGTTGCCCCACAGTTTGATACCTAAAAAATTTTCCTTCTTCTTAGTGAGTTTAACGCTGTTCCAATGGTCAAATTGCAGACTCAGTTTGATTGAGCATGTTCATGGACAGTAATGGAAAATGCAAGTTACCGTCCTCGCCCGTTAGCACCAGCTTAAGCAACATTTAAGTATGGAAATGGTGAAATTTTGTTCCAACAATTGCTTAAAATTGTTTGCTATTTAGATGACAATGGACATTTTATAAACAGCCTGACTTACAGAACATATAACTTAGGAACTTAGTACAAATTAGACATGAAAACACCTGTTTACCATCTGCAAACTCCAAGAATGTCCAACTATGCATACAGAATTGTGAAGGATAATATTCATCCATTGGTCACAGTGTTGGAGACTGTATTTTGAGTCTTCACACCACAACAGGTTTCTTATAGTTGTCATTTTGTTAAACCTCTTACTAATGATTCAGTGTGTATGACTATCTGGTGGCCATATTGCTAGCTATATGAGTAGCTAGGTTGAGTTGGGGCATCTGTGTCCTATGGACACATTTCTAGTTACTTTAACTTCTAAATTAAAATCTTGTCCAAACTACATCTCCAAAACTGCTTGGGGGATTTTATTATATATAAAACATTACTAGGGGTTGAGAATAAAACAATATTGTTCGTATTCAAGGCCAAACGCACAGCTTTTTTATTTCATTGAATAATTATGTCTTCAACCTTCATAAAAGAATCTGAAGCACAAAAACATTACTTTACCATTTACTTTCAGTTCATGCTCTATTTTTTGTCTGATCTTTTTTTTTACAGGCATATTCAATTATATATTAACCAGTTTCATTTCAAAGCTACATTTTGGGGGCATATGTCAATTTCCAGTGACAGCTCTTGTTTTTAGCTCACCTGGCACAAAGTGCCAGAGTGAGCTTTTGTCATACCCCTATGTCCGGTGTGTGACGTGAGGCTAACAATTTCATTCAAAAGACATCTCTGAAACCACTGGGCCAAATTCAATGAAACTTGCCTGGGATGTTCCTTGCATGAAGCTCTTCCAAAGTTATTCAAAGAATTCAATTCCATGCAGAACTCTGGTTGCTATAGCAACTTAAAGGAAAAACTTTGAAAATCTTCTTGTCTGAAACCACAAGGCCTGGAGCTTAGATATTTGGTATGATGCATCATCTAGTAGACCTCTACAAAGATTGTTCAAATTATGACCCTGGGGTCAGAACTGACCCCACCCAGTGCTTACTTGATTTACATAGAGTTATATAGGGAAAACTTTAAAAATCTTCTTGTAAGAAACTACAAGGCTTAGATATTTGGTGTTGAACATTGTCTAGTAGACCTCTACCAAGATTGTTCAAATCATGTCCCCTGGGTCAAAACCAAGGGGTCACATGTCTTTAAAAATCTTCTTGTCACAAACTGCAAGGCCTGGAGCTTAGATATTTGGTAGTATGCACTGTGACCACAGTGGGGTCATCCCCTCCCGTGGGGGTCACCCCCCCGGCCCAAAAAATTTTTGTTTTCTCATTTTTTAAGTTTTTCGCCATGAGAATATAATTTGGACCATTTGTACAGTTTTTCAAGTTGATTTCAAAAACATTATTCCTTGACCTATATTTCTGACCTACTGATTCGATTTCAAAAATGTTATCGCATGACCTATATTTTTGACCTACTGACCTATTTTTTGTCTTTGGAGCTATGGCAATGAAATTTCGACCATGTGTACATTTTTTGTTCCGATTTCAAAAACACCATATCATGACCCATATTTTTGACCTACTGACCTACTTTTTTGTTTTAAAGCTACGGCAGTGAAATTTGGACTGTGTGTACAGCTTTTTGTTCTGATTTCAAAAATGTCGTCTCATGACCTATATTTTTACTTACTGACCTACTTTTTGTTTTTGGAGCTATGGCAATGAAATTGCATTGGTCCATTTCTGTGATATGCATCATTACATTCATAAAAATTTCTTTCATCTTTGAACCGAGGTGAGCGCTTTAGGGCCATTGGCCCTCTTGTATTATATTTTATTATTTACAATATTTGGGCAGTATTTTGCCTGGTGGCATATACATGTACCCGATTACATTGTTCACAGATACAAATGTATTGAACACTTAAGACATGCAAACAAAAGTCAAGATGACCAAATAGCTAATGAAATCAGGCCCCCGCACTATCTAATTACATTGTTTATTATATGTACATGACA
Source organism: Cyclina sinensis (assembly GCA_012932295.1). NCBI lineage: Eukaryota > Metazoa > Mollusca > Bivalvia > Venerida > Veneridae > Cyclina > Cyclina sinensis. The sequence continues at coordinate 18,975,618 of JAAONU010000002.1, forward strand.
CATTAACAAGTGCTGATATAAATACTGCACATTCTGTTTGAGATTTTTTTTCATGACGGATAAAAAATCTGACTTTTGATGTTTGTAGAGCCAGCTTGTGGAGAGCTTGACATAGTCGTCACATTTGGTACCACAGTTCGGTGTATGTATGTGCCTGCGTTCATCCGTCCATCCAGATTGCCTTGTTCGGGCCATAACTTCTCTGTACATGGAAGGAGTTTGAAATACCTTGACACATTTTTTTGGTCTCCTTGATGAGATGGTGTGTCACTTAGAAGACCCAAGTTCCCAGCTCAAAGGTCAAGGTCACAGTGCCAGGTCAAATGTTCAAATTTTTAATGATAGACCTTGTCTGGGCCATAACTTCACCCTGCATGGAAGGATTTTAAAATATCTTGGTATATTTGTTCACCTTGATAAGATGGTGTGTCGCGTGCAAGACCCAGATTCCTAGCTCAAAGGTTAAGGTCACAGTGACAGTTCAAAGGTCCAAAATGTTGATGATAGACCTTTTCTGGGTCATAACTTCTCTGTGCATGGAAGGATTTTAAAATACCTTGGCACATTTGTTCACCTTGATGAGGCAGTATGTTGTGTGCAGGACCCATGTTCCCAGCTCAAAGGTCAAGGTCACAGTGACAGCTCAAAGGTCCAAAATGTTGATGATAGACCTTGTCTGGGCCATTACTTCTCGCTGCATGGAAGGATTTTAAAATACCTTGGCACATTTGTTCACCTTGATGAGGGCCTATATGATGTCTCTTTCAGGGAGCATAACAAATGTAGCACGGTATTTTCAAATTCTTCCATGCATGGAGAAGTAATGTCCAAAACAAGGTCTATCATCAGTATTTTGAACCTTTGAGTTGTCACTGTGACCTTGTCCTCTGAGCTAGGGATCTCGGTCTTGCATGCGACACACGCCTGCCTTGTCCTTCCATCATCATCTTCCCACAGTTTCCATTTCACTGTTCCATCCCCATAGGTGACTTTCCATTGGCGGGCTCGACATGCTGCCCATGGGCATTCTAGTTTTTTGGAGGAGCCATGATCCTACAGCGTTATACTGAGTTCAGTGCTATAATAGAGTTCAATTCAATGGGGTTCCAGTGTATTTAAAGATAGCTCTTGTTTTGACTGAAGACTTTCCCTTTATAACTAAAAAAAATTTCCTCTGGAATAAATAGTCCAATTTTGAAAGAAATTAATACAAATGTTCAATAAATGAATTTAAATTAAAAACCTTCAGGCCATGTTGTTTGTTAAAGATTAATTTGTTTTTAAGCTACAGCAATGAAAGTTCGACCATGTATACAGTCTGAAAAGTGCATTCCAAACATGACCTTGAATTGCTGACCTCTTTTCTGATTTTGGATGCTACAGCTACAAATTTTACCTGAAGTTGTGAAAGTAGATTTCAGCCTTTACCATGGCTATTCTAGATCTTTATTAACTGGCCTACTTTCCAGTTTTTAGCTCACCTGTGACAGAGTGAGCTTTTGTGATTACCTTTTGTCCATCGTCCATTGTCTGTCCGTCAGTTGTCTGTCGGTTCACAATTAGTTTGTTAACACTCAAGTGCTCACATTTTTGCCTCAATTGTCATGAAACTTGATCAGGATGTTTGTCTCATTAATTTCTTAGACGAGTTTGAACATGGGTTATTTGGGTTGAAAAACTAGTTCACAGAGCCCAAATATAGAAAAACCTTGTTAACACTCTAGAGGCTACCTTTTCAGTCCAAATATCCTCGAAATTTGTCAGAAAGGTTGTATCTATGATTTCTAGCTCAAGTTCAAATATGGGTCATTTAGGTTCAAAAACTAGGTAACAGAGCCCAAATATTGAAAACCTTGTTAACACTCTAGAGGTAACATTTTCAGTACAAATAATCTGGAAATTGGTCAGAAAGGTTGCTTCTAGGATTTCTAGCACAAGTTCGAATATGGGTCATCTGAGTTTGAAAACTAGGTCACAGAGCCCAAAAATAGAAAAACCTTGTTAACACTCTTGAGGTAACATTTTCAGTCCTAATATCCCTGAACTTTGTCAGATAAGTTGCTTTGATGATTTCTAGCTCAGATTTGAATATGGGTCATCTGGGGTAAAAAACTAGGTCACAGAATTTAAATATGGAAAAACCTTGTTAACACTCTAGAGGCTACTTTTTCAGTCCAAATAACCTGGAAATTTGTCAGAAAGATTGTTTCAATGATTTCTAGCTCAATTAAATCTGGGGTCAAAAACTAGGTCACAGAGCCCAAAAGTAGAAAAACCTTGTTAATGCTCTAGAGGTTACATTTTCAGTCCAAATATCCTGGAAATTTGTCAGTCAGGTTGATTTGATGATTTCTAGCTCAGGTTCATATATGGCCAAAATGGGTCATCTTGGGTCAAAAACTAGGTCACACAGCCCAAATATGGAAAACCTTGTTAACACTCTAGAGGTACGATTTTAATTCAAAATAACCTGGAAATTTGTCAGAAAGGTTGCTTCTTTGATTTCTAGCTCAGGTTTGAATATTGGTCATCTTCAAAAACTAGGTCACAGAGCCCAGATATCGAACAAACTTTGTAAACACCCTAGAGGCTACATTTTCAGTCCAAATTTCCTGGAGATTTGTCAGAAAGGTTGTTTTAATGATTTGTAGTCGAAGTTTGGATATTGGTTATATGGGATGAAAAACTAGGTCACAGATCCCAAATATGGAAAAACCTTATTAACACTCTAGGGGCTACTTTTTCAGTCCAAATATCCTGGAAATTTGTCAGAGAAATTGTTTCAATTATTTCTAGCTCAAGTTCGTATATGGGTCATCTGGGTTCAAAATCTAGGTCACAGAGCCAATAAGGTAGTAAAACCTTGTTAATGCTCTAAAGGTAACATTTTCAGTCCAAATAACCTGGAAATTTGTCAGAAAGATTGTTTCAATAATTTTTAGGTCAAGTTCGAATATGAGTCATCTGGGGTCAATTAACCAGGTTCATAGCAACTTTGTTAAAAGCAGTCAAACTCAGGTGACCGATACAGGGCCATCATTGCCCTCTTGTTAAATCTTCTGAAAAGAAATTTTCAACACATGAACAACTTTGAAAACAGATTGAACCTTGACATATTTACCAATGTTATTTTTGGAAATTAAGGGAAAAATCAAACAATATATACAATGGTCTCAGGGGAGCAAATAAGGCCACTGTGGCTCTCTTGTTAGAAGATTTTGTGAGGAGCATTTGCCATGTCTTCATTTATTCATTAATGTCACAGAGCCAATAAGGTAGAGAAACCTTGTTAATGCTCTAGAGGCTACCTTTTCAGTCCAAATATCCTCGAAATTTGTCAGAAAGGTTGTATCTATGATTTCTAGCTCAAGTTCAAATATGGGTCATTTAGGTTCAAAAACTAGGTAACAGAGCCCAAATATTGAAAACCTTGTTAACACTCTAGAGGTAACATTTTCAGTACAAATAATCTGGAAATTGGTCAGAAAGGTTGCTTCTAGGATTTCTAGCACAAGTTCGAATATGGGTCATCTGAGTTTGAAAACTAGGTCACAGAGCCCAAAAATAGAAAAACCTTGTTAACACTCTTGAGGTAACATTTTCAGTCCTAATATCCCTGAACTTTGTCAGATAAGTTGCTTTGATGATTTCTAGCTCAGATTTGAATATGGGTCATCTGGGGTAAAAAACTAGGTCACAGAATTTAAATATGGAAAAACCTTGTTAACACTCTAGAGGCTACTTTTTCAGTCCAAATAACCTGGAAATTTGTCAGAAAGATTGTTTCAATGATTTCTAGCTCAATTAAATCTGGGGTCAAAAACTAGGTCACAGAGCCCAAAAGTAGAAAAACCTTGTTAATGCTCTAGAGGTTACATTTTCAGTCCAAATATCCTGGAAATTTGTCAGTCAGGTTGATTTGATGATTTCTAGCTCAGGTTCATATATGGCCAAAATGGGTCATCTTGGGTCAAAAACTAGGTCACACAGCCCAAATATGGAAAACCTTGTTAACACTCTAGAGGTACGATTTTAATTCAAAATAACCTGGAAATTTGTCAGAAAGGTTGCTTCTTTGATTTCTAGCTCAGGTTTGAATATTGGTCATCTTCAAAAACTAGGTCACAGAGCCCAGATATCGAACAAACTTTGTAAACACTCTAGAGGCTACATTTTCAGTCCAAATTTCCTGGAGATTTGTCAGAAAGGTTGTTTTAATGATTTGTAGTCGAAGTTTGGATTTTGGTTATATGGGATGAAAAACTAGGTCACAGATCCCAAATATGGAAAAACCTTATTAACACTCTAGGGGCTACTTTTTCAGTCCAAATATCCTGGAAAGTTGTCAGAGAAATTGTTTCAATTATTTCTAGCTCAAGTTCGTATATGGGTCATCTGGGTTCAAAATCTAGGTCACAGAGCCAATAAGGTAGAAAAACCTTGTTAATGCTCTAAAGGTAACATTTTCAGTCCAAATAACCTGGAAATTTGTCAGAAAGATTGTTTCAATAATTTTTAGGTCAAGTTCGAATATGAGTCATCTGGGGTCAATTAACCAGGTTCATAGCAACTTTGTTAAAAGCAGTCAAACTCAGGTGACCGATACAGGGCCATCATGGCCCTCTTGTTAAATCTTCTGAAAAGAAATTTTCAACACATGAACAACTTTGAAAACAGATTGAACCTTGACATATTTACCAATGTTATTTTTGGAAATTAAGGGAAAAATCAAACAATATATACAATGGTCTCAGGGGAGCAAATAAGGCCACTGTGGCTCTCTTGTTAGAAGATTTTGTGAGGAGCATTTGCCATGTCTTCATTTATTCATTAATGTCACAGAGCCAATAAGGTAGAAAAACCTTGTTAATGCTCTAGAGGCTACCTTTTCAGTCCAAATATCCTCGAAATTTGTCAGAAAGGTTGTATCTATGATTTCTAGCTCAAGTTCAAATATGGGTCATTTAGGTTCAAAAACTAGGTAACAGAGCCCAAATATTGAAAACCTTGTTAACACTCTAGAGGTAACATTTTCAGTACAAATAATCTGGAAATTGGTCAGAAAGGTTGCTTCTAGGATTTCTAGCACAAGTTCGAATATGGGTCATCTGAGTTTGAAAACTAGGTCACAGAGCCCAAAAATAGAAAAACCTTGTTAACACTCTTGAGGTAACATTTTCAGTCCTAATATCCCTGAACTTTGTCAGATAAGTTGCTTTGATGATTTCTAGCTCAGATTTGAATATGGGTCATCTGGGGTAAAAAACTAGGTCACAGAATTTAAATATGGAAAAACCTTGTTAACACTCTAGAGGCTACTTTTTCAGTCCAAATAACCTGGAAATTTGTCAGAAAGATTGTTTCAATGATTTCTAGCTCAATTAAATCTGGGGTCAAAAACTAGGTCACAGAGCCTAAAAGTAGAAAAACCTTGTTAATGCTCTAGAGGTTACATTTTCAGTCCAAATAACCTGGAAATTTGTCAGTCAGGTTGATTTGATGATTTCTAGCTCAGGTTCATATATGGCCAAAATGGGTCATCTTGGGTCAAAAACTAGGTCACACAGCCTAAATATGGAAAACCTTGTTAACACTCTAGAGGTACGATTTTAATTCAAAATAACCTGGAAATTTGTCAGAAAGGTTGCTTCTTTGATTTCTAGCTCAGGTTTGAATATTGGTCATCTTCAAAAACTAGGTCACAGAGCCCAGATATCGAACAAACTTTGTAAACACTCTAGAGGCTACATTTTCAGTCCAAATTTCCTGGAGATTTGTCAGAAAGGTTGTTTTAATGATTTGTAGTCGAAGTTTGGATTTTGGTTATATGGGATGAAAAACTAGGTCACAGATCCCAAATATGGAAAAACCTTATTAACACTCTAGGGGCTACTTTTTCAGTCCAAATATCCTGGAAAGTTGTCAGAGAAATTGTTTCAATTATTTCTAGCTCAAGTTCGTATATGGGTCATCTGGGTTCAAAATCTAGGTCACAGAGCCAATAAGGTAGAAAAACCTTGTTAATGCTCTAAAGGTAACATTTTCAGTCCAAATAACCTGGAAATTTGTCAGAAAGATTGTTTCAATAATTTTTAGGTCAAGTTCGAATATGAGTCATCTGGGGTCAATTAACCAGGTTCATAGCAACTTTGTTAAAAGCAGTCAAACTCAGGTGACCGATACAGGGCCATCATGGCCCTCTTGTTAAATCTACTGAAAAGAAATTTTCAACACATGAACAACTTTGAAAACAGATTGAACCTTGACATATTTACCAATGTTATTTTTGGAAATTAAGGGAAAAATCAAACAATATATACAATGGTCTCAGGGGAGCAAATAAGGCCACTGTGGCTCTCTTGTTAGAAGATTTTGTGAGGAGCATTTGCCATGTCTTCATTTATTCATTAATGTCACAGAGCCAATAAGGTAGAAAAACCTTGTTAATGCTCTAGAGGTAACATTTTCAGTCCAAATAACCTGGAAATTTGTCAGAAAGATTGTTTCAATAATTTCTAGGTCAAGTTCGAATATGAGTCATCTGGGGTCAATTAACCAGGTTCATAGCAACTTTGTTAAAAGCAGTCAAACTCAGGTGACCGATACAGGGCCATCATGGCCCTCTTGTTAAATCTACTGAAAAGAAATTTTAAACACATGAACAACTTAGAAAAAAGATTGAACCTTGACATATTTACCAATGTTATTTTTGGAAATTATGGGAAAAATCAAACAATATATACATTGGTCTCAGGGGAGCAAATAAGGCCACTGTGGCTCTCTTGTTAGAAGATTTTGTGTGGAGCATTTGCCATGTCTTCATTTATTCATTAATGTTATATTTTCAGAGCACTGGGTTTAGATATGCACTGTTTAGAGGCCATGAGGTACCAAGCCCTGCATCTGTTATGTAGAGAAGGAAATTATCCAGAGGTAAACAATTGCCTTACCTTTATAATTAAAAAGAAAAACATCTAGCTTTTCTCTTCACAATCACATATATTTGCAGTTAATCAGTTTTTAGCTCACCTGGCACGAAGTGTAAGGGTGAGCTTTTAGTATGCTATTTTGTCTGTCATCTGTCTGTCCAGCATCCGTTTAAATCTAGTTTAAATCTGATCTTAATGAAACTTTACGAGAATGTTAGCCTCAATAAAATCTTGGATGTTTTCGAAACTGGTTGACATGGGGTCTAAAACAAGGTCACTGGTGAAAAACTATTTTTCACTGTAGAAACCATGTTTGATCAGATCTTCTAGAAGCATGACTTGTGTATTCATCTTAATTAAATATTGGAGAAGTACAACATACGGGGTCAAAAACTAGGTCATTGGGTAAGATCATTGGAAAACCTTGTTAACACTGTAGAGGTCACAATTTAGACCCATTTTAAATGAAACTTGGTCACAATGTTTGCCTTGATGAATTCTTGGATAATTTTTAAACTGGGTTACATGGAATCAGACATTATGGCACCAGATCAAATCTCAGGAAAGCTTTTTTTAATAAAAAGAAGTCAATTTTTTATCAAATCTGAATGAAAAATTTGACAGAATGTTACTTTTATGATTCTTAGGCTTATTATAGGCCCACATACTAAGTGTGTGTGGGCTATATTGGATTCACTTTTTGACCCTCCATCTGTCATTCCGTTCGGCCTTCCATCCATCATGTTTCACAGTTTCTTGTCCAGCCCAAAACTTCTCCATGCATGGAAAGATTTTAAAAATACCTTGACACATTTGTTCAGGTTGATAAGATGGTGTGTCATGTGTAAGACCCAGGTCCCTAACTCAAAGGTCAATATCAGAGTCATGATTTAATGGTAAAAAATGGTGATTATAGACCTTGTCCAGGCCATATCTTCTCCATGCATGGAAGGATTTTAAAATTCCTTTGCGTACCGTATATACTCGATTATAAGATGCTCTCGCTTATAAGACGCACCCCTAACTTTGAGTTGAAAATATGTACTTTTTGCATTGACCCTCTTATAAGACGCGGTCAGATTTTCACATCGTCCGAGGTCACGGGGTTCAAGAACTTTTGAACTTTCACTTGGAAACTCAACTGCTGTATTTGTTTTTGGTATTTTGAAAATATTTAAACAAAATTAATTTTAACATATTTTATTTAATTTTTGACAAGGTCTGAATTAATTTTATTTCTTAAAGCCCAAGAAAAACTTCCTACAAATACAGTGACATCCATTTATTAACAGCAACTGTATACATCCGGTACCATATTTAAATTATTTTTTAATACTTAATTACCTAAAGGTATGATCATACAAGCCGTAGCACTAACAATTCATCACATTGCCATAATTACCAATTATAACAATGACAATTAATTGGTTTTACTACTTCACAGTTAAAATTTGGCAAGCTGAAATCTCCTTATTATATAATCGTATTGTAGCACAAGTAATGATCGGTCAACTATTTCTCGTATCATTTATCGAGTCTTTCACTTTAATTTCAACCGCGTCATTTTTTTTTACCGACGGCGCTATCACATTCATCAATTAACTCTGTTTGGATTGCCAGTCACGAACCATTTTCTCACTAACGCCAATGGCAGTATCAGCAATAAAACATGCCCATATCGATATATTATCCAATCATGTTGCAGTCTGAGCAGGTAGTCATGATCGGTAAACTATTTCCCGTATCATTTACCGAGTCTTTCACTTTTAACTTCAACCGCGAATTTTTTTTTTACCGATGGCGCTATCACATTCATCAATTAACTTTGTTTGGATTGCCAGTCACGAGCCATTTTCTCACTAATGCCAACGGCAGTATCAGCAATAAAACATGCCTATATCAATATATTATCCAATCATGTTGCGGTCTGATCAGGTAGTCATGCATACTGAACTGTCAATCAGCAAATTCAAACCAATCAATAGAAGACACAATTAGGCAATCACAAGCTGGTTGTGTTTATACAACAATTACGTTCTTCGATAAGAAATTGCTGAAAATTGGCATCTAATTGGCATATAATTAATATACAATGCCAGACAATTAACAGTAAAAGGGTCTCAGCTATAAACTCCTGCGAATCATTGAAATAATAGTCTGTTCATTAGTGAGACCCCTTTACTAAATTTCACAGTTTTTTAAATGTGAGAATTTAACATTATTGTTAGCGTGACTTGAAGCAATAATTGCGATTTACAGTTTTTAAAGTGATGTTTTAATTGAAAAAAAATTAAATATTATCTTATTGCCAAACATTCTTTTATTTAAAAACATAAAATAATGTTAAAAAAAGAACGAGTAGTATACGCCGATTGAGCATAATTTAATACGGTGCGGTACGGCCCGGGATACACTTTAGCACTCCTAGCAAAATGGCTGATGTTGAAATGAGAGTAACACTGACGCTGTCTAAAAAGGAGAAAAAAGGCCTTTGTTAGACCAAAACAAGAACATCTAGCAATACTTTTCATACTAATTAAAAGTCGTTGATCAATTTCTACAGGAATGGTAATTTTTTGCCTTGTTGTTTTTTGTTTAGCCCCGGTAAGTTACTGAACAGTTTGCAGCACATAACGGTTTCCAAAATCTCGATTGTAGAAGCCAGATTCTTGTTGGGATTTTTTTTTCTCTTGAAGGACGCGCTTATAAGACGCTCCCCCCTCGACAGCCTTATAATATGATTCCTAAAAATGCGTCTTATAAGCGAGTATATACGGTATTTATTGTCCCCCGCTCGAAGAAAACAAGGGGATATAGAAATATGCTCCATCCATCCGTCTGTCTGTCTCTCACACTTCGTGTCCGGTCTATAACTAAGCCATTATTCAACAGAATTTGAAATAGTTTGGCACAAATGTTTGTTATAATAAGATGATGTGTCATGTGTGATATCCATACCCCTACCTCCAAGATCAAGGTCAGAAGGTTAACATTGTCTGTTGGAGTGTATATGTTGTGTCCGGTCCAAAACTTTCTCATCCATCAAGGGATTTTGAAAATACTTGGCACAAATGTTCACAGTAATGAGACGACCTGTCATGCACAACACCCAGATGCCTACCTCCAAGGTCAAGGTCACTCTTAAAGATCAAAGCTTAACATGGTCTGTTATAGGGTATATTTTGTGTCTGATCCATAACTTTTTCATAGATCAAGGGATTTTGAAATTACTTGGCACAAATGTTCACAATAATGAGACGACGTGTCAAGCGCAACACCCTGACCCCTACCTCAAAGGTCAAGTTCACAAAAAAAAGTTGAATTCATAAGCATTGATGAACAAAATCCATTAAAAGGAACAGTATTTTTAGCTCAACTTTTTTGAAGAAAAAATTGAGTTATTGTTATAGTCATGGTGTTGTTGCTGCTGCCTGTGCCGTTGACGTTCCCGTCCGAAAACTTAAACATTGATCATAAATTTTTTTATTAGTTAATGGATTGTCTTCATACTTAGACATAACAACCCTTTGGACAAGACCTTTAAGTAGACCAGACTAAACTTGACCTTGACTTATAAATGGCATTCACCTTCAAGGTCAAAATATTGAATTTTGCTAAAATTGGCCATAACTTTATTATTATTTGATGGATTATCTTCATACTTAGACACAACAACTCTTTGGACAAAAGCTCCATGTGAACAAGACCGAGCTTAACCTTAACTCATAAATGACCTTCACCTTCAAGGTCAAAATATTGAATTTTGCTAAAATTGGCCATAGCTTTATTATTATTAGGTGGGTTGTCTTCATACTTGGACACAATAACCCTTTGGACAAGATCTTCAAGTGGAACAGACTAAGCTTAACCTTGACTCATAAATGACCTTCACCTTCAAGGTCAGATTATTAAATTTTGCTAAAATTGGCCATAACTTTGTTATTTGTTGTTGGATTTGATTTATACTTAGACAAAACAACACTTATGACAAAACCGACATATTGAATAACTCAGATGTGACCATGACCTAATAATGACCTTGACCGTCAAGGTCAGATGATTGAATTTTGCTTAAATTGTCATAACTTTCTCATCTTAATATGGAATTGATTCATACATGGACAAAACTATACTTATGACAAATCCGACAGTTGGCAGGCAAGATCAAATTATTACCTGCTTTGTTTATAAAAACAGATAAAAATCACATAAGAAAAATGTAAACATAAGCAGTTCATGGGAAAACCGCGGCGTAAGAGTTTTGAAAGTAAATCCGTGAAAATCGGTAAGTTACAATGTGTAACGCTGCACGTAACTATTTTGATGTATCTACCCGTAGTTCCTGTTTTCTCTGCTGGCAGCCATAATTCCTGGTGGTTGTGTAAAAAAATTCAAACACACACAAAAAAAGAACAAAAAATAAACAGAACACTGTTAAATGGAATTGGTGAAAAAAAGCGATGTTAGTTAAAAAAAAAAAGAACGAGCAGAACAGAACACGTGCTGTTAAATGAAAAATGTTAACATTTAAAAAAGCAGTGTAAATTGTTAGTAAATAAACTGTAATAAAGAAAACACTGAAAGACAACTCTTAGATTCTTAGATGCAGTCAAGTAATATCTTCGTGATATACAATGAACTTTGTGCCGTTCGACACAAAATGCAAGGTTTTTAAACAGATTTTTGGCTTCTGTTTGTTACTCAGTTCATTGATGTTTGCGCGTCAGAGCTTCGAATTTGAGGTTTTCATAACAGTTTGATACCTGACTGTTCATTGATCACAACGAACAAAGAAGTGGATTAACGCCAGACTTCGCATGCTTTCACACTTTTCCTGCCCTAGAGCGTCCTAATTACGTAGTTAATTGTACTTCCCTGACACATTAAACAAGCATTGTTATGGATACAGCAAGTAAGTTATGCATGTAAAATAATTATGGTGAGTGAAAAATTGGTACGTTTTTAGCTCACCTGATCAGTCTCTGTCTGTCGTCCGTCCCTCCATTCAACTTTCCATTCAAATGACATCTCCTCTGAAACCAAAGGGCCAAATTAAATGAAACTTGCCCAGGATGTTCCTTGCATGAAGCTCTACCAAGATTGTTCAAATGGTCCTGGTCCATTGCATTTCTGGTTCACTGGAGCTAAAATTAGATTTTAAAAGTTGGATCTTTAAAAATCTTCTTCTCCGAAACCTCAAGGCCTGGAGCTTAGATATTTGATGTGAAGCATCATCTAGTGGACCTCTACCAAGTTTGTTCAAATCATAGCCCCTGGGTCAAAAAAGGCCCTGCCGCAGGGGTCACATGTTTTACATAGAGTTATATAGGAACAGTTTTCAAAATCTTCTTGTCAGAAACCACAAGGCTTAGAGTTAAGGTATTTGGTTTGCAGCATTGTCTTGTGGACCTCTACACCATTACAACTTATAGCAAACTTATTCAAACTTGCACTGATAAAAACCAATAACGATATTTGTAACATAAGCAATGAGACTCAGGTGAGCGATTTAGGGCCATCATGGCCCTCATGTTGTTTTTTTTTTTTTTTTAGCTTACCTGAGCACAAAGTGCTCAAGGTGAGCTTTTGTGATCGCCTGATGTCCGGCGTCCGTCCGTCCGTCCGTGCGTGCAACGTCAACTTTTTCTTCAAACAACTTCTTCTCCTGAACTGCTGGGCCAATCTTCCTGAAACTTGGCAGGAATGTTACTTGCATGAAGCTTTACCAAAATTGTTCAAATGGTTCAGGTCCATTGCATTTCTAGGCCACAGGAGCTAAAAATAGATTTTCAAAGTTGGAACTTTAAAAATCTTCTTCTCCAGAACTACAAAGCCTGGAGCTTAGATACCTGGTATAAAGCATCATCAGGTGGACCTTTACCAAGTTTGTTCAAATCATGACCCCTGGATCAAAAATGGCCCTGCCCCAGGGGTCACTAGTTTTACTTAGAATTATATAGGAAAAACTTTAAAAATCTTCTTGTCTGAAACCACAAGGCCTAGAGTTGAGATATTTGGTGTGCAGCATTGTCCAGTAGACCTCTACCAAGTTTGTTCAAATCATGGCTCCTGGGTAAAAAATGGCCCAGCCCCGGGGGTCACATGTTTTACATAGAGTTATATAGGAAAAACTTTAAAAAATCTTCTTATCAGAAACTGCAAGGCCTAGAGTTTAGATATTTGGTGTGCAGCATTGTCTAGTAGACCTCTACCAAGTTTGTTCAAATCATGGCTCCTGGGTCAAAAATGGCCCCGCCCCAGGGGTCACTTGTTTTATATAGAGTTATATAGGAAAAACTTTAAAAAACCTTCTTGTCAGAAACAGCAAGGCCTAGAGTTTAGATATTTGGTGTGCAGCATTGTCCAGTGGACCTCTACTAAGTTTCTTCAAATCAAAGCCACTGGGTCAAAATAGGCCCCACCCTGGGGGTCAATTGATTTTACATAGGCTTATAAAGGAAATCTTTAAAAGTCTTCTTCTCAGAAACCACAATGCCTACAGCTTAGATATTTGGTATGTAGCATTGTCTAGTAGACCTCTATCAAGTTTGTTCAAATTATGTCCCCTGGGTCAAATTGGCCACGCCCCAGGGTTCTCTTGATTTACATATAGTTATATAGGAAAAACATGAAAAATCATTTTTCTCCGAAACTTATAGGACTAGACCTTAGATATTTGGTGTGGAGTATTGTGTTGAGAACCTTTACCAGTATTGTTTATATGTTGGCCCCGGGGTCAAAATTGGCCCCACCCGGGGGGCCCTTAATATGTAAAAAAGGCAATATTTAAAAATCTTCTTACTGGAAACCTCAATGCTTACAGCTTAGATATTTGGTATGCAGCATTGTCTAGTGGATGTCTACCAAGTTTGTTCAAATAATATCCCCTGGGTCAAAATTAGCCATGCCCCAGGGTTCTCTTGGTTTACCTATAGTTATATAGGAAAAACATGAAAAATGATTTTTCTTCCAAACTAATAGGACTAGACCTTAGATATTTAGTCTGGAGTATTGTGTTGAGAATCTTTACCAGTATTGTTTATATGTTGGCCCCGGGGTCAAAATTGGCCCTGCCCCGGGGGCCCTTAATATGTAAAAAAGGCAATCTTTAAAAATCTTCTTACTGGAAACCTCAATGCCTACAGCTTAGATATTTGGTATGCAGCATTGTCTAGTGAACCTCTACCTAGTTTGTTTGAAAAATGTCCCCGGGGTCACTATTGGCCTTGCCCGAGGGGTCACAAGTTTTAAATAGCAGTATAGAAGAAAATCTTTAAAAATCTTCTTGTCTAAAACCACAAGGCCTAGAATTTTATAATTTGGCATGAGGCAAGCTTTATCAAGCTTTTTGAAATTATTAGATTAGGTTAAAGGTCACGGAGGCTAAAAATAGATTTATCTACTGTACCTCATAGAGCCTTCATTTATAGACCAATATCTTTGATATTTAGTATATAGGTTCCTTGCATGGACGTCTACCTATGGGTAGGGTTTGAGGTCACTGGGTCAAGGTCACCATAGCTTATGATAGATATTTCTACTTTCTGTCATAGAGCCTTTATTTATTGACTGATATTTTACATATTTGGTTTGTAGGCACTTACATATTTTCAATTAAAAAATGAAATACTGCTTAACAGCAAACCTACAGCCAAAGTACTCAGGTGAGCGATCCAGGGCCATCATGGCCCTCTTGTTTTTTGTAGCTCAGGTTTGGCTCATGGTGGGCTATTGTGACCGGTCTTTGTCAGTCGTCAGTCAACAATTTCATTCAAACGACATCTCCTCTGAAACCTCTGGGCCAAATTTGATGAAACTTGCGTGGCATGTTCCTTGCATTAAGCCCTACCAAAGTTGTTCAAAGAATTCAATTCAATCAAGAACTCTGGTTGGTATGGCAACTTAAAGGAAAACTTTGAAAATCTTCTTGTCTAAAACCACAAGGCCCTGAGCCTTAAGATTTGGTATGTAGCATTGTCTAGTGGACCTCTATCAAGTTTGTTCAAATTATGCCCCTGGGTTCAAATTTGGCCCCACCCCAGGAAACAATGGATTTTACATTGGCTTATATAGTGAAACTTTAAAAATCTTCTTGTCTGAAACCACAAGGCCCTGAGCCTTAAGATTTGGTATAAGCATTGTCTAGTGAACCTCTAACAGGTTTGTTCAAATTATGCCCCTGGGATCAAATTTGGCCCCGCCCCAGGGTCAACTTATTTAACATAGTGAAACTTTAAAAATCTTCTTGTCTTAAACCACAAGGCCCTGAACCTTAAGGTTTGGTATGTAGCATTGTCATGTGGACCTTTACCAAGTTTGTTCAAATTATGCTCCTTGGGTCAAATTTGGCCACGACCCGGGGTCAACTTATTTTACAGAGGGAAAACTTTGAAAATCTTCTTGTCTGAAACCACAAGGACCTGAGCCTTAAGATTTGGTTTGTTTAAATTAAAGTTTGTTTAAATTAAATACCTGGGGTCAAATTTGGCCCTGCCCCGGGGGTCAATGGATTTTACATAGGCTTATATAGTGAAACTTTAATAATCTTCTTGTTTGAAACCACAAGGCCCTGAGCTTAAGATTTGGTATGGGACATTGTCTTGTGAACATCTACCAAGTTTGTTCTTATTATGCCTCTGGTGTCAAATTTGGCCCCTACCCAGGGGTCATTTAATTTTACAAAGGCTTATATAGTAAAACTTAAAAAAATCTTCTTGTCTGAAACCACAAGGCCCTGAGATCTAAGATTTGGTATGAAACAAGCTTTATCCAGTTTTTTCAAATTATTAGATAAGGTTAAAGGTCACTGAGGCTAAAAATAGGTTAATATACTGTACCTCATAGAGCCTTCATTTAAAGACCAATATCTTTGATATTAGGTATATAGGATCCTTGCATGGACCTCTACCCATGGGTAGGGTTGTTAGGTCACTGGGTCAAGGTCAAGGTCACCATAGCTAATGATAGATATTTCTACATTCTGTCATAGAGCATTTATTTATTGACTGATATTTTACATATTTACATATTTATATTTACATTACTTACATATTTTCAATTAAAACATGAAATACTGCTTAACTGCAAACCTACAGCCAAAATACTTAGGTGAGCGATCTAGGGCCATCATGGCCCTCTTGTTTTTTTTTGGGAGCCATGACCCTTGAGCGTTATACTGAGGTTAGCGTTATAACGGGGTGCGTAGTAATGGGGTCTGAATGTATTGTCAAGTGGACATTTACCAAGCTTGTCCAGATTATTAGATTGGGGTAAAGGTCACCGAGGCTAAAAATAGATTTATCTACCAGTACAAAATTCCTTATAGAGCCTTCATTTATAGACTAATATCTTTGATATCTGGTGTGTAGGTTCCTTGCATGGACCTCTACCCCTAGGTAGGGTTTGAGGTCACTGGGTCACGGTCAGGGTCAGCATAGCTATTAATAGATATTTCTTTTTTCTGTCATAGAGCATTTATTTATTGTCTGATCTTTTAGATATTTGGTTTGTAGGCACTTATAAATCTTCCATTAGAAAATGAGATGCTGCTTCTTATGTTGGCTTAACAGCAAACCCACAGTTCTCAGTTGAGCAATCCAGGGCCATCAAGGTCCTCTTGAAAAATCTTTCATGTGGTGAAAACTTCATTTTACCAATTATGTTGAATATAAGGAAAAACCTAATGTCTGAAACTGTTGATTTGAATTACTGTTCTGTTTTTAGGCCGCCAGTAAAATAGGGGATATAATCACAACCATGGACAGGTTTGAGTCAAAGAATGCGTATTTATATTACAACATGGCACTAGCCTTCTGTAGAATGGTAAGTCCAGTATATGTGTGTTGAGTGGTGTGAATGGTAGTGGAGGAATAATTTTTTGTAGGATAATGTTTAACTTTGGATTTTCTTCTAACTTTGACCAAATGTTCATCTTCACAAGACAATGTGCATAACCCATATTGCCCTTGTGTCAGCTCAAAGTCAAGTGGAAAGTCAGACAGTTTTTTTGTCTGCTCTTTAAATCCTTTACCTCTTGAATAATTTTATTCAAACTTAGCTCAAATGTTTCCCTAATGAAGAGGATATGCAGAACTAGTGTTGAACTTGTGTTGCCCTTGTACTAGCTCATGGTCAAGGTCACACTTGAAAGTCAAATATTAGACAATCAAATTAAGATGAGGACTTTTTTCTTACTTAGCTGAATACATAATATTCTTTATTTTAGCTTGTAATTTCTTTGTTTTTGTAAGTTTGCAAAATCAAGGTTATTCCTGATTTGATCATTCAAAATTTAGTCATTACTATTACCTGTGAAGTGTTGTCTTTTTTTCCCATCAAACACAACTATTTTATGTCACAAAAGTTATTCCCTTTTCCACATATTCAAATATTCAAGTCACCTTCTATCAATGACATTGGTGGGGGTATGAATCGCATTCAGCGATAGTTCTAGTATTAACATGGTCTTAAGCAGTAATCTCCCCTTCATTCACAGAAGTAACTGCTGCATGGTGTGGTGCTACATATGATGAAATTAGGGCTCAGTAAATATCGACTTATGATTCCACCAGATATGAATCTGCATTTTTCCGGTTTCTTTTGAAGTTACTTATTGAATAATGACCTGAACTGCAAGTGTATCACAATTTTGTACACACCTGTTTTTGAATAGATATAACTTCTGACAGATGTGTCAGGGAATCGATTTCTGGTTGCGTGGTTAGAGCGTTGTTTTAGCAATGATCAAGGCGACATGAGTACAGATTGCACTCACAGATGGTCTATTTAAATGCCCTAACAGTTCTACAGTTATATAGATATTTTGTATATGTGAAATTACATGTATCGAACACTTTCACATCTTCAGAATTTTGGAACCAACCTGATTCTGTGCATCAATGTTTTTCTTGTTGTTTTAGTGTGGTAGGAACTCACTGGTGTTACAGCAGACATACACCCTGATGGAAAGGGCAGTCAGCCTCAGTAATAACAACTCAGATTATATTACAGAACTTGGCTTCCAGCTTCTGTTACAGGGTAAAGTGAAAGATGCCATGAGGTGCTACAAGAATGCCATGAAAATTGATGAAACCAGTGTAGCTGCATTGACAGGTAGGGTTTGTTGTCAGATAACTGAGAAAAAGGTGGAATAAACATATTAAAAGTAATTGCTGTGCAGTTATACTGCACTGTGCCATTTCTTTTGGATAGAGAGATAGGTTTACAAAATCTGCAGTGGCTATGTTATGCAAAGAATTCCTGTCAATAGTAAATCTTCAGAAGGTTTAGGTATATGACTTCTGTGTTGGAAAAGACCTGTGTACTACCTACTCTGAAGAAACAAACTAAAAGGGAAAGCATTTTTACAGCTACTTCATAGAACAAGTATGTTTATAAAAGAGATCAAGCATGCATGAATATTGTGTAATTTGTATGTTACAGGTATTATAAGATGTCAGTTGATAGAGAATCAACTGGAAGATGCTGCCCAACAGTTAGAATTCCTTGGTGAAATTCAACAGAGTATAGGCACCTCTGCTGTAAGTATTGGACACACAGAGACAGTTTTTATGCCTCCACCTATTTGTGGGTGGGGGGCATATAGATTTGCCCTTGTCCGTCTGTCCCGCTGTCCCACTGGCATGCTGTCCATATGTAGACCAGTTTGTGTTGTGTGTAACTCCAAACATTTACAGGGGCTTATGGGGCCCAAGCCCCCCCAGCTGGCCCATTTTTAAAAAATAATAAAAGGGCTAATTTTTAAAGACTCTAAAACATTTTTTCAGCTCTTTTCACCTTGTAACAGAAACACAACCAAGCTTTCAATTTGCAACGGTCATGCAATATTGCGTAACAACTGATAACGAGTTTACAACTTTATAGCCAGGTATATTATACAATGTACCGTATATTCGATGGCATGGATTATCCGAGAGTTCTCCAGACAGGTCATGATGTATAGTTTTCAAGCGTCTGTTAACCTTGACGTATTAGATAATGTTGTTAAATGAGCATCTGCTGACCATGATCAGTTGCCCGTGGATATTGTGTTGACATTGTTATTTGTTATGCCAATTAGTGTACTGATAAATTATTTCTTTCAGAGGACTTTATAAATATAAGATAAAAAAAGTTAAACTTGTCATACCTTATTTTGTTTTTATCTCATCTGAGCACTGCTCAGGGTGAGCTTTTAGGATCGTTGATTGTCTGGCGTGCATCTTGAACAACCTCTCCTCCTAAACTGCTAAGCCAATATTAACAAAACATGCCTGAGATATTCATCTACCAAAGTTGTTCAAAGAATTCAGTTCAATCAAGAACTCTGGTTGCTATGTCAGCTTAAAAGAAAAAAACTTTGAAAATCTTCTTGTCTGAAACATCAAGGCCCTAAGCCTTGTGATTTGGTATGTAGCATTGTATAGTGGACCTCTTCTAATTTTGTTCAAATTATACCCCTGGAGTCCAACTGGCCCCACCCCAGGGTCAATTGATTTTACATAGGCTTCTATAGAGAAAACTTTGAAAAGTCTTCTTGTCTGAAACCACAAGGCACTGAGCCTTAAGATTTGGTATGTAGCGTTGTCAAGTGGACCTCAACCAAGTTTGTTCAAATTATACCTCTGTGATCAAATTTGGCCCCACTCTGGGATCAGTGGTTTCACATAGGCTTATATGGGAAAAACTTCGAAAATCTTCTTTTCTGAAACCACAAGGCCCTGAGCCTTAAGATTTGGTATGTATCATTGTCTAGTGAACCTCTACCAAGTTTGTTCAAATTATGCCCCTGGGGTCAAATTTGGCCCCACCTCGGGACTCAATTGATTTTGCATAGGGAAAACTTTGAAAATTTTCTTGTCTGTAAAACCACATAGGCATGAGCCTTAAGATTTAGTATGTAGCATTGTCTAGTGGACCTCTACCAAGTTTATTCAAATTATACCCCTGGGGTAAAATTTGGCCCTACCCCGGGGTCATTGGTTTTACAAAGGCTTATTTAGTGAAAACTGAAAATCTTCTTGTAGAAGGAGAGGTAACATTTTCACTCCAAATAATCTAGTAATTTGTCAGAAAGGTTGTTTCTAGCTCAAGTTCGAATATGGATCATCTCGGTTTAAAAACTAGGTCACAGAGCCCAAAAATAGAAAAACCTTGTTAACACTATAGAGGTTACATTTTCAGTCAAAATATCCCGGAAATTTGTCAGAAAGGTTGTTTTGATGATTTCTAGCTAAAGTTCGAATATGGGTCATCTGGGGTCAAAAACTAGGTCACATAGCCCAAATATGGAAAGACCTTGTTAACACTCTAGAGGTAACATTTTCAGTCAAAATAACCTGGAAATCTGTCAGAAAAGTTGTTTCAATGATTTCTAGGTCAAGTTTGAATATGGGTCATCTGGAATCAAAAACTAAGCTAAAAGTAGAAAACAAAACTTGTTAACACTCTAGAGGCTACTTTTCAGTCCAGATAATCTGAAAATTTGTCAGACAGGTTGTTTTAATAATTTCTAGCTCAGATTCGAATATGGGTCATCTGGGGTCAAAAACTAGGTCACAGACCCCAAATATGGAAAAACCATGTTAACAATCTAGAGATAACCTTTTCAGTCCAAATAACCTTGAAATTTGTCAGAAAGATTGTTTCAATGATTTCCAGCTCAATTTTGAATATGGGTTATCAGAAACAAGGTCACAGGGCCAAAAAGTAGAAAAACCTTGTTAATGCTCTAGAGGTTACATTTTCAGTACAAATATCCTTGAAATTTGTCAGAAAGGTTGTTTCAATGATTTCTAGCTCAGATTTGGATATGGGTCATCTGGATCAAAAACTAGGTAACAGAGCCCTAATATGTAAAAACCATTTTAACACTCCAGAGGTTACATTTTCAATCCAAGTATCCTGCAAATTTGTCAGACAGGTTGTTTCGATGATTTCTAGCTCAAGTACTTATGTGGGTCATCTTTGGTCAAAAACTAGGTCACAGAACCCAAATATTGAAAAACCTTGTTAACACTTGTAGAGTTAAGATTTCAATTCCAAATAACCTGAAAATTTGTCAGAAAGGTTGTTTCTATGATTTCTAGCTCAAGTTTGAATATGGGTCATCTAGAGTCGAAAACTAGGTCACAGAGCCCAAATATTGAAAAACTTTGTAAACACTCTAGAGGCTACATTTTCAGTCCAAATGTCCTCGAAATTTATCAGAATGGTTGTTTTGATGATTTGTAGCTCAAGTTCTGATATGGGTCATCTGGGGTCAAAAACTAGGTCACAGAGCCCAAATATCGAAAAACCTTGTTAACACTCTAGAGGCTACATTTTCAGTCCAAATAACCTGGAAATTTGTCAGAAAGATATTTTCAATGTTTTCTAGGTCAGGTTTGAATATGGGTCATCTGGGGTCAATTTACCAGGTCCATAGCAATTTTGTTAAAAGCAGTCATATTCTGGTGAGCGATACAGGGCCATCATGGCCCTCTTGTTTGCTTTAGTTGAACATTTCAAAGAACACCAGTATATTTCTTTTAAATTCTCACACAAATTTCATTATATTTTTATGCCTAAAATGCACCATAAAAAGCACTTTTAGACTCCTTAATGTTAAGGACAAAGTTTATACACATCTGTAATTGTACAGGATTTTTTTCTGACAATACAGCTGAATGCTAGGGCATCTGTGTCCTATAGACACATCTCTAGTTCAAAGCAGATATAATTCACGTATCTGGACTAGTAAGTTTGAAAAAAAAGACCAAATAAAGATGCTACACATTGTTAGCTTGAAAAGCTTCTTGTCTGAAACCACAAGGCCCTCAGCCTTAAGATTGGGTATGCAGCATTGTCTAGTGCTCCTCTACCAAGTGGGGTCAAAATTGGCCCTGCCCCAGGGATCAATTGATGTTTCAAAGGCTTATATAAGGAAAACTTGAAAATCTTCTCGTCTGAAACTACAAAGCTTAGAACTAAGATGTTTTTAATGGAGCATCAGCTAGAGGTCCTCTACCAAGTTTGTTCAAATTATGCCCCTTGTATAAAAATTTGCCCATCCCAAGGGGTCACTTAATTTAAATAGACTTATATAGGGAAAACTCAAAAAAATCTTCTTCACTGAAACCACACAGCTAAAAATTTTTGCATGGAGCATTAGCTTGACGTTCTTTACCAAGATTGTTCAAATTATGCCACTGGGGTCAATGGCCAGACCCCAGGGTCACTTGATTTTACATAGGCTTATATTGGGAAGACTTAAAAAATCTTGTTGCCTGAAACCACAAGACCTGGAACTTAGACATTTTGCATAGAGCATTACCTTGAGGTCCTCTACCAAGTTTGTTCAAATTTTGCCCCTGGGGTTGTGGGGGGGGGGGGGGGGGTCATATTTGTGCAAGATATTTAATCTTTGAAAATCTTCATGTGAGAAACCGTAAATTTTAGACCTAAGAGTTTTTGCATGGAGCATCATTTGGTTTTTTTTTTTTACCAGGATTGTTCAAATAATGCCCCTTGGGTCATTAATAGCCTTACCCAAGGGGTCACTTGATTTTACATAGGCTTATATATCGAAGACTTAAAAAATGATGTCTGAAACCACAAGACTTAGAACTTAGACATTTTGCATAGAGCATGAGCCAGAGGTCCTCTACCAAGTTTGCTCAAATAATGTCCCTGGGATCAGTATTGGCCCCACCTCGGGGATCCTATTTGGGCAATATATTAAGTCTTTAAAAATCTTCTTGTGAGAAACCATAAATTTTAGACCTAAGATCTTTTGCATGGCGCATCATCTGGAGTCCTTTACTAAGATTGTTCAAATTATGCCCTTTGGGTCATCAATAGCCTTGTCCCAGGGGTCACTGGATTTTACATAGGCTTATATAGGGAAGACTTAAAAAAAAATTTCTTGTCTGAAACCACAAGCCTTAGAACTTAGACATTTTGAATAGAGCATCAGCCAGAGGTCCTCTACCAAGTTTGTTCAAATTATGTTCCTGGGGTCAGAATTGGTCCAGTCCCTGAGATTTTTGCATGGAGCATCATCTTGAGGTCCTCTTTTAAGTTTGTTCAAATAAAGCCCCTTGGGTCAGTAATAGCCTTGTCCCAGGAGTCACATGGTTTTACATAGGCTTACATAGGGACGACTTCAAAAAAGTTTCTTGTCTGAAACCACAAGGCCTAGAGCTTAAATATTTTGTGTTCAATACAAGCTAGAGGTCCTCTGCTAGGTTTGTTCAAAATATGCCCTTGGGTGAAAATTGGCCCTACCCTTGGGGTCAGTTTAGTTTACAAAATATAAGCCTTGGGTTACTTGAATTCATATAGTATACCCAAAACCAGAGTATTCAGGTGAGTGATCCAGGGCCATCATTGCTCACTTGTTGAAAATATTTTGACATCATTTCTCTCAAACGACATCATTTACCGTAAGAGCTATTTCTGCATTGCACAGCTCAACTTTTATGGGAATTGATTTATTATAGAAAAAGATACCAATCTGATTTGTCACTCAAATTCCAAGGTCAAAGATTTTTGTAAACTTTACTGCCCAATTCCAGTGATTTGTATGATTCGGCAGGGATATCAATTCAACAAATTTGCTTGTTCAAATTATGCTCCTTGGTGGAAACTGGCTCAACCTTGGAGGTCACTTGAATTCATGGAGATTTATATATGGAGAACCTTTAAAAAGCTTCAGATGTTTGCTGAACAGCAAAGTATTCAGGTGAGCGTTCTAGGGCCATCATGGCCCTCTTGTATTTTTTGGCTGTTTTCAGTTGTGTTCTTGCCAGTTTTCACTTTGTTATGCCCCCCATCGAAGATGAGGGGGCATATAGTTTTGCAAATGTCGGTCGGTCGGTCTGTCGGTCGGTCCGTCGGTAGACACTTCGTTTCCAATCAATAACTAGAGAACGCTTTGACCTAGGTTCACCAAATTTTGTATGCTGGTTGGTCATCACCAGTACTTGACCCCTATTGATTTTGAGGTCATTAGGTCAAAGGTCAAGCTCACAGGGACTTTCATCCTAAAAACGGTTTTCGATCAATAACTAGAGAATGCTTTGACCTAGGTTCACCAAACTTGGTGTGCTGGTTGATCATCACCAGTAGATGACCTCTATTGATTTTGAAATCATTTGGTCAAAGGTCAAGCTCACAGGGACCTTCATCCTTAAAACGGTTTCCGATCAATAACTAGAGAACGCTTTGACCTAGGTTCACCAACCTTGGTATGCTGGTTGGTCATCACCAGTAGATGACCCCTATTGATTTTTAGGTCATTAGGTCAAAGGTCAAGCTCACAGGGATCTTTATCCTTAAAACGGTTTCCGATCAATAACTAGAGAATGCTTTGACCTAGGTTCACCAAACTTAGTATGCTGGTTGGTCATCACCAGTAGATGTTCCCTATTGATTTTGAGGTCAAAGGTCAAGGCAACAGGGACCTTGATCCTAAAAACGGTTTCTGATCAATAACTAGAGAACGCTTTGGCCCAACCACAAGCAATTAGGTGCTGCTGGGGGGCATGTATGTTTTACAAACATTTCTTGTTATTGATGATGTTCAAGTGGATGGAGATAGGTCAACTGACAGCATATGCAATGCTTATGAAAAGTTGAGTCATACAAATATTGTACTCAAGGCTGACTAAAAAAAAAAACAGTTTAATACTTAGTGTCAGTGAAGATTGTTTAAGCTTAATGGTACTTTTATGTGATTCTGAAATTTGTCCTTGTCACAGGATTTGTTGTACATGAGTGCTGTACTGTCTATGAAGAGGAATCATGGGCCAGAGAAATGTCTAGATGAACTGAACAAGGCTATAGAAACACACTTCAAGGCCCTAAAGGTTTGAACATACTCTCGTATTGCAATTTGATAGTGACTTCAGCTGTTGCTGTGACACATTAAGTCTGTGTAATTAACTGAAATGTTTCAAGTTAAGGAAAAAGCTGATGTTCATAGTCTTTTATGTAGATTTCTTCATGGCAGGGTCGGTTAGGAAAACATAAGTATGAACTTCTTTAAAACTTTGAGAGTGTGTAAGTATAATTTTAAACTAAAATCTTGGCAGATTTATAACATATAACATTAGAAAAAAACTTAGTGAAAAATCTGTTTCATCTAGATTGTTGAGAAAATGTCTTGCAACTTACATGAACATTACTGAATTTACTACTCTTAGTAACTGTCTTCTGAAGATTTACCAGTATTCTCATTATAAGGAGGTAAATAGAAGATAAAGCAAAATTCCAAAGACTAGACTTAACCTTTATTCAGATAAGGAAACTGTCATAGGAAGAGAATGACAGATATATTAGGTAGTAAACATCATTTACAGAACCATATATAAGAGTTATGAAGTGTTGTACTGTTCTATGTTAGTAATATCTGTTAATGTCTCGTCTGATCCAGGGTTACCCTTTAGGGTTACAGTACTATAGAGTACTCAATCCAGACTTCTGTCTACAGATCATCAAAGAC
Source organism: Cyclina sinensis (assembly GCA_012932295.1). Lineage (NCBI taxonomy): Eukaryota > Metazoa > Mollusca > Bivalvia > Venerida > Veneridae > Cyclina > Cyclina sinensis. Next base: position 19,001,031 of record JAAONU010000002.1, read on the forward strand.
TACCTACAATTTGCACCTCAAACAGTAAGTACAGTTTCTTGTTTGATTTCAGCATAATGGAATATACCACCCATAATATCTTACTTATATAAGCCTTTATTCTATTATAGAAAAAAGAAATTATATAACTATGAAATTTCAGTTCAACTGAGCATGCAGTGCTCAAGTCTGATCTTTTGTGATCATAGATTGTCCAGCATCAATCGTCAACATTTTAACTTGAACGACATTCCTCCTATACCACTAAGTCAACTTTTGATTGAACATGCCTTGGATATTCCTTGCATAGAACTCTACCAAACTTGTTCAAAGAATTTAATTCCAAACAAATAGCACTAGGCCCTGAGGCTGAAGATTAGGTATGTAGCATTGTCTAGTGGACCTCTATCAAGTTTTTTCAAATTATGGCCCTGGGGTCAAAATTGGCCCTGTTCTGGGGGGCAGTTGATTTTCAAAGGCAGGCTTATTTAGGGAAAACCTTAAAAAATCTTCTTGTCTGAAACCACAAGGCCTAGAACTTAAAACATTTTGCATGGATCATCAGCTAGAGGTCTTCTAACAAGTTTGTTCAAGTTATGCCCCTTGGGTCAAAATTGGCCTTACCCTAGGGGTCATTTATTGAACATAGTTTTATATAGGGGAGATCTTAAAAGATCTTCTTGTCTGAAACCACACAGCCAAGGGCTAAGATTTTTTGCATGGAACATTAGCTAGAGGTTCTTTACCAAGATTGTTCAAATTATGCCTCTGTGATCCCTGGAGTCCCTTAATTTTACATAGGCTTATATAGGGAAGACTTAATAAATCTGCTTGTTTGAAACCATAAGGGCAAATTTGTTCAAATTATGGCCCTGGGGTCAAAATTGGCCCTGCCCTGGGGTCCTATTTGTGCAAAATATTGAATCTTTGAAAATATTCTTGTGAGATATTGTAAAGTTAAGACCTTAGATGTCCTGCATGGAGCATCATCTAGAGATCTTCTACCAAGATTGTTAAAATTATGCCCCTTGGTTCATTAATGGCCCTGCCCCGGAGAGTCCCTGTTTTTTTACAAGGACATGTAGGGAAGATTTTAAAGAACTTCTTGCCTTAGAGCTTAGATATTTTTTATGTTGCATTGACTAGTGTACCTCTGTGAAGATTGTTAAAATTTCCACACTGGGTCAAAATTGGAGCTGCCACAAAGGTGGGGGGTTCAATATATTGAATCTTCAAAAATCTCCTTGTGAGAAACTGTTAGCTTTAGACCTTAGATATTTGGTAAGTAGCATTTTATAGTTAACCTCTACAAAAATTGTTGTAATTATTTCAGTAGGCTGAAAATTGACCCTGCCCAGGTTTTACTTGTTTTACATTGAGTTTGACTTTGAAAATCTACTTGTTTGAAACTATATGCCTAAGAGCTTAGATATTTCTTTATATAGACTTGTATAGTTCAAATAATGTCCCTGGTGTCAAAATTAGCTCTGCCCCAGTGATCCTATTTGTATGAAATATAAGATCTTTGAAAAATCTTCCATTCAGAAACTGTAAATTTGCTTCTGATGTTAGCTCAACACAAAAACTGCTAAGCCAACATTGCCAAAACATGCCTGGGATATTCCTTGCATGAAGCTCTACCAAAGTTGTTCAAAGAATTCAATTTCATCAAGAACTCTGGTTGCTATGGCAACTGAAAGGAAAAACTTTGAAAATCTTCTTGTCTGAAACGACAAGGGCCTGAGCCTTAAGATTAGGTATGTAGCATTGTCTAGTGGACCTCTACCAAGTTTGTTTAAATTATGCCCCTGGGGTCAAATTTGGCCCCAACCCAGGGGTCAATTGATTTTACATAGGAAAAACTTTGAAAATCTTCTTGTCTGAAATGACAAGAGCCTGAGCCTTAAGATTTTGTATGTATCATTGTCTAGTGGACCTCTACCAAGATTGTTCAAATTATACCCCTTGGGTCAAATTTGGCCCCACCTGTGGGTCATTGGTTTTACATATGCTTATATAGTGAAAACTTTGAAAATCTTCTTGTCTGAAACCACAAGGCTCTTAGCCTTAAGATTTGGTATGTAGCATTGTCTAGTGGACCTCTTCCAGTTTCTTCAAATTATACCCCTGGGGTCAAATTTGGCCCTGTCTCTGGGGTCAATTGATGGTACATAGGCTTATATAAGGAAAACTTTGAAAATCTTCTCGTCTGAAACCACAAAGCCCTGAGCCTTAAGATTTGGTATGTAGCATTGTCTAGTGGACCTCTACCAAATTTGTTCAAATTATGCCACTGGGATCAAATTTGGCCCTGCCCCAGGGGTCAGTTGATGTTACATAGGCTTATATAGGCAAAACTTTAAAAAACCTCTAGTCTGAAACCACAGAGCCTAGAACTTGGATAATTTTAATGGAGTATCAGCTAGAGGTCATCTACAAAGTTTGTTCAAATTATGCCCCTTGAGTTAAATTTGGCCCTGCCCTGGGGTCACTTGTATTCATATAAATTTATATTGGGAGATTCTTAAAAAAAGCTTTTGATGTTAGCTCAATAGCAGACCCAAAGGCAAAGTATTCAGGTGAGCGATCTAGGGCCATCATGGCCCTCTTGTTTAGTTATTGTTTGACTGTTTTCAAAACAGTTCTCTAAATTACATTTTAACATTGGAGTAGGAGGGAGAATAAGGAGTTTGAATCAACAGTTATTGTTCTTAAAGCAGGTGATATCATTCTTTGATAATTTTTCTTTCCTATTTCAAGCCTGAACAAATAATTGTAAGTTTGATGTTGTGGTTGTGTTTTTAGCTCACCTGTCACATAGTGACAGGGTGAGCTTTTGTGATTGCCTTTCGTCCGTCGTCCATTCACAATTGTTGTCCGCGCTCTAGCTGTCTTAATTTTGGTGCGATCTTCTTTAACTTGGTCAGAATGTTTATCTCAATGATATCTAGGTCAAGTTCATAACTGGGTCATCTCACCCTTAAAACTAGGTCACTAGGTCAAATTATAGAAAAAGCTTGTCCGCACTCTAGCAGTCTTAATTTTGGTCCGATCTTCTTCACACTTGGTCAGATTGTTTATCTCAATGATATCTAGGTCAAGTTCGTAACTGGGTTTTTTTACCTTGAAAACAAGGTAACTAGTTCGAATTTTAGAAAAAGCTTGTCCGCACTCTAGCGGTCTTAATTTTGGTCCCATCTTCTTCAAGCTTGGTCAGAATGTGTATCTCAATGATATCTAGGTCAGGTTCGAAACTGGGTAATGTGACCTTGAAAACTAGGTCACTAGGTCAAATTATAGAAAAAGCTTGTCCACACTGTAGTAGTCTTAATTTTGCTCCGATCTTCTTCAAGCTTTGTCAGAGTGTTTATCTCAATGATATCTAGGTCAAGTTTGAAACTGGGTCATGTGACTTTGAAATTTAGGTCACTAAGTCAAGTTATGATAAAAGCTTTTCTGCACTCTAGTGGTCTGATCTTCACTTTCATTACCATAAGATCTTGGTTCCTTTCTTCAAATTGCCATATTGCATTATTGGTTCCAGAGTTATGGCCCCTGAAAGTGCCAAAATTAACTATTTAGACCTTGTCTGCACAATAACAGCTTCATTTTTGATTTGAATTTAATCAGAACTGTACAATACTTGAGTTAATATAAGATCTTGCAGGGTTGCCAGGGGACTTGTAAAGTCAGGGAAATTTGATTTTTTTTCAAGGTCAAGGAATTGTCAGGGAATTTTGAAAATTGGTCAGTGAAAAATAAAAATCCAGAAAAGTTAGTGAAAAGTCAGGGAAAAATAATTTTGAAGGGCTAATATTGTTCTATTTTATTAAAGATTGCATTTACACATCTTTTCTGTTATGAATCTTTTTCTTTATAATTGTGTACATTGTATTTTAATAAAAGTTCTAGTATTATAAATAACATTACTTAAAGACTGAAAGTCTCTGCAACCCTTACAACCAAAAATTAAAATAAGTATGTGTTACATTCGAAACCCATGTTCCTCCCTCCAAGATCCATGTCACAGCAACCCTCTGAACGTAGCTGATAGTTTGTGTCTTGCCCATATATTTTTTGCATCTATGGTTGGATTTTAAAATAATTAGCAGAATTGGCAATAGAGTGAACATGTGTCATGTACATAATCCCTGTTTGGAACGGTGTTCTAACATTCAGTTCACAGCAACCTAGTTTTTTGTATAACGGCAGGATTTTTTAAAAAATATTGCGGCACAAACTTCTACATTTTTCAAGATACTGCTTTGAAACTTTAAACAGTCATGTTAGGTGTCATGTGTATACATATGTGCCTGATATATTTTTTTTATGAGGCTCAGTCCATTATTTTTTTATGATGGCTGTATGATTTTTTTTAAATCTTGTGACACAAACTTCTAAAGTTTTTCTACTTTCTGTCATAGAGGCTTTATTTATTGACAGATATTTTACATATTTGGTTTGTAGGCACTAGCATATTTTCAATTGAAAAATGAAATACTGCTTAACAGCAAACCTACAGCCAAAATACACAGGTGAGCAATCCAGGGCCATCATCGCCCTCTTGTTACTTATTTCCCTTTATAAGTTATGTTAATTTGTTATATTGCTTGTCCAGAGCTTAACTCTAATTATGTTTCCCAAAAGTTTTGGGAGACATATTGTTTTTGCCTTCGTTGTCCGTCTGTTCGCATTCAGCTTGTCCGGCTTTCACAGGTCAAACTGCTGGCGGGATTTAGACGAATTGAAAGCGAAAATGCAAACTGGACATGACATGTGATGACTCAACAAAAAGGCAATCTCCCATGTGATTTTGAGTCATCGCAAATTTACTGTATTTAGGGATTCGTTGGGCCCAGGTTTGTCAGACTTGGTATGTAGGTTTGTCATGATCAGTAGATGATAACTTTCGCGATCTTAATCAGTTCGCAAAAATCACGAACATTTCCACATGGTGAACTTAACCACTTAATAGTATGTGGGTTGGTTGGTCGGTCCACTAATTGTTCTGGTTGTACATGTAACTGTCATGCATGAAGGGATTTTGAGATTAGTTGACACAAATGTTAAACTCTTTGAGACCATGTATCACATACAACTCCCAGCTGCATAACTCAAAGGTTAAGGTCAGTCTTAGATGTTGTCAATATATTTTGTTTCCACTCTGTAACTTTATCAAGTGATTTTGAAATAATCTAGCCTAAGTAATGCCTACAATGATAACAATGTGTCAAGCTTAGTCATTTTGATAGAAAAGTTTGGTAGAAAATTTTCTGAGGAAGTTTGGTACACAAGACCTATAACTCTACCTTGCTTATTTAGTTCTTTTTATGCCCCCACAAAGTGGGGAGCATATAGCGTTGCACTTGTCCGTCCGTCCGTTCGTCTGTACGTCTGTCCGTACGTCCCGAAATCTTGTGAACGCAACTCCTCTTAAACAGGATGGCAGATTTTGCTTAAACTTCCAGGGATGAACAACCTTAATGTGTAGATGGTAGTAAAGGAAGGAATTTTTGCTGCGACCAAATTTAACAGAATTATGGCCCTTTGTTGATTTTTTCACTATATACCAAATAGAAATTTTGTGAAGGCAACTCCTCTTAAACCGGATGGCAGATTTTGCTTAAACTTCCAGGGATGAACAACCTTAATGTGTAGATAGAAGTAAAGGAAGGAATTTTTGCTGCGACCAAATTTAACAGAATTATGGCCCTTTGTTGATTTTTTCACTATATACCATATAGAAATTTTGTGAAGGCAACTCCTCATAAACCGGATGGCAGATTTTGCTTAAACTTCCAGGGATGAACAGCTTTAATGTGTAGATGGTAGTAAAGGAAGGAATTTTTGCTGTGACCATATTTAACAGAATTATGGCCCTTTGTTGATTTTTTCACTATATTTCATATAAATAATTGAACATATAAATTTTACATTTGTAATTTAATTTAACATGTACATAAGGTTACCTGTAGATCATTTTAGGTATATGTACAGAAAAAATCTTACATACAGGATATACATGCTCTTGTTTATGAGCACTTATGCAAAGTGGGGGCATCCGTGTCCTATGGACACAGTTCTAGTTTTTTATATTTTTCCCTTTTGCCTCTGACAAGGTGGTATTGTGGGGGTATTGGTCACTTTCAGTGATAGCTTTAATCATATCTTATAGCAGTATTTTTACTCCATCCTTAACTTAGAAAAAAATACTAAAAGAATACACCCATTAGTGCTACTATGGCGAGCATCTATCTCTCCTATGGAATTTCTTGTTTAATAAAATGTCTTGCAGGTGTTTACTACAATAGGGAAATGGTGCTGTACAAGTATCACTCACAAAGTCCTGGGAACTTTTGGTTTGCCAAAATTTCATGTGATTTTAATATGTCTGTGTTTCCAGAGCTATATCTTTTTTAAACTCTTTGTACTTTTTAAATAAATATATATCAGCATAGTGCACTGATGCACATTCATGTTCTGTCAGGCTCTTCATGTTGAGCTCAGAGTTAAAATTAAAACTTTACAATACTTCAGTTATATAATTCAATTCTGAGACCATCACTTGTTACTATTATTGATCATAATCTGGAACTTGTGAAGTTCACCTGATATTTTGTGTTCAAAAACAAGTTACGACCCTTGGATTTGTTGAAAATAGATATATTGCAGCTTATGTTGCTCTCCCAGCAGAAGAGGCATATAACTTCAATGGAATATTGTTCACCATAGGAACTTTCACTTATATTATTGGCTTGACTTTTCAAAGAAAAAAAGTAATTTCCTAACATTTCCTTATCAAACTTTCAAATTGTATTGCTTATGACAACAGGGTCAGGATGATAGCAAAATCTTTAGGTCAAGGTCACATTTGACAGAATTATGCCCCTTTTTGTACTTGGATTTTGTCATGAAAACTTAACATTGGCTATAACTATGACATTTCTTAACATTTCGTCATCAAACTTTCAAATTATATTGCTTACAACTACAGGGTCATGATGATGCCAAAATTTATAGGTCAAATTCACAATTGACAGAGTTATGCCCCTTTTTGTACTTGGATTTTGTCATGAAAACTTAACATTGGCTATAACTATGCCATTTCTTAATATTTCTTCATCAAACTTTCCAATTGTAATGCTTACAATTGTATAACTGAAGACAACACCATTTCTCAAGGGTAGATAACCCTCAAATTTATTTTTGCAATCATACATGTGAACTGTCCTGATTCTGGCTGTAAACTACCGATTTTGTGCAATCTAAACCCCCCTCCCACTCGGGGCTTACATTCTACCGACTTTTTTCATAACATTCCAAAAAAAAATTACAAACATCTGAGTGATATTGATGAATGTAAACAATACTTTGACTGGTTTACCGATAATGCTACATATACCATGCTGCTATATTGGAAAATGAGACCCAGTCTAATTATACCTTGACCTTAGTATTGGAAACTTTTATTGTTTGTATATTGTCAGTTTGACACTTTAAGCGCTTGCAATATATGAAGTTGTTAACTGCCATGCAGATAAGGCACACATCAAAGACACAAGAGAGACTAGAAGCTGGTAATTACTGTACTTTCACTGCCACAAAGCAATGCAGACCTCTAGAGATCCTACTCTGGTTTTCAAAAGTCAAACGAACCATAGTCTATCAAATAGGACTCTGAATGTATTGTTGTGCATGAAATTCTTTTGCCAGCTGTTATGACTTCCATGTGACCAAGAAAATGTGTGGTGTAGTGGAACTTAAAGTAGAGTGTGAAGAGTAAAAAGAAAAGGTATCAATGTTTAAGTTAAATGTAAATAAGACAAATATGACTGTTAACTGATAAAGGAAGAGTGACTATTTAGCATAAATAATGGACGTTTACTGTTTATTGGATGTTGCCTTTGAAATCCCTTCATCACACTGTACTTCCTCTGATGTGTTTGCCTTTGGAAAGAGGAAAAAGTTGAGTGTGACCCCTGGTTGCATCGGCTCTCATTGAAAACTTAGGTTACATCAAAAGTGGCCAATATTTCTTGTATTATATCACTATTGTCTGGTAGATGAAACCAGCTCTTAAACAAAAGACAGCTAAGAAGAAAGTATAGTCTATTCAAAAGTTGTTGAAGCACTTTTGTTAGAACATACCTTTTAACAGAGTAATTGTTCTAGAGATCTGTTTGTCTTGATACTGTTACTAAAAATACCAGAAGAGTATTTCAGATGTGAAATGATAAGTTGACTCTTTAAAGCCTTTTTTATTTAAACAGCCCTTAGGAAATTTTAAACAGGTATTGTATATGCACTTGTTCTTTGACTGTTTGTTTTTTGAGTGGTAGATAAAAAGATATAGGCAAAAGATAGAGAGAAGGTTTCTGTCAGTTACTGCTGTCTTGTTGCATATCCTTTAGTTCTTTACAAATGGCTTTGTTCCATTGTTAGATTCAAAAGTTTTTAAATTTTATGTTTATGTAGTTCTATTTTATAGTTTTTGAAAAATTTAGTTGTTTTTAGACCGACTTTCCTTCCATATGTAAATTAGTCAGTGTCTCAATGGCTTTTCATAGTTTTTGAAATTCATGTTTCAAGGCTTTTTAACTCACCTGAGCAAGATGTGCTCAAGGGTGAGCTTTTGTGATCATTGATTGTCTGGCGTGCGTCAGTGTGCATTGTGCGGTGATTGTCACCAACAATTTGACTTAAACGACTTCTCCTCCTATACCACCAAGCCAACATTGACGAAACTTGCCTGGGATATTCCTTGCATAAAGCTCTACTAAAGTTGTTCAAAGAATTTGATTCCAAGCATAACTCTGCTTCCTATAGCAACAAGAAGGACAAACTTTTAAAATCTTGTTGTCAAAAAGTATTAATCTTTGAGCCTTAAGATTTGGTATGAAGGATTGTCTAGTGAACCTCTACCAGCTTTATTCAAATTATGCCCCAGGGGTCAAAATTGGCTCTGCCCTGGGGGTCAATTGATTTTTACATAGGCTTATGAGGGGTGATCCAGAATTAACGATACTGGCATCATAACTTTGAAAAAACTTTATCTTAATGTAACTTTGACGAGATCAGATATCATTTATTCTTACTCTACCATGCATTTTTCATTAAAATTCAGCTTGTAACAATAAATATATGTGTACATTAAAATACCATACGACAGTTATGCGTGGCAGGTCTCCAATCTCAAAATGTCATAATGCGATGTTACTCTTCTACATAGTCACCCTGACTTGTCACACATTTCCTATGCCTTACAATCCATTGTTCAAACATGTCTCTGTACCATTCTTCATCAGACAAGTCAACAACATGCTGAATTGCTAGAGCCAGTTCACCAAAGTCATCAAAGCCTTTCAATGCTGATTTTACTACTGAAACACTGGAAGATTCTTGATAATGTCTAAGTCCAACAGACCAAGCTCCAGCAATGTTATGTTTGCCATGTGAAGCGGGGCATTATCTTGGTGTAGAAGATCTTCAATCTCAACACAGTCCTCTTCCTGTGCAGTGCTCAGGTCAGATCTCTGTGTAACAGCTACAAATTATGCTGACTGATTGCCCAATCGGGACAGCATGCTGCAGGATCATGCCTCCACAGTCAGTGAACTAGATGTACATTTGTTTTCCTTAGGACTTCACCTCCTGAGCTTTCTTAGGTTGAGGAGAGGCAGGTGTCTTCCATAGGCATGACTGTTCCTTCGTTTCAGGGTCAAACAGGAACATCAACATCTCATCCTTTGTAATGATTTTATCTAGGAGATCTGTTCCTATGCATTAGTACTTAGCCAAAAACTTTTGTGATGCTCAAACTCTCTGTTCCTTATTGTCCCAGGTCACCAAACAGGGAATCTATCTAAAGCTGACCTTTCTCATATTCATATTATCTGTAAGAGACTGATGAATGGTACCATTACTTAAGCCAGTCTGGCCACTAATGTCCCTTATGGTAACATGCAGATCTCCATTATCAATGTCTTTAACAGTGTCGATCAATGTCATGTCCAAACTGCTTCTTTGGCCACTTCTTTTTTTCATCTTCTAGCGATTCTCTACCTCCTTTGAACAGATTGCACCAAACTGAAGTATGATTTCTAGATAAAGAGTGTTTCTTCAATGTTTCTCAAAGAATCATGTAAGTTTCGGTCGAAGAATATCCACTTTGTACACAAAACTGAATGACTGCAAGTATTTCATTGGTTTAAATTGACGTCATGCTTGAGTTTGACTGCTTGGGTAAGTTTAACCATTGTGAACACATTCAAATAGAAATGACGCTGACATTATTACTGCAGAATGATATGACATCAACATTAACACACACAACATCAGGGTAAAATTGGTGCATCAGAACTATTAGTAAAGAGGTGTTGAATATTGCTTATCTAACTTAATGTATACCTGCCTCGCTATAGCGTACTTTGGTTGCTATAGACACGCAACTGATACAGTCGCATTAAAACATGGTGGTGATCTTTATGCCCCCAAAGGGAGGCATAGAGTTTTTTAATTGTCTGCCCGTTCTAAGTCAGTCCGCACTACTGAAAATAAATAGGGGGCCATCTAACTGTAAACATAACTAAAGAGAACAAAAGATGTTCATTCCATTACAATAGAATAAGGGGCCAATGGCCCTATATTAAACAAAAGAAAATAACAAAAGAAAAGGCCCCCTATCCAGTTTCGGCCGGACGCCCGTTCGTCTGTCTGCTTTTTGTCCAGTCCATAACTTTGTCAGTCATGGATGGACTTTGAAATTATTTTGCATATATGTGTGGCACATTAAGACAATATGTCACATGCAAGACCCAGTTTGTTGGTCAAAGGTCAAGGTCACACTTGGACTTGAAAGGAAAACAATTCTGTCATTCCTGGATGTATTTTAAAATGACCTGGCATAAGTATGTTGGACATTATAATGACTAGTCGCGAACAAGAATCAGGTGTCCAGCTCAGAGGTCAAGGTCAGACTTGTACTTCCAAAGTCATGATATGAATATTTCATAAAAGTGCATTGATGGTCATTACCAGTCAACACTTCTGACATCCCTGAATGGATTTTAAAATGACTTGGCATTAATGTCTTTAGATATGCTGACGATTTGCATGCAAGAATGAGGCTTTCACCTCAAATGTCAAGGTCACACTTGTATGTCAAAAGTCATGATATGGTTGTGAATAGATGGTCCTGTTTTGTGCATAATTTTTGTTATTCATAGATGGATTTTGAAATAACTAATGGTAAATGTGTTGAAAATTGAGACAGTCATAAATTTGAAAAAGCCTTAAAGGCTTTAAGGTTAAGGTCACACTTAACTGGAAAGGAAATTTTTCGTAAAAATACATTGATGGTTGTTCCGGTCAAGAGATTAGTTATTCATGAATGCCTAGTTTGGATGTTCTCATGAAATATTTCTTTGGTATCAACATTTATATGATGAATAATATTTTGTTCTAAAAGAATTTATTAACACACATGCACGCACACACACGCGCACACATATAATCAGAGCATTTTATCTCAACTGACAATCAACATATATATTGAATTCTTTTGTTGTTTGTTGTCATTTATGATAAGTACTGTCAGTATAAATATTTATTACAAATTTAACAGTGGATAAACACATCTACTTCCTATGCTCGCAAAAGTTAAAAATAAATGATACAGTGACCAGATGTAAAATGTGCTTTGGCTGACGCCAGCAATTTCACAGACAGGTGACGTCCAAACTACATGTGTAAATATGTTAAGTAATTTATGTTTGCTTAAACTTATGCCCACACCAACCTACTGACATATGTCTGTTCACAATGACAGGTCTTGTTCTATATTATATTGATATCAGGTATTGTGTGTGACATGCAAAATTTTAAAGCAAAAAACAAATAAATATTTAATTGATTTAATTGAGAAGACCAGTACGGTTAATTCTGGATCACTCCTCGTCTTTAGGGAAAACCTTCCAAAATCTTCTTGTCTGAATCCACAAGGTCTGGAACTTAGATATTTTGCATGGAGCATCAGCTAGAGTTCCTCTATCCAGTTGTTCAAATTATGCCCCTTTTGTCAAAATTGGCCCTAACCTGCATGTCACTTGATTTTCATACAGACTTATAGTGTAAACCAGGGCTCCCGAAAACCGAAAATTTGCCGGTTTTGACCGAATTTTATCTCTATGGACCGATTTCGATGTCCAAAAGTCCTCAAAAAATCAGGTCCAGATAATTTCCAAAAAAAAAAGAAACCTGTCTAACTTTTCAAAAAACAGTCAAAATCTCACACCAAAACCTCAATTGATCGCTAATCCGGTACTTCACACCTATCATAAAACCATAAAACTGTCACTGTTGCCCGCGGCAATTATCGCCAATAAACTTGTAAACAAGTAAAAGTGTGCTTGATTTGCAGCCGCCAATCGACTAAAGTTGACCGGCTCAAACTGTGAAATATAATTTCATCGAAATCATACTCCCCGCAGCGGTTACTTCCCCTGATCAGTACAGAAAACAAAGTAGAAAAGCGTGACGTAACCGGTGCGAGGAGTGTGCATCGAAATAGGCGATAACTGTCGTCTGCTTAATTTCATTAAGGGCTTAATAGTAAATGTAGTGGCTAGCTGCAGCACAAAGCACACTTTAAAATATCAGTGACTAGTTTGACGTTGTAAAATTAGCTCAAATTCTACTTTCGCTTTGAAAACACGTATTTTCGCGATGTCAACACTATCATAACTCAAATTGTTCTTTGCCCTTAAATCGTTTCTATTTTTTTTGTTGGTTCTTGGTCTCGTGGTGGGGGGGGGGGGTCGAGGTCTCGGACCGATTCAGATTTCAAAATTTTAGGAGCCCTGGTGTAAACCTTAAAAAAAATTCTTGTCTGAGACCACTTAGCTAAGATTTTTTGCATGGAGCATCAGCTAGAGGCGCTTTGCCAAGATTGTTCAAATTATGCCCCTAGGGGTCATTAATGGCCCTACCCTGGGGTCACTTGGTTTTACATTGGCTTATATTTGAAAGACTTAGACAATCTTCTTGTCAGAAACACCTAGGCGTAGAAATTATATATTTTAGTTAGATCATCAGCTAGAGGTCCTCTACCAAGTTTGTTCAAATTATGTCTCTAGGTTCAAAATCTTCTTATGAGATACAGTAAGTTTTAGAACTAAGACTTTTTGCATAGAGCATCATCTAGAGGTCTTCTACCAAGATTGTTGAAATTATGCCCTTTGGTTCATTAATGGAGCTGCCCTGGGAGTGACTTTATGCAAAGACTTATATGGGAAAAAATTTTCAAATCTTGATTAAAACTGTATCCCTTAGAGCTTGGAAATTGTTTATGTTGCATTATCTAGTGGACCTTTTTCAAGTTTGTTAAACATTTTTGGCTGGGGTCAAAATAGGCCCTGACATGGGGGTCCTATTTGTATTAACTATTGAATCTTTAAAAAATCTTCTTGTAAAAAACAGTTAACTCTAGACTTTAGGTATTTGGTAAGTAGCATTTTATAGTTAACCTCTACAAAGATTGTTGTAATTATTTCACTAGGGTGAAAATTGACCCTGCCCAGGTGTCACTTCTTTTACATTGAGTTTGTATAGGAAAAACTTTGAAAATCTTCTTGTCTAAAACTGTATGCCCAAGAACTTTGATATTTCTTTATGTAGAATTGTATAGCTCAAAAAATGTCCCTAGGGTCAAAATCGGCCCTGCCCCGGGGGTCCTATTTGTATGAAATTTAAGTTCTTAGAATATCTTCCATTCAAAAACTGTAATTTTGCTTCTGATGTTAGCTCAACAGCAGACCCAGAACCAAATTATTCAGGTGAGCCTTCTTATTGTTAGCTCACTTGAACTCATAGTGCTTACTGAGATTTTAGGATCTATGGCTGTCCAGCATCTGTTATCCACAATTAGTTCAAAAGACATCTCCTCTGAAACCACCTGGCCAAATTTAATAAAACTTGCCTAGAATATTCCTTGCATTAAGCTGTATCAGAGTTGTACAAATGGTTCCAGTCCATTGCAGATCTGAGCCACAGGAGCTAAAAATAGATTTTAAAAGTGAAAATTAAAAAAAATCTTCTCTAATACAGCAGGGCCTTGAGCTGAGATATTTGGTATGTAGCATTGTGTTGTGGTCCTGTACCAAATGTGTTCAAATCATGGCCATAGGGTGAAAATTGGCTCCGACCCAGGGACCACATGTTTTCACACAGGCTTATTATATATAAAGAAAACTTTAAAAATCTTTTTAGGCCTAGGGCTAAGATATTTGGTATAGCATTGTCTTGTGGACCTCTACCAAGTTTGTTCAAATTGTGGCCCTAGGGTCTAAATTGACCCCATCCCAGCGGCTACATGATTTTACATAGGCTTATTTAGGCCTATTTAGGAAAAACTTAAAGAATCTTCTTTTATGAAGCTTATATGCTTTGGGGTTCAATATTTGGCATACAGCTTCACCTAGAGCTCCAGTACAAAGTTTGTTCAAATCATGCCCCTGGGATTATTAATGGCTTTGCCCCAAGGGTCACTTTATTTAATGAAGGCTTGTAAAGGGGAAACTTTGAAAAGGTTCTTCTATAAAACAACAAGGCCTATGGCTTAGATATTTTGCATGGAGCTATATGGAGGTCCTGTACCAAGACTGTGCAAATTATGCTGATAGGGGCAAAATTTATCCCGCTCAAGGAGTCACTTGATTTTTTAAAGACTTGCATGAAAATAAAACTTTTAAAATATTCTTGTCAGTAACAACAATGCCTAGTTGTATTTTTAATGTGAACTATGGACTAAAGGACATCTACCAAGTTTATTCAAATCTTGACCCTGGAGTCAAAATTGGCCCTGCCCATCACATGGACCTCTACCACTGGTTAGGGTTTGAGGTCACTTGAGTGAAGGTAAAGGTCACAGAGGTAAAAAATAGATTTTCTACTTTAACTCATGGTGTTATGCTTGAATTCTACTCAATTTCAACAAGACTTTTCCCTTGAACCAACCTGATCCCATCATGGGTTCCAGAGTTATGGCCCCTTAGCAGTTGGACTCAGGTGAGTGATTTAGGGCCATCATGCCCCTCTTATTAATCACCTTCCGCAAAGCAGGGAGGGGATTATAGGCATGGCGTCCGTCCGTCCGTCCATCCTCAACACTTCATGTCCGCTCCATAAATTTAAAACTGCTGAAATTTTTTTGAAATAACTTGGCACAAGTAATCACCATTATGAGACAATATGCAGAGCGCAATTATTGGGTTGCTACCCCCAAGGTCAAGGTCACATTTAAAGGTCAAGTGTTAAAAGTCTACACTTTGTGTCCGCTCCATAACTTTAAAACCACTGAAAATTTTTTGAAATAACTTGGCACAAGTGATCACCATTATGAGACGATGTGCAGAGCACAATAATTGGGTTGCTACCCCCAAGGTCAAGGTCACAGTTAAAGGTCAAATATCCACATTTCACGTCTGCTCTATAACTTACTAACTTGGCTTACGAAAAGTTTTTTAATTACTTTGCACAAATGATCACCACTATGAGACAATGTGCAGAACCCAACATCAAGGTTGCTACCCCCAAGGTCATAATTTTTTGACTTTATGGAAGATTTTAAATAACATGGCACAAATAATTACTTTCTTGAGACTATGTGCTTATAATATGCATGGCACAACATCAATGTCATAGTTGGTTTAAGGTCAAGAAATACATTCATGTCCACTGCGGAAGGGGATTTAGCTGTCCTTCAGACTGCCTTGTTATTCATTGTTTTGTATAATGCTTTTATCTTATCAGAGCTAAGTAAAGAAGATGTTTTATTGTTTTTAGCTCACATAAGCACAATGTCTTCAGGGTAGGCTTTTGTGATTGCCCAGAGTCTGTCATGCATTGTCAACTTTTTAGCTCTCCTGGGCACAATGTGCTCATGTGAGGTTTTCTGTAAATGTTGTTTGCTTGTTAAAAGCACTTAGTGTTATAATGAAAGATCATGTCATTTTCTTGCACATGTTTGGTCTGTTGTTGTCATTATAAAGGGTCTTTGTCATATAAAGGAGTCCTGTGTCTTCAGAAAATGCTCTTTAAAAATCTCAGTTATTTAAAGATTTGTTGATTAGTTATGTAAAAGAAGTTTAATTTTGGTCATTTCTAACTAAAACACACATTACATGTGACAAGAAATTGCATATGTGGAGGGATTGCACAACAGACCTTTGAATACACCTGTTTCACAAGTAGTTGCAGATGCTGCATTATTTTCACGTAAATAAAGGTAAATGGGGGACATAAGTGGATTATCTACCCTGAATACACTCCGATATTACATTGGTCCTTTCATTTGGATTCCTCGGCTTTAATCACTATTTTCTCTTTTGATATGGTGATAATTCAGCCTAATTATATGCAACATTGGTAGTCATATTACACATTAAGTTTAACAACATGTTTTGTTAACACCATTATCTTTATTTTTTGATGATCCTTACTTTTTATTTAATACATAAGTGACAATTTTCACATCTAAAAGTCAAGACCATCACAATTAGAAACAATAATAAAGTTGGATTCCAACTGAATGGACCAATGTGCTATTTGGTCTACCTTTGATGTTATCTGAGTAAGGGAGATAATTTGTTATCAGGAATGTCCCTCATTATACATCTCTAGAAACTATTTGAAATCATAAATTATTCTTTTAATTGAATGTCTGCAACAGTTCCATTTTGAGTAAATGGTAGGGATGTCAAAAAGCAAGAGGTTAAGCAGTTACTTGATTGATGTACCAAAGTTACAGAAATAGTATTACATTACTTGAAAAATAATGTAAGAAAAGAATTATAAAATGAAGTACATTACAGCTGTAGTAATTGTTGTTTCAAAGGACAACAACAACAACAAAAAAGAAACAACTGACACTTCCACCTTTATTATCTTTAACATGACTGTAAACTGTGTGAATTGGTTTGCAAGTTTCATGTTAGATGGTCATAATCCCTGACACTAAGATGCATATCAGTTGTCTAGACTAAGCTACACATCCTTGACAAGTAGTATACAAATCCAATACAGTTGTTTTGTGTTAATCACAACTTTAATCGCCGGCCAAGCTAGCTCAATCGGTAGAGCATCGGATTGTCAATGTTGACGATCCCGGTTCAATCCCCATCAGGGCCGACAAAATTTCTCCATGATAATTGATCAATAGCTCATTTGTCCCTCACCTCTGAAGCAAGTGAGGAAGTAGTCAGTCACTTGTGGAGAAATTGGTTAGTACTCTGGTTGGATACCCAGGAACACTGGTTAGGTGGACTGACCGCGGGGATATGACGTTGGCTGTTAAACTGGCATTAAACCCCAATAAAACAAACAAACACAACTTCAGTCTCCTGTTTTCCATCATTTTCATTATCTTGCAACAGTTGCATGTATTATTGATCAGAATATATTCACACTCTATAGGCTAGAGCAATAAGTATGGTCAAACAGAAAATCTTTTTTAAAGGAAAATTCAATTTACAAAACATGTTAAATGAAAAAGAAATATTTATCTTTTACAACCCTCTGATGAAAAAGGGGTATATGTATTTGCCAATGTTGATAAGTCAGTTAATTAATACTCAAATTCATTTCGAGTGAATAACTTGAGAACACATGGGCACAGAGACTTGAGATTTGGTAGGTTGGTTAGGTATGATGAGTATATGAGCAGTGCTGTTTTAGAGCCCTCTGGGTTAAAGTCAAGGTCACAGGGACCTGCATTGTGTAAATAGTTTCTAATCAATAACTCAAGAATAACTGTACCCAGGACCATCAGGCCTCATAGGATGGTCGAGCATGGTGAGAAGATGATGGTTAATCTTGTTTGGCTACAGGATCAAAGGTCAAGCTTAGAGGGGCATGCACTTTGAAAACGGTTTCTGATCAATAAATGAAGAACAAAATGTACCTTGCAAACTTTTCAGGATTGTTGGGCATGATAGATAAATGACCCCTACAGTATATTGGCTCACAGGGTTTAAGGGCAAGCTCACAGGTGCCTCACATAGAAAATACTTTCTGATCAGTTAGTGAAGATCAGCTGCTCCTAGGACCTTAAACTTTTACAGGATAGTTTACCATGATCAGTAGATGACACAGAGATTGCACATACTGAAATGAAATTTAGTATACAGATTAATCATAAGAATATCTAGGTCAAGTTCTGTTTTGGGTACGATTGAGCAATTTTTTTTTTTGCGGGGTGGGGGGGGGGGGGGGTGCATCAGTAGGGGTTGGGAATAAAACAATATTGTTCGTATGTTCGTATTCAAGGCCAAACTCACAGCTTTCTATTTCATTGAATAATTATGTCTTAAACCTTCATATAAGAACCTGAAGCAGAAAAACATTACTTTACCATTTACCTTCAGTTCATGCTCTATTTTTTGTCTGATCTCTTTTCCACAGGCATATTCAATTTATATTTACACCAGTTTCATTTCAAAGCTACATTTCGGGGGCATATGTCAATTTCCAGTGACAGCTCTTGTTAACCTTGGTATGCATACTGTAGAATTAATAGTTGTTTGGGTTTTTTTTCAACATTTTTTAATCTGAAAAGTAACCAGTTAATAGTTTTAAAAAGTGTTTGAGCACTCAGAAACTAAATTTGGTGTTCCTAAATAATTCAAAATTAAGTATACCTCAGTTAACAGAAGTTACCTATAAGTAACTCCATTTATCACATGTTTCTATTACAGCCAGTGGGACCAGGTCAAGCTGTCAATCCTGTATTGAAGAAATGTAACCAAGTACTGGATCCCCTCACTCGGGCAGTACCAGGCTTGCTGGAGGCATTGTATCTGATGGGCAAAGTCAAATATCTGTCTGGTTAGTCAACAGAGTCTGTTTTATTCTTTTTTTGGCCATTGTAAAGTTAATTACCACTGCTGCTTATCATAAGATGGTATGTCTTGTGTTTTTCACTTTTTCTTCAAGGATAACAATGACTGTGATGATCATCCTATAATCTCTGTATAGAATCTTTTAATTGAATATCATCCTAAAATGGCCTTTTTGACGACATATTCATTGTGCAGATCTGTTAAAGTATTTTGGATGAGATATCCTTGGTTAGTTTATTATCGATTGCTTTATATTGTTCATCTTAGGTGCATTGTAAAATGTTAATATGTTATCAGCTGTAAATGAAGATTTATAAATTCCCATTACAGGTGATGTGGATGCAGCCCAATCTACTTTACAGCATTGTATAGATGTAGAACCTACATACTCTGATGCACATATACTCATGGCTCAAATACATCTATATCAAAACAACTTTAAACTAGCTAACCAGTCTCTCGAAGTGGGCCTCAGTCACAATTTTGAGGTACAGTAGCTTTAGTTACTTCTTGCACGATGCTTATTAAATGTTATTTATCTTGACAAGGATCAAGTCTGGACATGGCCCATGAATAAAGGATGACATGTTAATTGCAAAACTTGCATTATATGTCTAGAATTTGTAACTGATTTACCTCCATTGTGATTTTAACCTATGATTTTGCAGGTAAGAGACCATCCACAGTATCACTTGATTAAAGCCAGGATCCAGAAGAAGCAGGGAGATAATGAGGAAGCTGTACGTACGCTACAGATGGCCATGTCTCTACCTGGTATCAAAGGTAAGATGAGTGCTGTCACACTTCCCTCTTACAATTCAGTATTCCAGTGACCCGAGAACAAAATGATTGGAATGAGCTAAGCCTAGCACCAATTATTTTGTACAATGATTTGAAGGAAATGATTTTTATGCCCCTCTTGAAGAAGTGGGAGTATATTGCTTTGCACATGTCGGTCGGTCCATCTGTGACCAGAATTTGTCTGATTAATAACTCAAGTACCATTTGGCCCACAGCCTTCAAACTTCAAATGATGATTACTCTTATTAAGTAGAAGATCCTTTTTTTGGGAGGGGGGTGGGGGCAGTGTTGTGGGAGTCAGTAGGTGAAAGCCGAAGGTCACTATCACATTTAATTTGAAAGCCATATCTGCTCAATTACTCTAGTACTGTTTTGCTCAGAGCCTTCAAACTTTATAGGCTAATAGAAGACCCTTTTGTTTTTAGCTCACCTGAGCAAATGCTCAGGGTGAGCTATTGTGATCATCCTGTGTCAGTCGTCTGTTGTCAACATTTTACTTTAAATGACATCTCTTCCTAAACCACAAAGCTATTAACCAAACTTAACAGAAATGTTCCTTCCATTGCCCTTTCCTAAAATTGTTCAAACCATTCCACTCCATTGCACATAAGGGCTGCAAAAGCTAAATAAAGAAAAAAATTCAAACAACATCTCCTCCTAAATGGCTGGGGGGTTTTTCCACAAAATTTTACAGAAATGTTCCATAAATATCCCTCTATGAAAATTGCTAAAATGGTTCCACTCCATTGAACAAAATGGCTGCCAGAGCTAAAAATAAATTTTCAAATGACATCTCCTCCAAAACCTCTTGGCCATTTTAACCCAAATTTGATAGAAATGTTCCTTATATTGCCCTTTTCTGAAATTGCTCAAACCATTCTGCTCCATCGCACATAACGGCTGCAAAAGCTAAAAATAGAAAAAAATTCAAAGAGCATTTCCTCCTTAACGGTTGGGAGATTTTCCACCAAATTTCACAGAAAAATAGCCCTCTATTAAAAATGCTAAAACGGTTCCGCTCCATTGATCAAATTGGCTGCCAGAGCTAAAAAATAGATTTTTATCAGTATTTGGCTTCAAATGATAACTCCTTCTAAACCACTTGGCCATTTTAAACCAAATTTGACAGAAATGTTCCAAATAATGCCCTTTTGTAAAATTGCTCAAACCATTCTGCTCCATTGCACATAATGGCTGCAAAAGCTAAAAGTAAAAAAGAAATCAAACAGCATCTCCTCCTCAATGGCAAGGTAATTTTCCATCAAATTTCACGGAAATGTTCCTTACATACCTCTGCTTTAAAATTACTTAAACAGTTCTGCTCCATTGAACAAAACGGCCACCGGAGCTAAAAATAGGTTTTTAGCTCACCTGAGCACAAAGTGCTCAACGTTAGGTTTTGTGATCACAATTTGTCCGGTGTCCATCATCTGTCCGTGCGTCTGTTGTCAACTTTTTATACAAACGACTTCTTCTTAGAAACCACAGGGCCAAGTTGGATGAAATTTTCCTGGGATGTTCCAAGCATGAAGCTCTACTAAAATTGTTCAAATGGTTCTGCTCCATTGAACATCTGGGTCAAAAGAGCCAAAAAATAGATTTTTAAAATGAAATCTTCGCCGAAAAGTGCAAGGCCTAAAGCTTAAATATTTTGTGTGTAGCATCATCTAATGAAACTCTAAAAAAAAATGTTCAAATTATAGCCCTATACAAGTCTTTGTGTAAAATCAAATGACCCCCCCACCCCCACCATGTGGGGCCAGTTTTGTCCCTAGGGTCATGATTTGAAGAAACTTGGTAAAGGTCCACTAGACAATGCTGCACACCAAATATCTAAACTCTAGGCCTTGTGGTTTCTGACGAGAAGATTTTTATAGTTTTTCCTTTATAACTCTATGTAAAACATGTGACCCCTGGGGCGGGGCCTTTTTTGACCCTTGGGGTATGATTTGAACAAACTTGGTAGAGGTTCAATAGACAATGTTGTACACCAAATATCTTAACTCTAGGCCTTGTGGTATCTGAAAAGAAGGTTTTTAAAGTTTTTCCAATATAACTCAGAGTCATAACAACGAACAATTGAAGGTCTAGCCCTTGGTGTTTCAGAGCAGAAGATTTTTAAAGTTTTCCCTATACAAGTCTTTGTTTAAAATCAAAAGACCCCCCACCCCCACCATGTGGGGCCAGTTTTGTCCTTAGGGTCCCCCCCCCCCCCCCCCCTCCCCCCCAAGCCCGGCCATTTGATGGAGACATATCGTATTGTCACAAACCCAAAAATTGAAAAACCTTGTTAACACTCTAGAGGCTACTTTTTCAATCCAAATATCCTGAAAATTTGTCAGAAAGGTTGGTTTGATGATTTCTAGTTAAAGTTTGAGTATGGCTAACTTGGGGTCAAAAACTAAGTCACAGAGCCCAAATATGGGTTCAAATATGGGTCATCTGGGTTAAAGAACTAGGTCACAGAGCCCAAATATGGAAAAGCCTTGTTGACACTCTAGAGGCTACTTTTTCAGTCCAAATAACCTGTAAATTTGTCAGAGATGTTACTTCAATGATTTCTAGCTCAATTTTGAACATGGGTCATCTGGGGTCAAAAACTAGGTGAAAGAGCCCAAATATGTAAAAATCTTGTTAACACTCTAAAGGTAACATGTTCAGTCCAAATAACCTGGAAATTTGTCAGAATGGTTGTTTCCATAATTTCTAGGTCAAGTTCGAATATGGGTCATCTGGGATCAATCAACCAGGTCCGTAACAATTTTGTTAAAAGCAGTCATACTCAGGTGAGCGATATAGGGCCATCATGGCCTTCTTGTTCATACAAGATCTCCTCCTAAACCACAAGGTTAACTTTTATTAAACTTTGCCAGATTGTTCCTTGGATACATACTAAACTTGTTCAGATTATGTCCCTGGGGTCAGAATTTGTCCCTCCCCTGGGTTCTCATTGTATAAAATATAAGATCTTTAAAAATCTTCAGTTCAGAACCTGTTATTTTGCTTTTGAAGTTTGCTCAACAGCTGACCCATAGCCAAAGTACTCAGGTGAGCAACCCAGGGTCATCATGGTCCTCTTGTTAAACAGTCATTTTATTACAGGACATTCAGAAAATAGAGAGTTACTAAAAGAAGGGGTAAGTTTAGGATAACTGTAGTTCATATGAAGTTTCTCTGAGTCAGTCGCAGTGTTAGGGTAGATATCACCTTTAGTGTTACCTTTTTAGCATCCATCCACAGTAAAATGCTAGACACAAACTTTGATGAGTGTATTTCTTAAATGTCAGGTACAAGAGCAGGTTCAGCAGCATCCAGGCGCCCTGTGAAGACAAATGTCAGTGTGAATGACAGGGTGTCAGTGTATCTAGAGTTAGCAGAGGCTCACAGGCTCCTGGGTAATCAGGTCTGTCACATCACATTACAAAAGCTTTTCTTAAAAAAATATCATTAGGAAAAAAGCAGAAAGAAATCTGATGCAATGTGGTTAAAATACTGGTATCTGATTTGTCTTCCTGTGATGGGCTTCACATGAGGTAGTCAGCATTTTTCTAGAATGTTTAGTATGTTAGAAATACAATGCTCTCTGAAACTGACTTGAATAGTCACCAGTTATTGAATCATTCATTTTTAGCTCACCTGAGCACAAAGTGCTCAAGGTGAGCTTTTGTGATCGCCTGATGTCCGGCGTCCATCGTCCGTGCGTGCGTGCGTGCGACGTCAACTTTTTCTTCAAACAACTTCTTCTCCTGAACTGCTGGGCCAATCTTCCTGAAACTTGGCAGGAATGTTACTTGCATGAAGCTTTACCAAAATTGTTCAAATGGTTCAGGTCCATTGCATTTCTAGGCCACAGGAGCTAAAAATAGATTTTCAAAGTTGGAACTTTAAAAATCTTCTTCTCCAGAACTACAAAGCCTGGAGCTTAGATATTTGGTATGAAGCATCATCAGGTGGACCTTTACCAAGTTTGTTCAAATCATGACCCCTGGGTCAAAAATGGCCCTGCCCCAGGGGTCACTAGTTTAACATAGAATTATATAGGAAAAACTTTAAAAATCTTCTTGTCTGAAACCACAAGGCCTAGAGTTTTGATATTTGGTGTGCAGCATTGTCCAGTAGACCTCTACCAAGTTTGTTCAAATCATGGCTCCTGGGTAAAAAATGGCCCAGCCCCGGGGGTCACATGTTTTACATAGAGTTATATAGGAAAAACTTTAAAAAATCTTCTTATCAGACACTTCAAGGCCTAGAGTTTAGATATTTGGTGTGCAGCGTTGTCTAGTAGACCTCTACCAAGTTTGTTCAAATCATGGCTCCTGGGTCAAAAATGGCCCTGCCCCAGGGGTCACTTGTTTTATATAGAGTTATATAGGAAAAACTTTAAAAAATCTTCTTGTCAGAAACAGCAAGGCCTAGAGTTTAGATATTTGGTGTGCAGCATTGTCCAGTGGACCTCTACCAAGTTTGTTCAAATCAAAGCCACTGGGTCAAAATAGGCCCCACCCTGGGGGTCAATTGATTTTACATAGGCTTATAAAGGAAATCTTTAAAAGTCTTCTTCTTAGAAACCACAATGCCTACAGCTTAGATATTTGGTATGTAGCATTGTCTAGTAGACCTCTATCAGGTTTATACAAATTATGTCCCCTGGGTCAAATTGGCCACGCCCCAGGGTTCTCTTGATTTACATATAGTTATATAGGAAAAACATGAAAAATCATTTTTCTCCGAAACTAATAGGACTAGACCTTAGATATTTGGTGTGGAGTATTGTGTTGAGAACCTTTACCAGTATTGTTTATATGTTGGCCCCGGGGTCAAAATTGGCCCCACCCCGGGGGCCCTTAATCTGTAAAAAAGGCAATATTTAAAAATCTTCTTACTGGAAACCTCAATGCTTACAGCTTAGATATGTGGTATGCAGCATTGTCTAGTGGATGTCTACCAAGTTGTTCAAATTATGTCCCCTGGGTCAAAATTAGCCACGCACCAGGGTTCTCTTGGTTTACCTATAGTTATATAGGAAAAACATGAAAAATCATTTTTCTTCCAAACTAATAGGACTAGACCTTAGATATTTAGTCTGGAGTATTGTGTTGAGAACCTTTACCAGTATTGTTTATATGTTAGCCCCGGGGTCAAAATTGGCCCTGCCCCGGGGGCCCTTAATATGTAAAAAAGGCAATATTTAAAAATCTTCTTACTGGAAAACCTCAATGCCTACAGCTTAGATATTTGGTATGCAGCATTGTCTAGTGAACCTCTACCTAGTTTGTTTGAAAAATGTCCCCGGGGTCACTATTGGCCCTGCCCGAGGGGTCACAAGTTTTAAATAGCAGTATAGAAGAAAATCTTAAAAAATCTTCTTGTCTAAAACCACAAGGCCTAGAATTTTATAATTTAGCATGAAGCCAGCTTTATCAAGCTTTTTGAAATTATTAAATTAGGTTAAAGGTCATGGAGGCTAAAAATAGATTTATCTACTGTACCTCATAGAGCCTTCATTTATAGACCAATATCTTTGATATTTAGTATATAGGTTCCTTGCATGGACGTCTACCTATGGGTAGGGTTTGAGGTCACTGGGTCAAGGTCAAGGTCACCATAGCTTATGATAGATATTTCTACTTTCTGTCATAGAGCCTTTATTTATTGACTGATATTTTACATATTTGGTTTGTAGGCACTTACATATTTTCAATTAAAAAATGAAATACTGCTTAACAGGAAACCTACAGCCAAAGTACTCAGGGGGGCGATCCAGGGCCATCATGGCCCTCTTGTTTTTTGTTACTCTGTTTCATCTAATCCAATTATATTCAATGAAGCAGCATGGTATCTAATGAAAAGGAATGGTACTTGCATCTGCAGGTGATATTGCTCTTCATGTTTTTACTACTTTATCTTCAGCATGAAGCTGCCAAGATAATGCAGGATGCGATTAATGACTTCCATGGCACTCCAGAGGAAGTTCGCATTACCATATCAAATGCTGACTTGTCTATTGCTCGTGGGGACATTGAGAGTGCAATCACAATGTTGCGCAATATTGGACCAAACCAGCCATACTTTGTACAGGCTCGAGAGAAGATGGCAGATGTATATCTACATCATAGGAAGGACAAGAAGCTGTATGCTAGCTGTTACAGAGAACTGGTAGACAAAAACCCAAGTACTCATACCTGTCTTCTTCTTGGAGATGCCTACATGAGCATTCAAGAGGTATACCTGGTTATTTTAAGCTCTTGATGAGCAGTTGTGATCACTCTTTGTCAGTTGTGCATCAGTGGCTAGGAAGTTCATTGAATAAAGCTCTAGCTCCAAGCTTGCTCAAATTATATTCCTGGGGTCACTTTTAGTCCCACACATGGATTACTGTTTTTATGACGCACTTCAAAGAAGTGGGTGTATATTGCTTTGCACGTTGGTCTGATCAATAATTCAAGTACCATTTGGGCCACAGCTGGCAGTTGCTCTTATTAAGAAGAAGACCCATATTGTTTTTGAGGTCAGTAAGTGAAAGGTCATGGTCACTCACCTTGAATTAGAAAACCATGTCTGCTCAAAACTCGAATACCATTTGGTCCACAGCCTTCAAACTTTATAGGGTGGTTGCTCTTACGAAGTAGAAGATCCCAATTGGTTTTGGGGTCAGTAGGTGAAAGGTTACTGTCATCTGCTCAATAACTCAAGTCCCATTTGACCTACAGTCTTCAAACTTGAGAGGATGATTGCCCTTAGTGAGTAGATGATCTCTTTTTTTTTGGGGTCAGTAGGTCAAAGGTCAAGGTTACAATCACCCTTAATCAATAACTAGAGAATACTCTGGCCTACAGTCTTCAGATTTGGTGGGGAGGTTGGTCATGACCGGAAGATGACCCCTATTGATTTTGAAGTCAGCAGGTGAAAGGTCAAGGTCACTCTGTCCATAGACCAGACCTTGTCTGATCAATAACTTGAGTACCATTTGGCCCACAGCCTTCAAACTTCATGGTACCTCTTAAGTAAAAGAAACTTATTGTTTTTTGGATCAGTTGGTGAAAGGTCAAAGTCTTGAATTTTAAAAACTATGTCCGCTCAATAGCTCGAGTACTGTTTGACCCACAGCCTTTAAACTTCTTATGGTGATTGCCCTTACTGAGTAGTATATCCTTATATTTTTGGGGTCAGTAGGTAAAGGACAAGGTCACAATCACCATCAGTCAATAACTAGATAATTCTTTGGCCTGCAGTCCTCAGATTTGGTGGGTGAGGTTGATCATGACTGGTATAATACCTCTATTGATTTTAAGGTCAGAAGTCAAGGTCACTGTGACCTTGACAACAAAAAGCTTGTCTGATCAATAACTAAATTGCGCTTTGGCCTAGAGTCCTCAGATTTGGTGGGGAGGTTGGTCATGACTGGTAGATAACACTTACCATTTTGGGATCAGTAGGTGAAAGGTAAGGTCACTGTGACTCTGTTATTGCCAGGTGTCTATAATGCATCATCCACTTTTTATCTGAGCTGAATACAATAATTTCAGGGTAAGCTTTTGTGATTACCCTTATTCCTCCACAAAGTGTATGGGGACTTTATTGGCCTTAATGTCCCTCTGTTCATCTGTCCATCCATCCGATTATTTTTCTGGACTGTAACTTCTCCATACATGGAAGGTTTTTAAAATATGATGGCATATTTGTTCACCTTGATGAGAGTGTGTGTCATGTATAAAAAGAAAAAAAAACTTCAGAAATCTTATTTCTAAAACAATCTTGCCCTAAGCTCAGAAATTTGATGGTAACATTTTCCAGTGGGCCTCTATCAAGGTTGCATGGATTATATGCAGGGGTCATATTTCACAAAAGATTTGTATATGGAAAACTCTTTAAAAACCTTTGCCAGAAAATTTTAGTCTGAGACTTTTGAAATTTTGGTGTAGCATTTTCTAGTGATATCCTAACAAGATTGTTCAATGATTTACCTTGAGTCACTATTGGCACCAACATGGGGGTCATGTGATTTAAATAGATATATATATATAAATCTTTTTTAAAACTCTTCTTTTCTAAAATGATAAGGCCCAGAGGTCTGAAGTTTTGCATGAACAGTGCCAAAGAGACCTCTACCAAGACTTTTTAAACTTTTGCCCCAGGATCATTTTTGGCTCCACCCTTTAAAAATCTTGTCAGAAACTGTAAGCCTGAGACTTGAAATTTAAATGAAGCATTAGCTAATGAACCTTTTCCAAGACTTTTCAAATTTTGTCCATGTGGGTCATTATTGGCTTCACTCTTAAGAGTTCTTTAGATTTACATTGCCCAGTTGACCTCTAACAGGATTGTTCAAACTTTGCTCTTTATGTCAATTTTTTTTGCTCTTCACCCTGGGATGGTGGGGGGGAGGGGAGGGGGGTGGCGTGAGGGTGCAGTGTCAGATGTTTCAGATAAACTTATACAGACAAACTCTTTATTCTTGTCTGCAATCACATATAATATGTCTGAGAGTTTTGGACCACTTCAGATATTGTTCAAATTGTCCCACTTTGGTCATTATTGCTCCTCCCTGAAAAGGGGGTCACCTTTTTTAGTTCACTGGAGCATATACTCAGGATGAGCTGTTGAGATCACCCTGTGTCCATCATCCAAATTCTACTTCAAATGACATCTCCTCCAAAACCACAAGGCCAATTTCCAGCAAACTTTACATAAGTAATCCTTAAATTGCCTTTTTCTAAAATTGCTCAATCTGATCCACCTCATTGCACATTAGGGCTGCAAAAGTTAAGAATTGTAAAAAATTCAAACAACATCTCCTTCTGAACAACAAGGTCATTTTCCACCAAATTTCCTTACAAAACCCTCTATTAAAATCAATCAAAAGGTTCTACATCATTGCTCAAAATGGCCACCAGAGCTAAAATAGATTTACGCCTAACTTTAACATTGGCCATAACTTTGATATTAGAAGTGGATTTAATTCATACTTGGACACAACACCCATTTGGGCAAGACCTTCCCACTGACCTAATTTGTTTGACCTTGACCCCTGAATGACCTTCACCTTGGACATCCAATTGTCAGAAAACTTTAACATTTGCCATAACTTCCACATTAGTAAGTGGATTTACTTCATACTTGGACACAACACCCCTTAGGACAAGACTTTCCCACTGACCTATTTCTATTTGACCTTGACCCCTGAATGACTTTTACCTTGAAGATCCAGTTGTCCAAAAACTTTAAAAAGGTCATAACTCCCACATTAGTAAGTGGATTTACTTCATACTTGGACACAACACCCATTTGGACAAGACCTTCCCACTGACTTATTATGCCCCACCATCAAAGATGTCAAGATGTCGATGGCAAATGTTGGTCGGTCCATCGGTAGACACTTCGTTTCCGATCAGTAACTAGAGAACTCTTCGACCTAGGTCCACCAAACTTGGTATGCTGGTTGGTCATCACCAGTAGATGACACCTATTGATTTTGAGGTCATTAGGTCAAAGGTCAAGCTCACAGAGACTTTCATTCAAAAAACGGTTTCCGATCAATAACTAGAGAACGCTTTGACCTAGGTTCACCAAACTGGGTATGCTGGTTGGTCATCACCAGTAGATGACCCCTCATCACCAGTAGATGACCCCTACTGACTTTGAGGTCATTAGGTCAAAGGTCAAGATCACAGAGACTTTCATCCAAAAAACGGTTTCCGATCAATAACTAGAAAACGCTTTGACCTAGGTTCAGCAAACTTGGTATGCTGGTTGGTCATCTCCTTTAGATGACCCCAATTGATTTTGAGGTCATTAGGTCAAAGGTCAAGCTCACAGGGACCTTCATCCTAAAAACAGTTTCCGATCAATAACTAGAGAACGCTTTGACCTAGGTTCAGCAAACTTGGTATGCTGGTTGGTCATCACCAGTAGATAACCCCTATTGACTTTGAGGTCATTAGGTCAAAGGTCAAGATCACAGAGACTTGAATGACTGGTTCTCAGCTCAAAGGTCAAGGCACCACTTCGGGGGCATTGTCATCTTACAGTGACAGGTCTTGTTAGCTCAGCTTTTTGTATGCTGTTTTGTCTGTCCATAGTCCAGCATTGACATTAATCAACATCTTCTATACCGCAAGGTCAGTTGCACTTAAACTTTACAGAAATGATGCTTGTATGGTCCTCTTTCAAAGATATATAAAAAAAGGAACTCTGGTTGCAATGGCAACGGAGAGGAAAAACTTAAAAAATCTTTTTGTTTGAAACCACAAGGCCTAGAGCTTAGATATTAGGTTGTTAACATCACCTGGTGGACCTCTACCAAACTTATATAAATCAAGGCCCTGGAGTCAAATTTGGCCCCACCCCAGAGGTCACTTTATTTTACTTAGACTTAAATAGGAAAAACTTGAAAAATTTTCTTGTCAGAAACCATAAAGCCTAGAATTAAGATGTTTGGTGTGTATGATTGTCTACTGGACCTCTACCAAGTTTATACAAATCATGGCCCCTGGATCAGAATTGTCACCTCTCCAGGGTAACATGATCTTACATAGAATAAAATAGGAAAAAGTTTTAAAACATCTTCTTGTCAGAAACCTCAAGGCCTAGAGCTTAGATATTTGGTTGATAACATCATCTAGTCAACCTCTATCAAAGTTATATGGACCATGTTATGAGATAATAAACTATATGGTCAAATTTTACATTTATAAGTTTTTTTACTTTCATATATTAGACTGCTTCGAAATTACATTTGTTAACTTTTGATCACATTCTGCATTTATAATGGAATTCACAATGCATGTGTAACACTTCTATTACCAATTTCACATCATGGACATCATACCACGAAACATGCGATATAGCTGCAATGTTATTGCATATTCCATATCCATGTTTCAGTTACATTTGATGTTACTTAACTCACATTTTCAAAGACAGCACTTTATTGTGTCGCCCTTTCAAAGAAACGGCGATGCATAGGGATCGCTTTGTCCGTCAGTCAGTCACGAAAACTTAACGCTGGCTATAACTTTGCCATTTCTAAACATTATCTTATCAAACTTTCAAATTGTATTGCTTTTGACAACAGGGTCGGGATGATGCCAAAATCTTTAGGTCAAGGTCACATTTGACAGAGTTATGCCCCTTTTTGTACTTGGATTTTGTCATGAAAACTTAATGTTGGCAATAACTTTGCCATTTCTTAACATTTCGTCATCAAACTTTCAAATTATATTGCTTACGACAACAGGGTCGTGATGATGCCAAAATCTGTAGGTCAAGGTCACAATTGACAGAGTTATGCCCCTTTTTGTACTTGGATTTTGTCATGAAAACTTAACATTGGCTATAACTATGCCATTTCTTAATATTTCTTCATCAAACTTGCCAGTTGTAATACTTACAATTGTATCACTTAAGACAACACGATTTATCAAGGGCAGATAAACCTCAAATTCATTTTTGCAAATTTCTTGGTTAACCTTTTTCTTTATGTCCATGTCTCAAAAAGTGTCAGATATATTCCATTCAAACTTGGAATACTTGATCACCAGCAAAACCCTTGTAAAGATTGTTTTTACCCATGTCTCTAGGGTCACAGTTAGCCCCACCCCCAGGGATCACTTGATTTTGCTTATACTTATATATAGGAAAAACTTCTTAAGCCTAGAAATAAAATATTAACTGACATAAGATGGGTAATTACTCCCCCCCCCCCCCCTGCTGGTGTGCAGCATTGTCCAGTGGACCTCTACCAAGTTTGTTCAAATCATGGCTCCTGGGTCAAAAATGGCCCAGCCCCGGGGATCACATGTTTTACATAGAGTTATATAGGAAAAACTTTAAAAAATCTTCTTGTCAGAAACTGCAAGGCCTAGAGTTTAGATATTTGGTGTGCAGCATTGTCCAGTGGACCTCTACCAAGTTTGTTCAAATCATGGCTCCTGGGTCAAAAATGGCCCCCCCCAGGGGTCAAATGTTTTATATAGAGTTATATAGGAAAAACTTTAAAAAATCTTATTGTCAGAAACTGCAAGGCGTAGAGTTTAGATATTTGGTGTGCAGCATTGTCTAGTGGACCTCTATCAAGTTTGTTCAAATTTTGTCCCCTGGGTCAAAATTGGTTCTATTGATTTACATATAGTTATATAGGAAAAACATGAAAAATCATTTTTCTCCGAAACTAATAGGACTAGACCTTAGATATTTGGTGCAGAGTATTGTGTTGAGAACCTTTACCAGTATTGTTTATATGTTGGCCCGGCCCCGGGGGCCCTTAATATGTAAAAAAGGCAATCTTTAAAAATCTTCTTACTGGAAACCTCAATGCCTACAGCTTAGATATTTGGTATGCAGCATTGTCTAGTGGACCACTACCTAGTTTGTTTGAAAAATGTCACTGGGGTCACTTTCGGCCCCGCCCAAGGGGTCATAAGTTTTAAATAGCAGTATAGAAGAAAATCTTTAAAAATCTTCTTGTCTGAAACCACAAGGCCTAGAATTTTAAAATTTGGCATGAAGCAAGCTTTGTCAAGCTTTTTGAAATTATTAGATTAGGTTAAAGGTCATGGAGGCTAAAAATAGATTTATCTACTGTACCTCATAGAGCCTTCATTTATAGACCAATATCTTTGATATTCAGTATAGAGGTTCCTTGCATGGAGGTCTACCAATGGGTAGGGTATGAGGTCACTTGGTCAAGGTCAAGGTCACCATAGCTTATAATAGATATTTCTACTTTCTGTCATAGAGCCTTTATTTATTGACTGATATTTTACATATTTGGTTTGTAGGCACTTACATATTTTCAATTGAAAAATGAAATACTGCTTAGCAGCAAACCTACAGCCAAAGTACTCAGGTGAGCGTTCCAGGGCCATCATGGCCCTCTTGTTTTAATACATACAGTACGCTCAGCGTGGATTTTGAAAAACCCGCGAGACCCCACGGATGAGACTCATCGCTGACGAAATTTTGCACAAAATTTGTCGGCGAGACCCAGCGGACTGAAAATGTTCACCACCGCGTACATGAATCTGTGGCCGCAAGCGTTTCCCCCGCGGAACGCAGCGGTAAATCGCGGGGGAATGCAGTGGTCAATCACCGCGGATCGGGGTGAAAACCGTTGCTTTTTACGATTAATTATTAAAACTTTACTACTTAAAATATGTAAAATTTGATTTTGTAATAAAAAAAATTTATGTAGATACAATGTTTTTGTTGTTTGTACATCTTGTTGTTCTCTCGTTATTGAATTACCATGAACAAAATTACTCTAAATCGCGGCAAATCATTGTCATATTAAATTCGAAAATAGAGTAGATATCGATATGCAAGTTCATGTTGTGAAAACAGTTTAAGTCAAATACTCAATAACCTCGGTGTACGGCATTTACAAAAAAGTAACAAGAGACAACAATGAAAACGTCAACTTTTGTTTCTTACACCATGAAAACTTAATCCCTGTCAATATCGCCTTACAAAACTAGGTGTTACTATTTAAAGATTTTCCGAAAAGGAGAATTGAAAGTAGAGAGCAAGCATCCAAAAGCATGCAGCATTACTAGATCATTAATGTGGAAAAGGCGGTAAAATACTGGGATTTTTTTATGGAAAATTACTCAGGCTTGCTGTCAAAGGTTAGCTCTTGAATTACAACCAATAAAAATAGGGGTCCCCCCCCCCCTCCAAAAAAATTGTTTTTTCATTCTTTTAAGTTTTTTGCTATGGCAATAAAATTTGGATCATTTGTACAGTTTTTCAAGATGATTTTAGAAAAATTATTCCTTGACCTATATTTTTGACCTACTGACCTACTTTTTTGTTTTTTAGCTACAGCAATGAAATTTGGACCATGTGCACAGTTTTTCGTTTTGATTTCAAAAATGTTATCGCATGACCTATATTTTTGACCTACTGACCTAGTTTTTGTTTTAAAGCTATGACAATGAATTTGGACTGTGTGAACAGTATTTTGTTCCGATTTCAAAAACGTCATATCATGACCTATATTTTTGACCTACTGACCTACTTTTTTGTTTTAAAGCTACGGCAATGAAATTTGGACTGTGTGTACAGCTTTTCGTTCTGATTTCTAAAATGTCGTCTCATGACCAATATTTTGACCTACTGACCTACTTTCTGCTTTTGGAGCTATGGCAATGAAATTGCATTGGTCCATTGCTGTGATATGCATCATTACATTCATAAAAATTTCTTTCATCTTTGAACCCAGGTGAGCGCTTTAGGGCCATTGGCCCTCTTGTTTGTGTATATGTACACCTGGCCGATAACCTTGTCAATAGCCTAATTTGAAACTCTTTAAAGTTAGGTTTTCAATATCTTTAGTAAATTATTTCCAAATTCTAGATGTGACAGGATAAATAGAATGATAGGTTAGTGTCTTAATTGAGAAAGTTGGCTTGGCTGTGGAATTTAGGCTCTATATATATATGTAGCAGTTATACTCAGATAAATGCTTTAGAGTTCATGGCCTACTTGTTTTTAGCATCATTACCGACTTGTTCTTGTTGTAGAAGTAGAAGTAAAAAGAACTTAACAACAATGACATTATGCCTACATCTTTTGTTTTTCCTGTTTCAGCCAGAAAAAGCTATTGAGGTTTATGAATCAGCATTGAAGAAAAATCCAAAGGATGTAACGCTAGCGAGTAAGATCGGACAGGCTTTGGTGAAAACGCACAACTATATAAAGGTAGTGGTTGTAGTGATAAGTAGTAATTTTGTAGGAATTAAACTTGTAAAGTTTCATCAAGAAACAACAGTAAAAAGCATTGTGATAAAAACAGGAGTGCAGTTATGTATGAAAGCATAAAGTGTTTGTTTTCATGATGTGATATTTCTGTTCAATGAGTCAACACTGATTATTATTATACCCCCACCACAAAATGTGGTGGGGGCTATAATGGATTCGCTTTGTCGCGTCCGTCGGTCCGTCCGTCCGTCTCCATTATTGTGTCAGCTCTATAAATCCTATACCAATTGAAGGATTTTCTTCAAACTTGGCTGAAATGTTCACCTCAAAAAGGAGATGTGCAGAACCCATGTTGCCCATGTGTCAGCTCAAGGTCAAGGTCACAATTGAAGGTCAAATATCAAACAATCAAATATTAGACATTATGTCGTGTCCGCTCTGTAGGTCCTACACTAATTGAAAGATTTTCTTTAATCTTGGCTCAAATGTTCCCCTCAACAAGGGAATGTGCAGAACCCATGTTACCCTTTTGCCAGCTTAAGGTCAAGGTCACACTTGAAGGTCAGAAATTGACTTAGAAAATATTCTTAAATTTTAACATGTATTTGAATATTTCTGAAACTAGAAAACGTATTTGCTTGAAACTTAAAATATATATGAAGTGTCACAATTAGGATATGCAGGTCAAGTTTCATAACTCTGTATTCCATTTTCACAAAGTTTTGCCCCTTTTTAAGTCTTCAAATTTACATACAATCAAATATTAGACAATATGTTGTGTCCCATCTATAAATCCTATACAAATGGAAGGATTTTCTTCAAACTTGACTCAAATGTTCACCCCAACTGGGCAATGTGCAGAACCCATCTTACCCTTGTGCCAGCTTAAGGTCAAGGCCACACTTGAAGGTCAAAAATTGACTTAGAAAATGTTCTGAAATTTTAACATGTACTTGAATATTTCTAAAACTAGAACAGATAATCATTTGAAACTTCAAATATATAAGTAAGATATGCAGGTCAAGTTTCATAACTAAAAAAAGTGGGGGGGGGGATAACTTTGTATAATTGTATTTTGACAAAGTTAAGTCCATTTTATGTCTTTAAATTTATTTACTATAATATTTCTTAAACCAGAACAGATATTTACCTGAAACTTAAAATTTATATGAATGGTTACAAGCAAGCTCAGATGACGAAAATTCTACAATTCCATTGAATTATGACACAAGTTATGCCCCTTTTAGGCTTAGAAAATGTTCTGATATAACCATTAATACTTAAATGTTTCTGAAACTAGAACAGATATTCACGAAAATGAAAGGTTATTTGTAACTGTTTCGAACATGATTTGACAATATATATTTTTACTATTACCTGTACAATTTGTTTGTTTTTTTCACCAGAGATAATTTCTTTTTATGTATATGTATTTGTGCCACTAAAGTTATTCCTTTAACCACCTTTCCATGTCGTCTTCTGTCAAGGACATTTGTGGGGGTATGAATCGCATTCAGGGATAGTTCTAGTTCTCTGCTGAAATGGGAAGGATATTGTTTTGGTGGTTTATGCCCATCCTTCCTGCTGTCGGTCCGTCCATCTTCATTTGTTGTCTATCCAGAGTCATAACTCCTAATTATTTGCATGGATTTAGTAGTAACTTGGTGGGATTATAAATAAAAATAGGGATCGATGCATGTCAGTTGCTTTTCTTATTTACAATCTTTTTTAGCTCACCTGAGCACAAGCTTTTCTGATCAGTCTTTGTCCGTCGTCCGTCATCAACTTTTCATTCAAACGACATCTCCTCTGAAACCAAAGGGCCAAATTAAATGAAACTTGCCTGGGATGTTCCTTGCATGAAGCTCTACCAAGATTGTTCAAATGGTTCTGGTCCATTGCATTTCTGGTTCACTGGAGCTAAAATTAGATTTTAAAAGTTGGATCTTTAAAAATCTTTTTCTCCGAAACCTCAAGGCCTGGAGCTTAGA
The DNA here is from genome assembly GCA_012932295.1 of Cyclina sinensis. Lineage (NCBI taxonomy): Eukaryota > Metazoa > Mollusca > Bivalvia > Venerida > Veneridae > Cyclina > Cyclina sinensis. The sequence continues at coordinate 19,037,395 of JAAONU010000002.1, forward strand.
TATTTGGTATGAAGCATCATCTAGTGGACCTCTATTAGGTTTGTTCAAATTATGACTGTGGAAAAACTGGACCCACCCCAGGGTCAGTTGATTTTACATAGATTTATATAGGGAAAACTTAAAAATCTTCTTGTCAGAAACCACAAGCTCTAGATATTTGGTGTGCAGCATTGTCCAGTGGACCTTTACCAAGTTTGTTCAAATCATGGCTCCTGGGTCAAAAATGGCCCCGCCCCAGGGGTCACATGTTTTACAAACAGTTATATAGGAAAAACTTTAAAAAATCTAAAATTCTTGTCAGAAACTGCAAGGCCTAGAGTTTAGATATTTGGTGTGCAGCATTGTCCAGTGGACCTTTACCAAGTTTGTTCAAATCATGGCTCCTTGTTCAAAAATGGCCCTGCCCCGGGGGTCACATGTTTAACATAGATTTATATAAGGAAAACTTTAAAAAATCTTCTTGTCAGAAACTGCAAGGCATAGAGTTTAGATATTTGGTGTGTAGCATTGGCCAGTGGACCTCTACTAAGTTTGTTCAAATCATAGCCACTGGGTCAAAATAGGCCCTGCCCCAGGGGTCACATGTTTTACATAGAGTTATATAGGAAAAAGTTTTTAAAATCTTCACATCAGAAACCAAAAGGCATAGAGCTTAGGTATTTTGTATGTAGCATTGTCAAGGGAACCTCTACCAAGTTTGTTCAAATCATGGTCCCTGGGTCAAAAATGGCCCTGCCCCAGTGGTCACATGTTTTACATGAAGTTATACAAGAAAAACTTTAAAAATCTTCTTTTCAGATACCACAAGGCCTAGAGTAAAGATATTTGGTGTACAGCATTCTCTACTATACCTCCACCAAGTTTGTTCAAATCATAGCCCCTGGGTCAAAAAAGGCCCCGCCCCAGGGGTCACATGTTTTACATAGAGTTATATAGGAAAAACTTTAAAAAATCTTCTTGTCAGAAACCGCAAGGCCTAGAGTCTAGATATTTGGTGTGTAGCATTGTCTACTGGACCTCTACCAATTTTGTTCAAATCATGACCCTGAAACACCAAGGGCTATACCTTCAATTGTTCGTTGTTATGTCTCCCACCAACCCCGCCCTTCTGATGGAGACATATTGTTTTTGCCTTGTCCATGGGTGTTTGTTTGTCTGTCTGTCTTTCACACTTCGTTTCCTTTCAATAACTTGAGTACCAGTTGACCCAAAGCCTTCAAACTTCACAGGGTTATTGCCCTTATTGAGTACAAAAAATCCCTTTTGTGTTTTGGGTCAGTAGGTCAAAGGTCAAGGTCAGAGGGACCTGCAGATTGGAAACCGTTTCCACTCAATAACAGGATTACCATTTAACCCAGAGCCTCCAAACTTCATAGGATGATTGCTTTTACTAAGTAGAAGAACCATATTGTTTTTTGGGCTAGTATGTCAAAGGTCAGTGTCACAAGGACCTGTAGAGTGAAAACTATTTTTGCAGAGTAACTGTAGTACCATTACACCCAGAGCCTTCAAACTTTATAAGATAATTGTTTTAGGAGAACCTTTTTGTTTTTAGGCTCCATAGGTCAAAGGTTAAGTTCACAGGGACCTGTAGAGTGAAAACTGTTTCAGCTTAGTAACTGGAGTACCATTTTACTCAGAGCCTTCAAACTTCATAGGATGATTTTCTTTACTCAGTAAAAGAACCCAATCATTTTTGGGGTCAGTAGGTCAAAAGTCAAGGTCACAGGGGTCTGTAGAGTGAAAACTAATTCTTCTCAGTAACTGGAGTATCATTACACCCAGAACCTTCAGGGTAATTATATATATAGGGTAATTATATTAAAAGAACCCTATTGTTTTTGGGGTCTGTAGGTCAAAGGTCAAAGTCACTGGGACCTGTAGAGTAAAACTGTTTCTGCTAAAACATTTGAGTACCATTACACCCAGACTTCAAACTTATTGCAAACTTAATCAAACTTGCACCCATAAAAACCAATAACGATATTTGTAACATGAGCAATGAGACTCAGGTGAGTTATTTAGGGCCATCATGGCACTCTTGTTTTACAAATGCAGTCAGTATGTCTGTCTGGAGCTTTACCTCAGTAAACAATAGACGGAATTTAATGACAGATACTTAACATCAGTATTGAACGGTTCAGAGTTTAGTAACAGAGTTACAGCCCTTTGATTTACTATACAGTATATAAGGTAAATATATGGCCCAAAGGTCTAAATTGGCCTCACCCAATTTGCAAAATGATTTAGCTTGGGTTTATATAGGGTAATTTTCAAGAAACTTTGTGTCTGAAACTTCTATGCCTTGGGGTTTGATATTTCCAGGTTCACCTGGAGCTGCTCTAACAGGATTATTCAAATTCCGCCTCTGGTGTCATTAATTGCTCTGCTTGATTTAATAAATACTTATTTAGGGAGAACTTTGAAAATCTTCGCCTATGAAACCACAAGGGCTAGGTCTTAGATATTTTGCGTGGATTTTCTAGAGGTCCTCTACCAAGAATCTTCAAATTGATCAAATTGATCACATGATTTTTTTTAAGACTTGCATAAGAAAAAATCTTCAAAAAACCTTCTGGTCAATAATTACAAGGCCTAATGTTCAGATATTTGATGTGTAAGTAGTAAGTAGTAAGATGGCCTAGTAGACCTCTAAAATTTTGTTCAAATCTTGGTCCTGGGGTCAAAATTGGCACTGCCCCTGGGGTCACTAAGGCATAAAATAGACTGTTTTGACTTTTCCTCATAGAGCCTTTATTTATCGACCAATAACTTAAATATTTTGTATATATGCACCTTGAATGAACTGCCATACACTTGGGTCAATGTCAGCAAGGCTTTAAATAGATTTTTGTACTTTTCCCTGTAGAGTCTTCATTTATTGACTGTTATTAGGCTAGACTTTTTCAAAGAAAAATTCAAGTTATTGCTACAGTCATGGTGTGGTTGCCGTTGCCATTCCCGTCTGTAAAACTTAAACATTGATCATAATTTTTTTATTAGCTCACCTGCGCCATAGGCTCATGGTGAGCTATTAGGATCAATCAATGTCCGTTGTCCATCGGACATCCACACTTAGTTTGTTAACACTCTAGTGGTCACATTTTTGCCTCAATTGTCATGTAACTTTGGGTGTTTGTCCCAGTAAATTACTCACACAAGTTTGAACATGGGTTATATTGCTCAAACCAGTCTTGCTTCATGGCACATAAGAGCTGCAAAAGCTAAAAATAGAAAAAAATTCAAACAACATCTCCATTAAAAGTGTAAGGTGATTTTCCTCTCAATTTTAGAGAAATGGTACTTGCATAGCTTTCTATTAAAAATTGCTCAGATTGTTTTGCTCCATTGCACAAAATGGCTACCATCATCAATTTATTGACCTCAAATGATATCTCCTCACAAGCTGCTAGCTCAAAAATGCCTCTGCCCCTTTGGGTTTATTTGTATAAAATATGGGATCTTTGAAAATCTTCAATTAGAAAATGTAATATTGCGTCTGATGTTTGCTTATCACGTAGACCCACAAGAACTTAGGTGAGTGATCTAGGGCCAGCATAGTCCTCTTGTTTGCATGGAGCATCAGCTAGAGGTCCTCTACTGAGATTGTTCAAATATGCCTCTTGGGTCATTAACAGCTCTTGTTAATTTGATTTCATGTAGTATCAAGAAGGAATCCTCGTTAACTGTGTTTTTTTTAATATTATATAGTATCAAGGGAGAATACTCTGTTAGACTTTTTCATATTAAAGGGCAACAATCTAATTACTCTTAGTGGAAAATTTAGTTTTGTGTGTATGGCTGAGAAATGTCAAATGTCAATGAAATAAATTTGCATTTAGTGGAGATTTAACAGCCCTGCCCTGGGGTTGATTTTACATAGGGTTATATATGGAAGACTTTAAAAATCTTCTTGTCTGAAATCACAAGGCCTAGAACTTAGATATTTTGCATGGAGGATCAGCTAGAGGTCCTCTACCAAGTATGTTCAAATTATGTCCTATGGGTCAAAATTTGTGTAAAATATTGAATCTTTGAAAATCTTTTGAGATATTTAAAATTTTAGACATAAGATTTTTTGCATGGAGCATCAGCTAAAGGTCCTCTTCCAAATTTGTTCAAATTATGCCCCTTGGGTTATAATTGGTCCTAGCACAGAGGTCAGTTAATTATCCCCCCGCTAACTCCAAAAGTACTTGAGTGATTCTCTTCAAACTTCATACACTGAAAGTGCACATTAGGAGAAAGTGCATTTTTTTAAGAATAATAACTCTACCTTGCCTACTTTAAGAGTTATTCCCTTTATCAGATTTACTTAAAAGGTTTTGTCCAGAGCATTACTCCAAAAGTACTTGAGCGATTTTCTTCAAACTTCATACACTGACAGAGCACATTGGAAGGAGGTGCAGTATGCAAGAACAATAACTCCAACTTGCCTTCTTTTAGAGTTATTCCACTTTATCAGATTTACTTAAAAGGTTTTGTCCAGAGCATTACTCCAAAATTACTTGATGGATTTTCTTCAAACTTAATACACTGACATAGCACATTGGTAGGAAGTAACTCTTCCTTAGATATTTTTGGAGGGATTTTCTTCATACTGCATACGTTAGATTTTGAAAGTACAACTTTCAGGTAACTTCTTCCCGGCCGGGGGGGATTAACCATTTGTAACAAGGCTCTTGTTTTGCATAGACTAATATAGGAAAAACTAAACAATCATTCTGTCTGAAACCACAAAGGCAAGGGCTAAGTTTTTTGCATGGATCATCAGCTAAAGGTCCGGTCCCAAGATTGTTCAAATTCACACAAATTGTGCCCCTGGGGTCATTAATGGACCTGCCACGAGGTCACTTGATTCTACATAGGCTTATATAGGGAAGACTTTAAAAATCTTCTTGTCTGAAACCACAAGGCCTAGATCTTTGACATTTAAAGTCAGCTAGAGGTCCTATACCAAGTTTATTCAAATAATGTCCTTGGGGTCAAAATTTGCCCCACCATGGGGTCCTATTTTATGTAGAATATTGAATCTTTAAAACTTTTCTTATGAGATACAGTAAATTTTAGACCTAAGATTTTTTGCATGGAGCATCATCTGGAGGTCCTCTACTCAGATTGTTCAAATAATGCCCATTGGATCATTGATAGCCCTGCCACAGTGGTCATTTAATTTTACATAGGCTTATATATGGAAAACTTGATAAAAAAATCTTTTCGGACACCATAAGGCCTAGAACTTAGATATTTTGCACTAAGCACAAGCTAAAGGTCCTCTGCCAAGTGCCCATGGGGTCAATTATTGGCCCGCCCTGGGAGTCACTTGATTTTACATAGGCTTATATAGGGAAGTCTTAAAAAATCTTCTTCTCTGAAACCACAAAGCCTTTGATATTTTGCACGGAGCATCAGTTTGAGGTCCTGTACCAAGTTTGCTCAAATTATGTCCCCGGAGTGAAAATTAGCCATACTCTGGGGCCTCTTGATTTTATTTGGTATTAATTCAGTGAATTCGCTTGTTCATTTCTTTTATCACAGGCAATCAACTACTATGAGGCAGCCCTGAGATCAGGAGGACAGAGCTTTCTGAGGTAATTTCTTGCGGGAAAATGGTAGAAGTGCTGTATATGGGCATAATGTTTGAAATCATATAACTAAACCTACATTTAAATCATACATATATTATTTAATCGCATGCATTTCTTAATACTGCCCATACAGAGTCATGTTTCAAATATGGTAATTTGATATAAATGATCTTGGGAAAAAGAAATTACCAAAATGTGTATGTTTTACCTTTTTAATCTCCTTTGCTTTCTGTCATCACATTATGTGCAGATTTAAACAAATTAATAAAGCATTGATGTTATGGACAGGTATGACTTAGCAGAATTGTTACTGAAGCTGAGACAGTATGACAAGGCTGAGAAGGTCCTCAAGGTGGCCCTGGAGGAGGAACAAAGTAAGCATATCATATTGCTGTAACCATTATCAGTGTTTTAGAAATGAACCCTAGTTATGTAAGATTTGTAGGAGAGTTTGAAGGAGCTGTAAGTCATTATACCACCACCAAACATAGTTTTTTTTTGGTGTGGGGGGCGGGCTATATAGGAATCACTTTGTCCCATCCAGATTTTTATGCCCCTACTCTGGGTGTGCATTTAGATTTGCCCTTTTCCGTCCTTCCGTCCGTCCCAAAAGTTGTGTCGCCTGTAGCTCCAAAAGCACTGGAGCTAAAGTCAAGAAACTTTACAGGAATGTTGATCAACATGTGAAGTTGTGCACCTGGGGTTTCCCGTATAGATTTATTTGGAACTGTTATGGCCCCTTACTTAGTCAAAAATAGTAATTTTCAACTTGTGTCGCCTGTACCTGCAAAAGCGCTGCAGCTACAGTCAAGAAACTTTACAGGAATGTTGATCAGCATGTAAAGTTGTACACCTGGGGTTTCCCGTATAGATTTATTGGGAATTGTTAGGGTTATGGCCCCTTACATATTCAAAATTTGCAATTTTCAACTTAAGTTGCCTGTACCTGCAAAAGCACTGCAGCTACAGTCAAGAAACTTTACAGGAATGTTGATCAGCATGTAAAGTTGTGTACCTGGGGTTTCACGTATAGATTTATTCAGAATTGTTAGAGTTATGGCCCCTTACATACTCAAAATTTGCAGTTTTCAACTTGTGTGGCCTGTACCTGCAAAAGCGCAGGAGCTAGAGTCACCAAGTTCTAACCAGGGTTGACATACTGTGTCTGACTGAAGCAAATGTCTATTAGAATTAAGTACAGTACCATCAGCGTGTTAGGTGGAGCTTGACATGTTTGCCTATGTCATGGGAAGACAACTGCCATGGTTGTTCTACACACGAGATAAGTTGCCAGTGACAACTTCCAGTGTTTCACATCAACCTCATATGGAACAAGTGTCAGTTACCATCTCATCAGACCTCTGTCCAAGGTCATTCTGTCTTCTCTATAGATCTCCATCCTCGAACATAACAGCTTATTAATGATCTAACACATATTGCAGACCAAATTTCTCCAGATGTACTGCTTGGAGATTTCAACTTAGCTTTTAATTCTAAAATTATACAAGACTGTCACAGAAATGAAATAACTATTCCCAGTGTGTGCAGCTCCCAACTCACAGAGGTGGTTCTACACTTGACCTTGTCTACATACAGAAGAATAATCTACAACCCAGATTATCCTGCCTGTCAACCTACTTCTCAGACCACAGCATTGTTGCCCTACAGTTTGATACCTAAAAAATTTTCCTTCTTCTTAGTGAGTTTAACGCTGTTCCAATGGTCACATTGCAGACCCAGTTTGATTGAGCATGTTCATGGACAGTAATGGAAAATGCAAGTTACCGTCCATGCCCGTTAGCACCAGCTTAAGCAGAATTCAACATTTAAGTATGGAAATGGTGAAATTTTGTTCCAACAATTGCTTAAAATTGTTTGCTATTTAGATGACAATGGACATTTTATAAACAGCCTGACTTACAGAACATAGGAACTTAGTACAAATTAGAGATGAAAACACCTGTTTACCATCTGCAAACTCCAAGAATGTCCAACTATGCATACAGAATTGTGAAGGATAATATTCATCCATTGGTCACAGTGTTTCTTATAGTTGTCATTTTTGTTAAACCAATCTTATTAATGATTCAGCGTGTATGACTATCTCGTGGCCATAATTATTGCTAGCTATATGAGTAGCTAGGTTGAGTGGGGGCATCTGTGTCCTATGGACACATTTCTAGATTTTTCTAGAATATCTGAAACCAGTATAGTTTTATATTGCAACTTAAAATACATTTGGAAGATCACAATGCAACTCCAGATGCAAAGTTTGATAACTAAAGTTGTATTTTAACTTGATTATGCCCCCTTTTCACTTAGAAAATGTCCCAAAATTAACATTTTTCCTGAATATCTGTGGAACAAGTGTAGTAATTAACTTGAAAATTAAAAGGTATATGAAAGGTCACAATGCAACTCTTAAATGCCAAGTTTGATAACTCTGACTTGTACTTTGATGCAATCATTGGTCTTTTTCACTTTACATTTTCTTGAATATCTCTGAAACCAGTACTTATATTAACTTAAAATATATATGAAAGATCACAGTGCAACTTCATGTCTCAAGTTTGATAACTTGAGTTGTATTTTGATTTGATTATGCCCCTTCTTCACTTATAAAATTTTCCCATGATTTACATCTTTTCCAGAACATCTGTGGAATTAGTATAGTTATTAACTTGAAACTGAAAACATATATGGGGAAAAAGAGGCAGTATGCAATTGCCAAGTTTGATAACTCTGACTTATACTTTGATGAAATTATGCCTCCTTTTCATTTTCCATCTGTTCCGGCTTATAAGGCGTACTCATAAGATGCATCCCTAAATAAAAATCTGCACTTTTTGCACTGACCCTCTTATAACACGTGGTATGAAACTAAGAAGATTCAGGACATCGTTATTGGATTAAATAAGCATAATTTATACAAATTATGGCCATATCTGCCCTCTCATGCAGCGTCTGCAATGATTCCAAATGCAAATTGGTTGTTTTTTAAGATTTTCAAGTATGACTTTGCAACCGTTGTTGTTATACCCCGGAAACGAAGTTTGGGGAGGTATATAGGAGTCACCTGGTGGTTGGTCAGTCGGTCTGGCAAGCAGGCAGTGGGTCGGTCTGTTGCAATTTACTTGTCGGGAGTATAACTTGAAAACTAATGGTTTGAATTCAATGCAACTTCATACAACAGTCAAGCACAATGAGAGGAAGTGCAATGTTCAAGAATCATAATATCATCTTCACTATTTGCAGAGTTATTGCCCTTTGTTGGTTTTCCTCGTCAGGAGCATACCTTGAAAAGTAATGGTTGGAATTCAGTGCAGCTTCATAGAGTGGTCAAGCACAATTACAGGAAGTGCATTGTACAAGAGCTATAACTTTATCTTCAGTATTTGCAGAGTTACTGCACTTTTTTGGTTTTACTTGTCCGGAGCATAACTTGAAAAGTAATGGTTGGAATTTAATGCAACTTAATACAATGGTAAAGCACAACGAGAGGAAGTGCAATGTATAAAAGCCGTAATTCTGTCTTCACTATTTGCACAGTTATTGCCCTTTGTTGGTTTTCCTTGTCCAGAGCATAACTTGAAAAGTAATGGTTGGAATTCAGTGCAACTTCATACAATCAAGCACAATGACAGGAAATGCAATGTACAAGAACCACAACTATCTTTAATTGCCCACAGCCATAACTCTATATCAATTCTTTTACAATGTATTCTGTTACTAATAACTTCCTCAGTTCCGAAGCAGTCTTGCGGGGGTATTAATCACATTTAGTGATAATTCTAGTTATATTTACACTAGCTGGCAGTGAATGATGGTCAGCAGAAAAGTTTTGGGTTCTGCAGAGATTCTTCTTCTTTTAGAATGTGCTTGTAAGATGCACCGCTACTTTAAATTCGAATTTTGAGAACAAAATGTGTGTCTTAGAAGTGAGTGCAGCGACTGCCCTATGGGAGAGTCGGGCAATAACTTCGCCCTTAGTCATTACACTTTACCCTATCCAGCAGAAAAGCGAAGTTCTAGTCGCCCTGAATTTGAAAAAAGTATATATAAATACCCACGTCGGTCTTGGTAAACCGCGAGGTAAAACTGTGTAAACGCAATACAACAAGTGTCATCGACTGACCGCCACGCTCAGAGAAATGGGTGTCCATGACAACTAGTCCTTCTTTCTGTATGTAATGCCCAACAAAAGCTGTTAGGCTCCGATTTGTGCTAAAACTATGAAAAGTTCGAGCAAAAAATATACATGTGGTGAAAGAGTTGAATTTTCTGCTTCTGATGATGTATGTTTCAAATAAGTTTGTTGAAAAATATGTCTGTAATAGCAGATAAGAAATTTACAGATTTAACATGCTAAAATCCATTACTGGAACCACTGTATGTGAACCCTGTATTGTGAATTGAGATTACGGGCGTTAAATCTACCCTAATTTTTAAGCGTCAAGGCCAGTTACAAGCATGAAACTAGTTTATCATGTACAGCTTTCATAACTGTTAACTGACAGTTTAAAATAGAGCACTGATTTCATCACTGAAGTGGCATTATTGAGACTACATGACAACATGATCACTCGTTCACAGTTTAATGCCGCTACATAGGCTCTTTATCACCGACTAATTGGTTGATTGTGTACAGATCCATTTGATTGCGGACGTTGATATGGCGGTACATTATAATTATATAGAATGTAGAAAAATTAAAAAGTTGAGCAAACATTGTTGGCAGAGGGATGTAAACTTGGTAAGATGGTGGTGGTGAGGTAGCCCAATGGACACTTTCTGAACCTGTAGTTGATACAAATTTAAATAATATGGTAAAGAAAACTGACTTGTCGCACCTCATCAAGTCAAAAACTGAGATTTATTATGATTAAAACTATAAAGGTCAAACTCAGATATTTACAGATGTGTCCAAGGACCCAGATTCTGGCAAAGTAGCCACTGCTGTTGTAATTCCATCTAATAAGGTAAATATAAAAGAAAGGTTACCAAACAATACATCAATTTACACAGCAGAAATAATTGGCATTAAAAAAGCATTGAGTTGAGTTATACAAAACAAACCTGGAAAAACTGCAATATTCTCTGATTCACTTTCTTCTCTGGTCTCGATTCAGTCCAACCATAGCCAATCAAAACCAGAGATTCTGTCGTCTATAAATGTTAAGTATAATCAATGTCTAAACTTAGACCAACAAGTTACCATAATTTGGTGCCCAGCTCTTATAGGAAATGAGAGGGCAGATGGAGGGCCTTATACATCCTACATTCACCAACTGAGATATATTCAATAATAAAGAAACATGTACTAAATAAATGGAAAACTGATCTTGCAAATAAATCTTTTAAGAATACCCACAAAAGGACCTCAGTTGGGCTCAGCCCCCCTATTTCATATTCCTGCAATTTCAGGATTGACAGATGTATTTCAAGGCTGAGACAGGGTACAAATTTGCTGCCTGCTAGTGCAGGTCAGTATATTATGGGAGTTGACCTAATTTGTACCCAGTGTAATGTGGGATATAATACAGAACATTTCTTGCTTCACTGTGGTGCTTCAAATACATATAGAAATACATTCTTCAAGGGACTACAAAATTTAAATGTGGTCCCAAGTATTGTAAACATTCTATTCCCCCCTAAAATAAAAAGAGATTCAGTCTTTTAACTTTTAGAAGATTTTTAGCTCACCTAAGCACAAAGTGCTCAAGGGTGAGCTATTGGGATCATTGATTGTCCAGCTTCCAGCGTCGTGTGTCATCAAAAATTTGACTTAAATGACTTCTCCTCCTATACTGCTAAGCCAACTTTGACGAAACATGCCTGGGATATTCCTTGCATGAAGCTCTACCAAAGTTGTTCAAAGAATTTTAATTCCATGAAGAACTCTGGTTGCTATGGCATCAGAAAGGAAAAACTTTGAAAATCTTCTTGTCTGAAACCACAAGGCTCTGAGCCTTAAGATTTGGTATGTAGCATTGTCTAGTGGACCTCTATCAAGTTTGTTCAAATTATATCCCTGGGGTCAAATTTGGCCCTGCTCCGGGGGTCAGTTGATTTTACATAGGCTTATGGAGGGTAAACTTTTCAAATTATGCCCCTGGGGTAAAATTTGGCCCAGCTCTGCAATTATGAGACGATGTGCAGAGCACAATTATTGGCTTGCTACCCCCAAGGTCAAGGTCACACTTAAAGGTTAAGTGTTAAAAGTCTACATTTCGTGTCTGCTCCATAACTTTTAAACCGCTGAAAAATTTTTGAAATAACTTGGCACAAGTGATCACCATTATGAGACGATGTGCAGAGCGCAATAATTGGGTTGCTACCCATAAGGTCAAGGTCACAGTTAAAGGTCAAATATCCACATTTTACGTGTGCTCTATAACTTACTAACTTGGCTTACGAAAAGTTTTTAGCTCACCTGAGCACAAAGTGCTCAGGGTGAGCTTTTCTGATCAGTCTTTGTCCGTCGTCTGTCCGTCCGTCGTCAACTTTTCATTCAAAGGACATCTCTTCTGAAACCAAAGGGCCAAATTGAATGAAACTTGCCTGGGATGTTCCTTGCATGAAGCTCTACCAAGATTGTTTAAATGGTTGAGAACCTTTACCAGTATTGTTTATATGTTGGCCCCGGGGTCAAAATTGGCCCCGCCCCGGGGGCCCTTACTATGTAAAAAAGGCAATCTTTAAAAATCTACTTACTGGAAACCTCAATGCCTACAGCTTAGATATTTGGTATGCAGCATTGACTAGTGGACCTCTACCTAGTTTGTTTGAAAAATGTCCCTTGGGTCACTATTGGCCCCACCCGAGGGGTCACAAGTTTGATATAGCAGTATAGAAGAAAATCTTTAAAAATCTTCTTGTCTGAAACCACAAGTCCTAGAATTTCAAAATTTGGCATGAAGCAAGCTTTATCAAGCTTTTTGAAATTATTAGAATAGGTTAAAGGTCACGGAGGCTAAAAATAAATTTATCTACTGTACCTCATAGAGCCTTCATTTATAGACCACTATCTTTGATATTCAGTATATAGGTTCCTTGCATGAACGTCTACCCATGGGTCACTGGGTCAAGGTCAAGGTCACCATAGCTTATAATAGATATTTCTACTTTCTGTCATAGAGCCTTTATTTATTGACTGATATTCTACATATTTGGTTTGTAGGCACTTACATATTTTCAATTAAAAAATGAAATACTGCTTAACAGCAAACCTACAGCCAAAGTACTCAGGTGAGCGATCCAGGGCCATCATGGCCCTCTTGTTAGTCTACATTTTCACTATCCTTCGTAATTTTAAAGTTTGTTAACTGTCCAGGTAACTGTGTCAAGTGCCAAGGGATAGATGTGCGACACTTCCAGATTCGTACGTGACAGGTGCGGGCGACCTAGTGCATAAAATATGGATTTTAATTTGCTAAAAAAACATCTTATAAGATGGAAATTACCAGTGGAATTTTGTAAAACTGTCTTAGTTAGATATATATTTTTCTCTGATATAAATATTTCGGGGTAAAAAAATTTGTGTCCAGTGACCTTTAAGATTTTGCATGCAATTTACTATCTTAGAATCCAGCAGTGCTTATTGATTTAATACTTCACTAATGTCTTTCAGGAAATTTATACAGATAAGTTAGATAAGACATCAGACCTCCATGTAAGAGTACTCTTGGCTGAATATATTGTTAATTGTTGCCCCTTTTCGATTTAGAAATTTGGGGTTAAGTTTTGTGTGCAAAAATAAAAGAAGTAGCATATGATTCAGTATGATGCATAATATCACAAAAGTTTATTTTTATACCCCTTCCAAACATAGTTTGAGTGAGGAGGAGGGGGGTGCTATATAAGGATCACTTTGTCCCATCCCGTCCAGACTGTTTTTCTTTAATATCTTTTAAACCAGTATAGGTATTAATTTTAAACTTGAAATCTATATGACGGGTCACAAGAATGCTTAGTAGGCCAATTTTCATAACTCTTCGTTGCATTTTTAGCTCACCTGAGCACAAAGTGCTCAGGGCGAGCTTTTCTGATCAGTCTTTGTCCTTCGTCCGTCTGTCCATCCGTCCGTCGTCAACTTCTCATTCAAATGACATCTCCTCTGAAACCATCCGTCCGTTAACAATTGGTTTGTTAACACTCTAGTCGTCACATTTTTGCCTCAATTGTCATGAAACTTGGTCAGGATGTTTGTCTCATTAATATCTCGGACGAGTTTGAACATGGGTTATCAGGGTTGGAAAACTAGGTCACAGAGCCCAAATATAGAAAAACCTTGTTAACACTCTAGAGGCTACTTTTTCAGTCCAAATATCCTGGAAATTTGTCAGAAATGTTCTAATGATGATTTCTAGCTCAAGTTCAAATATGGGTCATCTGGGTTCAAAAACTAGATCACGCAGCCCAAAAATCGAAAAAATCTTGTTAACACTCTAGAGGTTACATTTTCAGCCCAAATAATCTGGAAATTTGTCAGAAAGGTTGCTTTGATGATTTCTAGGTCAAGTTCAAATATAGGTCATCTTGGTTCAAAAACTAGGTTACAGAACCCAAATATTGAAAAACCTTGTTTACACTCTACAGGTAACATTTTTAGACCAAATAATCTGGAAATCTGTCAGGAAGGTTGCTTCTATGATTTCTAGCTCAAGTTCAAATATGGGTCATCTTGGTTCAAAAACTAGGTCACAGAGCCCAAAAATAGAAACATCTTGTTAACACTTTAGAGATTACATTTTCAGCCCAAATAATCTAGAAATTTGTCAGAAAGGTTGCTTCAAAGATTTCTAGCACAAGTTCAAATATGGGTCATCTGGGTTCAAAAACTAGGTCACAGAGCCCAAAAATAGAAAAATCTTGTTAACACTCTAGAGGTTACATTTTCAGCCCAAATAATCTGGAAATTTGTCAGAAAAATTGCCTTGAGGATTTCTAGATCAAGTTCGATAATGGGTCATCTGGGGTCACAAACTAGGTCACAAATCCAAATATGGAAAAACGTTGTTAATATTCTAAAGGTAGCATTTTCAGTCCAAATAACCTGGAAATTTGTCAGAAAGATTCTATGGATGATTTCTAGTTTTGAATATAGGTTCTCTGGGGTCAAAAACTAGGTCACAGAGCCCGAAAGTAGAAAAACCTTGTAAAAGCTCTAGAGGTTACATTTTAAGTCCAAATGTCCTTGAAATTTTTCAGAAAGGTTGTTTCAATGATTTCTTGCTCAAATTTGGATATGGGTCATCTGGGATCAAAAACTAGGTCACATGGTACAAATATGTAAAAACCTTTTTAACACTCCAGAGGTTATATTTTCAGTCCAAATATCCTGGAAATTTGTCAGACAGGTTTTCTTGATGATTTCTAGCTCAAGTTGGAGTATGGGTCATTTTAGGTCAAAAACTAGGTCACAGCCCAAATATGGAAAAACTTAGTAAACACTTTAGAGGCTACATTTTAAGTCCAAATGTCCTGGAGATTTGTCAGACAGGTTGTTTTGATGATTTGTAGCTCAAGTTTTGATATTGATTATCTGGGGTCAAAAACTAGGTCACAGAGCCGAAATATCAAAAAACCTTGTTAACACTCTAGATGCTACTTTTTCAGTCCAAATATCCTGGAAATTTGTCAAAGAGATTGTTTCAATAATTTCTAGGTCAAGTTCGAATATGGGTCATCTGGGGTCAATTAACCAGGTCCATGGCAACTTTGTTAAAAGCAGTCGTACTCAGGTGAGTGATACAGGGCCATCATGGCCCTCTTGTTTGTTGTAATGTCTCCCCCGAACCCTGCCCTTCTGATGGAGACATATTCTTTTTGCCTTGTCCATGGGTGTCTGTTTGTCTGTCTGTCTTTCATACTTCGTTTCCTTTCAATAACTTGAGTACCAGTTGATCCAAAGCCTTCAGACTTCACAGGGTTATTGCCCTTATTGAGTACAAAAAATCCCTTTTGTGTTTTGGGTCGGTAGGTCAAAGGTCCAGGTCAGAGGGACCTCTAGAGTGAAAACCATTTCCACTCAATAACAGGATTACCATTTCACCCAGATTCTCCAAACTTCATAGGATGATTGCTTTTACTAAATAGAAGAACCATATTGTTTTTGGGACTAGTATGTCAAAGGTCAGGGTCACAGGGACCTGTAGAGTGAAAACTATTTCTGCAGAGTAACTGTAGTACCATTACACCCAGAGCCTTCAAACTTTATAGGATAATTGTATTAGAAGAACCCTATTGTTTTTAGGGTCCATAGGTCAAAGGTTAAGTTCACAGGGACCTGTAGAGTGAAAACTGTTTCTGCTCAGTAACTGGAGTACCATTTTACCCAGAGCCTTCAAACTTCATAGGATGATTTTCTTTACTCAGTAAAAGAACCCAATCATTTTTGGGGTCAGTAGGTCAAAAGTCAGGGTCACAGGAACCTGTAGAGTGAAAACTATTTCTTCTCAGTAACTGGAGTATCATTACACCCAGAACCTTCAAACTTTATAGGGTAATTATATTAGAAGAACCCTATTGTTTTTGGGGTCTGTAGGTCAAAGGTCAAAGTCACTGGGACCTGTAGAGTAAAACTGTTTCTGCTAAAAAATTTGAGTACCATTACACCCAGAGTCTTCAAACTTATTGCAAACTTATTCAAACTTGCACCCATAAAAACCAATAACAGTATTTGTAACATGAGTAATAAGACTCAGGTGAGCGATTTAGGGCCATCATGGCCCTCTTGTAACAAAGTTATGCCCCATTTCTACTTAGAAAATCTGTCCCGTCAGGATTGTTTTCCTTTAATATCTTTAAAACCAGTATTATTGTAAATTTGAAACTTGAAATCTATATGAAGGGTCACAAGAATGCTCAGTAGGCCAAATATATAACACTTCATTGCATTTTAACAATGTTATGCCCCATTTCTACTTAGAAAATGTTCTGAAATTAACATATACTTAAATATCTCTGACAGATCAGGTGTTCTCTTGAAACTTTAAATGTATTTGAGGAGTAACAAGCATGATTAGTAGGCCAAGTTTTATAACTCGGTACTGCATTTTGACAAAGTTATGCCCCCTTTTTTACTTTAAAAAAGTCATTAAATTTATGTTCACAACAATATCTCTGAAACATGAAGAGGTATAAACTTGAACTTAGAACGTCTATGGAGGGTCAAAGGCAAGCTCAACAGGACAATTTATAACTTTTCATTGCATATTGACAAAGTTATGTCCCTTTTTTACTTAGAAAATGTTCTGAAATTTTACATTAATACTCGAATAGTCTGAAACCAGAAGAGGACACTTTATCTTTAAACATTAGATATAATTAGGGATCACAAGGCAGCTTATTGTGTATCATTTTATACATCCACCAAACACAGTTTGGTGGGGGGGGAAGCAATAAAGAAATCACTTTCTCCAGTATCGTCATGATTTTTTATGCCCCTGAAGGGTCCGTCTGTTTGTGTTGTAAAATCTTGTCCTTGCTTCATCTCCAAAACCGCTTGAGGGATTTCATTGAAACTTAACAGGAGTGTTTATCACCAAGCCTTGTTATGCATATGGTCAAGAGATTCCGCTCGATTTATTTTTGGCAGAGTTAAGGGCACTTAGTCATTTTTTTCATTCTAAAATCTTGTCCTCGCTTCGTCTCCAAAACCACTTGAGGGATTTCATTGAAACTTAAGAGGAGTGTTTGTCACCAAACCTGGTTGTGCATATCCTGAGGAGATTCCACTCGATTTATTTTTGGCAGAGTTATGGGCACTTAGTCTTTTTTTTTCCTATATCTTCTATATTAAAGTCTTGTCCACACTTCTCCAAAACCACTTGGAGGATTTCATTGAAACTTCACAGGATTGTTTGTCACCAAGCCTAGTTGTGCATATCGTCAGGAGTTTCTGGTTGGATTTTTTTTGGCAGAGTTATGGGCACTTAGTCATTTTTTACTCTAATTTCTCTATTAAAATCTTCTTCACACTTCTTCTCCAAAACCGCTTGGAGAATTTCATTGAAACTTCACAGGAATGTTTGTCACCAAGCTTTGTGGTGCATATCATCAGGAGTTTCTGCTCAGATTATTTTTGGCAGAGTTATGGGCTTTTAGTCATTTTTTACTCTAACTTTTATATTAAAATCTTGTCCACGCTTCATCTCCAAAGCCACTGGAGGATTTCATTGAAACTACACAGGAATGTTTGTCACCAAACCTAGCTGCGCATATCGTCAGGAGTTTTTGGTCGGATTATTTTTGGCAGTGTTATGGGCACTTAGTCATTTTTATGCCTCCGAAGGGAGGCATATAGTAATCGCACTGTCCGTCCATCCGTCTGTCTGTCCGGTAAAATCTTGGAGGATTTCATTGAAACTACACAGGAATGTTTGTCACCAAACCTAGCTGTGCTCAGAAGTTTCTTGTCGGATAATTTTTTGCAGTGTTATGGGCCCTTAATCATTTTTTACTAAAACCTCTATATTAAAATCTTGTCCAAGCTACACTTACAAAACCGCTTGGGGGATTTTATTATATCTAAAACATCAATAGGGGTTGGGAATAAAACAGTATTGTTCTTATTCAAGGCCAAACTCACAGCTTTCTATTTCTTTGAGTAATTATGTCTCAACCTTCATATAAGAATCTGAAGCAGAAAAACATTACTTTACAGTTCGTGCTCTATTTTTTGTCTGATCTCTTTTCCACAGGTATATTCAATTTTATATTTACACCAGTTTCATTTCAAAGCTACATTTTGGAAGCATATGTCAATTTCCAGTGACAGCTCTTGATTTTCTTGAATATATCTAAAACCAGCTTAGGTATTTTATTTAAAATTGAAAAATATATAGGGAAGATCGCAATGCAACTCCATGTGCCAAGTTTGATAACTCAGAGTTGTATTTTGACTGAATTGTGCCCCCTATTCACTTAGAAAATGTCCCAAAATTTACATTTTTCTTGAATATCTCTCGAGTCAGTATAATTATTAACTTGAAAATTAAAATGTAGATGAAAGATCACAATGCAACTCAAAGCACAAAGTTTGATAACTCTGACATGTACTTTGATATAATTATTTTCTGTTTTCACTTTCATCATGTCCCAAAATTTTCTTTTTCTTGATTGTCTCTGAAACGTTATGTTAACTTACAACTTAAAATTTATATGAAAGACCACAAAGCAAATCCATGTGGCAAGTTTGATAATTAAGATAATTAATTTTGACTTAATTATACCCCTTTTTCACTTAGAAAATGTCCCAAAATTAACATTTTTCCTGAATATCTGTGGAACCAGCATAGTAATTAACTTAAAACTTAATACATACATGAAGAAGGAGAGACAATCTGCAAGTTTGATCATTCTGACTTGTACTTTGATGTAATTATGCCCCCTTTACACTTGCCGTCAGTTTCCCCTTTTAAGGCTTATAAGACGCATCCCTAATTTTGGGTCAGAGATCTGTACTTTTTACATTGACTCTTTTACTAGACATGGTATGAAATGAAGAAGATTCTAGGCATAATTATTGGATGATTTAAGTGTAATTTAAAGAAATTCTGGCCACATCTGCACTCGCATTCAGCTTGTACATTGATTTCAAACGCAAATTGGTTGCTTTTAAGATTTTTAAGAATGGCCCAGGAAGCATTGATGTAGTATTTATGCTGGCTGGTGGACAGGTGGATAATGGTCAGCAAAAGGCACTTTTGCTTCTGAAAAGATACTTGTACACACACACACTCTGAGTTCTAATTTTGAGAACAAAATGAGTGTCTTATAAGCGAGTGTATATGGTATAAATTTCCTGAATATCTCTGACACTAGTACATATATTAACTTAAAATATATATGAAGTGTCACAAGCTAATTCAATAGGGCAGGTTTATAACCCTGACTTGCATTTTGACATATATATTCCCTCTTACCACTTAGAGAATGTCCCTATATAGACATTTTCTTGAATTGTTTAATGAATATCATGCAAAGAAGGAATTGTGATCTTTATTTTGCCATTATTATGCTCTCTTTTTGCTGCTTAGAAAGTTCCAAAAAATTACATTTCATTGAATAACTCAGGAACCAGTACAGGTATTAGCCTTAATATAAGCTACATATAATGAGGTGATAAGGAAAGTCCCACTGTCAAGTGTCATAACTCTTGCATTTATTTTGAGATAATTATTCACCTTCATTTAGAAAATGACATATTTTAATTGTTCAAAATATTATTGCCTAGGATTTAAACTTCACATAATATTTTTGAATTTTCTGCATGCTTTGAAAAGAAGTCAGAAATTTTGTTGGGAATTTTCCCTGCTTGGTTTGTGTGAGTACAGTTTCTTTTTTTGGCTGTGCTAGCCAAAGACTTATGGTTCATCTTCTTCTAGTTAAGAAGAAGTCAATTTACCTTAGAGTTACATATTGTCTTCAGTATTATATGATTTTAATAACATTCTTCCCTAACACTTATTTCCTTTCCATCCATGCACCCGATTCAGTCTATGCACTGGTGGGGATATGAATTTATTGTAGTTATAAGCAACTGATATTTTGATATGCAACTGTGATTATTGTTTTAATACTTCAGGTTCATTTAACAAACAAGATAGATAACTCTTCTTTGACTTGGAAATTTTGATTAAAGTTTTGTATGCAGTGTACTATCTTGCATATATATGAAAAATCTTAGAAATCAGCCACATCTGTTATACACCCTACAACAAAGTTGTTGGGGATATACTTGAATTAACTTGTCCATCTGTATCACCTGTCTGTCCATTTGTCTGTAGAAAAAATTGTTTCCAGACCTTAAATTGCTCTCTTTTTCATCTACCAGGATGAAAATTTAACATGTACTTCCACCCAGTCTGGGATGATCCCTATTGATTTTGGGGTCAAACCATCAAAGGTCAAGGTCACAGTGCCACAAAATAATGAAACCATTTCTATAACTTTCTTATCTTAATCATCTTATCTTCTGCATGCATGAAAACCACATTAAAGATGATCCCTTTTGAATTAGGGGTCTAACTGTAAAAGGTCAATGATACAGTAGATCAGCATAAGAAAACAGTTTCCAGATCATAACTTGCTTTCCTTATCCTCTACCTGCATAAAAACTTACACATTGACTTGCCCCAAATCAAGGATGATTACATTGCTGTCTAGTTCACAGTGCTTTGACATATTGTTTATTATCAAAATGTTACCTGTATGTTTCACAAGTAACTTCAAACTAATAAGCTGTGAATAGTTAAACACTGTCTTACAGACAGCTCTTGTTTCTGTTTCTTCAAGCATTTTCTCGTGCCTTTGACAAAGAAGTGTGTGTGAGTTTAAGTCCAAGGCAGTGGTAACTATTTCCAATTTGAAAGTCATAAAAAGTGATTATAGGATTTTAAATATCTTGTGATGTTATTTCATATTCCAAAATATGAAAGGCACATCTTCAGCCTGCAAATGCATTTAAAATGTTATTTTCAAGTCAAAATTTGGCTTTACACCCGATTAATTGTTGCAAAAATACACAGTGAGATTAACCGAGATTCTCATTTCATGTCGTCATAGTTTCATACCTTGATAATGGCAATAGTATAATTTCAATCTTGCCAAAGTGCACAATCTGCCTTCTTGTTATTTGAATGAGATTTAAGTACATAATGTTGATGAAAGGTACTGCAAATATAAATTTCTAATTGATAAACAGTCTGCTCTTGTGCCAAGTATGTAACTAGAGATATTTTATAAACAAATATTTCTGGCTTCATCCAGAATAACACTGGTTGTTAATGGTTTTGTAATATAAAACATAATGCCAGTTTGACTTAAAAGTCTGGTTATTTTCTTAAAAAATGAAACATTCAATTTTTTTTCAATATTGTAATTTTATTTGATTAATTCTTTCAGGTTAAATGTTGATTTACAAATCTTAAAATAAAAACTTCAAAGTCGTAATGAACTTACCTTGTGTTCCAGCGAATAAAAATCAGCATCATAAATCAGTGTGAGAAATTGTTAGTACATTCCCTGCATTCTTTACTATTACATTTTGTAATCCTAGGTTAAACTTTTTTTTTTTCACTCCAGAATCTGACTTCTTTCAGTTTGTCATTTGCACATTTATTTCAAATAAAATTAAAACACAAAGCTGAATATCTAGAATAATGACATTTAAGTCCTAATAAAACTTTCAAGTGTTAAAACACTTTGTCCTTATCAGAGCTAAAAGTGCTAACGGGACGGCAATTATAACTATGTAATTATCATAATGTGATTACATAATAGCCTGTGACATATATCCATGTTTCCATAAGCCACTATTATTTGTCGTTTGATCTTCAAAGACCCATTATACTTTATTGGTTTCAAGTTTGACCTAATTTGCCTGTCATGAAAAAATGCTGCAGGCTTTATAATAACCTGTCAGATAATGATAATAATAATTTACTGCTTTATAACAAAGTCACCCAAGTTAACGCCCATTACCCTGAATTTAGTAAGTCGCATAGTAAATCTGTCTACGAATTATTTATTTTAATTTGAAGAATGAAAAATAAGCCATCAAATTATTAAGCATATTTTCAAGCAATAAAAAGGCATTCTACCGATAATCTTACCTGTTGTAGTCATTATTAATTTAGTTGAAATTACTACGTCACAGCCTAAATGGTCACATGACAAGATGGCGTGTTTCATCGGTCTGCCGATAACTGAAATATCACAACTTTTGATTAAGAGTTTCTAAGTATTCAATATTCGTACAATTTTCAAACTTTAAAAATAAATACACAAACTTTATCATGGTGTCAGTTGAATTTGTTATTTTCATTTCACTTTAACTTGTTATGTACAGAGTGTCAACAAAAACTGAATGGTTATGGAATTTTTAATCATGTAAACCAGATTCAGCATATGGTTTAATTTTCCCCTGCCTTTTAGAAGAAAAAAGGGGGATATAGAAATAGGCTCCATCCGTCCGTCCGTCACACTTTTGTGTCCAGTCCATAACTAAGCCATTCATCAATAGAATTTGAAATAGTTTGGCAATAATGTTAATTATTATAAGACGATATGTCGTGCATGACATCCATACTCATACCTCCAAGATCAAGGTCACACTTGATAGTTAAAGGTAAACATTGTGTGTTGGAGTGTATATGTCGTGTCCGGTCCATAACTTTCTCATCAATCAAGGGATTTTGAGAATACTTGACACAAATGTTCACAGTAATGAGACGATGTATCATGCACAACACCAAGATGCCTACCGCCAAGGTCAAGGTGACTCTTAAAGATCAAAGCTTAACATGGTCTGTTGTAGGGTTTGTTTTGTGTCTGGTCCATAACTCTTTCATAGATCAATGGATTTTGAAATTACTTGGCACAAATGTTCACAATAATGAGACGACGTGTCATGCGCAACACCCTGACCCCTATCTCAAAGGTCAAGGTCACACTTGGAGTTCAAATGAATTCATAAGCATTGATGAACAAATGCCATTAAAAGGAACAGAATTTTTAGCTCAACTTTTTAGCTCACCTGTCACGTAGTGACAGAGTGAGCTTTTCTGATCACCTATTGTCCGTCCGTCCGTCTGTCCGTCCGTCCGTTAACAATTGGTTTGTTAACACTCTAGTTGTCACATTTTTGCCTCAGTTGTCATGAAACTTGGTCAGGATGTTTGTCTCATTAATATCTCGGACGAGTTCGAACATGGGTTATCAGGATTGGAAAACTAGGTCACAGAGCCCAAATATAGAAAAACCTTGTTAACACTCTAGAGGCTACTTTTTCATTCCAAATATCCTGGAAATTTGTCAGAAATGTTCTAATGATGATTTCTAGCTCAAGTTCAAATATGGGTTATCTGGGTTCAAAAACTAGGTCACGGAACCCAAAAATAGAAAAATCTTGTTAACACTCTAGAGGTTACATTTTCAGCCCAAATAATCTGGAAATTTGTCAGAAAGGTTGCTTTGATGATTTCTAGGTCAAGTTCAAATATAGGTCATCTGGGGTCAAAAAATAGGTCACAGAGCCCAAATATTGAATAACTCTTTTAACACTCTAGAGCTAACATTTTTAGACCAAATAATCTGGAAATCTGTCAGGAAGGTTGCTTCAATGATTTCTAGCTCAGGTTCAAATATGGGTCATCTTGGTTCAAAAACTAGGTCACAGAGCCCAAAAATAGAAACATCTTGTTAACACTCTAGAGATGACATTTTCAGCCCAAATAATCTGGAAATTTGTCAGAAAGGTTGCTTCAAAGATTTCTAGCACAAGTTCAAATATGGGTCATCTGGGTTCAAAAACTAGGTCACAGAGCCCAAAAATAGAAAAATCTTGTTAACACACTAGAGGTTACATTTTCAGCCCAAATAATCTGGAAATTAGTCAGAAAAATTGCCTTGAGGATTTCTAGATGAAGTTCGAGTATGGGTCATCTTGGGTCAAAAACTAGGTCACAGAGTCCAAATATGGAAAAACCTTGTTAATATTCTAAAGGTAGCATTTTCAGTCTAAATAACCTGGAAATTTGTCAGAAAGATTCTATGGATGATTTCTAGCTCAGTTTTGAATATAGGTTCTCTGGGGTCAAAAACTAGGTCACAGAGGCCGAAAGTAGAAAAACCTTGTAAAAGTTCTAGAGGTGACATTTTTAGTCCAAATGTCCTTGAAATTTGTCCTTGAAATTTGTCAGAAAGGTTGTTTCAATGATTTCTAGCTCAAATTTGGATATGGGTCATCTCGAATCAAAAACTAGGTCACATGGTACAAATATGTAAAAATCTTTTTAACACTCCAGAGGTTACATTTTCAGTCCAAATATCCTAGAAATTTGTCAGACAGGTTTTTTTGATGATTTGTAGCTCATGTTTGGATATGGGTTATCTGGGGTCAAAAACTAGGTCACAGAGCCTAAATATCGAGAAACCTTGTTAACACTCTAGATGCTACTTTTTCAGTCCAAATATCCTGGAAATTTGTCAAAGAGATTGTTTCAATAATTTCTAGGTCAAGTTCGAATATGGGTCATCTGGGGTCAATTAAAAAGGTCCATAGCAACTTTGTTAAAAGCAGTCATACTCAGGTGAGCGATACAGGGCTATCATGGCCCTCTTGTTTCAAAAAAAAAATCGAGTAATCGTTACAGTCCTGGTGTCGTTGCCGTTGCCTCTGCCATTGCCATTGCCGTTCCCATCCGAAAACTTTAACATTCATCATGATTTTTTTATTAGTAAATGGATTGTCTTCATACTTAGACACAACAACCCTTTGGACAAGACCTTCAAGTAGACCAGACTATACTTGACCTTGACTCATAAATGACCTTCACCTTCAAGGTCAAAATACTGAATTTTGCTAAAATTGGCCATAACTTTATTATTAGTACGTGGATGTCTTCATACTTAGACACAACAACCCTTTGGACAAGATCTTCAAGTGGACCTGACTAAGCTTGACCTTGACTCACAAATGACCTTCACCTTCAAGGTCAAAATATTGAATTTTGCTAAAATTGGCCATAACTTTATTATTATCAGGTGGATTGTCTTCATACTTGGACACAACATACCTTTTGACAAGATCTTCAATCGGACCAGACTGAGCTTGATCTTGACTCATAAATGACCTTCCCCTTCAAGGTCAAATTATTAAATTTTGTTAAAATTGGCCATAGCTTTTATTATTAGGTGTATTGTCTTCATACTTGGACACAACAATCCTTTGGACAAGATCTTCAAGTAATTTATCATTAGATTTGAATCAGACTTGGACAAAACAAGATTAATGACAAAGCCGACATGTCAAATTATTAAAGTGTGACCTAAAAATGACCATAAGCGTCAAGGTCAAATTACTGAATTTTGCTTAAATTGTGATAACTTTGTTGTTTATGGTTGGAGTTGATTCATATTTGGACATAACAACAATTATGACAAAACCAACATGTTGAATAACTCAGGTGTGACGATAAGCTAAAAATGACCTTGACCATCAAGGTCAGATAATTGAATTTTGCTTAGTCATAACTTTCTCATTTATTTATTGATTTGATTCATGCTTGGACAAAACAACACTAACAACACATCTGACATTTTGATTCTTTCAAGTATGACTTTGACCTTTAAATGATCTTGACAGTCAAGGTCAAATTATTGAATTTTGCTAAAACTGGCCATACCTTTGTTATTTGTGGTTGGATTTTTATTATACTTGGACAAAACAACACTTATGACAAAGCCGACATGTCAAATTATTCAAGTGTGACCTAAAAATGACCATAAGCGTCAAGGTCAAATTACTGAATTTTGCTTAAATTGTGATAACTTTGTTGTTATGCCCCCTCTTCAAAGAAGTGGGGGTATATTGCTTTGCATTTGTCTGTCGGTCGGTCTGTCGGTCCGTAGACCAAATGGTTTCCGACCAATAACTAAAGAATGCTTAGGCCTAGGAACTTCAAACTTGGTAGGATGATTGTCCATCACCAGTAGATGACCCCTATTGATATTGGGGTCAAGGGGTCAAAGGTCAAGGTCACATTGACCTTGTAGGTAGAAACGATTTCTGACCAATAACTAAAGAACGCTTAGGCCTAAGAACTTCAAACTTGGTAGGGTGATTGTCCATCACCAGAAGATAACCCCTATTGATTTTGGGGTCAAGGGGTCAAAGGTCAAGGTCACATTGACCTTGTAGGTAGAAACGGTTTCCGACAAATAACTAGAGAACGCTTTGACCTAGGTTCACCAAACTTGGTATGCTTGTTGGTCATCACCAGAAGATGACCCCTATTGATTTTGAGGTCATTAGGTCAAAGGTCAAGATCACAGTGACCTTCATCCTAAAAACGGTTTCTGCCAAATAACTAGAGAACTCTTTGACCTAGGTTCACCAAACTTGGTATGCTGGTTGGTCATCACCAGAAGATGACCCCTATTGATTTTGAGGTCATTAGGTCAAAGGTCAAGATCTCAGGGACCTTCATCCTAAACACGGTTTCCGATCAATAACTAGAGAACTCTTTGACCTAGTTTCACCAAATTTGGTATGCTGGTTGGTCATCACCAGTAGATGACCCCTGTTGATTTTGAGGTCATTAGGTCAAAGGTGAAGCTCACAGGGACCTTCATCCTAAAAATGGTTTCCGATCAATAACTAGAGAACGCTTTGACCTAGGTTCAGCAAACTTGGTATGCTGGTTAGTCATCACCAGAAGATGACCCCTATTGACTTTGAAGTCATTAGGTCAAAGGTCAAGATCACAGAGACTTTCATCCTTAAAACGGTTTCCGATCAATAACTAGAGAATGCTTTGACCTAGGCTCATCAAACTTGGTATGCTGGTTGCTCATCACCAGTAGATGACCCCTATTGATTTTGAGGTCATTAAGTCAAAGGTCAAAATCACAGAGACTTTCATCTTAAAAACGGTTTCCGATCAATTACTAGAGAACGCTTTTACCTAGGTTCACCAAACTTGGTTTGCTGGTTGGTCATCACCAGTAGATGACCCCCTATTGATTTTGAGGTCATTAGGTCAAAGGTCAAGCTCACAGAGACTTTGACTCTAAAAACGGTTTCCGATCAAAAACTAGAGAATGCTTTGACCTAGGCTCATCAAACTTGGTATGCTGGTTGGTCATCACCAGTAGATGACCCCCTATTGATTTTGAGGTCATTAGGTCAAAGGTCAAGCTCACAGAGACTTTGACTCTAAAAACAGTTTCCGATCAATAACTAGAGAATACTTTGACCTAGGTTCACCAAACTTGGTATGCTGGTTGGTCATGACCAGTAAATGACCCCTATTGATTTTGAGGTCATTAGGTCAAAGGTCAAGGCCACAGGGACCTTCATCTTAAAAATGGTTTTTGATCAATAACTAGAGAAGCTTTGGCCCAACCACAAGCAATTAGGTGCTGCCGGGGGGCATTTATGTTTTACAAACATTTTTTATGGTTGGAGTTGATTCATATATGGACATAACAACGATTATGACAAAACTGACATGTTGAATAACTCAGGTGTGACGATAAGCTAAAAATGACCTTGACCATCAAGGTCAGATAATTGAATTTTGCTTAGTCATAACTTTCTCATTTATTTATTGATTTGATTCATGCTTGGACAAAACAACACTAACAACACATCTGACATTTCGATTCTTTCAAGTATGACTTTGACCTTTAAATGATCTTGACAGTCAAGGTCAAATTATTGAATTTTGCTAAAACTGGCCATACCTTTGTTATTTGTGGTTGGATTTTTATTATACTTGGACAAAACAACACTTATGACAAAGCAAACATGATAAATTATTCAAGTGTGACCTTAACCTTTAAATGACTGTGACCATCAAGGTCAAATTATTGAATTTTGCTCAAATTGTCATAACTGTTATTTATTTATGGATTTGATTCATACTTGGACAAAACAACACTTATGACAAAACCAACATTATGATTCTTTCATGTGTGACCTTGACCTTAAAATGACCTTGACAGTGAAGGTCAGATAATTGAATTTTGCTAAAATTTCCCATAACTTTGTTATTTGTTGTTGGATTTGATTCATACTTAGACAAAACAACACTTATGACAAAACCAACATGTGACCATGACCTAATAATGACCTTGATGGCAGACATGGGGCTGATTACATTGGACTGTAATTGATTGAATTACAATTACTCAAAAAAATCTTGATTACAATTACAATTAATTACTCTGATTTTATCTCAGTAATTGATTAATTATAATTACTTTGACAAAGTAATCATGATTACTTTTGATTACTTTTAGCAAAATAACAAAGAGTGTTACTTTTTATTCAACTTTCTGTGTAATGAGTGTACATTACAACTTATTCTAAGTAAACATTACTTCAAATGTTGTTTAATCAATCATATCTATCTAAACAAAGTCTGTTTCTAGTAAATTCGCAAAATTAATATGAAATAGCTTTCATCCTTTTTAAAGGCACTGTTCTGATTTTAGTGTGGCTCTTAGAACTGAAGATCACAGATCAGCATTACATTTTAACATCATAAGGTCATTGAATTGTTCATCGGTTAATCTACACCTTTCTGGCCTAAATATTGTCCCAGCAAAGCTAAATAATCTCTCCACAGGAGCTGATGAGGATGGAATTGAAAGAAAGTACTTTGCCATACGAGAAACTATTGGGTATTTTGTTTCATTTTTTTTCCAATACACAAGAGGATCAGAACTAAGTGCCTCATTTTCCTCCATCAAATATGTATTAACTTCACATTGTATGGTATCTGGAGCAGACTGATGTCTACGTCTTTTGGTGGGCGTCATAAAACTAAACAAGTCGCTATCACCATCATCATCTAATTCCTTTGAACATTTTGCGGGTGGAGAATGCTCTTCTTTCTGATCAGTAGAGCTGTAAAATCTTGATGCTTCAACTAGAAGAATTTCAGTCATATCAGCAATTTTCTCTTGTTCACACCACTGAAGTCTGAATCTTGGATCTAGAATTGCTGCCATTCGGAAGATGTTGTCCTTTTCATAAACATTACAGCGCTTTTCAATCGAAGTTTTAAATGTTTGAGTCATACCATTGTCATATTTGGCAATTATTTTTTCAACAGATTGTTTCAGCCCTATTATAAGGGGTATTGTCAGGCTTGCTGAAACATTGGAGTCAGTTTGAATGCGAATTGTAGCTTCTTCAAATGGTCTCAACATCTTGCAAAGCTCAAATAGTAGTTTGCGTTCATACTTGCTGAGTTTTATACTACATATACTGTTCAACTTTTCCTCTGGTATATCCAGGACTGACCTTATCATCTGTAACTGTGAGTTCCACCGGGTAACATTTGCTGTTTGTAAACGTTTTTCACCTTCAAGCATATCACTTGCTAGTACAGAACGTCGAGCAAAACTAACAATTTTTGAGGTTTTTGCTATGGTATTTTGCAGTGACTGGCTGATCTCCTTTAACCCATCCTTTACAACTAGCTGAATGGTGTGGGCAAAACAATGTCTATGTTTTGGTACATTAACCTCCTTCAAGAGTGATCCTGCTTCAGTCTCATCAAGCTCATCAGCGCCTTCATCATCTTCATCATCTTCATCATCATCTTCATCTGAAGAGGAGTCATCATCTTTACAAAATCCAGGCAGGTCTGAATCAAAGGCCTTGGTCATATTGGCAGCATTATCAGTAATTATACATGATATCTTGTCACCAATACTGAAACAGGCCACACACTCCTCATACTCCTCTCGTATTTTTACAGGTGTATGAGAGCCCCTAACTCTCTTGCAGGCCACCATCACTGTCTTTAAAGTCCAGTTCATAATGAAGTGTCCTGTTATGCCAATGAATCCACGCATCTGTCTGCTTGACCAGAGGTCAAGGGTCAGCGCCACACTCTCAGCTTGTTTCAATTGATGTTTTAAATTTGACTGAACTTCAATAGCTTTTTCACGAAGGATTTGTCTAGAGAATGTCTTGCGATCTGGCATTTTGTATTTTGGGTCCAATGCTGAGCACAGACTCCTAAAGTCCTGGCTATCGACAATGCTTAATGGCATTAATCCACCGGCTACAAATTTAATCAAAGAGTTGGTGACATGGTGTTGTTTTGGATGGGATGGCAGGTACTTTTCATTGCGTGAAGAGAAAGAGCTAATCTTTGGCTGATCTGTTGCTGTCTCTTTTGGAGAGCCTTGTTTTTCATTCTGTTTCTGAATAAACGTCTCTCGGTGCTTCCTCTGTAACATGACAAATGAAAATTTATAATTTATTTATTCATTTATTTATTTCAAATCCTTTTATTTATTTAGATTTATTTATTTAGATTTATTTATTTATTGATTTATTCACTCATTTTTTTATTGATACTGGTATATTATTCACTTATTCATTTACTTTTAGTTTGACAAATTCAGGAATTAAATCAAATTTAAAAATAAAAAACATACCTTTAAGTGTGTGATGAAATTTGATCTGGAAGACAAACTCCCTGATATAATTTGTGGACATAATTTGCATTTGGCCTTAACATTTCCTTGCGAACCTTCAGGAATTTCAAAAAGTTGTAAAACCCAGTTTGACATTTTCTTCTACTTCTGTCAAATCTACTGATTGCACTGTTAACAAGTTTTCCTTTATATTGGTTTTGTGAACAACTCAACAAAATCAGCTCAAAATCATCTCACAAATGTGACTATCATTTATTCATACTTATGGAGACTTGGTTATTAATACATTGATCTTTGGCCTTACAATATTATATCTCAAACTGTTCCAGTTTATACTGATACTAGCCTTTTGTTTAACATTTCACCTTGGGCAGTAAATTGAATGGCTTGTGTAGGTGAGATCACACCTTGTAGCAGGGGACATTATTGTAGAGAGTCCTTTTGTATTATATTGGGAAAATATTTATGCACATTGCACAATAATTGATACAGATCTTTTTCAAAAAGTATTCAATCTTGTTACATTATAAAGATGATCTCATCATGTAGACTCGATAAGAAAAACAATAGATGGCTGAGTTATTTGTGTTATAGTTTTTAATGAAACACTGCCTCAAAATTATATTCATAATCAGTTTTTTCTTTTTTTTTTCTTTTAAAGTATAATTTTCTTTTGTACATTGGATACTGAATAAAAAGTAATCAAAAAGTAATCAGAAAATAATCATGATTAGAGTCAAATTTTGTGCTGTAATTGAATAAATACTACTACATGTAATCAAACTTGAGTCAGTAATTGATTATTTCTGATTACACACTGTTCCTGTAATCAATTAATAATCGAATGATTACTGTATTTGATTACCCCATGTCTGCTTGATGGTCAAGGTCAGATGATTGAATTTTGCTTAAATTTTCATAACTTTCTCATCTTTATATGGAATTGATTCACACATGGACAAAACTATACTTATGAGAAGTTCGACATTTGACAGGCAAGATCAAATTACTGAATTTTGCAAAAATTGGTATGGATGAATTTGATAATTATATTTCCAAATGATGTTTCATTTAAAATCCCTTCACCACAAAGTGCTTCCTTTGATGTGTTTGCCTTTGGAAATAGGAAAAAGTAGAGCATGGTCCCTGCTTGCATTGGCTCTTGTTAACGTTTTCTGATCCAAGCATTGGATGAAAAAGTAAAAAGAGAAACCCACAACATTTAAGAGATTGTGTACCAATCCAGGCCATCACTGTTACATTCTTACTCACATCTGAATGTCCAGTTCCTGTCGAGAGAAAAATGTACCCTTTATTTGGCTTAACTGCTCACAAGTCTCAGGGAAGTACCTACACAAACTGTATTGCTAACCTCAAACTACCTCCAAACATGAAGTCTGTCATGCAGGGTCATGCTTATACAATGCTCAGCAGAGGAACTTCACGTGATGGTTTGAAGTTAGTCAATTTTACTGCAGATAAAATCAAAGTAAACAAGTCTGCTCTAGTAGAAATAGACAGGCTGCGTGAGCACTGTACTTTCAGTTGGGAACATCCATTCGAAAACTTGGACCCTAATGCAAGTGTGCACATAGGTTTTCTCAACATTCGTTCCCTTAAAGCCCACCTCTCAGATTTGGCTGCCCAAAGCCATATTTCAAGATTGAATGCTCTTTGCTTAACAGAAACTCACACTACAGAAGAATGTTCTTTAGAAGGATTCTGCGGATACTTTAAGCTGACACAACATGGTCTAGCCATGTTCACTAAAAGAGAGTCAACTGATTTTGAAAATAACAGTTCCCTCCAGTTTAAGTCTAGAATAGTTTCAGACCAAGGTAGAAACTTTCTCATAGCTGTTACTTACAGACCACCTCAATTCAACATAAATGTGTTTTTAGCTCACCTGAGCCTTTGGCTCATGGTGAGCTATTGTGACTGGTCTTTGTCTGTCGTCCGGCGTCTGTCGTCCGTCAACAATTGCATTCAAACAACATCTCCTCTGAAACCTCTGGCCAAATTTAACGAAACTTGCCTGGGATGTTCCTTGCATGAAGCTCTACCAAAGTTGTTCAAAGAATTCAATTCCATCAAGAACTCTGGTTGCTATGGCAACTTAAAGGAAAAACTTTGAAAATCTTCTTGTCTGAAACCACAAAGCCCTGAGCCTTAAGATTTGGTATGTAGCATTGTCTAGTGGACCTCTATCAAGTTAATTCAAATTATGCCCCTGGAGTCAAATTTGGCCCTGCTCCGGGGGTCAATTGATTTTACATAGGCTTATATAGGAAATCTTTAAAAATCTTCTTCTCAGAAACCACAATGCCTACAGCTTAGATATTTGGTATGTAGCATTGTCTAGTGGATGTCTACCAAGTTTGTTCAAATTATATCCCCTGGGTCAAAATGGGCCACGCCCCAGGGTTCTCTTGGTTTACATATAGTTATATAGGAAAAACATGAAAAATCATTTTTCTCTGAAACTAATAGGACTAGACCTTAGATATTTGGTGTGGAGTATTGTGTTGAGAACCTTTACCAGTATGGTTTATATGTTGGCCCCGAGGTCAAAATTAGCCCCGCCCAGGGGGCGCTTCATATGTAAAAAAAGCAATCTTTAAAAATCTTCTTACTGAAAACCTGAATGCCTACAGCTTAGATATTTGGTGTGTAGCATTGTCTAGTGGACCTCTACCTAGTTTGTTTGAAAAATGTCCCTGGGGTCACTATTGGCCCCGCCCGAGGGGTCACAAGTTTTAAATAGCAGTATAGAAGAAAATCTTTAAAAATCTTCTTGTCTGAAACCACAAGGCCTAGAATTTTAAAATTTGGCATGAAGCAAGCTTTATCAAGCTTTTTGAAATTATTAGATTAGGTTAAAGGTCATGGAGGCTAAAAATATATTTATCTACTGTACCGCATAGAGCCTTCATTTATAGACCAATATCTTTGATATTCAGTATATAGGTTCCTTGCATGGACCTCTACCCATGGGTAGGGTTCGAGGTCACTGGGTCAAGGTCACCATAGCCTATAATAGAAATTTCTACTTTCTGTCATAGAGCCTTTATTTATTGACTGATATTTTACATATTTGGTTTGTAGGCACTTATATATTTTTAATTAAACAATGAAATACTGCTTAACAGCAAACCTACAGCCAAAGTACTCAGGTGAGCAATCCAGGGCCATCATGGCTCTCTTGTTTACTCTCCTCATCTGCTGTCAATGCTATACCTAAGTCACATAATATTATACTTGGTGGAGACTTTAACTTGATGCCTGATGATCCAGTTGTGATTAAGTTTTGTCATGATAATCAACTTCGACCATATGTAGAAAAGCCAGCTCATCAATTGGGAAGAACTTTGGACCTGATTTTTGCATCTGATAACATACAGTGCACTAGTAGAGTGATTCCATTTTCTTACACCAACCATTTCCTGACTTTTTAGCTCACCTGTCACGTAGTGACAGAGTGAGCTTTTCTGATCACCTTTTGTCCGTCGTCCGTCCGTCCGTCCGTTAACAATTGGTTTGTTAACACTCTAGTGGTCACATTTTTGCCTCAATTGTCATGAAACTTGGTCAGGATGTTTGTCTCATTAATATCTCGGACGAGTTCGAACATGGGTTATCAAGGTTAAAAAACTAGGTCACAGAGCCCAAATATAGAAAAACCTTGTTAACACTCTAGAGGTAACATTTTCAGCCCAAATAATCTTGAAATTTGTCAGAAAGGTTGCTTTGATGATTTCTAGGTCAAGTTCAAATATAGGTCATCTGGGGTCAAAAACTAGGTCACAGAGCCCAAATATTGAATAACCTTGTTAACACTCTAGAGGTAACATTTTTAGACCAAATAATCTGGAAATCTGTCAGGAAGGTTGCTTCTATGATTTCTAGCTCAAGTTCAAATATGGGTCATCTTGGTTCAAAAACTAGGTCACAGAGCCCAAAAATAGAAACATCTTGTTAACACTCTAGAGGCTACTTTTTCAGTCCAAATATCCTGGAAATTTGTCAGAAATGTTCTAATGATGATTTCTAGCTCAAGTTCAAATATGGGTCATCTGGGTTCAAAAACTAGGTCACGGAGTCCAAAAATAGAAACATCTTGTTAACACTCTAGAGGTTACATTTTCAGCCCAAATAATCTGGAAATTTGTCAGAAAAATTGCCTTGAGGATTTCTAGATCAAGTTCGAGTATGGGTCATCTGGGGTCACAAACTAGGTCACAGAGTCCAAATATGGAAAAACTTGTTAATATTCTAAAGGTAGCATTTTCAGTCCAAATAACCAGGAAATTTGTCAGAAAGATTCTATGGATGATTTCTAGCTCAGTTTTGAATATAGGTTCTCTGGGGTCAAAAACTAGGTCACAGAGCCCGAAAGTAGAAAAACCTTGTAAAAGCTCTAGAGGTTACATTTTTAGTCCAAATGTCCTTGAAATTTGTCTGAAAGGTTGTTTCAATGATTTCTAGGTCAAATTTGGGTATGGGTCATTTGGGATCAAAAACTAGGTCACATGGTATAAATATGTAAAAAAACTTTTTAACACTTCAGAGGTTACATTTTCAGTCCAAATATCCTAGAAATTTGTCAGACAGGTTTTTTTGATGATTTCTAGCTCAAGTTGGAGTATGGGTCATCTGGGATCAAAAACTAGGTCACATGGTATAAATATGTAAAAAACTTTGTAAACACTCTAGAGGCTACATTTTAAGTCCAAATGTCCTGGAAATCTGTCAGATAGGTTGTTTTGATGATTTGTAGCTCAAGTTTGGATATGGGTTATCTGGGGTCAAAAACTAGGTCACAGAGCCTAAATATCGAGAAACCTTGTTAACACTGTAGATGCTACTTTTTCAGTCCAAATATCCTGGAAATTTGTCAAAGAGATTGTTTCAATAATTTCTAGGTCTAGTTCGAATGTGGGTCATCTGGGGTCAATTAAAAAGGTCCATAGCAACTTTGTTAGAAGCAGTCATACTCAGGTGAGCGATACAGGGCCATCATGGCCCTCTTGTTTATCTATTTTCTAAATGGCTTGTATTGATTTGTATTTGTCACATTTTGTGGTTTTGAAATAGTGATAACAACTATACAAATATATTTCTGTTTACACATACACAGGAGTTATTTCATTCTATTTCTTTAATGAATTTATTGTTGCATGTGCAGATCTAGCATTGATCAAAATTTTGCTCTGAAAGTCCAGATCCATACCTCAATCTTTTGAAATACCACAATTTTGTGCTTCATGTAAAACTTCTCTTAGGCAGGGGACGTTGGTAACTCTGTTACAAATTCTTGTTCTGAATGGTTATGGAATTTTTACTCATGTAAACCAGATTCAGAATATGGTTTAATTCTTTGTATATGTATTTCAATTGCACAATTTTTTTACAGATGGGGAGTTAGATATAATGATGGACCATACTAAATACATGGTGTTACTGGCCAATGTCTACCAGAAGTCTGACCGTCTCGAGGATGCTATGCTTTCATTGACCAAAGCCAGAGAAATGCAGGCAAGGTATGTCATCATATACTAAAATCTACAGCAACACATAAGTTAAAGAATTCAGAAGTTTTTGATATAAAATTTGACTTTGAAATAATTGTGTAGAGTCCAACCTTACTTCAGCAGCCAGCCAAGGGAAACAGTAATTTTGGCTGCTTAAGCAAGGTGACCACCTATTTAGGGGGTAATATTGGCTCGCTTTCTTTAGTACTAGTAGGCATGTGGTTACTTGTAACAGAATAATAACACTTCGTCAGTTGTTGTATACAAATTTAACCTTATAACTTTTTATGTCTCCGAAGGGAGGCATAAAGTTTTTGAACTGTCTGTCTGTCAGTCTGTCCAACAACTTTAACATTGGCCATAACTTCCTTATTAGTATGTGGATTTTCTTCATACTTAGACATAACATCCCTTTGTACAAGACCTTTCCACTGACCTATATTTATTTGACCTTGACCCTTGAATGACCTTCACCTTGAAGATCCAATTATCCAAAAACTTAAACATTGACCATAACTTCTTTATTAGTAAGTGGATTTACTTCATACTTGGACACAACACCCCTTTGGACCAGACCTTCCCACTGACCTATATTTATTTGACCTTGACCCCTGAATGACCTTTACCTTGAAGATTCAATTGTCCAAAAACTTTAACATTGACCGTAACCTCCTTTTTAGAATGTCGATTTACTTCATACTTGGACACAACACCCCTGTGGACAAGCCTTTCCCACTGACCTATATTTATTTGACCTTCACCCTTGAATGACTGGTCCTCAGCCAAAAGTCAAAACACCACTTCGGGGGCATTTTCACCTTACAGTGACAGCTGTTGTTAATATGATAATTCAAGCTCCCCCTCTGGGGGAGACATATTGTTTTTGCCCTGGCTGTCTGTCCTTCTGTTCGTCTGTCACACTTCATTTCTGATCGATAACTGGAGTACCGTTTCATCCAGAACCTTTAAACATCATAGGGTGATTGCCCTCATTGAGTATAAGAACCCTATTGATTTTGGGGTCAGTAGGTCAAAGGTCAAGGTCACAGAGGCCCAAAAAGTGAAAACCGTTTCCGCTCAATAACTGGAGTTCTATTTCACCCAGAGCCTTCAAACGTCATAGGATGATTGCCTTTATTGAGTAGAAGAACCCTATTGATTTTGGGGTCAGTAGGTCAAAGGTCAAGGTCACAGGGGCCTGAAGAGTGAAAATCGTTTCTTGTCAATAACTGGAGTTCTATTTCACCCAGAGCCTTCAAACTTCATAGGATATTGCCCTTTTGAGTAGAAGAACCCTATTGATTTTGGGTCAGTAGGTCAAAGGTCAAGGTCACAGGGGCCCGAAGAGTGAAAATCGTTTCTTGTCAATAACTGGAGTTCTATTTCACCCAGAGCCTTCAAGCTTTATGGGATGATTGCCCTTATTAAGTAGAAAAACCCTATTGATCTTCGGGTTATTAGGTCAAAGGTCAAGGTCACAGGGGCCCGAAGAGTGAAAACCTTTTCTGCTCAATAACTGGAGTTCTATTTCACCCAGAGCCTTCAATCTTCATAGGATAATTGCTCTTATTGAGTAGAAGAACCCTATTGATTCTGGGGTCAGTAGGTCTAAGAGCAAGGTCACAGGGGCCTGAAGAGTGAAAACCGTTTCCGCATCATAATTCGAGTTCTATTCCACTCAGTGTCTTCAAACTTCATAGGATGGTTGATCTTATTGAGTAAAAGAATCCTATTGATTTTGGGGTCAGTAGGTCAAGGTCACAGGGGCCCGATGAGTGAAAACCATTTCAGCTCAATTCCTGGAGTTCTATTTCACCCAGAGCCTTCAAATTCCATAGGATGGATGCCATTATTGAGTGAAGGAACCCTATTAATTTTGGGGTCAGTACATCAACTGTCAAGGTCACAGGTGCCTGAAGAGTGAAAACCGTTTCCCCTCAATTACTGGAGTTTTATGGCACCCAGAGCCTTCAAACTTTATAGGATGATTGCCCTTACTGAGTACAAGAACCCTTATGATTTTAGGGTCATTAAGTCAAAGGTCAAGGTCACAGGGGCCCAAAGAGTGTAAACCGTTTCCGCTCAATAACTGGAGTTCTATTTCACCCAGAGCCTTCAAACTTCATAATATATATATAATGATATAATGATATGTATATATGTTACAGCCAATCTGTGAAATCAGCCGTTTCATGAAATGGCTAAAATTTTTAGCCTTTTCGTGAAATGACTAAATCACTCAGCCGTTTCATGAAATGGCTAAATATTTCAACCTTTTCATGAAATTGCTAAAATCTCCATGTCAGTGTTACACAGACTGACTGGTTCAGTTTCAGCCAATTTATGTAATAATGTCTTGAGTTAAGTTATGCCTTTGATATCATAACTGGTATAATTTATTTGAATATACCACAAAAACAATAAAAAAAGAACATATTTAAAATGATCATAGTCAAATTAAAGCAACATAGCATTGTGCAAGCTAATTTAAACGTATAATAAACCCCACTCCCACTACCCTTTGATTATCTAACACCAACGACTGGACAGTTGGCCTGAAGTTCACACAACAACAGAAAAACTGTTCACACCATGCTGGTATAAACCAGACACCTTAAAAGGCACTTTTTGGCGAAAATCCAAAAGTGGGACTAACATCTTCAAGTCTGCCAAGTGAGATTCTGGAACGACTACAGTCTGAAGATGATCTCCTAGCTATCTGTGGCCAACAGAATACAGCCGACGAGCCACAACCTACACCTTCTAGAACCGACGAGCCACAACCTACACCTGCTAGAACCGACGAGCCACAACCTACACCTGCTAGAACCGACGAGCCACAATCTACACCTGCTAGAACCGACGAGCCACAACCTACACCTGCTAGAACCGACGAGCCACAACCTATATTTGCTAGAACCGACGAGCCACAACTAGTGCCTGCATCTGATTTCAACTTGGCTCAATGGCACGAAACAATACTCCAGCAGAGAAAGAGGGCTCGTGATTCTCAGTTGTCGCAAGCTGAGAGAATGGTCAAAAGATCACGTGTAGATCTAAAGTCTGGCGAAGTAGGAGACAATGTTGCTATTCCTATACCTATGGTTGACAGAGGAAGAGGTGACCCACGAAACATTCTTTGTGTAATTCTGGATTGTTATGAACAAAATATGTACACTATTGCTGTCAAGTCTGGAATAATAAGTTCCAAATACGCAAGGAATCAATTTGATCTATATCCACAAAAGCTGCTGACTAATTGTGATGTTAACTTGGAATGTACAGTGACACTTCGCCAAGCTGTGAAAGCAACAACATCAGGCGGTCAAGGGTTTTTTCGATGTGCTTGTGCAAATGGTAAAAAACAATGTCAAACCAACAGATGTAAGTGTTTTAAGGCTGGTAAAATGTGTAACAGCAGATGCCACAACAATCTCACGTGTAAGAATAAGTAGAACGATGTATGTGAATTAAACATGAACATTTTTTGTGGTGCTGAAAATGTACGTTATTGATATGTGCTTCTAGAGTCTGATAATGGTATGTTGCTGATATTGTGATCTTTTATAGGTGAAGGAAAATAGTTTCTGTGCAAAAGTGAGTTCTTAGTATCTCATATTGTGTGATTCAATTACTTTGAAAATTAGATGACAATTTAAAATCTTTTGCCCAAGATAATAGGAAAAAATGTAATGTAATTATTGTGCAAATTGAAATTGAAAATCTCATTATATTATCTGGATCACTCATGGCACATACAACTGATCATTTGACGTGCTTACATGATGTGCTTTATTTTGCTAATTGTTTTATCCAATGTTCAGAACTTTAATAAAAATAAAAGATGGTGTAAACTTCAGTCTTTGTCTTGTTGTCTTGTTTTGTTTTAAAGGCTTGTTTCTTAGTTTAGCCATTTCATGAAATGACTAAAGCAAATTTTTAGCCATTTCATGAAAAGGCTGAAATATTTAGCCGTTTCATGAAACGGCTAAGTGAATTAGTCATTTCACGAAAAGGCTAAAAATTTTAGCCATTTCATGAAACGGCTGGTTTCACAGATTGGCTGTAACATATATATATAATGTTCTTACTTATACCATAATAAATGACAGAGGCATCTGTTTCAGAAATGTAATACTTTTTCCTTGCCCTTCCTTCAATCGGGTGCAGGGGGGAGACATGCGTTTTTCACAAAAAACATCTAATTTAAATTCTTTTAGATATTATCACTATTATCACTGACTTTCTAATCACGACACAATCGGTCTCAGCTTTACTCCAAGAAAGTAAAAACATTTGTTTCTTAAGTGCTGTCTAAACTAAAGTTTGACTCAGTAATGGCATATTTGAAAGTGTCTTTGTTCTAATTTTTACATTTTATCTTTGAATGTAACAAAACATTCTTAAAAGACAGAAATTAATATTGATTTGATTTTAAGGCGAATTGCAAAAATTGACTCATTACCTGGTTAAGAGTTCTTTCCCTTCCGCGTAATTTGGATGATTCATACAAGAAGGTGTTTTAACGAGCCGAGATATAGAATAAAGCATAGTTTTCTTTTACACCATGACAGATTTAAATTAGAGTTCAATTGAAAAGCATGTTTCTAAGGTGCTTATATTTATTTTAATTTTTGTTGACCGCTGAAATCAATCCCATTTGTAATTATAAAACAAACTTCTCAACACATACTGAGATCAAAGGTTAAATCGACCATTTACTGTGAGAGTCTATTGTTATTTTTGTAATTAAAATAGTTAAAATTAAAACACGTTATAATGCGTAACAAATAGTTGCCAAATCAACACAGTTATACTTTGAAGCACTGTGTATTGTCACGTGTTTGCCTTCGAGGGTTTATTCTAGGGCTTGTCAAAATATATTCACACCTTGAGCAGATGATACGTGACCGCTAAATTGGGTCGATTTTTGGCAAATTGGATGCAATTTGTGTGGTTATTGGCCACAGACGTTATGTGACCATTTAATTAGCGTGTTATTTAGAATGATTTTCGACGGGAGCATCAGGAAATGACCGTTGACACCAGGTGACTGCTGATATAAGGTGACCTTTTGTTAAAGAACTTAAATGTATTTACGTTCAAACCCGCATTTGACTTTGTTTATGTAGACAAACATACTGGGAATTTAAAGCTCTTCATATTGAATGTGATTTGAGCAATAATATCAGTTTTAATTTTTTGGGGCATTCATTTGCCTGTGTATCCCTTTAAAGGCAATCTACAATATAAGATTTTATAAGAAAATGATTCAAGCTGTCTTGTACAAAAGTTAATAATAATGGTACCAAGTGATTTGTCTTCTTTTTGTTAGTGCCATAAGGAACCAAATGACTCAGAGTTTCTGCTAAAAGGTACCAAATGAACACTTGGTACTTTCTGGTTTTAACTACTTTAGCATTATTTATCAATCTGAAATGCTAAAAGGAGCCAAATGACATTTGGCACCTTTAAGCATTAAGCTATTTACACAATCTGTTCTTTTGTATTAATGAAAGTTATTCATGTGGTACCATTTGGACACTAACAATGAATACACAAAACAGACATAATTTAAAGACAGATAAAGTTTCATATTTCACAGCTGTGTTTAATTGTGCTGCTAAACAAAACTGATAAAGCTGGACATTGCTCTGGGAAATACGGCTATTAGCTGCTTTGCATGTTTTGTTTATTAATTGCAAAGTTTTCATAGAAACCCAAGAATTTTGGGAACTGACATTCAAAATATGGATAAATCACAAAATGTAAGTTTGTTACTTTTTTCCTTCATTTAACAAAATATTGTGCATATTGATTACTACAGAGTTTCATTTTAACTGTGCCCTAACGTTTGATTAAAAAAAAAAAAAAATAGTAAGTCTATTTAACTTTCCTTCAGTTATTTCATACAGATATGATAGTATCATGTTTGATAATCAGAATAAAATGTAGATGTGATAATGTGTTATTTAAATACTGAAGATTAAATAGCACGTTCCTTGGAAATAAAATATTTATTTTGGGAAAAATATATTTTTCTTTCTGCTTGATGAATGGTCAGAGGAAGATTTTTGTACACAATTGTCTGCAGAAGACACAACAAAAGGCCAAGTTGACAGCCCTGACTCAGAAGAAAATATACCTTTGGCTTTTCTGGAGAAGAAAAAAAACATACAAAAAGAAGACTGATTAAAGATGATGGATCAAAGCTTGATGACAGTAATGATGAGAATTATCTACCAAATCATTCTTCATCATCTGAAACTGACCAAGACAGTCATTGGCTTAAAAGGAAGAAACAGATTTGTTTGCCACGTGACAAAAACTGGAAGAAAAGACCAGCAAAAATGAAAACACAACAAATCAAATAGCTTTAAAAGCTTAGACTGCTTAAATGCTGCGAGATAAAGTACTGTTGATGCAAAGTAAAAGACAGAAATTAAGTGTATCTGATATAGACAGAGCTTAGACTTTAAGCAAGCTGATGGCGAAAGTTAAAGGTATCATCAGAAAAGCACACTTACCAAGACTTGACAGTTTACTTGCAAGTAATGAGTAACAGAGAGTTATAATTTATGGAGATGGATATTGTTTCTTTATGACTCTAAAGTTAAGTGCTGGCATAAGAGAAGGCACCATTGACATGCGCTCCAAAATACGCGACTTCATGATAAACAGCCGTGAAATATATCCAAGATTTTGTGGGGAAAAAACACCAAAAAAAACACATCAATTCAGACTTCAATGATGAAGACCAGTGAAACTTGGAATACATTTATGGCTGATCTTGATCTTATACCTCTAGCATTTGCTGACTGCTATATCCATTTTCCGTGTATACACAAGTACAATTGCAAGTCCAGTCATTGAAATTAAACCAGACGGAAAAACAGAAGAACTTATCAGCATAGCATATAGGGCTGTTTGAGGTGAAAAACACTATGATGCTACCACAAGGACCATGTC
This sequence comes from Cyclina sinensis, assembly GCA_012932295.1. Taxonomy (NCBI): domain Eukaryota; kingdom Metazoa; phylum Mollusca; class Bivalvia; order Venerida; family Veneridae; genus Cyclina; species Cyclina sinensis. Next base: position 19,080,452 of record JAAONU010000002.1, read on the forward strand.
TGACACTTCACCCTGCAGACAAATCAATACAGACGAAGAAAAAAAACAATAGTGCTACAGAATCTATTTCATCAAGGGAAGAATCAACTGAAGATAAAGAAGAAACTGCACAAACTCCAACAAAGTTTTCATCACAGTGTAGATCATGAGGCTTCAGCAATACCACACAGGAGAGCAAATTACAAAAGCACTGAAAAACGGCTGTCAGGTAGAAAAGGAAACGGAATCCAGAAAAATGGAAGAAAAATGTTTGTCAAACACCTAGAATGCATAGCAAACAATATCTGTTCAAGCGCAAGCTGTGAAAACTGTAAAACACCATGACTGTGGCAAATGCAGGTGTAAGTGTAGCGAATATTTGTCCGATGAGGACAGAGAATCAGTATTCTCATTTCACTACAACCTATGCAATTTTGAGCGTCAGAGACAGTGCTTATCTGAAATGGTTGATCAGACAAATTCAAGTAGAAAAGGAACGTAGAAGAGACATGTATCTCAGAAGTATCATTTACACATGTAGTGAAGAATGACATATGACAAAATCTGAAAACCACAATGGCAAGCATCCAAATTTATTGGCTGAATGTGAAATGGTTTGAAGTAAAACAAAGCAACCCAAGATCCATTTTTGTGAACTCTACAATTCAACAGGACAACTAAAAAAAGTACAAGTGCAGGTGTCTTCTAGAAAACGGACAGGACGATGTTCCATTTGAAACAGACAATGAAACAGGCAAAGAAGATACAGACTGATGCAGAGTGATGTAGTCCTGCAGTAGAAGAATAAGTTTTATACAAGTACATGGCAACTCTTAAATACCTGAATCTTTTTTTCAAAAACTTGTAACACTATGAATGACTATTTTACAAAATGTCTAATGAGCAGATGCATACAATGTATGAAAGAATGTTAAGTAGTGAACATGGACATGTTAAAATTCATTAATCTTCTTCAGTTTCATTGATATTCTGCTGAAATTCAAACATATAATAAATAATATTCTTATAAAAAAAATGTTACTTTTTTATTCTAACAAAATCCAAAAGGTACCAAATTTCATATAGTACCTTTTAAATTGAAAAAGTGCAAAGACTTTCAAGTTTACTTTCTGCCAAAATGAGCCATAATATATTATGGTACCTTTTGGTTCCAAAATTGATGAAAACCAGAAGGAACCAAAACATTTAATTGATTAATTAACAATAATTAGTGAAAATATAAGGGTTGATTTCATACACATAAGACATTTTAACAGACTCTACCAAAATGCAAAATTTCATTGGAAAATGTAGCACTGCTGAATTGATATAGCTGACTGAACTTTCAAATGCGATTTTCTCAAAAACTTAAAAATGTCTTTTGGTACCTTTTGGCATTAACCCCACATTATATTTTAGCCGTAAATCTGTCCCTGCACTGAATAGATGTATCCTGAAATGAAATGCTAAAGACTGTCCGTGATTTGGTTGTTGGAATTTCTCTGTTTTGTACACTAACATTTGTGTGTTTCAGGGTATTGAAGAGAGTTCAGTTGGAGCAGCCAGATGCTGTCACAGCACAAAAACAACTAGCTGCTGAGTAAGTTGTATAAATACAATGCTCTTGGTATCTGGTACATCCTCAGATGTTGAAAGTTTTCTATCGTTTTCTAGTTTAATTAAGTCTGTAGCAAGGTATTATTTAAGAGAAGCCTGTCTATTCAACTTTAAGCTCACCTGAGTCAGTAATAGATGTTCATAAAGTGGCAACCAAAAGGCAACCTCTTGACCAATTTGAAAACAATTTTGCACAACTGTTTCTTGGGTGACCCTCTATATAAATTGTGAAATTTAAGTTGTTTTCTGAAAAAGGGCACTTGACTTATTTTCCTTATTTGGTTAAATGGTAAAAATTAAAAATCATCTCCTTAGAAACAGCTGGCTTGATTTGGCAATAATTTAGAACAAATGTTCTTTGGGTTACCTTCTGTACAGATTGTGAAACTTGAACAATCTGTGAAAAATCTTGGCCAAAAGTGGCAAGGCTTAAATACTTTGTTATTTACATCAAGAATTTTTATAATGTTTTTCAAACAAAGCTTAAGAGAAATGTTCCTCATATTGTCCTTTTCTGTAATTGCTCAGATGGTTCTGCTGCATTGAACATGAGGGCTGCAAAAGTTAAAATAAGAAAAATAATAGAAAAAAAAACAACATCTTGTTCTTAACTGCATGGTATTTTTCTACCAAATTTCTTAGAAGTGTTCATTATATAGCCTTCTATTAAAATTGCTCAAATGATTCCAGTCTGTTGCAAAAAATTGCAGTTAGAGCTAAAAATAGATTTAGCAATTCTTGGCTTTACACATCATGGTGCTTTTAAAGGTAGTAGATCAGTGTAGCTCGGATTTTATCGTTGAGCTATATGTAACTTCAAGATTAAAAATTACAAAAACTAGAACATTATTATAACAAAAGAAACTGTCTTAATTTCCAAGACCTACGGCCTGATATGTGCATTTTTAACGATTCTAATTAATTAAAAGTGTTAGGTTTCATAACAAACGACTTTAAAGTCACCTAGGCTCCAACAATAAGGTCCGAGTAACGACCGACAACCAAATGCTTAAATTAGTTAGTTACTGTTATCTGATTCAGGGTTCGCACAGGACTTGAAAAGTACTTGAATTTAGTTCCTACCTTGAAAAGTACTTGAATTCAGTGTTTCCTTGATAAACACCCCAAAAAGTACTTGAATTTCAATTTTTTGCCTTGAATTCTTAAAAATGTTCCTTGAAAACACGTAATACTATAGTTATTATAAATGTGTGAAACATATCAATTTGAAAATGAAATTGACATAATTAAACAATTCTTCGGTTAAAAACTTCGATAGTCGGCACCCCTTTACACCCTCATAATGGGTATTGATCAGGAACCGGTATCTGGCTTTTAACCAATCATATGATGTCATCAATAATGGCTGAGCCCATGTAACGAGCTTGTGGACTTTTAAAAAAATGGAAAACAGGAAAGAGATGTTATTTTCAACAAGTGTGGCTTACAAAATACAAATTGGGTGAAGTGTACAAGAGATCCACACCAAGCCTTATGCCATGTATGTTAATGAAAGAAATAGACATAACGTCAATGGGACAGAGTGCTTTGAGTTTGCATGCAAAAAGTAACAGACACATCAAGTCCATCGAAATAATGGCGTCCTTACAAGCGCATGGTTTTGTCTTTGTTAAAAAGACTGAGCATGATAACTATATTTGAACATTATATTTGATGTCCAGCATGTCCTTGAAAAATGAAGTTTTACCTTGAAAAGTCCTTGAAAGGTCCTTGAATTTTAAGTTGAATTTTCTATATGAACCATGTGATTGGTTAATGGCTAGAATGACGTCATGCTTAAGCTGAGAATATTTGGCTTGAAAAAACAGCTAAGTCATTTTCGATTGAACTTGACAGAAATGTTTCTTTTACAATATATTGCCCTTTTCTAAAATTGCTCAAACAGTTCTGCCCCATTGCATTTAAAGGCAGCAAGAGTTAAAAATAGAAAAATATTCAAATGACTTTTCATCCTAAACCCCAAGCTTTTGTAGCAAATTTCACAAAAATATCCCTTATATTTCCCTTTTCTAAATGAGCTCAAAACTTGCCACTCCATTGCACATAATGGCCATCAGAGCTAAAAATAGAAAAATATACAAATGACATTAATTTTGCTTTTGAATTGCAAGATCTTCTTCCACCTTATTTCACAAGGATGCTTTTCATATATACACCTATTAAAATTGCACAAATTGATTCACTCTGTTGCAGAAAATGGCAGCCATAGCTAAAAATATATTTTTGTCAACACTTTGCTTCAAATACATCTCACAAACTGCTAGTTCAGATCATGTTCCTTGAGTCAAAATTGGCATTACCCCAATGGTTCTTTTTGTACACAATATAAAATGTTTGAAAATCTTCAATTCAGAAACTGTAATATTGCTTCTAATGTTTGCTTAACAGCAGACCCACCGCTGAAATACTCAGGTGAGTGATCTAGAGCCATGATGGCCCTCTTGTTTCCTGAAACTGTTCTTTGGCTTCACTTTAAAGATAGTAATTTCTTCACAAATACTTTGTATTTGGTGCAAACTTGGGGTAAGAAGAAGGTTAAAATTGTAAACAACCCGTCAAACATTACATACATGTACATAAGATTAGGAATTATACTCTAAAAGATCATGGTTATTTCTGTTTCTTGACACACATGTATGAGATAGGGACATAAGTGGATTATCTATCCTGAATACTCTCTGATATTACATTGGTCTTTCTATTTGGATTCCTTTGCTTACAGTACACGCAGCGCGGACTTTGACAACGAACACCCGTCCCCGCGCTTTTACTGTCCGCGTTGAAGACCAAAATGACCACCGCGTCGAGTGTTCATTCGTATAAAACGCGGGGGTCAGCGCGGCTGTCCGCGGTGTTCAGTTCCGCACCATGTAGCGGCGTCGGGTCGCGGGGGTTTGCGGTGTCCGAAAAAACGAAGTCGCAACACAATTTTACTTTCCCCTATTTTTTTTTCAGACGAGTTACAAAAACACGTAATTATTACCAGTTGAAGTTGTTTCTTTTTCTTTTTAATACCCCATCCGGTTAAACTTTTATTTGTTGACGTTCGATGTTTGGTTGTATGATTGAGGGTAACACAGCCGATTATGAATAGATTTACACACCTACATGCCATCTTGTTAACTTTAATTGCTGCAATTAATATATTTTCAAGTCTTCAATCGGTGCCGCGCTTGCGTTAATCCACTTGAAAATAAATTACACGCAAATAAATTACTAACGATCATCAAACTGCAAAAAGTTAATAGATCTAATTTAAACTGTCAAAATTCGAACAAATCCACTCTAATTATGATGCATTTATGTACGCTCCTTTTTGTTTACGCAAAGAATGACCATTCAAAGCAGTTGCTTCCGGAAACAGCTGATCATATTTTCAGAAAATGAATTGTCTGTGTTTTTAGGTCAACACGTGTTTAACTTCTTTCGACATCTGTATCGTCTAGGCGCTTGGCAAAAATTATTGATCGATTTTGCTATATAGTAACAAGCATTTTTCAAAAATTCCAAAAACGAAAGTACACAATAAACCTACACCGCATAATGTACGTGAAATTTGGTTTTAATTTGACCAACTGAAGTTAGCCACAAAATACATGTAAGTAAAATAAGAATGAGTAAAAAGAAAACCACGTACATGTACTGTACGCTGAGTATGTTTAAATGCAGTAATCTCCAAGTCAGAACATCGCGGGGACGTGCGGCGTTCGGTCACCGCGACACGCGGTGGTCATACCCCTCGGCGGTTGTCGCGGTGGTCATTTTAGCGGACACCCGAAATTTCGGGTGTTCAGTCAACTGCGACTGGCCACCCGGAGACGATACCGGCCCCCGCGACAATGTTAACAATGTCAAAGTCCGCGCTGCATGTACTGTATATCGCTATTTTCTCTTTTGGTTTGGTGATAATTAAGCCTAATTATTTGCAACAGTGGTAGTCAGATTACACATTAAGTTTAGTTACATGTTTTGTTAACACCATTATCTTTGTTTTTTGATAATCCTAACTTTTTATTTAATATATAAGTGACAATTTTCACAACTAAAAGTCAAGACCATCACAATTAGAAACAAGGATAAAGTCAGAGGATTCCAACTAAAAGGACCAATGTGCTATTTGGTCTATCTTTGATGTTATCTGAGTAAGGAAGATAATTTGTCATCAGGAATGTCCCTCATTCATTCACCAGATGTGGTCATTTAATTGTTGAGCCGCTTGTGGATAGCTTGACATAGTCATCACATTTGGTACTGCAGTTCGGTGTATGTACGTGCATGCGTGCGTCCGTCCAGATTGCCATGTCAAGGCCATAACTTCTTTGTGCATGGAAGGATTTAGAAATACTTCGGCACATTTGTTCACCTTGATGAGACGGAGTGTCGCGTGCAAGACTCAGGTTCCCAGCTCAAAGGTCAAGGTTACAGTGCCAGGTCAAATGTCCAGAATTTTGATGATACACCTTGTCTGGGCCATAACTTCTCCCTGCATGGAAGGATTTTAAAATACCATGGCACATCTGTTCACCTTGATGAGGTGGTGTGTCGCATGCAAGCCAGATTCCATGCATGGAAGAATTTGAAAATACCATGATACGGAAACGTGAAAAAGACCCAAGCCTAACGGCAGAGGGCGTGTTACGTCCTCATAAACTTACTTCTTCTTCTAATACCATGATACATTTGTTTTGCTTCTGGAAAGAGACATCATGTAGGCCTGCCTTGTCTTCCCACAGTTTCCATTTCACAGTCCCATCCCCATAGGCGGCTTTCAATTGGCGGCTCGACATGCTGCCCATGGGCATTCTGGTTGTTTATAGCTCACCTGAGCACAAAGTGCTCAGGGTGAGCTTTTCTGATCAGTCTTTGTCTGTCGTCCGTCCATCCATCGTCCGTCCGTCCGTCCGTCGTCAACTTTTCATTCAAACGACATCTCCTCTTAAACCAAATGGCCAAATTTAATGAAACTTCACTGGAATGTTCCTTGGATGAAGCTCTACCAAGATTGTTCTAATGGTTCTGGTCCATTGCATTTCTGGTTCACTGGAGCAAAAATTAGATTTTAGAAGTTGGTTCTTTAAAAATCTTCTTCTACGAAACCTCAAAGCCTGGAGCTTAGATATTTGGTATGAAGCATCATTTAGTGGACCTCTACCAAGTTTGTTCAAATTATGATCCTGGGGTCAAAACTGGCCCCACCTGTGGGGGGGGGGGGGGTCATTTGATTTTACACAAGGACTTATATAGGGAAAACTTAAAAAATCTGCTGCTCTGAAACAGCAAGGGCTAGACCTTCAATTGTTCATTGTTATGTCTCCCCCTCCAACCCCACCCTTCTGATGGAGACATATAGTTTTTGCCCTGTCCATGGGTGTCTGTTTGTCTGTCTGTCACACTTTGTTTCCTTTCAGTAACTTGAGTACCAGTTGACCCAAGGCCTTCAAACTTCACAGGGTTATTGCTCTTATTGAGTAGAAAAAATTAAAAACCCTTTTGTTTTTTGGGTCAGTAGCTCAAAGGTCAAGGTCAGAGGGCCGTTTCCACTCAATAACAGGATTACCATTTCACCCAGAGCCTTCAAACTTCATAGGATGATTGCTTTTACTAAATAGAAGAACATCTTGTTTTTGGGGCTAGTATGTCAAAGGTCAGGGTCACAGGAACCTGTATAGTGAAAAGTTTTTCTGCAGAGTAACTGTAGTACCATTACATCCAGAGCCTTCGAAATTTATAGGATAATTGTATTAGAAGAACCCTATTGTTTTTCGGCTCCATAGGTCAAAGGTTAAGTTCACAGGGACCTCTAGAGCGAAAACTGTTTCTGCTCAGTAACTGGAGTACAATTTTACACAGAACCTTCAAACTTCAAAGGATAATTGTCTTTACTCAGTAAAAGAAGCCTATCATTTTTGGGGTCAGTAGGTCAGAAGTCAAGGTCACAGGAACCTGTAGAGTGCAAACTATTTCTGCTCAGTAACTGCAGTACCATTACACCCAGAACCTTCAAACTTTATAGGGTAATTATATATGAAGAACCCTGTTGTTTTTGGGGTCTGTAGGTCAAAGGTCAAGTTCACTGGGACCTGTAGAATAAAACTATTTCTGCGAAAAATTTGAGTACCATTACACCCAGAGTCTTCTAACTTATTCAAATTTGCGAACAACATACACCCATAACAACCAGTAATGATACTGTTAACATGAGCAATGAGACTCAGGTGAGCAATTTAGGGCCATCATGGCCCTCTCGTTATTAAAACATGTGCATTGTGAATGACTGATGCAAAATGAGTGTAATTTATTTGGTCAGCAAAATGCTTACATTTGATTGAGATAGCAAAGTAGAAATATAAGTAACAAATCCAGCATCTCAAAGGTATTAAGATCTGCCATTGTTATGTAAATGAGTTATACCACTATGACAACAGGATTGGTACACCACAACAGGTAGCAGTTAGGTACTTAATTTTTTTCACCAATGCATGTTGGTGAGTGTTATCCCTGTGTCTGCATAGGAAATTTTTAAAATCTTCTCTGAACAATACAGTTCACTCCACCTTAAAATCAGAGAGGTTTTAGCAATATCTTAATTTCAGGATGGTAGGTAATTTGTGACTTAGTTGTGACTATGAGATGCCCAGCTTTTCTTCTTAAAGCTCTAGGAATTGCACCGTAAAATGTGCCATGGAATAGTAGTCAAGTTAGAAAGTGCCAGCTTTATGTTAATTATAAAGCTTTAAATAGCAGCTGTACGTTATGAGCATTTTATTTACATGTTACTTGTTATATCCCCACACACAAATTGGATTCACTTTGATGTCCATCTGTTTGTCCAGTTTCTTGTCCGCACCATTACTTCTCCATGCATGGAAGGATTTAAAAATAGCTTAGCACATTGCTTCACCTTGATGAGGCAGTGTGTCATGTTTAAGTCCAAGGTCCATAGCTCAAAGGCAAAGGTGAAAGTCCCTGGTTAAAGGTAAAAAATGTTGATAACATACCTTGTTCAGGTCATAACTTCTCCATGCATGGAAGGATTGTAAAATACCTTGGCATATATGTTCACTTTGATGAGACAGTGTGTAGGGTGTTAGACCCTTGTCCAAAGCTCAAAAGTCAAGGTCACGGTCACTTGTTAAAGGTAAAAAAAAATGATTATAAACCTTGTTAGGGCCATAACTTCTCCATGCATGGAAGGATTTAAAAAAAACCTTGGCATATTTGTTCATCATGATGAGACGGTGTGTCATGTGCAATACCAAAATCCCTGTCTCAAAGTTCAAGGTCACAGTGACTTGTCAAGGTAAAGAATGTTGATTATAGATGTTGTCTGGGCCATAATGTCTATATACATGGAAGGATTTTCAGTTATCTTGGCATGTTTGTGATGAGACAGTGTGTCGCTTGTAAGTCCCAGGTCTACAGCTCAGAGGTCAAGGTCACAGTGACTGGTCAGAGATAAAAAATGTTGATGATAGACCTTGTATAGGCCATAATTCTCCATGCATGGAAGGCAAATATATATCACTTTACTGATTATTTGGCTTCTTCATATAATAATGACTTCATATTACATCATACTATCAAATAAAATAGCATCATAAGAATGTTTGTATTCCACTGCTATAATAACCCCTTTTTATGCTCCCCGAAGGGCGAGCATATAGTTGCCGCTTTGTCCGTCCGTTCGTCCTTCCGTCATAATTTTGTCCGTCATAATTTTGTCTGGAGCATAACACAAAAACTATGAAAGATATCAAGACCAATCTTCATAGGTAGTAAGATCTCATTAAGAAGCAGTGCAGTGCACAAGAGCCATAACTCTTGCTTTATTAATTTTTGAGTTATTGCCTTTTGAAATTTTCATACTTATTTTTTGTCCGGGGCATATCTCACAAAGTATAAGAGTTATCAACTTGAAACTTTATAAGTAGATAGATCTCATTGATGAGCAGTGCATTGCACAAGAACCATAACTCTTGCTTCATTAATTTTTGAGTTATTACCTTTTGAAATTTCTCATACTTATTTTTTGTCTGGGGCATATCTCACAAAGTATAAGAGATATTAACATGAAACTTTATTGGTAGATAGATCTCTATGAGGAGAAGTGCAGCGTGCAAAAACCATTACTCTATTTTGCATAATTTAGGAGTAATTGCCCTTTGTTATTTTTCATACTTTAAAAAAAATACATATTAAACAATAGCCCTTTTGGAATTGGCATTTATTCGGGGAGCATCCATCGGTTCTACCGATTTCTTGTACTTACAAAGCTTTCAATCCTGTGAAGTCGAGTGTGGTGGTATTGGTCGCTTCTTTGACAAGCTCTAGTTTTTATTTCAGTATATGTTGTCAGATGGCTGAATATGCAAATAATCAAAGAGATTATGATAAAGCTATCACATTCTACAAAGAGGCACTTGTGTACAATGAGAATGATGGGAAAGTAAGTTGGAATTTCTTTTTAAAAGTGAACAGTTATGCAATATATATTTATGTCCACAAATAAATATTGTCTTTGCATTCCACAAAACTCTTATGAAGAAATATCATTGTCTGAATGCTTAGGTCCTTTCTTTATAAGAATAAGAATCTTTTACTATTATTTGCATTTCTGGTAAGTCACTATGAAGTATGTTGAATTCTGACTGAAATGAATTTAAATTATTCATTCTTACAAATACTTGCATTTGATTTTTATGCTTTTATGCCCCCACCCCCCTCAAAGATGAGGGGGTATATTGTTTTGCAAATGTCGGTTGGTTGGTTGGTTTGTCGTTCAGTCTGGAGACACTTCGTTTCTGATCAATATCTAGAGAACCCTTGGACCTACCTTCCTCAGACTTGGTTTGTAGGTTAACCTGTTCATGACCAGTAGATGACCCCTATATATTTTCGGCTCAAAGCAAAACCTTTTACATATCTAGAGAATCCTTTGGTGTAGACAACTGCTATAGTTTTTCAGGTTACTAGGTCAAAGGCCAAGCCACATTGACCTTTAAAAGCAAAACGCTTTCTGATCAAAACCTATAGAATGTGTGGGCCCAGGCACTCCAAAACTTCATATAGACAGGTTATTCATGACCAGTAGAAAACCCCTATAGTTTTTTCAGGTCATTAGGTCAAAGGTCAATATCACAGTGACCTTGAAAAGCAAAACATGTTCTGATAAATATGGAGAGAATTCTTAGGCCCAGATTCCTGAAATTTGGTTTGTAGGTTTGACATGACTAGTAGATGACCCGTGTAGTTTTTCAGGTCACTAGGTCAAAGACCAAGGTCACAGTGACCTTGAAAATGGTTTTTGATCATTAACTATAGAATGCTTGGCCAGGCTTCCTAAAACTTCAGGCAGGTTGGTCATGGCCAGTAGATGAACCCTATAGTTTTTTGGGTCCCTAGATCAAAGGTCAAAGTCTTATTGATCATTAACTGAAAAATGGTTAATAATAAATAACTAGAAAATGCTTAGGCCTTGGCTCCTTAAACTTGCAATGCAGGTTAATAATGACCTGTAGATGACTCATGTTGCTTTTGGGGTCACTTGATGAAAGTTCAAGGTCAGACTGACCATTAACAGAAAAATGGCTTACAATCAACAACTAGAGAACCCTTGGGGATTGGCTCCTCAGACTTGCTATGCAGGTTAGTCTGTTTCAGAGGTGACCTCTATAGTCTTTGAGGTCACTAGGTTGAAGGTCAAGGTCACAGTAGCCATAAACCAGAAAGAGGAAAACAGATTCTGATTGATAACTAGAGAGGCCTTGGGCCTTACTGCTTCAAAAGTTCCTGCATACCCACCCTCCCACCTTCCTACCTACCTGCCTACCCATGCAGTTCCTGTGCTCTCTCATGTTCTCCAGTAATTTAACTTTATACTTTTTATAACCAAAGTGTCAGTGGCATAATCTACAGTTCCTTTCTATCATCAATAGCTTTTGATATCAGAAGCTCCTGGCATCTTCCAGTTAATGTACTGACACAAGTCCCTGTCCATTTTCTACCTTCTTATACTTTGATGGCTGCCTCTAGATATAACGTGTAGGGGGGCATGTACATGTTTGTTTTTAGCTCACCTGAGCACAACGTGCTCATGTAGAGCTTTTGTGATCCCCCTGTGTCCAGTGTGCGTTGTCTTGCGGTGTCCTTCATCAACAATTTCATAAAAACAACATGTCCTCTGAAACCAATGACTGCACATTAACCAAACTACACAGGAATGATCCTTGGGTGGTCCCCTTTCAAAGTTGTTCATAAAAACAACATGTCCTCTGAAACCAATGACTGCACATTAACCAAACTACACAGGAATGATCCTTGGGTGGTCCCCTTTCAAAGTTGTTCAAATGGTTCTGGTCTGTTGCATAAGTAGGTCACAGGGCCGAAAAAGAAGTGTCAAAAATGCAAATTAAAAAAATCTTCTTGTCAGAGAGTACAAGGCCAAGAGCTTTGATATTTGGTATATGACATCATCTATAGGTCCTCTACGAAAGTTGTTCAAATTATGCCCCTAGTGCCAAAATTGACCCAGCCCCAGAGGGTCAGGTTTTCCTTATATGTATATAGTAAAAACTTAAAAAATCTTCTCCTCTGAAATGACAAAGGCTAGAGATTTGATATTTGGTATATGATATCATCTATAGGTCCTCTACCAAAGTTGTTCAAATTATGCCCCTAGTGGCAAAATTGGCCCCGCCCCAGGGGGTCATAGGTTTTCCTTTTATGTATATAGTAAAAACTTAAAAAATCTTCTCCTCTGAAATGACAAAGGCTAGAGCTTTGATATTTGGTATATGACATCATCTATAGGTCCTCTACGAAAATTGTTCAAATTATGCCCCTAGTGCCAAAATTGGCCCTGTCCAGGGGGTCATAGGTTTTCCATATATGTATATAGTAAAAACTTAAAAAATCTTCTCCTCTGAAATGACAAAGCCTTAAACTTAATTATTTAGCATGAAATATTGTCTAGTGAACCTGTTCCAAGTTTGTACAAATTATATCCGGAGTAAAAATTGGGCCTGCTGGAGATCATAGATATTAATTATTTGCATATAGTAAAAACTTATAAGAAATTATGCTTTGAAGCTTCAAAGGCTAGAGCTTAGATTTACAAGAAATAATGATAGCTTCCTCACAAATAACAGTCTGTCCTCAGGTGAGTGCTTTGGGACCAATGGCCCCCTTGTACAAATATCTCTTGTTCTTAACATATTCAGAGTTCACACATTTAAAATAGAAATAAACTTAATATATTTAGTCAGAGCTATGTGACAAGATGTCTAACATGTATATTAAAAAAGTAATACAGTAAAATTCCTCTATTAAGACCACCATTGGGTATAAAGGGAAGTGGTCTTAATTGTGAGTTGGTCTTAATACTGAGTTGAGTCCTCGGCAATATATTTGTTTTACATATGCAAGTTCATAAAGGGAAAATAGAACATTATTTAGATAGAACAAAACACATTATTAATCAAAATGATGTTATTTTATTCAGTAAATAAACATTTAATAATGAATAAACATTTCAGTGATTTCATTTTCGTTTCTCCATGCCGAGAATTTTGTGTGACACAATTAAAATTTAACAGCAAATATTCTGAGTTTTGCAGTTAGAATGAATTTTAAAATAAGATGTTACGTTTTCTAACAGAATTAGCCCTTAATTACATTAACACAATTATTTTAGTCAACCAGCTAAAAACGTTTTTTACTCAATCAACATAGGTAAGCATCGATCTAAAATTGTATTTTGCTTTGAACCCCTGGAAACTTATTAAACCCCCGAGGATACAGTTCTCTTCCCAATTATTTACTCGCGTCGCAATCAAGTTGTAATTGAATCAATTTTAAATAACACTTATATCATCCTTTTGAATCCTTACTTTCAGTAATCACGTGAAGAAAATTTGTTTTTTACAGAACAGACTTTCTTTTGTTTACACATGCAGCTGTCGTAAAGCAGTGTCGTAATCATGGCTGTGTATTCGACTGATGACATGCCCGGAGGGCACTAGTTTTGAGTGGTCGCAATCGAGGCATTACAATAAACTGAAAATATACAATATGATCCAGACAAGGTGGTCGTATTACCGGATTAGCGGCGTGGTCTTAATTCTAATTAATATTTGTAATAGGACAAGAATAAAAATGTTTGGTTCTTTACAAAAGTGCCCGTAATAGCGGCGTGGTCTTAATTTCGGCGTGGTCTTTAAGTGGTAATCTACTGTACTCTGTTGGTGTTTTTAGCTCACCTGTCAGGTAGTGACACAGTGAGCTTTTGTGATTGCCTTTTGTCCGTCGTCTGTCCATCCACAATAAGTTTGTTAACACTCTAGTGGTCACATTTTTGCCTCAATTGTCATGAAACTTGGTCTCATTAATTTCTCGGACGAGTTCAAACATGGGTAATCTGGGTTGAAGAACTAGGTCACAGAGCCCAAATATAGAAAAACCTTGTTAACACTCTAGAGACTACTTTTTCAGTCCAAATATCCTGGAAATTTGTCAGAAAAGTTGTATCGATGATTTCTAGCTCAGGTTCGAATATGGGTCATCTTGGATCAAAAACTAGGTCACAGAGCCCAAATATCGAAAAACCTTGTTAACACTCTAGAGGCTACTTTTTCAGTCCAGATATCCTAGGAATTTGTCAGAGAGGTTTTTTCGATAATTTCTAGCCCAAGTTCCAATATGGGTCATCTGGGTTCAAAAACTAGGTCACAGAGCCAAAATATCAAAAAACTTTGTAAACACTCTAGAGGCTACATTTTCAATCCAAATGTCCTGGAAATTTGTCAGAAAGGTTGTTTTGATAATTTCTAGCTCAAGTTCGAATATGGGTCACCTTGGTTTAAAAACTAGGTCATAGAGCCCAAAAATAGAAAAGCCTTGTTAACATTCTAGAGGCTACATTTTCAGTCCAGATATCCTGGAAATTTGTCAGAGAGATTGTTTCGATAATTATTTAGTTCAAATTGGAATATGGGACATCTAGGTTCAAAAACTAGGTCATAGAGCCCAAAATGGAAAAATCTTATTAACACTGTAGAGGTAACATTTTCAGTCCATATAACCTGGAAATTTGTCAGAAAGATTGTTTCAATAATGTCTAGGTCAAGTTCGAGTATGGGTCATCTGGGGTCAATTAACCAGGTCCATAGCGACTTTGTTAAAAGCAGTCATACTCAGGTAAGCGATACAGGGCCATCTTGGCCCTCTTGTTATATAATCTGTCAAAACCAGACAGTCATATGTCTAAAATGAATATTTACAGATTATGTTGGATGTAGCAGGCCTTTATTTAGCTACAGGAGATCTGGATGCCTGTCAACACCAGCTAATGACACTGCTGAAAAATGACAAGGAAAATGATTCTGCAACTATTGTAAGTCAGCCATACTATTATTTTATTACTTGAAATTAAAAAGAAAAAAGAAATAAAAACAAACCAAAACACCTGCAGCAATCCTAGGCATTCATTTTTAGCTCACCTGTCACGCAGTGACAGAGTGAGCTATTAGGATACCCTTGTGTCCGGCGTCCGGCGTCCGTCCGTCGTCCGTCGTCAACATTTTCTTTAAATGACATCTCCTCCTAAACCCCTGGCCCAATTTTAAAATAACTTCATACTAATGGTCCTTAGATGTCCCTTTACCAAGTTTGCTCAAATGGTTCCGGTCCAATGCACAATATGGCTGTGAGGCCCTAAAAGGTGTTTTTAAAATGGAAATTTCAAAAATCTTCTTGTCTGAAATAACAAGGCCCAGAGCTTTCATATTTGGTATGAAGCATCATCTAGGGGACCTCTGTCAAGTTTGCTCAAATCATGACTTCCGGGGTCAAACTGGTTCAGCCCCGGGGGTAAATAGATTTTACTTAGAATTTATATAGGAAAAACTTCAAAAATCTTCTTCTCCAGAACCACAAAGCCTGGCGCTTAGATATTTTGCATGTAGCATTAACTAGTAGACTTCTACCAAGTTTGCTCAAATCATGATCCCCGGGGTCAAGTTGATCCCGCCCGGGGGTCAGTTAATTTTATATAGAGTTTATATAGGAAAAACTTCAAAAATCTTCTTCTCCAGAACCACAAAGGCTAGAGCTTAGATATTTTGCATGTAGCATAACCAAGTAGACCTTAACCAAGTTTGCTCAAATCATGATCCCCGGGGTCAGATTGACCCCGCCCCGGGGGTCAATTGATTTTATATAGAGTTTATATAGGAAAAACTTCAAAAATCTTCTTCTCCAGAACCACAAAGCCTGGAGCTTAGATATTTTGCATGTAGCATTACCTAGTAGACTTCTACCAAGTTTGCTCAAATCATGATCCCCGGGGTCAAGTTGACCCCGCCCGGGGGTCAATTGATTTTATATAGAGTTTATATAGGAAAAACTTCAAAAATCTTCTTCTCCAGAACCACAAAGCCTGGAGCTTAGATATTTTGCATGTAGCATTACCTAGTAGACCTTTACCAAGTTTGCTTAAATCATGATCCCCGGGGTCAAATTGACCCCGCCCCATAGTCAATTCATTTTATATATAGTTTATATAGGAAAAACTTCAAAAATCTTCTTCTCCAGAACTGCAGGCCTGGAGCTTAGATATTTTGCATGTAGCATTAACTAGTAGACTTCTACCAAGTTTGCTCAAATCATGATCCCCGGGGTCAAATTGACCCCGCCTGGGGGTCAGTTGATTTTTTATATAGAGTTTATATAGGAAAAACTTCAAAAAATCTTCTACTCCAGAACCAGAAAGCCTAGAGCTTAGAAATTTTGCATGTAGCATGACCTAGTAGACCTTAACCAAGTTTGCTCAAATCATGATCCCCGGGGTCAAATTGACCCCGCCCCATAGTCAATTCATTTTATATATAGTTTATATAGCCATCTGATCTTAGTCTGCAAAGTTTGCTTCGGTCTTCCCAACTGCTGAGTTCAGTACGTACAGTCCATGGTCTGTGGATCACCTATCTTGTGTGTCATAACGTGCTCTCAAATTCTGTACTGGTACAGAATTTACCAACACAGGTTAACTGCATACCATTATGTAACTTAAATACTGTCTCAAAATAGCATATACCCTAACACAAAAGTCACTTCTAGACTGTACATTTCTGAAGGAAACTACCTTCAGCCAAAATGAAAACATTACACCTGTTTCAGATATCCATATTTCAATTTGTACTTCATACAATAGTTTCATGTTAACTTACAAAGAAAAAAAAAATGTATCGAAAGTCTAATGACTTTGAAATGTTAACATTTTCCATGTATTTATCATCTAGACGAAATGAGGTAAACTGGAAATTATTAAAACAGTTCATGTAAAGTTAAAACTTCACCAATCAGCAAGTGTGGACACATGCCCTTCTTTCACCAATTCTCTCCTCATTATGTCTACAATATCGTTTCATGGTCTATCAGGTGAGCGATTCAGGGCCATCATGGCCCTCTTGTTTTACTTATTGTTGCCACTTTGCCCATCTTGGCATCTGTACATCTGTCTTTCAGTCTGTCTGCATGTCCATCACATTTTTAGCTCACCTGAGCACAAAGTGCTCAGGGTGAGCTTTTCTGATCAGTCTTTGTCCGTCGTCTGTCCATCCGTCGTCAGCTTTTCATTCAAACGACATCTCCTCTGAAACCAATGGGGCAAATTTAATGAAACTTGCCTGGGATGTTCCTTGCATGAAGCTCTACCAAGATTGTTCAAATGGTTCTGATCCATTGCATTTCTGGTTCACTGGAGCTAAAAATAGATTTTTAGCTCACCTGAGCCTGCTCAGTGTGAGCTATTAGGATCGTTGAATGTCCGGCGTGCGTCGGCGTGCGTCGTCAACAATTGGACTTAAACAACATCTCGTCCTAAACCGCTGAGCCAACATTGATGAAACATGCCTGGGATATTCCTGGCATGATGCTCTACCAAAGTTGTTCAAAGAATTCAATTCCATCAAGAACTCTGGTTGCTATGGCAACTTAAAGGAAAAACTTTGAAAATCTTCTTGTCTGAAACCACAAGGCCCTGAGCCTTAAGATTTGGTATGTAGCATTGTCTAGTGGACCTCTATCAAGATTGAGCAAATTTTGCCCCTGGGGTCAAATTTGGCCCGGCCCGGTCAATTGATTTTACATAGGCTTATATAGGAAAACTTTAAAAATCTTCTTGTCTGAAACTACAAGGCCTAGAGTTTAGATATTTGGTGTGCAGCATTGTCCAGTGGACCTCTACCAAGTTTGTTCAAATCATGACTCCTGGGTCAAAAATGGCCCCGCCCTGGGGGTCACTTGATTTACATAGAGTTATATAGGGAAAACTTAAAAAATCTTCTTGTCTAAAACCACAAGGCCTGGAGCTTAGATATTTGGTATGAGGCATCATCTAGTGGACCTTTTCAAAGATTGTTCAAATTATGACCCTGGGGTCAGAACTGGCCCCACCCTTGGGGTCACTTGGTTTACATAGAGTTATATAGGGAAAACTCTAAAAAATCTTGTCAGAAACTGCAAGGCATGGAGCTTAGATATTTGGTGTTGAGCATCATCTAGTGGACCTCTACCAAGATTGTTCAAATAATGACCCTGGGGTCAGAACTAGCCGTGCCCTGGGGGTCACTTGATTTACATAGAGTTATATTGGGAAAACTTTAAAAATCTTCTTGTCTGAAACTACAAGGCCTAGAGTTTAGATATTTGGTGTGCAGCATTGTCCAGTGGACCTCTACCAAGTTTGTTCAAATCATGTCTCCTGGGTCAAAAATGGCCCCGCCCTGGGGGTCACTTGATTTACATAGAGTTATATAGGGAAAACTTAAAAAATCTTCTTGTCTAAAACCACAAGGCCTGGAGCTTAGATATTTGGTATGAAGCATCATCTAGTGGACCTCTACAAAGATTATTCAAATTATGACCCTGGGGTCAGAACTGGCCCCGCCCTGGGGGTCACTTGATTTACATAGAGTTATATAGGGAAAACTTTAAAAATCTTCTTGTCAGAAACTGCAAGGCATGGAGCTTAGATATTTGGTGTGTAGCATTGTCTAGTAGACCTCTACCAAGATTGTTCAAATCATGGCCCCTGGGTCAAACTGGCTCCGCCCAAGGGGTCACATGTTTTACATAGAGTTATATAGTAAATTCTTTAAAAATCTTCTTGACAGAAACTGCAAGGCCTGGAGCTTAGATATTTGGTACGATGCATCAACTAGTGGACCTCTACAAAGATTGTTCAAATTGTGACCCTGGGGTCAGAACTGACCTCACCCAGGGCTTATTTGATTTACATAGAGTTATATACATGTAGGGAAAACTTTAAAAATCTTCTTGTAAGAAACTACAAGGCGTGGAGCTTAGATATTTGGTGTTGAGCATTGTCTAGAAGACCTCTACCAAGATTGTTCAAATCATGACCCCTGGGTCAAAATTGGCCCCGCCCAAGAGGTCACATGTTTTACATAGAGTTATATAGCAAGAAACTTTTAAAATGTTCTTGTCACAAACTGCAAGGCCTGGAGCTTAGATATTTGGTAGAATGCACCGTGACAACAGTGGGGGTCATCCCCCCTGCCGTGGGGGTCACTCCCCCCGCCCCCCGCCCCCGCCCTAATTTATCTAATTTTTTAAGTTTTTCGCTATGGCAATAAAATTTGGACCATTTGTATTTTTTTTCAAGATGATTTCACACAAAAAAATTCGCATGACTTATATTTTTGACTTACTGACTTACTTTTTTGTTTTTTAGCTACAGCAATGAAATTTGGACCGTGTGCACAGTTTTTCGTTTTGATTTTAAAAATGTAATCGCATGACCTTTACTTTTGACCTACTGACCTACTTTTTGTTTTTGGAGCTATGGCAATGAAATTTGGATCATGTCTACAGTTGTTTGTTCAATTTTCAGAAACGTCATATCATGACCTATATTTTTGACCTACTGACCTACTTTTTTGTTTTTTAGCTACAGCAATGAAATTAGGACCATGTGCACAGTTTTTCGTTTCGATTTCAAAAATGTAATCGCAAGACCTATATTTTTGACCTACTGACCTACTTTTTGTTTTTGGAGCTATGGCAATGAAATTTGGACCATGTTTTTAGTTTTTTGTTCTGATTTCAAAAATGTCATCGCATGACCTATATTTTTTGCCTACTGACCTACTTTTTATTTTTGGAGCTATGGCAATGAAATTTGGACCATGTGTACAGTTTTTTGTTTTGATTTCAAAAACGTCATCACGTGACCTATATTTTTGACCTACTGACCTACTTTTTGTTTTTGGAGCTATGGCAATAATATTTGGACCATATGCACAGTTTTTTGTTCCGATTTCAAAATGTCATCGCATGACCTATATATTTGACCTACTGACCTACTTTTTGTTTTTGGAGCTATGGCAATGAAATTTGGACCATGTGTACAGTTATTTGTTCCGATTTCAAAAACATCATAGCATGACCTATATTTTTGACATACTTTTTGTTTTAAAGTTACAGCAAATTTTTCCCTGCATAGATCCTATATTCCGTGGGTAGGGTTTGAGGTCACTGGGTTAAGGTCAAGGTTACCATAGCTTATGATAGATATTTCTACTTTTTGTCATAGAGCCTGTATTTATTGACTGATATTTTACATGCTTACATATTTATATTTACATTACTCACATATTTTCAATTTAAACATGAAATACTGCTTAACAGCAAACCTACAGCCAAAATACTCAGGTGAGCGATCTAGGGCCATCATGGCCCTCTTGTTTTGGTTGACTATCAGTCACAAACGAATAAAGCAGGCTTGCAGAAATGTTTCAAGCTCAATCGGTCTGACCGCCCCACCCCCGGTCCAGAAAAAACGCAAAAAACCTGTGTTTTTTGCAAGGAACAAAAATTCCACTCGTTTGCTCATATTGATGAGTGGAAAAGGTTGAAGGACATGTATAATTTTCTGATTGCTCATCCTGCATAACAAGTGCAAAACCGCAAGCAACTTCCCGATGAATGTGTTTAAATGATACCGTAACGTCACAGTTTACTGACAGTAATATTTCGATTCTCCATGTAATACGCTGTCAAAACGAAACTGGAAGGATGTTGAGTAAGGGATGTCGAGCACTGCGCCTTTTTAAATTCGGTACAACACCGTACAGTACCTTTGATCTTTTTCCTCTTAGGTCTAAAGGATGTGTGATGGTGATGCAGGAAGAGTAGAAATTGTCAATGAATGAAAAATTTGTTACCTGGTTTGATACGTATAAAAGACTTGCAAATATAATTGCCTACTGCCTTCTGTTTGATCAAAGACTTACAGATTTTAGCTTTTAAATTGATGTTGTGTGTAAGCACATAAAAATAAATTTACACCTTTAAATAGTATGTTTCAAAAATAACTCGCTTTGCTACTACATTTCCAAACATCAAACAGTATGGAGCATAAGAAATGCACCGCTAATTCAGCTCAAAAGTAACTGTATAAAGGGCGTTCATCTTTCAACTGCTTTTAAAGGAGCCGACTTCTACTAACATGTGGCTTGACGTAGTGGTAGCTGCAAACACATTAGGCTAAAGGATTTCATTTATTTGATTGAAGGCACCGACAGAAGTTATCAAGTATCAAACTTGTTTTTCACGGTCATTTGGTCTTTGACAAGTTCATTGGGGTGTAATTGGGACGGATTAGCCAGGTGTGATATACACAGATGGTCTGGGACTTATATTGTGGATTTGTTTTTGGCAGATTTTTCTGATTTTTAAACTGTCTGGATTTACATTAGGAATAGAAAATCTTGAATTTCTGGACTGACAGAAATGGGATTTTTGGAGATGTGAACCGGTTCCAGATGTTCTGAATCGCTCTGGACCGATGATTCGTCAGATTTCTGCAAGCCTGCAATAAAGGTATTAACATGAAACTTCATTGGTAAATAAATCTTTGAGGAGAAGTGCAATGCTCCAAACCATTACTCTGCACTTCTTCATTTTGGAGTTATTGCCTTTAGTTGATTTTAGCTCACCTGAACACACAGTGCTCATGTCCACAATTACATCAAGGACATCTCCTTGAAACCACAGGACTCTATCAGAGTTGTTCAAATAGTTCCAGTCCATTGCAGATCTGGGCCAAGTGTCCTGGCGCATTTTATTAGCTCACCTGTCACGTAGTGACAGAGTGAGCTTTTCTGATCACCTTTTGTCCGTCGTCCGTCGTCCGTCCGTCCGTCCGTCCGTCCACAATTAGTTTGTTAACACTCTAGTGGTCACATTTTTGCCTCAATTGTCATGAAGCTTGGTCAGGATGTTTGTCTCATTAATATCTCGGACGAGTTCGAACATGGGTTATCAGGGTTGGAAAACTAGGTCACAGAGCCCAAATATAGAAAAACCTTGTTAACACTCTAGAGGCTACTTTTTCAGTCCAAATATCTTGGAAATTTGTTTGAGAGGTTCTATTAATGATTTCTAGCTCAAGTTCGAATATGGGTCATGTGGGTTCAAAAACTAGGTCGCGGAGCCCAAAAATAGAAAAATCTTGTTAACACTCTAGAGGTTACATTTTCAGTCTAAATAATCTAGAAATTTGTCAGAAAGGTTGCTTTGACGATTTCTAGGTCAAGTTCGAATAAGGGTCATCTGGGGTCAAAAACTAGGTCACAGAGCCCAAATATTGAAAATCCTTGTTAACACTCTAGAGGTAACATTTTTGGTCCAAATAATCTGGAAATTTGTCAGAAAGGTTGCTTCTATGATTTCTAGCTCAAGTTCGAATATGGGTCATCTGGGTTCAAAAACAAGGTCGCAGAGCCCAAAAATAGAAATATCTTGTTAACACTCTAGAGGTTACATTTTCAGTCCAAATAATCTGGAAATTTGTCAGAAAGGTTGCTTTGATGATTTCTAGGTCAAGTCCGAATATGGGTCATCTGGGGTCAATAACTAGGTCACAGAGCCCAAATATTGAAAATCCTTATTAACACTCTAGAGGTAACATTTTTAGCCCAAATAATCTGGAAATTTGTCAGAAAGGTTGCTTCTATGATTTGTAGCTCAAGTTTGAATATTGGTCATCTGGGTTCAAAAACTAGGTCGCAGAGCTCTAAAATAGAAAAATCTTGTTAACACTCTAGAGGTTACATTTTCAGCTCAAATAATCTGGAAATTTGTCAGAAAGGTTGCTTTGACCATTTCTAGGTCAAGTTCGAATATGGGTCATTTTGGGTTCAAAAACTAGGTCACAGAGCCCAAATATTGAAAATCCTTGTTAACACTCTAGAGGTAACATTTTTAGCCCAAATAATCTGGAAAATTGTCAGAAAGGTTGCTTCTATGATTTCTAGCTCAAGTTCGAATATGGGTCATCTTGGTTCAAAAACTAGGTTGCAGAGCCCAAAAATAGAAAAATCTTGTTTACACTCTAGAGGTTACATTTTCAACTCAAATAATCTGGAAATTTATCAGAAAGGTTGCCTTGAGGATTTCTAGGTCAAGTTCAAATATGGGTCCTCTGGGGAAAAAAACTAGGTCACAGAGCCCAAATATGGAAAAACTTTGTTAATACTCTAGAAGTAACATTTTCGGTACAAATAACCTAGAAATTTGTCAGAGAGATTGTTTCAATAATTTCTAGGTCAGATTCGAATATGGGTCATCTGGGGTCAATTAACCAGGTCCATGGCAACTTTGTTAAAAGCAGTCATACTCAGGTGAGCGATACAGGGCCATCATGGCCCTCTTGTTGAGGTTTGTTGTGCTTCTTCTCTGAAAATACAAGACCTAGGGCTAAGGTATCTGGAATGCAGCATTTTATAGTGGTCTTCTAATAAATTTGTTCAAATCATGGTCTAAATTGGCCCTGGCTCAGCTGAATCATGATTTTACATAGGCTGATATGGGAAAATCTTTCAAAAATCTTCTCTAAAACGGCAGCGTCTAGGGTGAAGATATTTGGCATGTAGCATAGTCTAGAGGACTTCTACCAAATTTGTTCAAATCATGTCCCTCGGGTCCAAGTTGGGCCTCCCCCAGCTGCAACATGGTTTTACATAGAGTTATATGGAGAAAACTTTAAAAATCTTCTTTTCTGAAACTACTGTGCTTTAGTGTTTGATATTTAATTTGGCATACTGGTTCACTCCTCTACAAAGATTGTTGAAATAATGTCATTGGGGTCATTAATGGCTCTGCCCCAGGCATCACTTGATTAAGGTTATGTAGGGAAAACTCCAAATCTCTTCTTCTATGCAAGCACAATACCTAGGGCTTAGATATTTTGCATGTTCAAAGCTAAAGGCTACAAAGATTGTTAACCAGGTTTTCCAAAGGAACACTCTGGTTATTAGATTGGGGTATGTCATCGGGCGGACAGGCGGGTGGGCGGGTAGGCTTAAACAATTTCTTTTGTGCGCAACTCCTACATTTCTCAATGGATTTTGACCAAACTTTCACAGTAGCTTTGTCATCAAATGCCCTGTCACATATTGTTGGGCTTTTGCGATTGAAACATTTTTGGTGGAATTAGGGCCCTTTGTTGTTTTTTTTTTAAAAAAAACAACAGAGAAATACACTTCTGTTCTCAACTCCTACTACATTTCTCAAGCAATTTTGACTAAACTTTTACAGAAGCTTTGTCATCAAGTGTTCTGGCGCATTTTATTGAGGTTTGTTGTGATTCAAACATTTTTGGTGGAATTATGGCCCTTTGTTTTTTTTAAAAAAAAACAGAAATACACTTCTGCTCTCAACTCCTACTACATTTCTCAAGGGATTTTCACTAAACTTTTACAGAAGCTTTGTCATCAAGTGTCCTGGCACATATTGTTGGGGTTTTATGATTCAAACAGTTTTGGCGGAATTATTGCCCTTAGTTTTTTTTTTTTTTTTTTTTTTTTTTTTTTAAAAACATAAAAATACACTTCTGTGCTCAACTCATACTACATTCCTCAAGGGATTTTCACTAAACTTTTAAAGAAGCATCATCATCAAGATCCCTTGCTCAAGAGCCCTGGCACATATTGTCAGTGTTTTGGGAACATTTTTGGCAGAATTATTAGGCTTTGGTTTTTTTTTTAGCTTACCTGTCACTTTGTGATCACCTTTTGTCCGTCCGTCCATCAAAAATTTGTCAGAAAAATTGTATCGATGATTTCTAGCTCAAGTTCGAATATGGGTCATCTTGGATCAAAAACTAGGGCACAGAGCCAGAATATTGAAAAACCTTGTTTACACTCTAGACGTAACATTTTCAGTCCAAATATCCTGGAAATTCGTCAGAAAGGTTGCTTCTGTGATTTCTAGCTCAAGTTCGAATATGGGTCATCTGGTTTCAAAAACTAGGTCACAGAGCCCAAAAATAGAAAAGCCTTGTTAACATTCTAGAGGCTACATTTTCAGTCCATTTATCCTGGAAATTTGTCAGAGAGATTGTTTCGATAATTATTTAGCTCAAATTGGAATATGGGACATCTAGGTTCAAAAACTAGGTCATAGGGCCCAAATATGGAAAAATCTTGTTAACACTCTAGCGGTAACATTTTCAGTCCATATAACCTGGAAATTTGTCAGAAAGATTGTTTCATTAATGTCTAGGTCAAGTTCGAGTATGGGTCATCTGGGGTCAATTAACCAGGTCCATAGCAACTTTGTTAAAAGCAGTCATACTCAGGTGAGCGATACAGGGCCATCTTGGCCCTCTTGTTTTTACATATATTATATATAGAGAAATACTCTTCTGTGTGCAACTCTTCTTTGATTTTAGAAACTACTCGAGTAATTATATTAGATTGAAATTTATACATATCTTTGTTATACATTATATAATATCTCTGTACAAATTGTATAACACTGGCCAACATTTTGACAGAATTTTGGCATTAATTTTTTCAGCCTAGAATTTTGAGTTACAGTCAGAAACGTGTAATAGGGGTGAATCACTATCACTGATAGCTCCGGTTTGATTTCTGCTATGTAAATTTAATATATATATGCATAATAAATGATACATGTATAAAATAAATAATAAATAAGTAAATGTTCAAAGCTAACAAAATGACCAAGCAACATAATATACTACTATAATCTAATAAATGGATAAGTATTATGAATAAAATTAATTTCTTCTTAAGTTTGTTTGTTTGTTATAATATGTATCTAATTAGATACAATTAGCATTTCAAATCTGTAGAGACATGAGATACAAATTAATGTTCATCTATACATTATATATATATAAAAAATCAAAGGCCATAATTTCCCCAAAAATGTTCAAATTGCAAAATGCTGACTATGCACCAGGGCACTTGATGACGAAGCTTCTGTGAAACATGAACATTGAAAACCTGGTTTCGTCGCATTGCATTTCTTGTTGAAGTTATGCCTCGGGGGTCACTTTATTTTTTTAAAGACTTGCATAGGAAAAAAGAGTTTCAAAATCTTCTCCTCAGTAATTACTAGGCATAGTGTTAAGATATTTGATGTGTAACATGGCCTAGTAGACCTCTATCAAACTTGTTCAAATCTTGACTCTGGGGACAAAATTAGCCCTTTCCCTGTGGTCACCAAGGCTAAAAACAAGACTTTTCAACTTTTTGTAAAGCTTTTATTAATTGCCAGATATCTTAGATAGTTGGTATAAAGGCACCCTGCATGAATTTCTCCCATTCCATTGGGTCAAGATCAGCAAGGCTAAAAATAGATTTTTATACTGTTCCCCATAGAGTCTTCATTTATTGACCGATATCTTAGATATTTTATGTGTAGGTAACTTCCAAGGACTTTACTTTTGAGTTAACCTTGAGGTCACTAGGGTCAAAGTCAAAGTCATTGAGGCTAAATATAGATTTTTCTACTTTTTCTCATAAAGCATTTATTTATTAATATTTTAGATATTTTATATATAGCCACCTTGCAGGAACCTTTTAATTAACTGGAGTCTAGGTCACTGTGGCTAAAAATACATTTTTGTTGTTTTCCCCACAGTGTCTTCATTTATTGACCAATACTTCAGATATTTGGTATGTAGGTAACTTGGAAGGACCTCTCTACATTTGGGTGAGGTTTGAAGTCACTGGGTCAATGTCAGGGTCACTGATGCTATAAATAGATTTTTCTAATTTATGCCATAGAGCCTTTATTTATTCACTGATACCTTAGAGATTTTGTAAATAGACACTTTTTATCAACCTCTACTATTAACTGGGGTCAAGTTCACAAAGGCTTGAAATAGATTTTGCTACCTCACCTCATAGAGCCTTCATTTATTAGCTTGAATTTTTCGAAGAAAAAAATCGAGCTATTGCTACAGTCATGGTGTCATTGCCATTGCCGTTGCTGTTCCTGTCCAGAAATGTTAACATTGATCATAAATTTTATACCCCTGAAACAAAGTTTGGGGCCGGGGTATAGTTTAGTTTAGTTTATTCAATGAAAGCATTTAGGCCTCCAGCCCATATACAAACAATATACAAGTACAAAAGCAACCATGAGCAACAAATGTGATAGACATGACATATACATGGTACATGTATAGTACAAATGGCAAAACATACGATATCATGATAATATCACCCCAAAAATAGCTTTCTTTTCTCCATAGCATGGTATAAAAACATTGCCATATTCCTAATTGTACTAACATTATTTGTAGCCATTAACATATTAAACTTGTGAACATTAGGATGTGTACAATATTTACTAGGAATAAACTTTTCTCTTTAGGCAGAGTACTGAGAACAAACCATTACAAAATGGTACTCTGTTTTGATTTATTTGTCACAGAATTTACAATATCTAGAGTCTTTTGGGATATTTATATGCCGTCCTTTTTCAGTCATTAACTGATGCGCAGAGGTTCGAAAAATGGCTAAACTACATCTAAATTTCAGTACATCAACATCTAACAAATACTTTTCTACTTCAAAATTTTGTTTAAATTGAACATACGAAGATAATTTTTAGCTCACCTGAGCATGCTCATGTGAGCTTTTAGGATCCTTGATTGTTCGGCGTCCGTCCGTCCGTCGTCCACAATTCATTCAAACGACATCTCCTCTGAAACCACTGGGCAAAATTTAATGAAACTTGCCTAAAATGTTCCTTGCAAGAAGCTCTACCAAGTTTGTTCAAATGGTTCCGGTTCATTGCATTTCAGGGTCACAGGAGCTAAAAACAGATTTTAAAAGTTGGATCTTTAAAAATCTTCTTGTCAGAAACCACAAGGCCTGGAGCTTTGATATTTGGTATAAAGCATCATCTAGTGGACCTCTACCAAGTTTGTTCAAATTATGATCCTGGGGTCAAAAATGGCCCCGCCCCAGGGGTAACTTGTTTTACATAGAGTTATATAGGAAAAACTTAAAAAATCTTCTTGTCAGAAACCGTAAGGCACAAAGCTAAGATATTTGGTGTGCAGAATTGTCTAGTGGACCTCTACCAAGTTTGTTCAAATCATGGCCTCTGGGTCAAAAATGGCTCTGCCCCAGGGGTAATTTGTTTTACATAGAGTTATATAGGAAAAACTTTAAAAATCTTCTTGTCAGAAACCGTAAGGCATAGAGCTTAGATATTTGGTATGTAGCATTGTCTAGTGGACCTCTACCAAGTTTGTTCAAATGATAACTCTGGGGTCAAATTTGGCCCCACCCTGGGGTCATCAGTTTTACATAGGCTTATATAGGAAAAACTTCAAAAATCTTCTTGTCAGAAACCACAAGGCCCTGAGCCTTAAGATTTGGTATGTAGCATTGTCTAGTGGACCTCTACAAAGTTTGTTCAAATTATAACTTTAGGGTCAAATTTGGCCCCACCAGGGGGTCAGTGGTTTTACATAGGCTTATATAGTGAAAACTTTGAAAATCTTCTTGTACAAGGAGAAGTAACATTTTCAGTCCAAATAATCTGGAAATTTGTTAGACAGGTTGTTTCTATGATTTCTAGCTCAAGATCGAATATGGGTCATCTGGGTTTAAAAACTAGGTCACAGAGCCCAAAAATAGAAAAACCTTGTTAACACTCTAGAGGTTACATTTTCAGTCAAAATATCCCAGAAATTTGTCAGAAAGGTTGTTTTGATGATTTTTAGCTCAAGTTCAAAATTGGGTCATCTGGGGTCAAAACTAGGTCACAGAGCCCAAATGTGGAAAAACCTTGTTAACACTCTAGAGAGGTAACATTTTCAGTTCAAATAACCTGGCATCTGTCAGAAAGGTTGTTTCAATGATTTCTAGGTTAAATTTAAATATGGTCATCTGAAATCAAAAACTAGGTCACAGAGCCCAAAAATAGAAAAAAACTTGTTAACACTCAAGAAGCTACTTTTCATTCCAAATATTCTCGAAATTAGTCAGAAAGGAGGTTTTAATGATTTCTAGCTCAGATTCAAATAAAGGTCATCTGGGTCAAAAACTAGGTCACAGACCCCAAATATGGAAAAACCTTGTTAACACGCATTGAGGTAACATTTTCAGTTCAAACAACCTTGAAATTTGTCAGAAAGATTGTTTCAATAATTTCTAGGTCAAGTTCGAATATGGGTCATCTGGGGTCAATTAACCAGGTCCATAGCAACTTTGTTAAAAGCAGTCATATTCAGGTGAGCGAAATAGGGCCATCATGGCCCTCTTGTTTTATTTTGTAGACATTCATTATTCCATGTTTGTAAATACTGATTTTTTAACCTGTTCACATACACAGTCAAGAAATACTTTGGGTTATCCACTCTCTGTTGTTCCCACACATAACCAAAACCATTTTGACACAGTTTTTCCTTAATGTCTGTAGCCCAATTTTTAAAACCTAGCTGATCAAAGTACTTTAGCATGATATAACATTTTTTAACATATCTATCATTTGTCAAACCTAAAAGCCTTATCCAAAATTTTAGACACTGTTTTGAAGCTTCAGTTTGCACAGGAAACCTTCCACAATCTGCTTACACAGCAGCATTACAAGATTTCAAGGGGGTGTTCATAAAGTACTTGCACACAAACAAATAAATCTTTTCAATACAGTCTCGCCTCTCAACACCCCATAATTCAACTCCACACAATAACACTGGCATAATTTTTACATCAAAAATTTTAAAGAATGTTGAATATGGCATTGGCCTTAAGCCATTCATACTTTTCATAAGCAATACAAATAATTTCTTAGCTTTGTTAGCATTATTCTCAGCCATTTTATACATAGACATTTTACTTGTTAATAATGTTCCAACATAGACAAAAGCATTAACAATCTCTATTTCTTTGTTATCATAAAACCACCTTTCTTGCCTATGTCGATGTCCACTGTTCTTAAAGACAACAATTTAAGTTTTTTCAACGTTGACATTCAGCTTCCATTCTAAACAAGTCTGGGTGAGCTTTTGGGATCGTTGAATGTCCGGCGTGCGTCGGTGTGCGTCGTGCCTCGTCAACAATTTGACTGAAACAACATCTCCTCCTAAACCGCTGAGCCAACATTGATGAAACATGCCTGGGATATTCCTTGGATGAAGCTCTACCAAAGTTGTTCAAAGAATTCAATTCCATCAAGAACTCTGGTTGCTATGGCAACTTAAAGGATAAACTTTGAAAATCTTTTTGTCTGAAACCACAAGGCCCTGAGCCTTAAGATTTGGTATGTAGCATTGTTTAGTGGACCTCTATCAAGTTTGTTCAAATTATGCCCCTGGGGTCAAATTTGGCCCTGCCCGGGGAGTCAATTGATTTTACATAGGCTTATATAGGAAAACTTTAAAAATCTTCTTGTCTGAAACCACAAGGCCTAGAGAATAGATATTTGGTGTGCAGCATTGTTCAGTGGACCTCTACCAAGTTTGTTCAAATCATGGCTCCTGGGTTAAAAATGGCCTCGCCCTCAGGGTCACTTGATTTACATAGTGTTATATAGGGAAAACTTTAAAAATCTTCTTGTCTGAAACCACAAGGCCCGGAGCTTAGATATTTGGTATGAGGCATCATCTAGTGGACCTCTACAAAGATTGTTCAAATTATGACCCTGGGGTCAGAACTGGCCCCGCCCTGAGGGTCACTTGATTTACAAAGTGTGTTATAGGGAAAACTTTTAAAATCTTCTTGTCAGAAACCGCAAGGCATGGAGCTTAGATATTTTGTGTTGAGCATCATCTAGTGGACAACCAAGATTGTTCAGATAATGACCCTGGGGTGAGAACTGGCTCTGCCCTGGGGGTCACTTGATTTACATAGAGTTATATAGGGAAAACTCTAAAAATCTTCTTGTCAGAAACTGCAAGGCCTGGAGCTTAGATATTTGGTATGAGGCATCATCTAGTGGACCTCTACAAAGATTGTTCAAATTATGACCCTGGGGTCAGAACTGGCCCCACCCTCGGGGTCACTTGATTTACATAGAGTTATATAGGGAAAACTTTAAAAATCTTCTTGTCAGAAACCGCAAGGCATGGAGCTTAGATATTTGGTGTGTAGCATTGTCTAGTAGACCTCTACAAAGTTTGTTCAAATCATGGCCCCTGGGTCAAAATTGGCTCAGCCCAAGGGGTCACATGTTTTACATAGAGTTATATAATAAATTCTTTAAAAATCTTCTTGTCAGAAACTGCAAGGCCTGGAGCTTTGATCTTTGGTATGAGGCATCATCTAGTGGACTTCTACAAAGATTGTTCAAATTGTGACCCTGGGGTCAGA
Source organism: Cyclina sinensis (assembly GCA_012932295.1). Lineage (NCBI taxonomy): Eukaryota > Metazoa > Mollusca > Bivalvia > Venerida > Veneridae > Cyclina > Cyclina sinensis. The sequence goes on from JAAONU010000002.1 coordinate 19,111,732, forward strand.
ACTGACCCCGCCCAGGGCTTACTTGATTTACATAGAGTTATATAGGGAAAACTTTAAAAATCTTCTTGTAAGAAACTACAAGGTATGGTGCTCAGATATTTGGTGTTGAGCATTGTCTAGTAGACCTCTACCAAGATTGTTCAAATCATGGCCTCTGGGTCAAAACTGGCTCCGCCCAAGGGGTCACATGTTTTACATGGAGTTATATAGCAAAAAACTTCAAAAATCTTCTTGTCACAAACTGCAAGACCTGGAGCTTAGAGCTTTGGTATTATGCACTGTGACCAGTGGGATCATCCCCTCTCCCCTGGGGTTCACTGGCGTGCATCGGTGTGCGTCGTGCCTTGTCAACAATTTGACTGAAACAACATCTCCTCCTAAACCGCTGAGCCAACATTGATGAAACATGCCTGGGATATTCCTTGGATGAAGCTCTACCAAAGTTGTTCAAAGAATTCAATTCCATCAAGAACTCTGGTTGCTATGGCAACTTAAAGGATAAACTTTGAAAATCTTTTTGTCTGAAACCACAAGGCCCTGAGCCTTAAGATTTGGTATGTAGCATTGTTTAGTGGACCTCTATCAAGTTTGTTCAAATTATGCCCCTGGGGTCAAATTTGGCCCCGCCCGGGGAGTCAATTGATTTTACATAGGCTTATATAGGAAAACTTTAAAAATCTTCTTGTCTGAAACCACAAGGCCTAGAGAATAGATATTTGGTGTGCAGCATTGTTCAGTGGACCTCTACCAAGTTTGTTCAAATCATGGCTCCTGGGTTAAAAATGGCCTCGCCCTCAGGGTCACTTGATTTACATAGTGTTATATAGGGAAAACTTTAAAAATCTTCTTGTCTGAAACCACAAGGCCCGGAGCTTAGATATTTGGTATGAGGCATCATCTAGTGGACCTCTACAAAGATTATTCAAATTATGACCCTGAGATCAGAACTGGCCCCGCCCTGAGGGTCACTTGATTTACAAAGTGTGTTATAGGGAAAACTTTTAAAATCTTCTTGTCAGAAACCGCAAGGCATGGAGCTTAGATATTTTGTGTTGAGCATCATCTAGTGGACAACCAAGATTGTTCAGATAATGACCCTGGGGTGAGAACTGGCTCCGCCCTGGGGGTCACTTGATTTACATAGAGTTATATAGGGAAAACTCTAAAAATCTTCTTGTCAGAAACTGCAAGGCCTGGAGCTTAGATATTTGGTATGAGGCATCATCTAGTGGACCTCTACAACGATTGTTCAAATTATGACCCTGGGGTCAGAACTGGCCCCACCCTCGGGGTCACTTGATTTACATAGAGTTATATAGGGAAAACTTTAAAAATCTTCTTGTCAGAAACCGCAAGGCATGGAGCTTAGATATTTAGTGTGTAGCATTGTCTAGTAGACCTCTACAAAGATTGTTCAAATCATGGCCCCTGGGTCAAAATTGGCTTAGCCCAAGGGGTCACATGTTTTACATAGAGTTATATAATAAATTCTTTAAAAATCTTCTTGGCAGAAACTGCAAGGCCTGGAGCTTTGATCTTTGGTATGAGGCATCATCTAGTGGACTTCTACAAAGATTGTTCAAATTGTGACCCTGGGGTCAGAACTGACCCCGCCCAGGGCTTACTTGATTTACATAGAGTTATATAGGGAAAACTTTAAAAATCTTCTTGTAAGAAACTACAAGGCATGGTGCTCAGATATTTGGTGTTGAGCATTGTCTAGTAGACCTCTACCAAGATTGTTCAAATCATGGCCCCTGGGTCAAAACTGGCTCCGTCCAAGGGGTCACATGTTTTACATGGAGTTATATAGCAAAAAACTTCAAAAATCTTCTTGTCACAAACTGCAAGACCTGGAGCTTAGAGATTTGGTATTATGCACTGTGACCAGTGGGATCATCCCCCCTTCCCTGGGGTTCACTCCCCCCCCCCCCCCTTTTCGTTTTGATTTCAAAAATGTCATCGCATGACCTATATTTTTGACCTACTGACCTACATTTTGTTTTTGGAGCTATGGCAATGAAATTGCATTGGTCCATTTCTGTGATATGCATCATTACATTCATAAAAATTTCTTTCATCTTTGAACCCAGATGAGCGCTTTAGGGCCATTGGCCCTCTTGTTAGTTATTCTAACAGAGTACCAAAGGGCGACACAAGTGTTCCACTGAAAACCCATCTAGTTGAATTATCTCCCCTTTTAGAAAAATCTTGTCCGTAGCATTACCTGAAAACCCTTGGAGATAATTTGTTTAAACTGCACATTGGTAGAGGGCATTGAGGCAGAGTGCAGTGCCAAAGAACCATAACTATATTTTGCCCCATTCTTGAATTATCTCCCATTTTAAAAAAACTTGTACGGAGCATAACTAGAAAACTGTATGAGATAATTACTTTGAGCTTCACACACTGGTACATGGGATTGACCAGTAGTTCGTTGCAGAGGAACTGTAACCTTGTTTTGCCAAGTTTTTTAATAACCTGCCTTTTACAAAATGTTGTCTGGAGCTTTACTTAGACACTATAGCTGATAATTAGTTTAAACTTAACATAGTGGTAGATGGCAGTGAGAATGAGTGCAGGGCACATAAAGCATATCTAAATTTTCCCCCCATTTTGAATTATTTGTCTTGCAGACTGAAAAAGATGTAATCAATAAACATTCACTTTACATCTTTATTTGTTTATGAAAAATAAAATGTGCCCACTTTATGACTTTGCCTGTATGTTCTTGCCTTGCACATGTCCCTTTGGCTCCTGCTTTGGGGAGCATATGTCTAGTAGTCTAGTCTAGTTTTATCGATCACCTTGTTTTCCTCTACTTAGGTCTTAATCCTATCAATGGGAGCATTTCGGGTAGCATAACCCAGTTCCACCTGTTTCTTGTTTTTTAAGCCCACCTTAAATCTGATTGTCATAGTAATGTATTACAAGCTAGATGCCATCATTAACACAGTGAAATAGACTGAGTGGAATATATTGGCTGCTTGTTTCAAATTCTGTTGACCAAAGGAAGATCATAAAGTTGGCAACTTATCTGTCATTGTTTGTCTGTCTGTTTGTCCAGTTTTGTCCTGAGTATAACTCAAAAACCAATGACTGAGTACTATTGCATATTTTAATAAGAAAAATTTCTCCCTTTGCCACCATTCCATTGGCAACACTTCTCAAGCAAAGAGATGGCCATGTCTAACATAGCTCATTAATCCCCTTCCGCAAAGCGGGAAGGGGATTATAGGAATGGCCTCCATCTGTCAGTCCGTCCATCCATCCCTGTGTCCGTCGGTCTGTCCATCTGTTCGTCCGTAACACTTTCGTGTCCGCTCCATAACTTTTAAACCGCTGAAATTTTTTTGAAATAACTTGGCACAAGTGATCACCATTATGAGACGATGTGCAGAGCGCAATAATTGGGTTGCTACCCCCAAGGTCAAGGTCACACTTAAAGGTCAAATATTAAAAAGTCTACATTTTGTGTCCGCTCCATAACTTATAAACCGCTGAAAATTTTTTGAAATAACTTGGCACAAGTGATCGCCATTATGAGATGATTTGCAGAGCACAAGAATTGGGTTGCTACTCCCAAGGTCAAGGTCACATTTAAAGGTCAAGTGATAAAAGTCTACATTTCGTGTTCGCTCCATAACTTTTAAACCGCTGAAAATTTTTTTAAATAACTTGGCACAAGTGATCGCCATTATGAGATGATTTGCAGAGCACAATAATTGGGTTGCTACCTCCAAGGTCAAGGTCACAGTTAAAGGTCAAATATCCACATTTCATGTCTGCTCTATAACTTACTAACTTGGCATTCGAAAAGATTTTTATTACTTTGCACAAATGATCACCAATAAGACACAATGTGCAGAACCCAACATCTGTCCATCTGTCCGTCCGTAACACTTTAGTTTCCACTCCATAACTTTTAAACTGCTGAAAATTTTTTGAACTTGGCTTACGAAAAGTTTTTTTTATTACTTTGCACAAGTGATCACCACTATGACACAATGTGCAGAACCCAACATCTGTCAGTCCATATGTCCATCAATAATACTTTCGTGTCCCCTCCATAACTTTTAAACCGCTGAAAATTTTTTGAAATTGCTTGGCACAAGTGATCACCATTATGAGATGATGTGCAGAGAACAATAATTTGGTTGCTACCCACAAGGTCAAGGTCACAGTTAAAGGTCAAATATCCACATTTCATGTCTGCTTTATAACTTACTTACTTGGCTTATGAAAAGTTTTTTAATTACTTTGCACAAATGATGACCACTATGACACAATGTGCAGAACCCAACTTCCAGGTTGCTACCCCCAAGGTCAAGCTTAAATGTTCTCCATAACTTTTTGACTTTATAGAAGATTTTAAATAACTTGGCACAAATAATTACTATCATGAGACTATGTGCTTATAATATGCATAGCACAACATCAAGGTCATGGTTTGTTAAAGGTCAAGAAGTACATATTCATGTCTGCTGCGGAAGGGGATTTAGCTGTCCTTCAGACTGCCTTGTTTCATTTGGAAACATGCTTGAAATTGAATAAATGACAATGTGCCCAATAAAAAGTTGATTGTTTTCAAGATACGATCTCATTTAGTACCAAAATCATTAAAATGTTTGCTCAGCGTAACTGTAAGAGGACGAATTGTGGTTGGTCGGAACTAGTTTGGGTACAAATATGCTGTAGTTGTGCCCCTTGGTTGTTCTCCTATAGAAAGCAGAAAATTGTGTTGGGGAAAACGTGTGCTTGAAAAATGGGAAAATGTGCTTAAAAAGTGCTTGTATATTGGCAATGAATGTCTGTATGAACCCTGTGAAGGAACTAACCATTAAGTGAACATAATTTTGGATTGTCTAGGTTTGCTGAACTTTAGTTGAATGTTGTTAATTGGCTGTTCTCTTAAAAGCAGTGATACTCAGGCGATCAATGGCCCCCTTGTTTACTCACAGAAAAAGGCCAAATTCAACATTTCTTGTAACACAGTTGATATTTTCTGTTTTATCAGTTAGTTAGATTAGATTCCTTTTTCTTCTTGAGTCATATTAAGTTAGATTGTCATGTTTTCTATTAAAGATGTTGGCAGATCTGATGTTCAGGAAGAATGAATATGACTCTGCCATGTTCCATTTCCAGCAGTTACTGCAGTATAAGGCCGGTGAGTGTTGCTTCTTATTCCAGTGAATCAGATTGTTAGCTCACCTGTCACGTAGTAACAGAGTGAGCTTTTCTGATCACCTTTTGTCCGTCGTCTGTCCTTCCGTCCACAATTAGTTTGTTAACACTCTAGTGGTCACATTTTTGCCTCAATTGTCATGAAACTTGGTCAGGATGTTTGTCTCATTAATATCTCGTACGAGTTCGAACATAGGTTATCAGGGTTGGAAAACTAGGTCACAGAGCCCAAATATAGAAAAACCTTGTTAACACTCTAGAGGCTACTTTTTCAGTCCAAATATCCTGGAAATTTGTCAGAAAGGTTCTATCGATGATTTCTAGCTCAAGTTCAAATATGGGTCATCAAGGTTCAAAAACTAGGTCACATGGCTCCAAAATAGAAAAATCTTGTTAACACTCTAGAGGTTACATTTTCTGCCCAAATAATCTGAAAATTTGTCAGAAAGATTGATTTGATGATTGTTTGGTCAAGTTCAAATATGGGTTATCTGGGGTCAAAAACTAGGTTACAGAGCCCAAATATTGAAAAACCTTGTTTACACTCTAAAGGTAACATTTTAGACCAAATAATCTGGAAATTTGTCAGAAAGGTTGCTTTGACGATTTCTAGGTCAAGTTCAAATATGGGTCATCTTGGGTCAAAAACTAGGTCACATAGCCCAAATATTGAAAAACCTTGTTAACACTCTAGAGATAACATTTTTAGACCAAATAATCTAGAAATTTGTCAGGAAGGTTGCTTCTATGATTTCTAGCTCAAGTTCGAATATGGGTCATCTGGGTTCAAAAACTAGGTCACAGAGCCCAAAAATAGAAAAATCTTGTTAACACTCTTGAGGTTACATTTTCAGCTCAAATAACCTGGAAATTTGTCAGAAAGGTTGCCTTGAGGATTTCTAGGTCAAATTCAAATATGGGTCATCTGGGGTCACAAACTAGGTCACAGAGTCCAAACATGGAAAAACTTTGTTAACATTCTAAAGGTAATATTTTCAGTCCAAATAACCTGGAAATTTGTCAGAAAGGATCTATCGATGATTTCTAGCTCAGTTTTGAATATAGGTTTTCTGGGGTCAAAAACTAGGTCACAGAGCCCGAAAGTAGAAAAACCTTGTTAATGCTCTAGAGGTTACGTTTGAAGTCCAAATGTCCTTGAAATTTGTCAGAAAGGTTGTTTCATTGATTTCTAGCTCAAGTTTGGATATGGGTCATCTGGGATCAAAAACTAGGTCACATGGCCTCAAAATAGCAAAATCTTGTTAACATTCTAGAGGTTACATTTTCAGCCCAAATAATCTGGAAATTTGTCAGAAAGGTTGCTTTGACGATTTCTAGATCAAGTTTTGATATGGGTTATCTGGGGTCAAAAACTAGTTCACAGAGCCTAAATATCGAAAAACCTTGTTAACACTCTAGAGGCTACTTTTTCAGTCCAAATATCCTGGAAATTTGTCAAAGAGATTGTTTCGATAATTTCTAGCTCAAATTCGAATATGGGACATCTAGGTTAAAAAACTAGGTCATAGAGCCCAAATAAGAAAAAACCTTGTTAACACTCTCTAGAGGTAACATTTTCAGTACAAATAATCTTGAAATTTGTCAAAGAGATTATTTCAATAATTTCTAGGTCAAATTCAAATATGGGTCATCTGGGGTCAATTAACCAGGTCCATAGCAACTTTGTTAAAAGCAGTCATACTCATGTGAGCGATACAGGGCCATCATGGCCCTCTTGTTTTAGCTCATCTTTGCAGAACATGCTCATGGTGAGCTTTTGTGATCCTTGGATTTTGTCATGAAAACTTAACGTTGGGAATAACTTTGCCATTTCTTAACATTTCAACATCAAACTTTCAAATTATATTGCTCACGACAACAGGGTTGTGATGATACCAAAATGTGTAGGTCAGGGTCACAATTGACAGAGTTATGCCCCTTTTTGTACTTGAATTTTGTCATGAAAACAACATTGGCTATAACTATGCCTTTTCTTAATGTTTTTTCATCAGACTTTCCGTTTGTAATGCTTACAATTGAATCACTTAAGACAACACCATTTCTCAAGGGCAGATAACCCTCAAATTTATTTTTGCAATGTTATGCCCCTTTTTAAAGTTAAAATTTCTTAGTTAACCTTTTTCTTTATGTCCATGTCTCACAAAGTGTCAAAGATATTCCAGTAAGCCCCACCCCCAGGGGTCTCTTGATTTTGCTTATACTTATAAATAGGAAAAAAACTTCTTAAGTCTAGAAATAAAATATTAACTGACATGAGATGGAAATGTACAAGTACTCCCTTCCCATCCTCCCACCGCTCCCCCTCTCTGCATGGGACCCCCCACCCCTCCCATGTTACCCCCCCCCCCCCCCATTTTTTTTAAACCCCCCAAACCAGCCAGATTTATTGACTCCCTATCCACCCCCCCACCCCCAGGGCTGATTTTTTTAATACATAGGTACTTGACTCCATATCCACCGTCAAATCCCCCCCCTCCCCCCCCACACACACACACAAGCCAGACCCCCACCCCCTGGGCCCGATTTTTTTTTAATACATAGGTACTTGACTACTTTTCATACTTTTTCCTCATATTAATTGATTGATATTTTAGATATTTGGTATAATATAGACACTTTGCATAAACCTTTACCTTTCACTGGGGTCAGGTCATCATATGTTACTCAGGTGAGCAAACAAGGGCCATCATGGCCCTCTTGTTTTAAAGACTTTCATAAGAAAAATACTTAAAAAAAATCTTTTTGTCAGTAACCACAAGGCCTAGTGTTAAGGTATTTGATGTGTAACGTGACCTAGTAGATCTCTTACCAAGTTTGTTGAAAAGTTGGTCCTTGGGTCAAAATTGGCCCAGCCCTATGGGTCACCAAGGCTAAAAACCTCTACCTTTCACTGGGGTGAATGTCATCAAGGCTAAAATAAATTTTTGTTCTTTTCCCCTTAGATTCTTCATTTATTGACCAATACCTAAAATATTTGGTATGTAGGTAACTTGCAAGGACCACTACCCTTGGATGTGGCTTGAGTTCACTTTGGTCAAGGTCTAGGTCACCTAGGCTAAAAAAAAGATTTTTCTACTTGTGACAGGGCCTTTATTTATTGACTGATATTTTACAAATTTAGTGTACAGACACCTTGCATAAGCCTCTACCTTTATCTGGGGTCAAGGTCACCAAGGCTAAAAATAGAATTTTTCTGCTTTACCTCAAAGAACCTTCATTTTGACCAATAATTTAGATATTTGGTAATTAAGTTCCTAGCATGGACCTTTGCCCTAAGGTGGTGTTTGAGGAAAATGGATCAAGGTCAACAAGGCTTGTAATTGATTTCTTCTTCTGTCTGTCATAGAGCATTTATTTATTGACCAATATTTAAGAAATTTAGTTTATAGGCACCTTCAATGAACCTCTACCATTTACTGTGGTCAAGGTCAAGGTCACCAAGGCTATTTTGTTTTGTTTTTTTGAGCATTTATTTATTAACCAATATATGGTAGCATACTACCATAACTATTTGGTGGGCTTTGAGGTTATTGGGGTCAAGGTAAAGGTCACAGAGATTTAAAAGCGATTAGAAAACCTTACATCATAGCGTTTTTTTGCAATTGATTCTTTTTCAACCAAACTTTCACAAAGCATTAATTTTATAAACAATAGTTATCCTTTCTTTTCCTCACCCAGCCTGGTTCCATCATGGGTTCCAGAGGTTTTTGGGCCAAAATAGGTTTATTTTGCCATGTCTGCATGGTTTCCTGCCTTTGATAATCTTACAAACCACTTGCCTGAGTCTTTATCAGTCCCCTACCGGTTTAACCGGAGGGGACAATAGGTTTACCCTCCGTCCATCTGTCAGTCAGTCCATCAGTCCGTCTGTCAGCCTGTCCGTCCGTCACAAAAACTGGATCCCGTGATAATGCAGAAAGTACTGAAAATATTTTAATGAAACTTGAAATATGGGTAGATGGCAGTCTGGAGATTATGCACGTTTTTTCTTTTCTTCATATGTTGAAAATTTTGGTTGCTATAGCAACAAAAATACTTAGAATATGGCAAATATAACAATATTTGTGATAACTCAAAAAGTTCTAAGAATAATTCTATTAAGCATAAAATATGGATAGGTGATGTATGGAAATATTGCACCTCAAGGTTCACAACTCTAGCACCAAAATTATTAGATTTATCCCCCCTTGAACTTAGAATTTTCATGAAAAAATGTGTTTTTTTGTAAAACTTAAAAAGTGCTGAAAATATTTTTTGGAAACATGAAGTATGGATAGGTGACAGTATGAAGATAATGCACCTCAAGGTTCACAACTCTAGCTCCAAAATTATTAGATTTATTCCCCTTGAACTTAGAATTTTCATGAAAAAATGTAGTTTTTTATGCCCCCAATCAAAGATGAGGGGGCAAATAGTTTTGCAAATGTTGGTCGGTCGGTCTGTCCGTCGGTAGACACTTCGTTTCCGATCAATAACTAGAGAACACTTTGACCTAGGTTCACCAAACTTGGTATGCTGGTTGGTCATCACCAGTAGATGACCCCTATTGATTTTGAGGTCATTAGGTCAAAGGTCAAGCTCACAGGGACCTTCATCTTAAAAACGGTTTCCCATCAATAATTAGAGAACGCTTTGACCTAGGTTCACCAAACTTGGTATGCTGGTTGGTCATCACAAGTAGATGACCCCTATTGACTTTGAGGTCATTTGGTCAAAGGTCAAGATCACAGAGACTTCATCCTAAAAACGGTTTCCAATCAATAACTAGAGAACGCTTTGACCTAGGTTCACCAAACTTGGTATGCTGGTTGGTCATCACCAGTAGATGACCCCTATTGATTTTGAGGTCATTAGGTCAAAGGTCAAGCTCACACGGACTTTCATCCTAAAAACGGTTTCCGATCAATAATTAGAGAACGCTTTGACCTAGGTTCACCAAACTTGGTATGCTGGTTGGTCATCACCAGTAGATGACCCGTATTGACTTTGAGGTCATTAGGTCAAAGGTCAAGATCACAGAGACTTTCATCCTAAAAACGGTTTCCGATCAATAACTAGAGAACGCTTTGACGTAGTTTCACCAAACTTGGTATGCTGGTTGATCATCACCAGTTGATGACCCCTACTGATTTTTAGGTCATTAGGTCAAAGGTCAAGCTCACAGGGACCTTCACCCAAAAAACGGTTTCACGATCAATAACTAGAGAACGCTTTGACCTAGGTTCACCAAACTTGGTATGCTGGTTGGTCATGACCAATAGATGACCCCTATTGACTTTGAGGTCATTTGGTCAAAGGTCAAGACCACAGAGACTTCCATCCTAAAAACGGTTTCCAGTCAATAACTAGAGAACACTTTGACTTACGTTCACCAAATTTAGTATGCTGGTTGGTCATCACCAGTAGATGACCCCTATTGATTTTGAGGTCATTAGGTCAAAGGTCAAGCTTACAGGGAACCCCCATCCTAAAAACGGTTTCACGATCAATAACTAAAGAAATCTTCGACCTAGGTTCACCAAACTTGGTATGCTGGTTGGTCATCACCAGTAGATGACTTTGAGGTCATTAGGTCAAAGGTCAAGATCACAGAGACTTTCATCCTAAAAACGGTTTCCGATCAATAACTAGAGAAGGCTTTGACATAGGTTCACCAAACTTTGTATGCTGGTTGGTCATCACCAGTAGATGACCGCTATTGATTTTGAGGACATTATGTCAAATGTCAAGCTCACAGGGACCTTCATCCCAAAAACGGTTTCTGATCAATAACTAGAGAACGCTTTGACCTAGGTTCACCAAACTTGGTATGCTGGTTGGTCATCACCAGTAGATGACCCTATTGACTTTGAGGTCATTTGGTCAAAGGTCAAGATCACAGAGACTTTCATCCTAAAAATGGTTTAGAGAACGTTTTGACCTAGCTTCACCAAACTTGGAATGCTTGTTGGTCATCAACAGTAGATGACCCCCTATTGATTTTGAGGTCACTTGGTCAAAGGTCAAGCTCACAGAGACTTTCATCCTCAAAACGGTTTCCGATCAATAACTAGAGAATGCTTTGACCTAGTTTCACCAAACTTGGTATGCTGGTTAGTCATCACCAGTAGATGACCCCTATTGATTTTGAGGTCAAAGGTCAAGGCCACATGGACCTTGATCCTAAAAGCGGTTTCCGATCAATAACTAGAGAACGCTTTGGCCCAACCGCAAGCAATTAGGTGCTGCTGGGGGGCATGTATGTTTTACAAACATTTCTTGTTGTATATAACTTAATTATTTCTTAATGTTTCTATTTCAAACTTTAAATATTGGTTTCTTATCATCACCCACATCATATGTGACAAGGTTCATAATTCTTGCACCTTAATTGTCAGAATTATCATTCTTGAACTTTGAATTTTTTCTTCCTATGTTGAAAAATTTGGTTCATTTGTCTTCCCTAAAAACTGTATCCAGTGAAATATGGATAAATGGCAGTATGGAGAATATGCACCTCATTTTTTTATGAACCTAAAGGAGGAACTGTCCGTCCGTTTATCAGTCATTTCCTCCGAAAACTTTACCATTGACATATTTTCCTTACTATTGAATGGAATTACTTCAAACTTGGCCACAACAATACCTTGGACAAGACCATTCCAATAAAGTACATTTCAGCGACCTTGACCTCTGAATGACCTTGACCTTTAAAGTTTTCTTGTCCAAAAACTATAAGTTTGGCCATAATTTCCTTATTTCTGAACAGAATTACTTCAAACTTGGTCACAACAACCCCTTCGATAAGACCTTTTCAACAACATATATTTCTGTGACCTTAACCTCTAAATGACCTTGACCTATGACATTTTCTTCTTTGAAGATACTTTGTACATGGATAGAGTATCATATGGAGATTATGCATGTCTCAGACAAATTCTTTAGTCAATTTCCACATATGGGTTGGAGTTAGACAGATGGACATTGCACTGGTAGGGGACTGTTGCTTTGTCTGTGACAAGCTCTTGTTTATTGAGAAACATCTTAGATATTTGACAGGTATGTATCATGGGCATCTGCCCTTGGGTTTGATTTTATGTCACTAGGGTGAAATAGATACCCAGGCTAAAAAAAAAAAGATATTCCCCCCACCACCACCACCACCACACACACCCAGGAGTCACTTGGTTATTATACCCCTGCACAATGAAGTTGTGGGGGGTATACTGGAAGAGCTTCAGTTCGTCCGTCTGTCTGTCCGTCCAGCCGTCCGTCGGTTTATCCTTGTCCTTCCAATAACTTAAGAATCCTTTGACCCACAGTCTTTATATTTGGTCTGGAGATTGGTCATGGCCAGTAGATGACCCCTATTGATTTTCAGGTCACTGGGTCAAAGGTCAAGGTCACAGGGGCCTTGACTAAAAAAGCTTGTCCACCCAATAACTTAAGAATCCTTTGACCCTCAGTCTTAGGTCACTGGGTCAAAGGTCAAGGTCACAGGGGCCTTGACTACAAAAAACTGGTCCGCCCAATAACTTAAGAATCCTTTGAACCACAGTCTTAGGTCACTGGGTCAAAGGTCAAGGTCACAGGGGCCTTGACTACAAAAAACTTGTCTGCCCAATACCTTAAGATTTCTTTGACCCACAGTCTTCATGTTTGGTATGGAGGTTGGTCATGACCAGTAGATGACCCCTATATATTTTGAGGTCACTGGGTCAAAGGTCAAGGTCACAGGAGCTTTGACTAAAAAACCTTGTCCGCCCAATAACTTAAGAATCCTTTGACTCTCAGTCTTCATATTTGGTATGGAGGTTGGTCATGACCAGTAGATGACCCCTATTTATTTTGAGGTCACTGGGTCAAAGGTCAAGGTCACAGGAGCCTTGACTAAAAAAAGCTTGTCGGTCCAATAACTTAAGAATCCTTTAACCCACAGTCTTCATATTTGGTGTGGAGGTTGGTCATGACCAGTAGATGACCCCTATATATTTTGAGGTCACTGGGTCAAAGGTCATGGTCACAGGAGCTTTGACTAAAAAAAACCTTGTCCGCCTAATAATTAAGGAATCCTTTTACCCTAAGTCTTCATATTTGGTATGGAGGTTGGTCATGACTAGTACATGCCCCCTACTGATTTTGAGGACACTGGGTCAAAGGTCATGGTTACAGTGGCTTTCACTCAAAAGCTTGACCTCCTAGTTATGCGGCATAAATGTGTAAAAATGACATAAATCCATTAAAAACCGTGTAATAAACAGAAAATTTGTTATACTCCCGCACAACGAAGTTGTAAGGGGGGTATACTGGAAACAACTTGTCTGTCCATCCATCTGTCTGTCTGTCTGTCAGATTTTCCTTGTCCGTCCAATAACTTCAGCCCAATTATTGAAGAATCCTTTGACCCTCTGTCTTCATATTTGGTATGGAGGTTGGTCATGACTAGTACATGACCCCTACTGATTTTGAAGTCACTAGGTCAAAGGTCATGGTTACAGTGGCTTTCACTCAAATCTTGACCTCCCAGTTATGCGGCATAAATGAGTAAAAATCACTTAAATCCATTAAAAAACATGTAATTAAAAGAAAATTTGTTATACCCCTGCACAACAAAGTTGTAAGGGGGGTATACTGGAATCAAACTTGTCCGCCCATCCATCTCTCCGTCCGTCCGTCCGTCAGATTTTCCTTGTCTGCCCAATAACTTATCAATCCTTTGGCCCACAGGGGGGTTCAAGTCATGCAATGGCAGTTTCAGTTTTGAGGTAGTAGGTCAAAGGTAATGGTTACTTAATCTTTGCCACTAAAAAACATGTAGAATACATGACTTAGCAATGTACTGGCTTACTGCCCTCAGATTTGGCAGGGAGGTTGTCCATGACCTCTAAATGACCCCTGTTGATTCTGACAAAGCGCTATGCGGGGGTACTCACGCCATGACAATGGCAGTTCTAGTTATGGACTGACATAGATAAAAACTTTTAAAATCTTCATGTCAGAAACCACAAGGCTTTGTGTTTAGATATTTGGTGTATGAATGAAAGTAGTTGCAGCTGTTCTCAGGTGAGTGATAAAAGGGCCATCATGGCCCTCTTGTTAGTGGTGTAGTGTAGTGGCCCTTGATTTCCCCAAATTTGAATTCTAGTTTTCTTCATAGTGAATGGTGTGGTGGGAGACGTATTTCTTTCTCAAAAACAATCTTTATTATTAAATGGTATTTAATTAAATTCGAGTTAAGTTGTTATTCATATTTAGGATGCAGTTTAAAAGTTTAGCAGAGTTAATTTGTGGTTCAAACTCATAATATGTGTTTTGTTTGACTCCTCTCAGACAACTATGAAGCTTTAGCAAGACTGGTGGATCTGATGAGAAGAGCAGGAAAGTTGGAGGAGGTGCCTAAATTCTTAGAGCAGGCAGAAAATGCGTCCCAAAGAGCCAAAGTGGAGGCAGGCTTTAATTACTGTAAAGGTCTCTATGAGTGGTAAGTTAGTGCTCAATTTTATTTGGGATTGATGTTCATCTGGCATCTGGCATCCGTCATCCACAATTACTTCAAAGGACATTTTCTCTGAAACCACTAGGCCAAATTTTATAAAATTTGCCTGGATTGTTTTTCGCATGAAGATCTATCAAACGTCCATTGCTAAAACTAGATTTTGAAAGTGTATTTTAAAAAATTTTCTTCTCTGAAAACAGAAGGCCCTGAGCTGAGATTTGGTATTTAGCATCGTCTAATCATCGTTATCTGCCAAGTTTGTTCAAGTAATGACCCCAGGGTCAAAATTGGCCCCACCTCAGCTGCAAATTGAATTTACATAGGGTTATAGGAGGAAACCTTCAAAAATCTTCTCTGAAATAGGTTTAAACTTATTAATCCCCTGCCACTTAACGGGGAGGTGATTAAAAGAATGGCCCTGTCTGTCAGACCGTCCGTCCGGAAACTTGGTGTCTGCTCCATAACTTTTAAATGCATGGAAAGTTTTTAAAATAATTTGGCACAAATGATCGCCATTATGAGACGATTTGCAGAGCGCAACATCCAGGTCACTTCCCCTAAGGTCAAGGTCACTTTTACAGGTCATATATAAAAGTCCACATTTCATGTCTGTTCCATAACTTTTAAACTGCTTGAAAGTTTTTAAAATGATTTGGCAAAAAATGATCACCATTATGAGATGATGTGCAGAGCACAAAAACTGGGTCATTGCCACCAAGGTCAAGGTCACACTTAAAGATCATATATAAAAAAGTCCACATTTCATGTCCACTCCATTACTATTAAACTGCTTGAAAGTTTTTAAAATAACTTGGCAGAAATGATCACCATTATCAGAATATGTGCAGAATGCAGCAACCTGGTTGCTACCCCCAAGGTCAAGATCACACATAAAGGTCATATATAAAAAAGTCCACAATTATGTTTTTAAATAACTTTGCACAAATGATCACCATTATGAGACGATGTGCAGTGTGCAACAGCCAGGTTGCTATCTCCAAGGTCAAGGTCTCACTTAAAGGTCATATATAAAAAAAGTCCACATTTCGTGTCTGCTCTGTTACTATTAAACTGCTTGAAAGTTTTTAAAATTACTTAAATGATCACCATTATGAGATGATGTGCAGTTTGGCACAAATGTTTGTTATAATAAGATGATGTGTCATGCGTGACATGCATACACCTATCTCCAAGGTCAAGGTCACACTTGATAATTAAAAATCAACATTGTCTGTTGGAGTGTATATGTCGTGTTAGACAGAAGGGTGACCCAGAATTTGCAGCCATTTTTTCTCATGTAAGGACAGGTGACTTCACTGATGAAGATATTGTGAATTTTCAAGAGCTACAAAATACTCCTACTGATTCATTTTGGCATGACACAGTCAATATGTTTTTAACTAATGATCAAGCAGGAACATACAATAATCAAATGATAGAAGATTTACCTGGAAAAGTAAATATACATTCAATAGATTCAAAGAGAGATAAGCATACTAACACTGTTTCAGTACAAATAACCACCAGTCAGATATACTCAACAGGGGGATAACCGTCTAACTATAGCTGTTGGAGTTACTGTCATGATCACAAAGAATATTGATCTTCCTGACCGTCTAGTAAATGGTGAAAGTTGAATTCATAAGAATTTGCACTGACAGTCACAGATACTAGTGAGTGAAAGTGCACTGTTCAAATAGCATATGTCTACCTTGCTTTTTAGATCACCTGAGCCTTTGGCTCATGGTGAGCTATTGTGACTGGTCTCTGTCCGTCGTCCGTCAACAATTTCATTCAAACGACATCTCCTCTGAAACCTCTGGGCCAAATTTGATGTAACTTGCCTGGGATGTTCCTTGCATGAAGCTCTACCACAGTTGTTTAAAGAATTCAATTTCATCGAGAACTCTGGTTGCTATGGCAACTTAAAGGAAAAACTTTGAAAATTTTCTTGTCTGAAACCACAAGGCCCTGAGCCTTAAGATTTGGTATGTAGCATTGTCTAGTGGACCTCTA
Organism: Cyclina sinensis; assembly: GCA_012932295.1. Taxonomy (NCBI): domain Eukaryota; kingdom Metazoa; phylum Mollusca; class Bivalvia; order Venerida; family Veneridae; genus Cyclina; species Cyclina sinensis. The sequence goes on from JAAONU010000002.1 coordinate 19,128,428, forward strand.
TCAAGTTTGTTCAAATTAAGCCCCTGGGGTCATATTTGGCCCCAACCCGGGGGTCAATTGATTTTACAAAGGCTTATATAGTGAAACTTTAAAAATCTTCTTGTCTGAAACCACAAGGCCCTGAGCCTTAAGATTTGGTACGTAGCATTGTCATGTGGACCTCTACAAAGTTTGTTCAAATTATGCCTCTGGGGTCAAATTTGGCCCATACCCAGGGGTCATTTGATTTTACATAGGCTTATATAGTAAAACTTTAAAAATCTTCTTCTCTGAAACCACAAGGCCCTGAGATCTAAGATTTGGTATGAAACAAGCTTTATCAAGCTTTTTCGAATTATTAGATTAGGTTAAAGGTCACCGAGGCTAAAAATAGGTTTATATACTGTACCTCATAGAGCCTTCATTTAAATACCAATATCTTTGATATTAGTTATATAGGATCCTTGCATGGACCTCTACCCATGGGTAGGGTTGTAGGTCACTGGGTCAAGGTCAAGGTCACCATAGCTTATGATAGATATTTCTACTTTCTGTCATAGAGCCTTTAATTATTGACTGATATTTTACATATTTACATATTCATATTTACATTACTTACATATTTTCAATTAAAACATGAAATACTGCTTAACTGCAAACAGCCAAAATACTCAGGTGAGCGATCTAGGGCCATTATGGCCCTCTTGTTTTTTGTCTAGCCCGCTTGCGGATAACTCAACATAGTTGTCACATTTGGTACCGCACTTTATGTACATGGTATATGAACGTGCGTGCATGTGTGCGTCCGTCCATCCAGATTGCCTTGTCCGGGCATGGAAGGATTTTGGCACACTTGTTCTTTTTGATGAGACGTTGTGTTGCGTGCAAGACCCAGATTCCTAGCTCATAGGTCATGGTCACAGTGCTAGGTCAAAGGTCCAAAATATTGATGATAGACCTTGTCCAGGCCATAACTTCTACCAACATGAAAGGATTCAAAAATACCTTGGCACATTTGTTCACCTTGATGAGATGGTGTGTCGCATGCAAGACCTAGATTCCTAGCTCAGAGGTCCAAAATTTTGATGATAGACCTTGTTTGGGCCATTACTTCTTCATGCTTGGAAGAATTTGAAAATACCTTGATACATTTGTTATGCACCCTGAAAGAGACATATTATAGGCCTGCCTTTTCTTTCCATCATTCTTTCATTCTGTCTAGTGTGGGGAAGAACTCCATAACTAAAAAAGGTAATGATTGCTTTGCCCAGGCCATAACTTCTCTGTGCATGGAAGGATTTCGAAATACCTTGGCACATTTGTTAATCCCTTTCCACAAAGCAGGGAGGGGATTATAGGAATGGCCTCTGTCTGTCATTCCGTCCATCCGTCCGTCCGTCTGTCTGTCCATCCGTAACACTTTCGTGTCTGCTCCATAACTTTTAAACTGCTAAAAAAATGTTTGAAATAACTTGGCACGAGTGATCACCATTATGAGACAATGTGCAGAGCACAATTATTGGGTTGCTACCCCCAAGGTCAAGGTCACACTTAAAGGTCAAGTGTAAAAAAGTCTACATTCGTGTCCGCTCCATAACATTTGAACCCCTGAAAATTTTTTGAAATAACTTGGCACAAGTGATCACCATTATGAGACGATGTGCATAGTGCAATTATTGGGTTGCTACCCCCAAGGTCAAGGTCACACTTAACGGTCAAGTGTTAAAAGTCTACATTTCATGTCCGCTCCATAACTTTTAAACCTCTGAAAAATATTTGAAATAACTTGGCACAAGTGATCACCGTTATGAGAAGATGTGCAGTGAATAATTGGGTTGCTACCCACAAGGTCAAGGTCACAGTTAAAGGTCAAATATCCACATTTCACGTCTGCTATATCTAACTTGGCTTACGAAAAGTTTTGTCGAGCCCACTTGCGGTGAGCTCGAATTAACTGCCACTTTTGGCGTATAGTTCGGTGTATGTGGGTCCATCAGGATTTGTCCAGTCTATATCTTGCTCATTCTTTGAAGGATTACAAAATAATATGGTAGAAATGTTCACCATGATGGGGTTGTGTGTCGCACACAAAACCCAGGTCTGCCACTCAAAGGTCAAGGTCACACTTTGGGGTCAGCGCAAAACCTGTGTTCGGAGCGTAACTTCTACATGGATAGAGGGATTTTAATATAACTTAGGACAAATATTCTCCATAGTGCATAGTGAGGTGGAGTGTCGCGTGAAAAATTCAGGTGTCTGTAGCAAAGGTCAAGGTCACACTTAGGGGTCAAATGTCAAATAACAAAATAAAACATTTTTGTGAGTTTAACTTCTGTATACATGGATGGATTTTAATATAACTTAGCACAAATGTTCTCCATGTTGAGTTGAGTTGTCTCGTGCAAATTGAAGGTCAAGGTCACAAGTGTTCAAAGGTTAAATAAAAATATCAAAATTTGTTTGTTGGCACTGTATCTTGCTTATGCTTTGAAGTATTATGCTTAGTGGTCAGAGGATTGAAAATTGAAGTGTCTGTGGCAAAGGTCAAGGTCACATTTAGGGGTCAAAGGTCAAGATTTTAATATAACTTTGAAAAAATGTTCTCCATAGTGAGGCGGAGTGTCGCGTGAAAAATTCAGGTGTCTGTGGTAAATGTCAAGGTTTTACTTCAGGGTCAAAGGTTAAGTAACAAATTAAAACATTCATTTGTGAGTATATTTCTTTATACATGGATGGATTTTTATTGAAGTTATAACAAATGTTCTCCATAGTGAGTTGAGTTCTTGCGCAAAATGAAGGTCACGGTCACAAGAGGTCAAAGATCAAATAAAAATATCAAAATGTTCAAATACCATGAATTGAGTTTTTTAGGCACAAATGTTCATCATGAGACTTCGTGTCATGCACATGAACCAGGTCACTGGGTCAGAGGTCAAGGTCACCTAAGATGATGTAATGTCAAGATTTTGCCTTGGGTATACAGAGGATGTGCTGTGCACATCTCACCTATGTATACATCTTTCTCCTTGATCTGAAGCTTATAGGTTCAGGTTTGAATTAAGATGAGTGGGCTCGACATTCTGCCTGTGGGCATGTCTTGTAATTACTTTGCACAAATGATCACCACTATGACATGATGTGCAGAACCCAACATCCAGGTTGCTACCCCCAAGGTCAAGGTTAAATGTTCTCCATAACTTTATGACTTTATGGAAGATTTTAAATAACTTGGCACAAATAATTACTATCATGAGACTATGTGCTTATAATATGCATGGCACAACATCAAGGTCATGGTTGGTTAAAGGTCAAGAAGTACACATTCATGTCCACTGCGGATTTAGCTGTCCTTCAGACTGCCTTGTTCACCTTTATGAGCTGGTGTGTCGTGTTCAAGACCCAGGGTCCCACTCAGAGGTCAAGGTCATAGTGCCATGAGTTCAAAAATTTGGCACAAAGCAATTTATAGTACACCTCCACTAAGATTGTTTAGACTTTGCCTATGGGATTATTTTTTGCTCCACCCTGGAGGTCAGATGTTTAACAATAGACTGATATGGACAAACTCTTTAAAAATCTTCAAAATGTCAGACATTGGAAGGCTTAGACTTTTAAAATTTGAAATAAAGTTTGTTCAAATTATGTCCCTAGGGTCACTATTGGCTCCACTTCCAGGGTTACATCTTTTATATAAAAATATATAGAAATCTTTTTAAAACTTATATAGAAATCTTCTTAAAACTCTTCTTTGCTGAAAAGATAAGGCCCTGATATCTGAAATTTTGTATGCATTGATTCCCAACAGACCTCTAACAAGATTGTCCAAACTTTGCCCATTTTTGGCTCTATCTCAGGGGTAAGATCTTTTCCATAGACTTATATAAAAAAAGTTGTCAGCAGTCATAAGGCTTATTTTGATGATAAATCAGTTAAGTAGGACTTGTCTTTCTTATCAGTTATACTCCAGTGAGTGCTTTAGGGCAGTTATGGCCCTCTTTTTAGTCCCCTACCGGTTTAACCGGAGGGGACTATAGGTTTACCCTCCGTCCGTCTGTTCGTCCGTCACAAAAACTGGATCCCGTGATAACGCAAAAAGTATTGAAAATATTTTAATGAAACTTGAAATATGGGTAAATGGCAGTCTGGAGATTATGCACGTCTTTTTTTTTCTTCATATATTGAAAATGTTTGTTGCTATGGCAACAAATATACTTAAAATTTGGCAAATATAACAATATTTGTGATAACTCAAAAAGTTCTAAGAATAATTCTATGAAACATAAAAAATATTGATAGGTGATAGTATGGAAATAATGCACCTCAAGGTTCACAACTATAGCACCAAAATTATAAGATTTATCCCCCCTGAACATAGAATTTTCATGAAAAAAATGTGGGTTTTTTTGTAAAACTCAAATAGTACTGAAAATATTTTTGGAAACATGAATTATGGATAGGTGACAGTATGAAGATAATGCACCTCAAGGTTCACAACTCTAGCTCCAAAATTATTAGATTTATCCCCCTTGAACTTAGAATTTTCGTGAAAAAATGTGGTTTTTTGTATATAACTTCATTATTTCTGAATGTATCTACTTCAAACTTTAAATATTGGTTTCTTATCATCACCCACTTCACATGTGACAAGGTTCATAATTCTAGCACCTAAAATTGTCAGAATTATCATCCTTGAACTTTAAATTTTTTTTTCCTATGTTGAAAAATTTGGTACATTTGTCTTTCCCTAAAAATTGTATCCAGTGAAATATGGATAAATGGCAGTATGGAGAATATACACCTCATTTTTTTATGAACCTAAAGGAGGAACTGTCCGTCCGTTTATCAGTCATTTCCTCCGAAAACTTTACCATTGGCGATATTTCCCTTACTACTGAATGGAATTACTTCAAACTTGGCCACAACAATGCCTTGGACAAGACCATTACAATGATTTCATTTCTGTGACCTTGACCTCTGAATGACCTTGACCTTTAAAGTTTTCTTGTTCAAAAACTATAAGTTTGGCCATAATTTCCTTATTTCTGAACAGAATTACTTCAAACGTGGTCACAACAACCCCTTCGATAAGACCTTTTCAACAACATTATTTCTTTGACCTTAACCTCTAAATGACCTTGACCTATGACGTTTTCTTCTTTGATGATACTTTGTACATGGATAGAGGATCACATGGAGATTATGCATGTCTCAGACAAATTCTTTAGTCAATTTCCACGTATGGGTTGGAGTTAGGGAGATGGACATTGCGCCGGTAGGGGACTGTTGCTTTGTCTGTGACAAGCTCTTGTTAGTATAGGTAGCCCATATAACTGTCATATCAAAATGAGTTAAGTTATTTTGGGTTGTTTTGGATATTGCAAATAATGGAAAGGACAGTCAAGGTTCTTTAATATGTTCAGTGTACAGCACCAATATATTAGGCTGCAGTTTAACAGTTAACATCTTAAGACAATTAGTAATGTTATTGGAAGAGCAGAAGATCAGGCTTTCCTCCCACTGGTTACAAGTTTTGCCAAGATGAACTGTTGAATAATTTTATTCCTGATGTAGGTTATGTAAAACTTACCAAGGCTAGAGTTAACTCAAGCTGTATGTTTAACATACCAGTCTTGAAGACCTGCAATGATTATTGTCCTTATTCCATAGGTACACAGGGAACCCCACTGCTGCTCTCAAGATGTTCAACATGGCCAGGAAGGACTCAGACTGGGGCACTCATGCCACATACAACATGGTGGAGATATGTTTAAATCCTGACAATGATACAATAGGTGGAGAGGCATTTGAGAGTGTTGAGGGAGAATCTGTGTAAGTAAGGTGTCACAGGTGATATATAGGTGTGGTTACCTTTGTATTGAAAAGTAAACACAAAATTTTCAACAATTATATGGCATAGCATTATATAAATAATTATATATTTATAATTTATTTTAATATTATAATTATATAAATATCATATGGCTTCGAGTGGGACAGTACTCAAAGCCTTATGAGGCTTTGCCTTGGGTGACAGTTTTCTCAGGTTGACAATTTGTAGTGTCCCACTCAAAGCCATATGATATATATATTTTATTATACTGAAAAAAATATTTTAAGCAAATCTGAAAAATGTGGTTTAACAACTAAGATCGCACTGAAAATTGTCTTAAAACATTTGTTTTCCTTATTTTCCATCACGTAACTTTGTCAGTTGATACAAGTGGATGTTTAAAACAGGGAAAGTATGCCTGCACAGGGCAGTCACTTCTGTAATAAATCCCCCGCCCCATAGCGACAGGGGATTATAGGAATAACCCTGTCTGTCCGTAACTTTGTGTCCACTCCATAACATTTAAACTGCTTGAAAGTTTTTAGCTCACCTGGCACAAAGTGCCAGATTGAGCTTTTGTGATACCCCAATGTCCGGTGTGCGTCGTGAGGTGTCAACAATTTCATTCAAACGACATCTCCTCTGAAACCACTGGGCCATATTCAATGAAAATTGCATGGGATGTTCCTTGCATGAAGCTCTTCCAAAGTTGTTCAAAGAATTCAATTCCATGCAGAACTCTGGTTGCTATGGCAACTTAAAGGAAAAACTTTGAAAATCTTCTTGTCTGAAACCACATGGCCTAGAGCTTAGATATTTGGCATTTAGCACCCTCTAATGGAACTCTACAAAAATTGTTCAAATTATTTCCCTGGGGTCAAAATTGGCCCCATCCCAGGGGTCACTTCCTTTTACATAGACTTGTATAGGAAATCTTTAAAAATCTTCTTCTCAGAAACCACAGTGCCTACAGCTTTGATATTTGGTATGTAGCATTGTCTAGTGGATGTCTACCAAGTTTGTTCAAATTATGTCCCCTGGGTCAAAATTGGCCACGCCCCAGGGTTCTCTTGGTTTACATATAGTTATATAGGAAAAACATGAAAAATCATTTTTCTCCAAAACTAATAGGACTAGACCTTAGATATTTGGTGTGGAGTATTGTGTAGATAACCTTTACCAGTATTGTTTATATGTTGGCCCTGCTGTCAAAATTGGCCCCGCACCGGGGGCCCTTAATATGTAAAAAAGGCAATCTTTAAAAATCTTCTTACTGGAAATCTCAATGCCTACAGCTTAGATATTTGGTATGTAGCATTGTCTAGTGGATGTTTACCATGTTTGTTCAAATTATGTCCCCTGGGTCAAAATTGGCCACGCCCCAGGGTTCTCTTGGTTTACGTATAGTTATATAGGAAAAACATGAAAAATCATTTTTCTCCAAAACTAATAGGACTAGACCTTAGATATTTGGTGTGGAGTATTGTGTAGATAATCTTTACCAGTATTGTTTATATGTTGGCCCTGCTGTCAAAATTGGCCCTGCACCGGGGGCCCTTAATATGTAAAAAAGGCAATCTTTAAAAATCTTCTTACTGGAAATCTCAATGCCTACAGCTTAGATATTTGGTATGTAGCATTGTCTAGTGGATGTTTACCATGTTTGTTCAAATTATGTCCCCTGGGTCAAAATTGGCCACGCCCCAGGGTTCTCTTGTTTTACATTGATTTATATAGGAAAAACATGAAAAATAATTTTTCTCCAAAACAAATAGGTGTAGACCTTAGATATTTGGTGTGGAGTATTGTGTAGATAACCTTTACAAATATTGTTTAAATGTTGCCCTTGGGTCAAAATTTGCCCCGCCCGGGGGCCCTTAATATGTTAAAAAAGAAATCTTTAAAAATCTTCTTGTCTGAAACCACAAGGCCTTGAATTTTAAAATTTGGCATGAAGCAAGCTTTATCAAGCTTTTTCAAATTATTGGATTAGGTTAAAGGTCACGAAGGCTAAAAATAGATTTATCTACTGTACCTCATAAAGCCTTCGGTTATAGACCAATATCTTTGATATTCAGTATATAGGTTCCTTGCATGGACCTCTACCCATGGGTAGGGTTTGAGGTCACTGGGTCAAGGTCAAGGTCACCATAGCTTATAATAGATATTTCTACTTTCTGTCATATAGCCTTTATTTATTGACTGATATTTTACATATTTGGTTTGTAGGCACTTATATATTTTCAATTAAAAAATGAAATACTGCTTAACAGCAAACCTACAGCCAAAGTACTCAGGTGAGCGATCCAGGGCCATCATGGCCCTCTTGTTTAGCTACAGCAATGAAATTTGGACCATGTGCACAGTTTTTCGTTTCTATTTCAAAAATGTTATCGCATGACCTATATTTTTGACCTACTGACCTACTTTTTGTGTCGCCCTTTTGAAGAAAAGGCGATACATAGGGATCGCTTTGTCCGGCGGTCTGTGGGTCCATCACGAAAACTTAACTTTGCCATTTCTAAACATTATCTTATCAAACTTTCAAATTGTATTGCTTATGACAACAGGGTCGGGTTGATGCCATAATTTCTAGGTCAAGGTCACATTTGACAGAGTTATGCCCCTTTTTAGCTCACCTGAGCATGCTCATGTGAGCTTTTAGGATCCTTGATTGTCCGGCGTCCGTCCGTCCGTCCGTCCGTCGTCCACAATTCATTCAAACGACATCTCCTCTGAAACCACTAGGCAAAATTTAATGAAACTTGCCTAAAATGTTCCTTGCATGAAGCTCTACCAAGTTTGTTCAAATGGTTCCGGTCCATTGCATTTCTGGGTCACAGGAGCTAAAAACAGATTTTGAAACTTGGATCTTTAAAAATCTTCTTGTCAGAAACCACAAGACCTGGAGCTTTGATATTTGGTATAAAGCATCATCTAGTGGACCTCTACCAAGTTTGTTCAAATTATGATCCTGGGGTCAAAAATGGCCCCGCCCCAGGGGTAACTTGTTTTACATAGAGTTATATAGGAAAAACTTTAAAAATCTTCTTGTCAGAAACCGTAAGGCATAGAGCTTAGATATTTGGTGTGCAGCATTGTCTAGTGGACCTCTACTAAGTTTGTTCAAATCATGGCCTCTGGGTCAAAAATGGCCCCGCCCCAGGGGTAACTTGTTTTACATAGAGTTATATAGGAAAAACTTTAAAAATCTTCTTGTCAGAAACCGTAAGGCATAGAGCTAAGATATTTGGTGTGTAGCATTGTCTAGTGGACCTCTACCAAGTTTGTTCAAATCATGGCCTCTGGGTCAAAAATGGCCCGGCCCCAGGGGTAACTTGTTTTACATAGAGTTATATAGGAAAAACTTTCAAAATCTTCTTGTCAGAAACCGTAAGTTATAGAGCTTAGATATTTGGTGTGTAGCATTGCCTAGTGGACCTCTACCAAGTTTGTTCAAATCATGGCCTCTGGGTCAAAATGGCCCCGCTCCAGGGGTAACTAGTTTTACATAGAGTTATATAGGAAAAACTTCGAAACTCTTCTTGTCAGAAACCGTAAGGCATAAGGCTTAGGTATTTGGTATGTAGCATTGTCTAGTGGACCTCTACCAAGTTTGTTCAAATTATACCTCTGGGGTCAAATTTGGCTCCACCCTGGGGTCATTGGTTTTACATAGGCTTATATAGGAAAAACTTCGAAAATCTTCTTGTCTGAAACCACAAGGCCCTGAGCCTTAAGATTTGGTATGTAGCATTGTCTATTGGACCTCTACCAAGTTTGTTCAAATTATACCTCTGGGGTCAAATTTGGCCCCAATCCAGGGTCATTGTTTTACATAGGCTTATATAGTGATAACTTTGAAAATCTTCTTGTAGAAGGAGAAGTAACATTTTCAGTCCAAATAATCTGGATATTTGTCAGACAGGTTGTTTCTATGATTTCAAGCTCAAGTTCGAATACGGGTCATCTTGGTTTAAAAACTAGGTCACAGAGCCCAAAAATAGAAAAATCTCGTTAACACTCTAGAGGTTACATTTTCAGTCAAAATATCCCAGAAATTTGTCAAAAAGGTTGTTTTGATGATTTTTAGCTCAAGTTCAAAATTGGGTCATCTGGGGTCAAAAACTAGGTCACAGAGCCCAAATATGGAAAAACCTTGTAAACACTCTAGAGGTAACATTTTCAGTCCAAATAACCAGGAATCTGTCAGAAAGGTTGTTTCAATGATTTCTAGATTAAATATGAATATGGGTCATCTGAAATCAAAAACTAGGTCACAGAGCCCAAAAATAGAAAAAAACTTGTTAACATTCTATAAGCTACTTTTCAGTCCAAATATTCTCCAAATTTGTCAGAAAAAAAGTTTTAATGATTTCTAGCTCAGATTCGAATAAAGGTCATCTGGGGTCTAAAACTAGGTCACAGACCCCAAATATGGAAAAACCTTGTTAACACGCATTGAGGTAACATTTTCAGTTCAAGTAACCATGAAATTTGTCAGAAAGGTTGTTTTAATGATTTCTAGCTCAGTTTTGAATATGGGTTATCTGGGGTCAAAAACTAGGACACAGGGCCAAAAAGAAGAAAATCCTTGTTAATGTTCAAGAGGTTACATTTTCAGTCCAAATGTCCTTGAAATTTGTCAGAAAGGTTGTTTCAATGATTTCTAGCCCAGATTAGGATATGGGCCATCTGGGATCAAAAACAAGGACACAGAGCCCTAAAATGTTAAAACCATTTAAACTATCCAGAGGTTAGTCATTTTCAGTCCAAATATCCTGGAAATTTGTCAGACAGGTTGTTTTGATGATTTCTAGCTCAAGTACTAATATGGATCATCTTTGGTCAAAAACTAGGTCACAGAGCCCAAATATGGAAAAACCTTGTTAACACTCAAGAGTTAAGATTTTAATTCCAAATAACCTGAAAATTTGTCAGAAAGGTTGTTTCTATGATTTCCAGCTCAACTTTGAATATGGGTCATCTGGATTAAAAACTAGGTCACAGAGCCTAAATATCGAAAAACTTTGTAAACACTCAGAGGCTACATTTTCAGTCCAAATGTCTTTGAAATTTGTCAGAAAGGTTGTTTTGATGATTTCAAGCTGAGGTTTGGATATGGATCATCTGGGGTTAAAAACTAGGTCACAGAGCCCAAATATGGAAAAACCTTGTTAACACTCTAAAGGCTACACTTTCAATCTAAATAACCTTGAAATTTGTCAGAAAGATTGTTTCAATATTTTCTAGGTCAAGTTTGAATATGGGTCATCTGGGGTCAATTAACCAGGTCCATAGCAACTTTGTTAAAAGCAGTCATATTCAGGTGAGCGATATAGGGCCATCATGGCCCTCTTGTTATACATGGATTTGTCATGAAAACTTAACGTTGGGAATAACTTTGCCATTTCTTAACATTTCAACATCAAACTTTCAAATTATATTGCTTACGACAACAGGGTCATGATGATGCCAAAATGTATAGGTCAAGGTCACAATTGACAGAGTTATGCCCCTTTTTGTACTTGGATTTTGTCATGAAAACTTAACATTGGCTATAACTATGCCATTTCTTAATATCTCTTTATCAAACTTTCCAGTTGTAATGCTTACAATTGTATCACTTAAGACAACACCACTTCTCAAGGGCAGATAACCCTCAAATTTATTTTTGCAATGTTATGCCCCTTTTTCAAGTTAAAATTTCTTGGTTAACCTTTTTCTTTATGTCCATGTCTCAAAAAGTGTCAAGGATATTCCATTTAAACTTGAAATACTTGATCACCAGCAAGACCCCTGCAAAGATTGTTGGTACCCGTGTCACCCTCACCCCCCCCCCCCCCCCCCCCCCCCCCTTGGGCCCAATTTTTAGCTCACCTGAGCACAAAGTGCTCAGGGTGAGCTTTTCTGATCGGTCTTTGTCCGTCGTCAATTTTTCATTCAAACGACATCTCCTCTGAAACCAATGGGGCAAATTTAGTGAAACTTGCCTGGGATGTTCCTTGCATTAAGCTCTACCAAGATTGTTCAAATGGTTCTGGTCCATTGCATTTCTGGTTCACTGGAGCTAAAAATAGATTTTATAAGTTGGATCTTTAAAAATCTTCTTCTCCGAAACCACAAGGCCTGGAGCTTTGATATTTGGTATGAAGCATCATCTAGTGGACCTCTACCAAGTTTGTTCAAATTATGTCCCTGGGGTCAAAACTGACCCCACCCCAGGGGTCAGTTGATTTTACATAGAGTTATATAGGGAAAACTTGAAAATCTTCTTGTCAGAAACAAGAAGGCCTAGAGTTAAGATCTTTGGTATGTAGCATTGTCTAATGAACCTCTACCAAGTTTGTTCAAATCATGGCCTCTGGGTCAAAAATGGCCCCGCCCCGGGGGTCACTTGTTTTACATAGAGTTATATAGGAAAATCTTAAAAAATCTTCTTATCAGAAACCGTAAGACATAGAGCTTAGATATTTGGTGTGTAGCATTGTCTAGTGGACCTCTACCAAGTTTGTTCAAATCATGGCCTCTGGGTCAAAAATGGCCCCGCCCCACGGGTCACTTGTTTTACATAGAGTTATATAGGAAAAACTTTAAAAGTCTTCTTGTCAGAAACTGTAAGGCATAGAGCTTAGATATTTTGTGTGTAGCATTGTCTAGTAGACCTCTAATAAGTTTGTTCAAATCATAGCCACTGGGTCAAAATAGGCCCAGCCCTAGGCGTCACTTGTTTACATAGAGTTATATAGGAAAAGGTTTTAAAAATCTTAACAGAATAAACCATAAGGCTTAGAGTTAAGATATTTTGTATGAAGCATTGTCTAGAGGACCTCTATCAAGTTTGTTCAAGTCATGGCCCCTTGGTCAAAAATGGCCCCACCCCAGGGGTCACATGTTTTACATAGAGTTATATAGGAAAAGCTATAAAAATCTTCTTGTCATAAACAACAAGGCCCAGAGTTAAGATATTTGGTGTGCAGCATTATCTAATGGACCTCTCTCAAGTTTGTTCAAATCATGGCCCCTTGGTCAAAATAGGCCCTGCCCTAGGGGTCACATGTTTTACATAGAATTATATAGGAAAATCTTGAAAAATCTTCTTGTCAGAAACCACAAGTCCTAGAGTTAAGATATTTGGTATGCAGCATTGTCTAGTGGACCTCTACCAAGTTTGTTAGAAAAATGTCCCTGGGGTCACTATTGGCCCCGTCCGAGGGGTCACAAGTTTTAAATAACAATATAGAAGAAAATCTTTAAAAATCTTCTTGTCTGAAACCACAAAGCCTAGAATTTTAAAATTTTGCACGAAGCAAGCTTTACCAAGCTTTTTCAAATTATTAGATCAGGTTAAAGGTCACTGAGGCTAAAAGTAGATTTATCTACTGTACCTCATAGAGCCTTCATTTATAGACCAATATTTTTGATATTCAGTATAGAGGTTCCTTGCATGGACCTCTACCCATACATAGGGTTTGAGGTCACTGGGTCAAGGTCAAGGTCACCATAACTTATAATAGATATTTCTGTCATAGAGCCTTTATTTATTGACTGATATTTTACATATTTGGTTTGTAGGCACTTACATATTTCCAATTAAAAAATGAAATACTGCTTAACAGCAAACCTACAGCCAAAGTACTCAGGTGAGTGATCCAGGGCCATCATGGCCCTCTTGTTTTTTTTTTAAATTTTAAAACATAGGTACTTTACTCCCCATCTTACTTCAACCCCCCCCCCCCCCCGCGGCCCAATTTTTTTTTTTTTTTAAATACATAGGTACTTCACTTCCCATCACCCACACACACACACCCCACTATCGGGGCCCAACATTTTTTTTTTTTTTTTTGTTAAACTTTTTTTTTTTCATCTTGTATGACTAGGTACTTGCCCTGCCCCAGTCAATTTTTTTTCACTTGGGCCTCTTGTTTAACTTGGCTTATAATTAATTATCCAGCACTGAAAAAAGTGGAGCATGCTGTCTGTGGACAGGTATTGTTGTACTTTGACTAGCATGCTGTCTTTTCCAGCAGGCTCTTGTTTACCTTTTTAGTTATTCTAACAGAGTACCCAAGGGCGACACAAGTGTTCCACCGAACACCCATATAGTTGTTTTTGGAGCTATGGCAATGAAATTTGGACTGTGTGTACAGTTTTTTGTTCTGATTTCAAAAACGTCATATTATGACCTATATTTTTGACCTACTGACCTACTTTTTTGTTTTAAAGCTGCGGCAATGAAATTTGGACTGTGTGTACAGCTTTTCGTTCCGATTTCAAAAATATTGTCTCATGACCAATATTTTGACCTACTGACCTACTTTTTGTTTTTGGAGCTATGGCAATGAAATTGCATTGGTCCATTTCTGTAATATGCATCATTACATTCATAAAAATTTCTTTCATCTTTGAACCCAGGTGAGCGCTTTAGGGCCATTGGCCCTCTTGTTAAAATTACTTGGCACAAATGATCACCATTATGAGATGATGTGCAGAACGTAATAACCAGGTCTTTACCCCCAAGGTCAAGGTCACACCTAAAGGTCATATATAAAAATGTCCACATTTCGTGCCCGCTTCATTACTATTAAACTGCTTGAAAGTTTATAAAATAACTGGCACAAATGATTACCATTATGAGGCGATGTGCAAAGTGCAACAACCAGGTCACTACATTGTATTTCCAAAGACAAGGTCACATTTTAAGGTCACATATGAAAATGTCCACATTTCGTGTCCACTCCATCACTTTTAAACTGCTTCAAATGTGAGGCCCATTTTCTGTAGAAATCATGATCCTATGTCATATTGGGAGGTCTTTCCTCCTCTCTTCACACTTGTTATCCATTCCAATGTTCTACTGGGGCTGGGGATATAGCTGTCCTTCAGACTGCCCTGTTAATCTCCTTATGCAAAGCGGGGAGGGGATTATAGGAATGGCCTCCGTCTGTCCTTAACACTTTTGTGTCCGCTTGATAACTTTTAAACTGCTCAAAAAAATTTTTAAATAACTTGGCACAAGTGATCACCATTATGAGACGATGTGCAGAGCACAATAATTGGGTTGCTACCGTCAAGGTCACACTTAAAGGTCAAAAGTCTACATTTCGTGTTTGCTCCATAACTTTTAAACCACTGAAAATTTTTAAGCTCACCTGAGCACATAGTGCTCATGTGAGCTTTAAGGATCAGTGGTTGGCCGTCGTCCGTCCGTCCGTCGTCTGTCCGTGGTCCACAATTCATTCAAACGACATCTCCTCTGAAACCACTGGGCCAAATTTGATGAAACTTGCCTGGGATGTTCCTTGCATGAAGCTTTACCAAGTTTGTTCAAATGGTTCCGGTCCATTGCATTTCTGGGTCACAGGAGCTAAAAACAGATTTTAAAAGTTGGATCTTTAAAAATCATCTTCTCCGAAACCACAAGGCCTGGAGTTTTGATATTTGGTATGAAGCATCATCTTGTGGACCTTTACCAAGTTTGTTCAAATTATGTTCCTGGGGTCAAAACTGACCCCACCCCAGGGGTCAGTTGATTTTACATAGAGTTATATAGGGAAAACTTGAAAATCTTCTTGTCAGAAACAACAAGGCCTAGAGTTAAGATATTTGGTATGTAGTATTGTCTAGTAGACCTCAACCAAGTTTGTTCATATGGCCTCTGGGTCAAAAAAGGCCCTGCGCCAGGGGTCACTTGTTTTACATAGAGTTATATAGGAAAAACTTTAAAAATCTTCTTGTCAGAAACCGTAAGGCATAGAACTTGGATATTTGGTGTGTAGCATTGTCTAGTGGACCTCTACCAAGTTTGTTCAAATTATGACCTCTGGGCAAAAATGGCCCCGCCCCAGGGGTCACTTGTTTTACATAGAGTTATATAGGAAAAACTTTAAAAATCTTCTCGTCAGAAACCATAAGGCATAGAGCTTAGATATTTGGTGTGTAGCATTGTCTAGTGGACCTCTACTAAGTTTGTTTAAATCATAGCCACTGGGTCAAAATAGGCCCAGCCCTGGGGGTCACTTGTTTACATAGAGTTATATTGGAAAAGGTTTTAAAAATCTTCACATAAGAAACCATAAGGCTTAGAGTTAAGATATTTTGTATGTAGCATTGTCTAGGGGACCTCTACCAAGTTTGTTCAAGTCATGGACCCTAGGTCAAAAATGGCCCCACCCCAGGGGTCACATGTTTTACAGAGAGTTATATAGGAAAAGCTATAAAAATCTTCTTGTCAGAAACCACAAGACCTAGATTTAAGATATTTGGTATGCAGCATTGTCTAGTGGACCTCTACCAAGTTTGTTAGAAAAATGGCCCTGGGGTCACTATTGGCCCCGCCAGAGAGGTCACAAGTTTAAAATAGCAGTATAGAAGAAAATCTTAAAAAATCTTCTTGTCTGAAACCACAAGGTCTGGAATTTTAAAATTTGGCATGAAGCAAGCTTTATCAAGCTTTTTCAAATTATTAGATTAGGTTAAAAGTCACGGAGGCTAAAAATAGATTTATCTACTGTACCTATAGAGCCTTCATTTATAGACCAGTATCTTTGATATTCAGTATATAGGTTCCTTGCATGGACCTCTACCCATGGGTGGGGTTTGAGTCACTGGGTTAAGGTCAAGGTCACCATAGTTTATAATAGATATTTCTACTTTCTGTCATATAGCCTTTATTTATTGACTGATATTTTTAAACGAGGTTTTCCAAAGGAAAAAACTGGTTATTAGATTGAGGTATGTCGGGCGGGCGTAAACAATTTCTTCTGTGCACAACTCCTCCTACATTTCTCAAGGGATTTTGACCAAACTTTTACAGAAGCTTTGTCATCAAGTGGCCCTTTGTTTTTTTTCCTTATATGGAATATATAGTGAACAATTTCTTCTGTGCACAACTCCTCCTACATTTCTCAAGAGATTTTGACCAAACTTTCACAGAAGCTTTGTCATCAAGTGCCCTGGCGCATATTGTCGGGGTTTTGTGATTCCATTATTTTTCACCTAATTATGGCCCTTTGTTTTTTTTCTTATATGGGATATATAGTGAACAATTTCTTCTGTGCACAACTCCTACATTTCTCAAGGGATTTTGACCAAACTTTTACAGAAGCTTTGTCATCAAGTGCCCTGGCCCATATTGTCCGGGTTTTGTGATTCGATAATTTTTCACCTAATTATGGCCCTTTGTTTGTTTTCCTTATATGGAATATATGGTGAACAATTTCTTCTGTGCGCAACTCCTCCTACATTTCTCAAAGCATTTTGACCAAACTTTCATAGAAGCTTTGTCATCAAGTGCCCTAGCGCATATTATTGGTGTTTTGCAATTCAAACATTTTTGGTGGAATTATGGCCCTTTGTTTTTTCTTTCAAAAAAACAGAGAAATACACTTCTGTTCTCAACTCCTACTTTATTTCTCAAGCTATTTAATTAAACTTTCACAGAATCTTTGTCTTCAAGTGTCCTGGTGCATGTTGTCAGGGTTTTATGATCCAAACATTTTAGCGGAATAATTGCACTTTGTTTTTAGCTCACCTGTCACATAGTGACAGAGTGAACTTTTGTGATCGCCTTTTGTCCGTCGTCTTTCCTTTATCCGTCCGTCATCCGTCCATCTACAGTTAGTTTGTTAACACTCTAATGGTCACATTTTGCCTCAATTGTCATGAAACTTGGTCAGGATGTTTGTCTCATAAATTTCTCGCACAAGTTTGAATATGGGTCATCTTGGATGAAAAACAATTTCACATGCGCCAAAACTAGAAAAATCTTGTTAACATTCTAGAGGCTACGTTTTTAGTCTAAATATCATGGAAATTTATCAGAATGGTTGCTTCTATGATTTCTAGCTCAGGTTGGAATATGAGTCATCTGGGGTCAAAAACTAGGTCACAGAGCCTTAATATGGAACAACCTTGTTAACACTTTAGAGGTAACATTTTTCGCCCAAATTTTCTGGAAAATTGTCAGATAGGTTATTTTAATAATTTCTAGGTCAGGTTCGAATGTTGGTCATCTAGGGTCAAAATCTAGGTCACAGCCCAAATATTGAAAAACTTTGTTAACACTCTGGAGGTAACAATTTCTGTTCAAATATCCTGGAAATTTGTCAGAAAGGTTGTTTTAATAATTTCTAGGTCATATTTGGATATGGGTCATCTGGGGTTAAAATTAGGTCACAGATCCCAAATATGGAAAAACCTTGTTAACACTCTAGAGGTTACATTTTCAGACCAGGTATTCTTGAGATTTGTCAGAAAGGTTCAGGTGTCAGAAACTAGGTCACAGGGCCCTAGTATTGAAAAACCTTGTTAAATCTTCTTCTCTGAAACCTTAAGGTCTAGAGATTAGATATTTGGTATGTAGCATTCTCTAATGGACCTCTATCAAATTTATTCAAATCATGGCCCCAGGATCAAAATTGACCCCGTCCTGGGGGACATTTGATTTTACATTAGCTTAATGGGAAGAACTTTAAAATTCTTCTTCTCTGAAATCACAAGGCCTAGAGCTTAAATATTTGGTAATGTAGATTTGTCTATTGGACCTCTATCAAGATTGTTCAGATCGTGGCCCTGGGGTCAAAGTTAGCCCGACCTGGGGATGGGGGAGTTCATTTAATTTTATTTGCTCACCTGAGCCATAGGCTCTTGGTGAGCTATTAGGATCGATCAATGTCCGTCCTTGATTGGGCGTCCACACTTAGTTTGTTAGCACTCTAGTGGTCACATTTTCAGTCCAAATAATCTGGAATTTCGTCAAAAAGGTTGTTTCGATGATTTCTAGCTCAGGTTTGAATATGGGTCATCTAGGGTCAAAATCTAGGTCACAGAGAATAGGGAAAAACTTTCTTTCTTTTGTAAACATTCTAGAGGCAACAGTTTTGATTCAAATATCCTGGAAATTTGTCAGAGAGGCTGCTCTGATGATTTCTAGCTCAGGTTCGAATATGGGTCATCTAGGTTTAAAAACTAGGTCATGGAGCCCAAATATGGAAAAATCTTCTTAACACTCTAGAAGTAATTTTTTAAGTCCAAATATCCTGGAAATTTGTCAGATAAATTGCTTTCATGATTTCTAGCTCAAGTTCAAATATGGGTCATCTGGGGTCAAAAACTAGGTCACAGAGCCCAAAAACCTTGTTAACACTCTACAGGTAAGATTTTCTGTTCAAATAACCAGGAAATTTGTCAGAAAGGTAATTTCGATAATTTCTAGGTCAAGTTTGAATATGGGTCATCTGGGGTCAACTAACCAGGTCCATAACAACTTTGTTAAAAGCAGTCATACTCAGGTGAGCAATATAGGGCCATCATGGCCCTCTTGTTTACATATAATATCTAGAGAAATACTCTTCTGTGTGCAACTCTTCTTTGATTTTAAAAGCTATTATATTAGATTGAAATTTTATTCAGTGATATACGAGGGGCGTTCAATATATTCGTAGACTGTGCTTATAACTTTTTGTTAGGCAAACATAATTCA
Organism: Cyclina sinensis; assembly: GCA_012932295.1. Classification (NCBI taxonomy): domain Eukaryota; kingdom Metazoa; phylum Mollusca; class Bivalvia; order Venerida; family Veneridae; genus Cyclina; species Cyclina sinensis. The sequence goes on from JAAONU010000002.1 coordinate 19,147,720, forward strand.
TAAAAATTACATGACCGGAAACAGCAATTTAATATACACTTGTACATGAAATTTCAACCGCGTATGACAAACTGTCTGTATTTGACGACGCATAAGGCAATGCCACCCGACTGTCAGCTCCCAAGGTCACGCTTGTGTTTCCCGACGTCACTGGATGTTACTTTGATTTCTGACATGTCAGGCATCGCTCATAACTTCTTAAAATAGCGTCCATTACATTCAATACATCTCTGATGTCGATAAATCCACTGATTATATATGTTTTCGTACCACTCTTGAGGATACATTTTGATAATAGCATTTGTTTTGTTCTGTAGCTGTTTAAATGATTCAAATTTATAACCTTTTAAATGCGATTTGATCGTTGGAAATATGGCAAAATCAAAAGGCGCTAAGTCAGGTGAGTAGGGCGGATGCTTAATAAGCTCAAACCCCAGAAGATCTATTTCTAACTGTGTGGATGTTGCAGTGTGAGCCGGAGCGTTATCCTGGTGGAGTAGAAACTTGTCTAATTCTATTTCGGGCCGCTTTTTCCGTAGGGCGCTTATAAGGTCACGTCGAAGCACCTGTATTAAATACAACAGAAGAACGTTGATGATAGAATGTAAATATAATATTCTTTTAATTTGTGGATTATTCTTTTCAGTTTATTGATAGTTCAGTTCTTTGTATAAATATTATCAAAATGCATAATGTAACACGCTGCTTATTTACTACATATCAATAAAATCATATACGGCTGTTTAGACAACATGCATGGAAATCATTTATAATAAGTAATTAAAGAATACCTTTGAATAATAATCAGCATTGATGGTAGATCCATTGGGTATTGGGTGGCAAAGTAGCATTCCCCTCCTATCACAAAACATCACATACATCTGTTTCCCCGCAGATCTTGATACTCGTGCCTTTTCCGGTGGCGGCGAACCCGACCTTTTCCATATTGCAGACTGGCTTTTAGTTTCTGGGTCATGGAGGTATAACCAAGTCTTGTCTGTAGTGATAATGTAGTCGAGGAAATTTTCACCCTGTTGCCGAAATCTTTGCAGAAATTCTGCTGAATCCACAACTCGTCTTTCCTTCTGTACATTTGTCAAGAGATGTGGCACCCAACGAGCATGAACCCATTTTAATGGAAAAAAAATATTAAAAAATACAATAAAATACCAATGTAAAATGAAAATATTACAATTTATAATTCGGGAGTGTAAAACAACATAATTTGATTAGTGTAATTATTTAAAAAAGTGCAATATAATAAAATAATTGTATTAAAATAAAATAATAGATCTAAAATAAACAAGAAATTGAATAAGAATATAAAAAATCTAAAAATAATTTGGGTACATAAACTTTATCTTTTTATACACTTTAGACATCCAGCGGTTTATTACAATTTTAATCGTTTCCCTGTAATACAAACATTAATTTATGTAAAAATATAAATTTTACCTTTCGCATCTTCAACTCCTTTGAAAGAATATTATGTACGGTGCCTACACTCAAGTCGGCAATCTCTGACAACTCCCAAACTGTCACACGGCGATCAAACTCTAACACTTCCTTAATTGACGTTAGGTGTGTTTCATTAACGTGCAACTTCCTCCCTGATCTTGTGTCATCCTGAATTCTTTCTCGACCTTCAGAGAAACGTTTATGCCATTTAAAAACAAGCGCACGGCTAACAGATGTCTTCCCTCGACTTTTTTGCAGCATTTTATAAGTGTCAGTCAGTGTTTTCCCAAGATCCTTGCAAAATTTAATAATTGCCCTGGTTTCCAGCTTTTCTTGTGACATCATTTCTGACATCAATTCTGTTGATTCTCTCACAGCGAAAATGTTGTTTATTTAAACTCCAATGTCCAAATGACATCATATTTTCAGGTAACGTCGTCATAACGTCACACATTACATTCCCAGATTTTTAAGTGTTTATCTTATTAAGAAAGTAGTATATTTACACGCTTAATAATAAGTTCATTATGAAAATTTGGACTGGGGCGCTGGCGCGTTACCATGGTTATGAAAATGGCTGTCAGTCTTAAAGTTGCGTATTTATCAATTTAAATTTTCATTTTTTTGAAAAGGAATAACAACGCTATCAATTGATAAATTTTAATTAAAATTGCTTTTGAAATGAAAAAATGAGGACATTAGTCTACGAATATATTGAACGCCCCTCGTAAAGTGATTTTGTACAGTGATATAAATTTTATATAATATCACTGTACAAGTTACATAACACTGACCAATATTTTGACAGAATTTTTGCATTTTTCAGCCTAGAATTTTGAGTTACAGTCAAAGACATGTTATAGGGGTAAATCACTGTCACTGATAGCTCCGGTTTGATTTCTGCTATGTAACTATAATGTATAAATGCATAATAAATGTTTATTTGTAGCAGTTTTTAGAATATAACATTTATCGTTGACTGCTGGATATACTGGTAACATAAAAAGGTAAGAAAATAGTATAAAATGAACACTTTTCTATTAAAAAGTTATGTAGGAAGTTTTCCAGCAAGTAGCTAAATGTCTGTGCTAGAGATCTTGAACCAAACACAACACAGAATTTACCATATGAACTCTTGCTAAAAGAATCAGGAAACTACATTGTGACTCACAATCTCAATACTTTTAATGAGCTCACCTATGGTGCTGATTTTAGGAAAATGCTGATTCAGTGTTTTAACAACAATACTATATGTAGTATGGGTTATGTTCCAGGAGCCAGAAACACGAACTGAAAACGCACATTTGTACATGGCTAGTGAGCAGATAGACAAATCTTGGACTCCCATATTAAAGGTTGAGAAACAATATCCCAAGTTGGGAAAACAGACAAGATGAAAGTTGTCTGAAAGCAATTCCCATTAAAGGCAGCTCAAGCTATGACAATCAACAAATAAAAGGGAACTTCACTTCATAAAATTGCAGTGTCCTTTAAGGTCAGAATAGGAAAACGTGGTGTATATCTCTCCCAGTAGAGTCAGATCTCTGGAAGGACTATCCCTCCTAGATTTTGATGCCAGCAAAATCAAAATTGATCCGTGGAGCAAGAAATGGCAAGACTGCGCACTAACAAGGCATTGGTACTGAAAACAACAACCATTTCTGTGTCAGAACTTACTATAATATGCCATAATGCAAGATCACTTCATAGGACATCCCACTCCCCTTCGTAGAGCAAAATTTAATGATACATGTATATACATGTATATAGTAAATAATAAACAAGTAAATGTACAAAGCAAACAAAATGACCAAGCAACATAATATGCTACTATAATCTAATGAATAGATTAGTATTATGAATCAAATTAATTTGTTCTTAAGTTTGTTGTTTGTAATAATATGCATCTAATCAATACAATTAGCATTTCAAATCTGTAGAAACATAAAAGATACAAATTAATATTCATCTATATATTATACATGTAATAAATCAAAAGGCCATAATTCCCCTAAAAATGTTCAAATTGCAAAATGCTGACAATATGCACCAGGGCACTTGATGACGAAGCTTCTGTGAAACATGAACTTTGAAAACCTGGTTTCGTCGTGTTGCGGCATTTCTTGTTTATCTTTTTGTCCTTTTGACAACCAGTGGGCTCGTCATGCAGCTTATGGGCATCTAGTTTTACTGACCTGTGTGATTGTTTAAAAATGTCATATCAAGATAGATTGATAAAGTTCATTTGTTTGTTTTTCAGTACAACTAGTGAGAGTAGAGAAAAGGCAGACAGTGAACAGATGGCCGTTCGAACAGCTGAAAAATTACTCAAAGTTAGTTCAGCTAATTCACACATAGCTGTAATCTTAATTACACAATAAACTTACTTGTATTTTTCTTGGAAATATGTCAGAAATGCTAGGAAAATTTTCAGTTATTGTTGCATTCTTGCTGAATCATTATAAAATTTGGACAAAGCTTATGACTGGTAAACAAAAGAAATTGTCACAGCTTGAAAATACTTTAGTATGATTCTTGAAAATTGGTAAATGTATATTTAATTTATAGATAGTACATGTCATCATATGTTTTAGCAGTCTCTTTCTGGCAACAGTTTTTAGCTCACCTGAGCCAGTATTTATATATTTATATGAGAGTTGAATGGAAAAATTGATTACAGTAAAACTTCATTTATCGAACATCAATAACTCAAGAACCAGGGATAACTCGAGCTATTGCCATGGTTCTGGCATTTTTCCTTCCATTTTTAGCTCACCTGAGCACAACGTGCTCATGGTGAGCTTTTGTGATCCCCCTGTGTCCGGCGTCCTTCGTCGTGCATCCTCCGTCGTCAACAATTTCATAAAAACAACATCTCCTCTAAAACCAATGACTGCACATTAACCAAACTACACAGGAATGATCCTCGGGTGGTCCCCTTTCATAGTTGTTCAAATGGTTCAGGTCTGTTTCGTAAGTAGGTCACAAGGCCAAAAAAAAAGTTTCAAAAATGCAAATTAAAAAAAATCTTCATGTCAGAAAGTACAAGGCCAAGAGCTTTGATATTTGGTATATGACATCATCTATAGGTCCTCTACTCAAATTGTTCAAATTATGCCTCTAGTGCCAAAATTGGCCACGCCCCAGGGGGTCATAGGTTTTCCTTATATGTATATAGTAAAAACTTAAAAAATCTTCTCCTCTGAAATGACAAATGCTAGAGCTTTGATATTTGGTGTATGACATCATCTATAGGTCCTCTACGATAGTTGTTTAAATTATGCCCCTAGTGCCAAAATTGGCCCCGTCCCAGGGGGTCATAGGTTTTCCATATATGTATATAGGAAAAACTTAAAAAATTGACAAAGCCTTAAGCTTAATTATTTGGCATGAAATATTGTCTAGTGAACCTGTTCCAAGTTTGTACAAATTAAATCCTGGGTAAAAATTGGGTCTGCCCAGGTCATAGATATTCATTATTTGCATATAGTAAAAACTTATAAGAAAATTATTCTTTGAAGCTTCACAGGCTAGAGCTTAGACATTTGGCATGAAACATTGTGGACCTTTACAGACATTGTTTCAAGTATGGCCCTAGGGTCATAATTGGCCCTGCCCTTGGGGTCATGGGTTTTCTTTATATACATATAAAAAAAAATGATCTCTGAAACTAAGAATGCTAGAGCTTAGATATTTAACATGAAACACAACAGTCTGTCCTTAGGTGAGGTCTTTGGGGCCAATGGCCCCCTTGTTAACTAAATTTTACATCAATATCTCAAACTTCTGTAATTTGATAACTCGAGGAATACCTGTGGTCCCGACTGATTGTTATCACACATAATTTACCTATGGCAACTTGAAGGCGCTGACTATTTAGGGAATGTTTTCGCACCTTCGTCTGTGCTTCATTGTTTAGACAAGTCCTTAAAAGTTGTATACATTGTACATGCAGTTAAAACTAGTGTCCCTGTCAATAATTAATAAATGTTTATTGTACTCCATTATTCAGTATAGTATCATTACGAAACATTAAATAAATACTAAAAGAAAAAATTATGAGCTATCTTGTGAAAGGACAAAGAAATAATTATGAGCTAATAATTATGATGATTAAAACTAATTAAAAGTAAATATTGTGTTTGTCTTGTCTAAATTGACCAGATAATTAAGATTGATCATGCGTTGTTGATGCCATTCATTATATGCTGTTTTGAATTTTCACAAGTAGTAATTATAAGGCATTGCTGGCATGACAATTGACATGATAATCAGAAAATTCGAACCCCTCGGTAACTCGAGAATTTACGTCGTCCCCCAGTGACTTTGAGTTAAGAAAGTTTTACTGTATGTATATTCCATCCATATATAAGTGCTTTAGGGCCACCATATTTTAATAGTTGTCATTTCTTTCCTTGCACTTTTAAATCAGTTTTGAACCTGATGAAAAGTCTCTGTTATATTTACAGTAAAACAAACATGTATATAATAATTATGGGAGTTATTTTGTAGGAACTTAAACCTAAGCCAGGAGACCAGAGACCCAAGTTCCTGGAAAATATGGCTCTGATAGCAACAAAACAGAAAGGCAACGTGGAAAAAGCTCTCAATAACTTCATGGAAATGGCATCTGATGAGGTATACATAGTTTATTTTTTAACTCACCTGCGCATATGCATTGCAAAAAAAAAAAAATCAAAGAGGTGATGCATTCACTTAATTTTTTGTACACAGGTATATGATTATAAAATACTTGTGGAGTTTGAATTTGGCTTCGAAGCAAAAATCGAGTTACTGTTATAGTCATGTTGCCGTTGCCGTTCCTGTTCCTGTCCGAAAACTTAAACATTGATCACAATTTTTTTTATTCCTTCATGGATTGTCTTCATACTTGGACACAACAACACTTTGGACAAGACCTTTAAGAAGACCAGACTAAACTTGACCTTGACTCATAAATGACCTTCACCTTCAAGGTCAAAATATTGAATTTTGCTAAAATTGGCCATAACTTTGTTATTAATTGGTGGATTGTCTTCATGCTTGGACACAACAACCCTTTGGACAAGATCTTCAAGTGGACCAGACTGAACTTGATCTTGACTCATAAATGACCTTCACCTTCAAGGTCAAATTATTGAATTTTGCTAAAATTGGCCATAACTTTGTTATTTGTTGTTGGATTTGATTCATACTTGGACAAAACAACACTTTTGACAAATCCGACATTATGATTTTTTCCAATATGACCTTAACCTTAAAATGACCTTCACAGTCAAGGTCAAATTATTGAATTTCTCTTAAATTGGCCGTAACTTTGTTGTTTATGGTTGAGCCATACCAAATTGTTTTTTCGTTTAGCGTCCACCCTTAGTTCAAAAACCTATCTAGCTATCCTGAAAACACAAACGAAGCCCTAAAACATAAACTAGTATCTCCACCAGGATATATTTACCAAGTTTCATATTCCACTTTGTAGAGATGAAATATAGATATGAAACCATATAACAAACACTTCAACGCATAACATTTACATCAAAAAATCATTTACTTGCTATTTTATCTTGAAAAACAATAAAAGGCATTAAAATCTGATTATAACTGACTGAAAACTAACCTTCTTTGATGACGCCAATGTGAACTAACAAATGCAAATGGCGTAAATATGTACAGGAGGTAACAACACTAGTCACGTATAAATTCTCGAACATACCGGAAAACTTTTTATAGTAAGGTCTTAAGACAAAACAATGTTGTTTTTTCCTACCTCAGAAGCTCAGACCTATCCGTCCGCGGACGCTAAACAAAATAATGATTTGGTATGGCCTTGGATTTGTTTTATACTTGGACAAAACAACACTTATGACCAATCCGACATTATGATTCTTTCAGGTATGACCTTGACCTTAAAAAATGACCTTCACTGTCAAGGTCAAATTATTGAATTTGCTACAATTTGCCATAACTTTGTTATTGATAGGTGGATTTCCTTCATACTTGGACAAAACAACATTTATGACAAAACCAACATGTTGAATGATTCAAGTTTGACTATGACCTAAAAGTGACCTTGACCATCAAGGTAATATGATTCAGTTTTGCTTAAATTGTCCTAACTTTGTCATTTATTTATGCATTTGATTCATACTTGGACAAAACACATATGACAAATCCGACATTATGTTTATTTCAGGTTTGACCTTGACCTTTAAATGACCTTGACAATACAGGTCAAATTATTGAATTTTGCTAAAACTGGCCTTTGTAATTTATGGTTGGATTTGAATCATACTTGGACAAAACAACATTTATGACAAATCTGACATTAAGATTCTTTCAAGTATGACCTTGACCTTAAAATGACCTTGACAGTCAAGGTCAAGTTATTTCTTTTTCTACAATTTGCCATAACTTTGTTGTTTATGGTTGAATTTGATTTATACTTGGACAAAACAACATTCATGACAAAACCGACATGTTGAATAACTCAGATATGACCATAACCTAGAAATGACCTTGACTATCAAGGTCACATGATTGAATTTTGCTTAATTTGTCATAACTTGCTCATTTATTTATTGATCTGATTTATACATGGACAAAACAGCACTCATGACAAATCCAACATTTTGATTTGTTTAAGCCTGACCTTGACCTTAAAATGACCTTGACAGTCAAGGTCAAATTATTGAATTTGCTAAAACTGGCCATAACTTTGTTATTTATGGTTGGATGTTAATCATGCTTGAACAGAACAGCACTTATGACAAAGCCAACATGTTAAATTATTCAAGTGTGACCCTAACCTTAAAATGACCATCACAATCAAGGTCAAATTGTTGAATTTAGCTCAGATTGTCATATCTTTTTAGCTGACCTGTCACGTAGTGACAGAGTGAGCTTTTCTGATCACCTTTTGTCCGTCGTCCGTCCGTCCGTCCGTCCGTCCGTCAGTCCGTCCGTCCGTCCGTCCGTTCGTCCACAATTAGTTCGTTAACACTCTAGTGGTCACATTTTTGCCTCAATCGTCATGAAACTTGCACGGGATGTTTGTCTCATTGATATCTCGGACGAGTTCGAACATGGGTTATCAGGGTTGGAAAACTAGGTCACAGAGCCCAAATATAGAAAAACCTTGTTAACACTCTAGAGGCTACTTTTTCAGTCCAAATATCCTGGAAATTTGTCAGAAAGGTTCTATTGATGATTTCTCGCTCAAGTTCAAATATGGGTAATCTGGGTTCAAAAACTAGGTCACGGAGCCCAAAAATAGAAAAATCTTGTTAACACTCTAGAGGTTACATTTTCAGCCCAAATAATCTGGAATTTTGTCAAATAGTTTGTTTTGACAATTTCTAGGTCAAGTTCAAATATGGGTCATCTGGGGTCAAAAACTAGGTCACAGAGCCCAAATATGGAAAAACCTTGTTAACACTCTAGAGGTTACATTTTCAGCCCAAATAATCTGGAAATTTGTCAGAAAAGTTGCCTTGAGGATTTCTAGATCAAGTTCGAATATGGGTCATCTGGAGTCACAAACTAGGTCACAGAGTCCAAATATGGAAAAACCTTGTTAACATTCTAAAGGTAGCAATTTCAGTCCAAATAACGTGGAAATTTGTCAGAAAGGTTCTATCGATGATTTCTAGCTTAGTTTTGAATATAGGTTTTCTGGGGTCAAAAACTAGGTCACAGAGCCCGAAAGTAGAAAAACCTTGTTAATCCTCTAGAGGTTACATTTTTAGTCTAAATGTCCTTGAAATTTGTCAGAAAGATTGTTTCAAAGATTTCTAGCTCAGATTTGGATATGGGTTATCTGGGATCAAAAACTAGGTCACATGGTTCAAATATGTAAAAAACTTTTTAACACTCCAGAGGTTACATTTTCAGTCCAAATATCCTGGAAATTTGTCAGACAGGTTTTCTTGATGATTTCTAGCTCAAGTTGGAGTATGGGTCATCTTGGGTCAAAAACTAGGTCACAGAGCCCAAATATGGAAAAAACTTGTTAACACTCTAGAGGTAACATTTTAATTCCAAATAACCTGGAAATTTGTCAGAAAGCATAATTCTATGGTTTCTAGGTCAAATTTGAATATGGGTCATCTGAAGTCAAAACATTTAGGTCACAGAGCCCAAATATTGAAAAACTTTGTACACACTCTAGAGGCTACATTTTCAGTCCAAATGTCCTGGAAATTTGCCAGAAAGGTTGTTTTGATGATTTGTAGCTCAGGTTTGGATATGGGTAATCTGGGGTCAAAAACTAGGTCATAGAGCCCAAATATGGAAAAAATCTTGTTAACACTCTAGAGATAACATTTTCAGTACAAATAACCTTGAAATTTGTCAAAGAGATTGTTTCAATAATTTCTAGGTCAAGTTTGAATATGGGCCATCTGGGGTCAAATAACCAGGTCCATAGCAACTTTGTTTAAAGCAGTCATACTCAGGTGAGCGATACAGGGCCATCATGGCCCTCTTGTGTTACTATTCCTAATATTAAAAAAAATTCTATACCTTGAAGTATGCACAGTTATATTTTTCCGTTAGTATATATATTTCTACTTTCTGTCATAGAGCCTTTATTTATTGACTGATATTTTACATATTTGGTTTGTAGGCACTTACATATTTTCAATTAAAAAATGAAATACTGCTTAACAGCAAACCTACAACCAAAGTACTCAGGTGAGCGATCCAGGGCCATCATGGCCCTCTTGTTTATTTATTGACAGATTTGATTTATACCTGGATAAAACAACTCTAATGAAAAATCCAACATTATGCTTCTTTCATGTATGACCTTCACCTTCAAATGACCTTGACAGTCAAGGTCAAATTATTGAATTTTGTTATAATTTGCCATAACTTTGTTATTTGTTGTTGGATTTGATTCATACTTAGACAAAACACTTATGACAAAACCAACATGTTGAATAACTCAAGTATGACCATGACCTAAAAATGACCTTGACCGTCAAAGTCAGATGATTGAATTTTGCTTAAATTGTCATAACTTTGTTAATTATATGTGGATTTGATTCATACTAGGAAAAAGCAATACTTATGACAAATCCAACATTATAATACTTTCGAGTATGACATTGACCTTTAAATGACCTTGACAGTCAAGGTGAAATTATTGAATTTTTCTAAAACTGGCTATAACTATGTTATTTGTGGTTGGAATATAGGACAAAACAACACTTTAACAAGGCCAACATGTTAAATTATTCAAGTATGACCTTAACCTTAAAATAACCATGACTGTCAAAATCAAATTATTGAATTTTGCTCAAATTGTCATATCTTTTTTATTTATTTATGGATTTGATTCATACTTGGACAAAACAACTCTTATGACATCCGACATTATGATTCTTTCAAGTATGACCTTGACCATAGAATGACCTTCACATTCAAGGTCAAATTATTGAATTTTGCTATAATATGCCTTACTTTGTTATTTTTTGTTGGATTTGATTCATACTTTGACAAAACAACATTAATGACAAAACCAACATGTTGAATAACTGAAGTATGACCATGACCTAAAAGTGAATTTAACGGTCAAGGTCAGATGATTGAATTTTGCTTAAATTGTCATAACTTTGTCATTTATTTATGGATTTTAATCAAACTTAAACAAAACAATACTTTTGACAAATCCGACATTTTGGTTCTTTCAAGAATGACCTTGACCTAAAAAATGACCTTGACAGGCAAGGTCAACTTATTGAATTTTGTTAATATTGTTCTTAACCCTTGTTATTTATGGTTGGATTTGATTCATACTTGGACAAAACAATACTTATGACAAATCCAACATTTTGATTTTTTCAGGTATGACCTTGTCCCTAAAATGACCTTTGCCTTCAAGGTCAGATGATTGAATTTTGTTTAAATTGTCCTAACTGTCGTTTATTTACAGACTTGATTTATACTTCGATAAAACAACAAAACTGACATCTTGATTTGTAAAAGTATGACCTTGACATTAAAATGACATTGCCATTCAAGGTCAGGTTATTAAATTTTGCTTAAATTGGCCATTACTTGGTTAATATGGTTTGATTTATACTGGTACAAAACAACACTTATGACAAAACTGACACGTTGAATCATTCAAGTATGACTGTGACCTTTATTTGACCATGACCATCAAGGTCAAATATTTGAATTTTGCTAAGATCAGACATAATGTCATTTTTAGTTCTTTGTGATTAATACTTGGACAAAACAACATTATTCAAGTATGACCTTAACCTTCAAATGACCTTGACAGTCAAGGTCAAATGATTAAATTTTGCTTATATTGTAATAACCGATAATCAATTTACAGATTTGATTCATACATGAACAAAACAACACTTATGACAAAACTGACAGGTTAAATAATTCAAGTATGACCTTAACCTTTAAATGACCTTGACAGTCAAGGTCAAATGATTAAATTTTGCTTATATTGTAATAACCGATAATCAATTTACAGATTTGATTCATACATGAACAAAACAACACTTATGACAAAACTGACAGGTTAAATAATTCAAGTATGACCTTGACCTTAAAATGACCTGGACCTTAAAGGTCAAGTTATTTTATTTAGATTTGATTCAAACTTGGATAAAACAACACTTATGACTGAACCTACATGTTAATTTTTTTCAGGTATGACCTTGAACTTAAAATGACCTTGACCATCAAGGTCAAATTATTGAGTTTTGCTAAAATAGCCAAATTTTTGTTATTTATAGATGGATTTGATCTATACTTGGACAAAACAACACTGAGAATAAAACAAATGTGCTGAACAATTCAAGTATTACCTTGACCTTTAAATGACCTTGACATTGCTTAACTTCGCTATATCTTTGTTATTAATGGATGTAGTGTCTTCTTACTTGGATATAACTACCATTTAGACAATACCTCCAAAGAAGGTTAAACTGAACTTGATCTTTAAGGTCAAATTTCTGAATGTTGCTAAAATTGGCCATAACTTTGTTATGTATGGATGAATTTGATAATTGTATTTCCAAATGATGTTTCATTTGAAATCCCTTCACCACAATGTACTTCCTCTGATGTCTTTGCCTTTGGAAATGGGAAAAAGTTGAGCATGGCCCCCACTTGCAGTGGCTCTTGTTTCACATAGTTATGGCCCCTTGCCATCTTCAGTTTGGCAAAAAAAGACAGTTTCCGGATGATAACTCCCTTAAGAGGCAATAAATTGAAATAAATTTTTGTACACATAAAATCATAAAATAAAGGTACAGTTTGAATTTGGCTACAGACCACTATTTTTTCACAAAGTTGGGGCCTCTTCCAAATAAAAAAAACAACGGTTTATGGTTAGTAATGATAAATGTCGGATTTCAATAATTTTGGTCAAATGGAACATCATGATATACCTGTAGTTTGACTTTGTCTATAAATTACATCATGAAATAGTTTGACAGTGTTACAATCCATACACTGGAGGAAATTTTTTCATAATTCCTAATGTGAGTATGAATCTCATTCAAACTTGTTCAGTCACTTTAAATTTATGCTTTGCATTTTGGATAACATGGCACCATTCAAGTTGAGTTAAACGATGAATGAACTTGTATACATTACCTTAAATATTTGTAGAGTACTTTAAATATTCCTACATTAATAACATTACCTTACGTATTTGTTTTCTCATCCAAATCTTCCATCCTTATCATTTCTCCAAATTAGTTGCCATTTCTGTGTGCTGCACGAAAATACAATTTTTCATTCATTCATTTAAATTTGTGTTTTATTGTTGCAAACTTGTTACTAGACTAAACATTCACATAACCATATAATATCTAAACTCATTCTCCAATTATAAAACTAGGTTCTTGCACAAACTTTAAGGCTAAAATCAGTTTTCTTCACCTTGAAATTAAACAATTTGAATACATCCTCTATGTGGCCTTTGTTTTCTTGTGGTTGCCATATTTCTGTGACAAGGTGGTAGTTTGGGGGTATTAATCAGCTTCAGTGATAACTCATGTTGGAAAAAATGTGGGTATTATAGGTGGGCATTCCGAATTCTTATGTTACCCTTATTTAGCATCAAGGTGGGGGTATGATCCACCTTTAGTGATAGCTCTAGTTTTACTGTGTCTGCTCCAAGGATTGAAGTACAAGTTACACACATTATGTACAGATAAGACTATTTTGGTGTCTCAAACTGAAACTTCATTGAAAAAGCTTGAAATTTGTTTCTGTTACATTGGCCTGCGTACCTCCTTTGATTTGTTATCTGTGACAGCTGTGTCAGGGATTTGATTCTTTAGCTTGGTGGTCTAGAGCCTTGATTATTGATACTACTTATGACCAAGCAAGCAAAAGTCTATAAAATTTATCACAAACATTTTAGTGTCTGTATGTCTCGAAAATACTTGATGATGGCAATGTATAAGTCATTGTGTAGTGAGTGTTAAGAGTGAGAAAAATTTTAGCATTCAATTGAGAGTAATGACAATAGACAGTGGAACTGCATATATTATCCAGATTTAAACATCTGTTGATATGAATCACTTCTACACCTCTCACAGTTAGTTTCTGATACAAAAAAGTATTTTAAGTCTGTCTTTATTTTGTTCCTTTTCTATTGCAAAAAATATATATTGTTTACTTTGATATATTTTCTCATTGTACCCATACCAGACTTTGTTTTTGGGGGTTTATTGGAGTCATCTTAGGGTTTGTTAAATTAGTAGATTTACGTCATACTTGGACACAACACCCCTTTGGACAAGACATTCCCACTGACCTATATTTGTTTGACCTTGACCCCTGAATGACCTTCACCTTTGACATCCAATTGTCAGAAAACTTTAACATTGACCATGACTTCCTTGACACAACACCCCTTCGGACAAGACCTTCCCACTGACCCATATTTGTTTGAACTTGACCCCTGAATGACCTTCACCTTGAGGATCCAATTGTCCAAAAACTTTTAACATTTGGTCATAACTTCCACATTAGTAAGTGGATGTACTTCATATTTTGACACAAGTAGGAGGAGCAGTGGTCGAGGAGTTAGAGCGCCGTACTCTCGATCTGGAGGTCACTGGTCCTAATCCCACCAGGGGTGAGAGTCAACAGGGACTTTCTACATTTCCTCACATTCAGCGCGAGTACTGGTTTGAACCCAGGAAGCAGTCATTGAGAGGGATAAATATAAGTTGCAAGAACTTGCCTCCCAATCGTTGTAAAATAAGTAAGTTTAAACTAAACTTGGACACAACACCTCTTTGGACGAGACCTTCCCACTGACCTATGTTTATTTGACCTTGACCCCTGAATGACTGGTTCTCATCTCAAAGGTCAAAGCACAACTTCAGGGGCATAGTCATCTAACAGTGATAGTTCTTGTTACCAAGTTATAAAAAACTCCTTTCAACATTTTTTTGTGACATTTACAAGTACTGAATGTGTCATAGATAAGTACATGTACAGCTTATTATACCTCTCCAAACTTTGTTTGCAGGGGTATATAGGATTCATCTTGCTGTTAATTTAATGGGTGGTGGGTCAGTTACAGAAATCTTGTGATGCCTGATCTGCACCTACATCCACAATTCTAGAATTTGAAACTTGTGCATGATCAACAGTAAGTGAAGATTTGAACTGTTTCATGCGTGCCAATGCCCCCACTGCTGTTTTACAGCCTGTCATAACAAAATCTTGTGATCTTGCACAATCTCATTTGAAAGTTGATGTGCTTGTTCATCAATAAATGCAGATGTGCATGACATGTTTTTCATGGGTGCCAGTGTGGGCTCTGCAGTTTAATGGCCTGTCATAGCAAAATCTTGTTTAGTATTGTTTTGAAACTTGGTGTGATGTTCACAAATAAGTATATAAGTATATGCATGACACATTTTTCATGCTTTCTCTCAGGTTTTATGGCTCGTCATATTAGGAAATCTTGTGATGCAAATTACCTCCACATTTCTAGATTGAGACTAGTTTTGTGATGTGCATGATACGTTCTATATTTCCCCTTTTCCTCAGATGCAGTATTGCAGGGGTATTAATCACATTCAATGATAGCTCTACTTTAGTTAAATCATAAAAGGTAAAGAGCTGGATTTTTCTGTTATAATTCTGTACATGTATGCTGACAGAGGTTGAACTTGTGTACATGTATGCTGACAGAGGTTGAACTTGTGTATCAGGAGTGTCATGCCTTTTCACAAAAAACCTGCTCTGTGAAGTCTTGATGTACATAATCAGAAAAAGTTAATGCCATTTTCCATTTCTTAAAGACTTTCCAGGTTTAATTGTGATTGTAGGATAATATTTCTTCATGGAAAAGTTCAGTTACTAAAAGTATTAGACTTAATTCTTGATAATGATGTTCAGCTGTTGCCTCAAGCAGGTTTTATAATTACTTGCCTGGATTTCTAGTGTGTATTTGCATGAACCATTTACATATTAAAATACGTTGCCCATTTTGTTATACTACAGTTTCATTTTGTTGTTTATTTATTTATTATGTGCATTAAGCTAGTGATATTACAAAAACATCTTAAACTTGTTTAGATTTTTTTTTATCTTTAATTTGAATAACTTGTTCTCAGATTTTTAGCTCACCTGAGCACAACGTGCTCATGGTGAGCTTTTGGGATCCCCTGTGTCTGGCGTTGTGCGTCATCAACAATTTCATAAAAACAACATCTCCACTGAAACCAATGACTGCACATTAACCAAACTACACAGGAATGATCCTTAGGTGGTCCCCTTTCAAAGTTGCTCAAATGGTTCTGGTCTGTTGCATAAGTAGGTCACAGGGCCAAAAAAGAAGTTTCAAAAATGCAAATTAAAAATATCTTCTTGTCAGAAAGTGCAAGGCCAAGAGCTTTGATATTTGGTATATGACATCATCTATAGGTCCTCTACCAAAGTTGTTCAAATTATGCCCCTAGTGCCAAAATTGGCCCCGCCCCTGGGGGTTAGGTTTTCTTTATATGTATATAGTAAAAATTTAAAAAATCTTCTCCTCTGAAATGACAAAGGCTAGAGCTTTGATATTTGGTATATGACATCATCTATAGGTCCTCTACCAAAGTTGTTCAAATTATGCCCCTAGTGCCAAAATTGGCCCCGCCCCCGGTGGTTAGGTTTTCCTTATATGTATATAGTAAAAACTTTAAAAAATCTTCTCCTCTGAAATGACAAAGGCTAGAGATTTGATATTTAGTATATGATATCATCTATAGGTCCTCTACGAAAGTTGTTCAAATTATGCCCCTAGTCTCAAAATTTGCCCCACCCCTATGGGTCATAGGTTTTCCTTATATGTTTATAGTAAAAACTTAAAAATCTTCTCCTGTGAAATGACAAAGGCTGGAGCTTTGATATTTGGTATATGACATCATCTATAGGTCCTCTACGAAAGTTGTTCAAATAATGCCCCTAGTGCCAAAATTGACCCCGCCCCAGGGGGTCAGGTTTTCCTTATATGTATAAAGTAAAAACTTAAAAAATCTTCTCCTCTGAATTGACAAAGGCTAGAGATTTGATATTTGGTATATGATATCATCTATAGGTCCTCTACGAAAGTTGTTTAAATTATGCCCCTAGTGCCAAAATTGGCCCCGCCCCAGGGGGTCAAAGGTTTTCCTTATATGTATATAGTAAAAACTTAAAAATCTTCTCCTGTGAAATGACAAAGCCTTAAGCTTTATTATTTGGCATGAAATATTGTCTAGTGAACCTGTTCCAAGTTTGTACAAATTATATCCGAAGTAAAAATTGGGCCTGCCCGGGGGTCATAGATATTCATTATTTGCATATAGTAAAAACTTTTATAAGTTTTTTAAGTTTTTCATGATGGCAATAAAATTTGGCCCATTTGTACTTTTTTTCAAGATGATTTCAAAAACATTATTCCTTGACCTATATTTTTGACTTACTGACCTACTTTTTAGCTCACCTGAGCACAAAGTGCTCAAGGTGAGCTTTTGTGATCGCCTGATGTCCGTCGTCCGTGCGTGCGTGCGTGCGACGTCAACTTTTTCTTCAAACAACTTCTTCTCCTGAACTGCTGGGCCAATCTTCCTGAAACTTGGCAGGAATGTTACTTGCATGAAGCTTTACCAAAATTGTTCAAATGGTTCAGGTCCATTGCATTTCTAGGCCACAGGAGCTAAAAATAGATTTTCAAAGTTGGAACTTTAAAAACCTTCTTCTCCAGAACTACAAAGCCTGGAGCTTAGATATTTGGTATGAAGCATCATCAGGTGGACCTTTACCAAGTTTGTTCAAATCATGACCCCTGGGTCAAAAATGGCCCTGCCCCAGGGGTCACTAGTTTTACATAGAATTATATAGGAAAAACTTTAAAAATCTTCTTGTCTGAAACCACAAGGCCTAGAGTTTAGATATTTGGTGTGCAGCATTGTCCAGTGGACCTCTACCAAGTTTGTTCAAATCATGGCTCCTGGGTAAAAAATGGCCCAGCCCCGGGGGTCACATGTTTTACATAGAGTTATATAGGAAAAACTTTAAAAAATCTTCTTATCAGAAACTGCAATGCCTAGAGTTTAGATATTTGATGTGCAGCATTGTCTAGTAGACCTCTACCAAGTTTGTTCAAATCATGGCTCCTGGGTCAAAAATGGCCCCGGCTCAGGGGTCACTTGTTTTATGTAGAGTTATATAGGAAAAACTTTAAAAAATCTTCTTGTCAGAAACAGCAAGGCCTAGAGTTTAGATATTTGGTGTGCAGCATTGTCCAGTGGACCTCTACTAAGTTTCTTCAAATCAAAGCCACTGGGTCAATATAGGCCCTACCCTGGGGGTCAATTGATTTTACATAGGCTTATAAAGAAATCTTTAAAAGTCTTCTTCTCAGAAACCACAATGCCTACAGCTTAGATATTTGGTATGTAGCATTGTCTAGTAGACCTCTATCAAGTTTGTTCAAATTATGTCCCCTGGGTCAAATTGGCCACGCCCCAGGGTTCTCTTGATTTACATATAGTTATATAGGAAAAACATGAAAAATCATTTTTCTCCGAAACTAATAGGACTAAATCTTAGATATTTGGTGTGGAGTATTGTGTTGAGAACCTTTACCAGTATTGTTTATATGTTGGCCCCGGGGTCAAAATTGGCCCCACCCCGGGGGCCCTTAATATGTAAAAAAGGCAATATTTAAAAATCTTACTGGAAACCTCAATGCTTACAGCTTAGATATTTGGTATGCAGCATTGTCTAGTGGATGTCTACCAAGTTTGTTCAAATTATGTCCCCTGGGTCAAAATTAGCCACGCCCCAGGGTTCTCTTGGTTTACCTATAGTTATATAGGAAAAACATGAAAAATCATTTTTCTTCCAAACTAATAGGACTAGACCTTAGATATTTAGTCTGGAGTATTGTGTTGAGAACCTTTACCAGTATTGTTTATATGTTGGCCCTGGGGTCAAAATTGGCCCTGCCCCAGGGGCCCTTAATATGTAAAAAAGGCAATCTTTAAAAATCTTCTTACTGGAAACGTCAATGCCTACAGCTTAGATATTTGGTATGCAGCATTGTCTAGTGAACCTCTACCTAGTTTGTTTGAAAAATGTCCCCGGGGTCACTATTGGCCATGCCCGAGGGGTCACAAGTTTTAAATAGCAGTATAGAAGAAAATCTTTAAAAATCTTTTTGTCTAAAACCACAAGGCCTAGAATTTTATAATTTGGCATGAAGCAAGCTTTATCAAGCTTTTTGAAATTATTAGATTAGGTTAAAGGTCACGGAGGCTAAAAATAGATTTATCTACTGTACCTCATAGAGCCTTCATTTATAGACCAATATCTTTGATATTCAGTATATAGGTTCCTTGCATGGATGTCTACCTATGGGTAGGGTTTGAGGTCACTGGGTCAACGTCAAGGTCACCATAGCTTATGATAGATATTTCTACTTTCTGTCATAGAGCCTTTATTTATTGACTGATATTTTACATATTTGGTTTGTAGGCACTTACATATTTTCAATTAAAAAATGAAATACTGCTTAACAGCAAACCTACAGCCAAAGTACTCAGGTGAGCGATCCAGGGCCATCATGGCCCTCTTGTTTGTTTTTAGGTCACCTGTGCACATAGTGCACAAGGTGAGGTATTGTGATCAGTCAATGTCTGTTGTCGGTGCGTGCGTGCGTCCGTGTGTGCGTAAACTTTTGTTTTAAAGAACATCTCCTCCTGAACCACTGGGCCAATTTAAACAAAACTTCACAGAAATGTTCCTTGCATGAAGCTCTACCAAAATTGTTCAAAGAATTTGATTCCATGCAGAACTCTGGTTGCTATGGCAACTTAAAGGAAAAACTTTGAAAATCTTCTTGTCTGAAACCACAAGGCCTAGAGCTTAGATAATTGGCATTTAGCACCCTCTAATGGAACTCTACAAAAATTGTTCAAATTATTTCCCTGGGGTCAAAATTGGCCCTCGTCCCAGAGGTCACTTCCTTTTACATAGACTTGTATAGGAAATCTTTTAAAATCTTCTTCTCAGAAACCACAGTGCCTACAGCTTTGATATTTGGTATGTAGCATTGTCTAATGGATGTCTACCAAGTTTGTTCAAATTATGTCCCCTGGGTCAAAATTGGCCATGCCCCAGGGTTCTCTTGGTTTACATATAGTTATATAGGAAAAACATGAAAAATCATTTTTCTCCGAAACTAATAGGACTAAACCTTAGATATTTGGTGTGGAGTATTGTGTTGAGAAGCTTTACCAGTATTGTTTATATGTTGGCCCTGGGGTCAAAATTGGCCCCACCCCGGGGGCCCTTAATATGTAAAAAAGGAAATCTCGAAAAATCTTCTTCTCAGAAACCACAATGCCTACAGCTTTGATATTTGATATGTAGCATTGTCTAGTGATTGTCTACCAAGTTTGTTCAAATTATGTCCCCTGGGTCAAAATTGGCCACGTCCCAGGGTTCTCTTGGTTTACATATTGTTATATAGGAAAAACATGAAAAATCATTTTTCTCCAAAACTAATAGGACTATCCTTAGATATTTGGTGTCGAGTATTGTGTAAAGAACCTTTACCAGTATTGTTTATATGTTGGCCCTGGGGTAAAAATTGGCCCTGCCCCGGGGGCCCTTAATATGTAAAAAAGGCAATTTTAAAAAATCTTCTTACTGGAAACCTCAATGCCTACAGCTTTGATATTTGGTATGTAGCAATGTCTAGTGATTGTCTACCAAGTTTGTTTAAATTATGTTCCCTGGGTCAAAATTGGCCACGCCCCAGGGTTCTCTTGTTTTACATTGATTTATATAGGAAAAACATTAAAAGTCATTTTTCTTCAAAACTAATAGGACTAGACCTTAGATATTTTGTGTGGAGTATTGTGTAGATAACCTTAAGCAGTATTGTTTATATGTTGGCCCTGGGGTCAAAATTGGCCCCGCCCCAGGGGCCCTTAATATGTAAAAAAGGCAATCTTTAAAAATCTTCTTACTTGAAATCTCAATGCCTACAGCTTAGATATGTGGTATGTAGCATTGTCTAGTGGATGTTTACCATGTTTGTTCAAATTATGTCCCCTGGGTCAAAATTGGCCACGCCCCAGGGTTCTCTTGTTTTACATTGATTTATATAGGAAAAACATGAAAAATAATTTTTCTCCAAAACAAATAGATATTTGGTGTTGAGTATTGTATAAAGAACCTTTACCAATATTGTTTAAATGTTGGCCCTTGGGTCAAAATTTGCCCCACCCGGGGGCCCTTAATATGTAAAAAAGGAAATCTTTAAAAATCTTCTTGTCTGAAACCACAAGGCCTTGAATTTTAAAATTTGGCATGAAGCAAGCTTTATCAAGCTTTTTCAAATTATTGGATTAGGTTAAAGGTCACGGAGGCTAAAAATAGATTTATCTACTGTACCTCATAAAGCCTTCGGTTATAGACCAATATCTTTGATATTCATTATATAGGTTCCTTGCATGGACCTCTACCCATGGGTAGGGTTTGAGGTCACTGGGTCAAGGTCAAGGTCACCATAGCTTATAATAGATATTTCTACTTTCTGTCATAGAGCCTGTATTTATTGACTTATATTTTACATGTTTACATATTTATATTTACATTACTTACATTTTTTCAATTATAACATGAAATACTGCTTAACAGCAAACCTACAGCCAAAATACTCAGGTGAGCGATCTAGGGCCATCATGGCTGTCTTGTTGTACTTGTCATAGAGCCTTCATTTATTGTCTAATATTTTAGATATTTGGTATATAGACACCTTGCATGAACCTCTGCCAATAACTGGGGTCAAGGTCACCATGGATAAAAACATATTTTTCTATATTGCCTTCATTTATTGACCAATAACTGAAATATTTTGGAATGTAGGTTTTTTGCATGGACCTCTACCCTAAGGTGGGGTTTCAGGTCACTAAGTCAAGGTAAAGGTCACTGAGGCTTATAATACATTTTTCTACTATTTGTTACAGAGCCTTAATTAAATGACCAATATTTTAGATATTTGGTTTGTAGGCACCTTCCTTCACTAGTGAAGATCAAGGTCACAAAGGCTAGAAATAATTTTTTCTATTTTTCTTTATGGAGCCTTCATTTATTTTGACCAATGTCTTGGACATGTGGTATGTTGGTACTTTGCATGGACCTCTACCAATGGTGGTGTTGAGGCCAAGGTCACAGAGGTTAAAAATAGATATTTGTACCTAACGTCACAGTGTTATGCTTGCATTTGATCCATGTACAAAACATTTATGACCTTCTTTTCTTGAACCAGCCTGATCTAGTCATGGGTTCCAGAGGTATGGGGCCAAAATAGGCTTATTTTGCCAATGCTAAAAATAAAAATTTGCTCCACTCCAGGGGTCAATTGGTTTTATATAGACTGACATAGGTTAAAACTTTAAAAATTTACTTTTCAGAAACAGCAAGGCCTGGAGTTTAGATATTTGTTAAGTGGATGAAGGTATTTGAAGTTGTACTCTGGTGAGCGACAGAAGAGCCATCATGACCTTCTTGTTTCACTTTTGTAAAACATGACTTTTTACTCTTAAAATTTTGAATTGTTGAATTTTTACAAATATTGTCATGTTTCTACTTAGAGAAGCCATTAAGTTCTGTAAACTTTTTGTAACACTGTTGTTTGGTTTCAGGCTAGGGAGAATGTAAGTGCCCTCTATGGTATGGCAGCAGCGTATATGGTGCTCAAGCAGACTCCTAGGGCTAGGAACCAGCTGAAGAGAGTGGCAAAAAGTAACTGGACTATGCAGGTGGTAACCTTTGTAGTGATGTTACCTGTATTGATTGCAGAGATTTCCAAATTGATTAATATTTCATGATTTTCAAAGTTTTCCATATATCAGTAGTCCTTGCCCTCTTTTGGCTATGTTTTTATGCCCCTGAAGGAGGAGGCATACAGTAATTGAATCGTCAGTCACCATCCCCATTTTGTCCGGAGCGTAACTCAAAAAGTATACAAGACATTGACTTCAAACTTAGAATATAGTTTGATGGCGATAAGGAAAAGTGCAGTGCACAAAAGCTTTTACTCAAGCCTTGCTAATTCTCGAGTTATTTCCCCTTTTTAGTTTTCCTTGTCCAGCCATTTTCTCACAAAGTATACATGGGATTGGCTTCAAACTTAGAGTATAGGTTGTTGGTGATGAGGTGGAGTGCATTGCACAAGAACCATAACTCTTGCTCACTTACATTTTGAATAATCTCCCTGTGTCATTTTTGCTTGTCCGGGGCATAACTAAAAAAGTACTGGACATATCAACTTCATAGGTGAATAGATCTCAATGTGGAGAGGTGCAGTGCCAAAGAACTATAACTCTCCTTTGCATCGTTTTTGACTTATTGCCCTTTGTAATTTTTCATACTTAATTATGTCTCCCAAAATTTTTGGGGGACATTGCTTTTGCCTTCACCATCTGACTGTCCATCTGTCTGTCCGCATTAAGCTTGTCCGGCTTTCACAGGTCAAACTACTGGCAGGATTTTTACGAAACTTCACAGGAGTGATCAGTACCAACCCCAGTTGTGCAAATTTCCGGCACATTCAGCTTCGCTGCACAAAATGGCTGCCTGAGCTAAAGATAGAAAAATCTTGTCCGGCTTTCACAGGTCAGACTGCTGGTGGTATTTCGACGCAACTTCACACGAGTCATCAGTACCAAACCCTTGTTATGCATATTGCTGGCACGTTCCGCTTTGCTGCACAAAATGGCCAGCAGAGCTCAAAATAGAAAAACCCTATCCGGCTTTCACTTTTTCCCCCTATTTTCATGACATTAAAAAGACTTACTTTTTCCACCAGGCTCATATTATAGCCATTCAGGAAACATGGACAATAATGAAATAGTTCAACCCCCCCAATACACAATACCAAGCTGTGTTAACTCATAGGCCAAAACAACGAGTCTCCAAGAGGAGGTGTTGGCATCTTTGTCCTCCAAGACTTTGACTTTATGTGCATTGATACTTCTGTGACAGAAATTGTATGTGTTGGTGTTCATATAACATCTCCATCTATATCAGTATTGAATGTATATAAACCTTCACAACTTCACCTGCATTATTTCTGTGAACAGCTCAGTTTGATTCTTAACAGTTTACCAACTTCACAAACAATTGTTCTCGGTCACTTTAATGTACCAGTGTCAGCTAATGAGCTCGAACAAACCATGACTAACTTTAGTCAACTTATAACAACTCCCACTACAATTCCACAAATGCTGATTGATCACATATATGTGAAAAACCTTGCAGTTGTACAATCTGGAACTGTGCCACAGCTATCATGCAATGCCAATGCAAACATTCGGATCAACAACAACACAGAGCCTCTATGAACAACTGATGGATCAAATTCCATCTGTATTTGATAGCTTAAACTACTTCTGATGTTAAACACCAGTTGTCACTAGGCAACCAATATCTTTACTTTCTGATTGTAAAAACATGAAGTAATTCCTCATTTCCACATCACTTTTCAGTTTCACCTTCATCTATTAAATCTGTTAAAACCAACTGCGACTTATGTTTTGACTTTCACCCGGCATACCAAAAAACATGCTGCTGTTCAATCCTTAGAGTACAATGTCTTAGGGAGGAGACATGTCTTTGTGACAAAAACCCCTTCTAGTTCTTGTCTGGGGCATAACTTGAAAGGTTTTGAAGGTATCAACTTGAAACTTCATAGGTGAATAGATCTCATTGTGGGAGGTGCAGTGCCCAAGAACCATAACTCTATTTCTCACATTTTTAGCTCACCTGTCACATAGTGACAAGGTGAGCTTTTGTGATGATCGCCTTTCGTCCGTCCGTCCGTCCGTCCGTCGTTCGTCCGTTCAAAATTTTTGTCCACGCTCTAGCGGTCTTAATTTTGGTGATCTTCTTTAAACTTGGTCAGAATGTTTATTTCATGATATCTAGGTCAAGTTCATAACCGGGAAATCTCACCCTTAAAACTACATGTAGGTCACTAGGTAAAATTATAGAAAAAGCTTGTCCGCACTCTAGCGGTCTTAATTTTGGTCTGATCTTCTTCAAACTTAGTCAAAATGTTAATCTCAATGATATCTAGATCAGGTTCGAAAACTGGGTCATGTGACCTTCAACACTAGGTCACAAGGTCAAATCATAGAAAAAGCTTGTCCGCACTCTAGCAGTCTTAATTTTGGTCTGATCTTCTTCAAACTTGGCCAGATTGTTTATCTCAATGATATCTAGGTCAAGTTCGTAACTGGGTCATGTGACCTTGAAAACAAGGTAACTAATATAGTTCGAATTTTAGAAAAAGCTTGTCCGCACTCTAGCAGTCTTAATTTTGGTCCCATCTTCTTCAAGCTTGGTCAGAATGTGTATCTCAATGATATCAAGGTCAGGTTCGAAACTGGGTTATGTGACCTTGAAAACTAGGTCACTAGGTCAAATTATAGAAAAAGCTTGTCCGCACTGTAGTAGTCTTAATTTTGCTCCGATCTTCTTCAAGCTTTGTCAGAATGTTTATCTCAATGATATCTAGGTCAAGTTTGAAACTGGGTCATGTGACTTTGAAATTTAGGTCACTAGGTCAAGTTATAATAAAAGCTTTTCTGCACTCTAGTGGTCTTAACTTAGAGTTATATAGGGAAAACTTTTTAAAAATCTTCTTTTCAGAAACTTCAAGGCCTGGAGCTTAGATATTTGGTATGAGGCATCATCTGGTGGACCTCTACCAAGATTGTTCAAATAATGACCCTTGGGTCAGAATTGGCCCCGCCCCGGGGGTCCCTTGATTTACATAGAGTTATATAGGGAAAACTTTAAAAATCTTCTTGTCAGAAACCGCAACACATGGAGCTTAGATATTTGGTATGCAGCATTGTCTAGTAGACCTCTACCAATATTGTTCAAATCATGGCCCCCGGGTCAAAATTGGCTCTGCTCAAGGGGTCACATGTTTTACATAGAGTTATATAGTAAATTCTTTAAAAATCTTCTTGTCAGAAACTGCAAGGCCTGGAGCTTAGATATTTGGTAGAGGCATCATCTAGTGGACCTCTACCAAGATTGTTCAAATTATGACCCTGGGGTCAGAACTGACCCCACTCAGGGCTTACTTGATTTACATAGAGTTTTACATGTATAAGGAAAACTTTAAAAATCTTCTTGTAAGAAACTACAAGGCATGGAGCTTAGATATTTGGTGTGCAGCATTTTCTAGTAGACCTCTACCAAGATTGTTCAAATCAAAACATTTTTTTTTCTCTCATTTTTTAAGTTTTTCGCTATGGCAATAAAATTTGGACCATTTGTACAGTTTTTGAAGATGATTTCAAAAACATTATTCCTTGACCTACATTTTTGACCTACTTACCTACTTTTTTTGTTTTTTAGCTACAGCAATGAAATTTGGACCATGTGCACAGTTTTTTGTTTCAATTTCAAAAATGTCATCGCATGACCTATATTTATGACCTACTGACCTACTTTTTTGTTTTAAAGCTGCAGCAATGAAATTTGGACTGTGTGTACAGCTTTCCGTTCCGATTTCAAAAATGTCGTCTTATGACCTATATCTTGACCTACTGACCTACTTTTTGTTTTTGGAGCTATGGCAATGAAATTGCATTGGTCCATTTCTGTGATATGCATCATTACATTCATAAACATTTCTTTCATTTTTGAACCGAGGTGAGCGCTTTAGGGCCATTGGCCCTCTTGTTGCCCGTTGTAATTTTTCATACTAAATTCTTGTCCGAGGCCTAAAATTCCCCTTTCCATTGAAAAAAAGTTAAATAATTTGTATGCTACATTTTGTATCATCAGGCGACACGTTTGACTTGCGGAGTTCTAGTTTATTCTTAATTTTTGTCTGGAGTATAACTCATAAAGTATTGGAGATATTGACTTGAAACTTCATAGAAAAATAGATCTCATTGAGGAGAAGTGCAATGCCCAAAAAACCGTAACACTCTTTTGCATAATTTTGGAATTATTGCCCCTTGAAATGTTTCATACTTAATTTTTGTCCGGGGCATAACTCAAAAAGCATTAGAGATATCAACTTGGAACTTCATAGATAAATAGATCTCATTAAGGAGAAGTGCAATAATGCCTAAGAACCATAACTCTTTTTTGTATTATTTTGGAGCTGTCGGGTTTTGTTTGTCTGGACCAAAACTCATACATGTGAACTCTTCTGATTCTGGCGGTAGACTACCGATTGTGGGCAATCAAAATCCCCCTCCCGCTCAGGGCTTACATTCTAAAGACTTTTTTCATAACACCCAAAAAAAAATTAAATTTGCAAACACCTGAGTGATGTTGATGAATGTAAACAATATTTTGACTGGTTTACCGATAACGCTACGTGTACCACACTGCTGTATTGGAAAATGAGACCCAGTCTAATTACACCTTGACCTTAGTATTGGAAAGTTTTATTGTTTGTATATTGTCAGTTTGTCACTTTAAGCGCTTGCAATTATGAAGTTGTTAATTGCCAGGCAGATAAGGCACACATTAAAGAAAAAAGGGAGACTAGAAACTGGTAATTACTGTACTTCCACTGCCATAAAGCAATGCAGACCTCAAAAGATTGTACTGTACTGTTATATCAAAACTGTCAAAAGTCAAACAAACCATAGCCTGTCGAATAGGACTCTGAATGAATTGTTGTGCATGAAATTCTGTTGCAAACTGTTATGACTTACATTAGACCAAGGAACTGTGTGGTGTAGTGGAAAAATCGTGTGTCAAAAGGGAGAGTGTGAAGAGTAAAGAGAAAAGGTACCAATGTTTAACTTGAGTGTAAATAAGACAAATTTGACTGTTAACTGATAAAGGTAGAGTGACTATTCAGTGTAAATAATGAATGTTTACTGTTTATTTTGATACATTTTAAACTGATAACAGTTTTTTTCTGTTATCAATACATTTTTTAGCATCTGTACTTGGACCATGCCTGAAATAATGTTGTGTCGGTAAATCTCCCATTTGACAGACCCAGTCTCCCTACTTTCTGAGCCAGATCTCCCTACTTGGCACCGGGAAAAGTTCACATGTATGCAAAACTATTGAATGTATCGGCTTGAAACTTCATAGATAAATAGATCTCGTTGAGGAGAAGTGCAGTGCCCAAGAACCATAACTCTTTTTTGCATAATTTTGGAATTATTGCCCTTTTTAATTTTTCCTACTTTTTTTAAGTCTGGGGCATAAAGTAACATTCCGATATATCAGTACCCTGCTGAATAAGTGGCATGCAGGTGGTATTGGTACCAATATAGTGGCAGTTATAGTTTTCACACACTGCAATTTTTTTTTACACAAATGATGAAGGTAATAATTTTGATGATGTGTATGTTATACATTGCATGTTACCTGTCTATTTATTCACAGCAATAATTGTTGATGAACAGTAGGAACTAGTTTTTAGCTAACCTGAGCACTAAGTGACCAAGGATGAGTTGTAAGGATGGGTGACTTCCGTACAGAACACTGGTTGCCATTGCAGATTTCAAAATAATTTCACAGAAATGTTTATTAAGTGGCTCTTTGTCAAATTCCTTCAAGCAATTTTGGTCCCTTAAAAAGATGGCATACAAAGGACAGGGCCTGTTTTTACTATATGACTTTATGGAAATCTCTTTAGAAACCATTGGCTTGATTTCAAAATAATTTTACAGAAATGTTTATTATGGCCCTTAATAAAATTCCTTCTTGCCATGATGATCCTTAAAAAACATAGCCAATAGACGGCGGGGACTGTTTGGAAAACTTTGAAAATCTTCTTCTTAGAAACCATGTGCACAGTATCAAAATAATTTCTGACAGACGCTCCTTAGCTGGCCCTTCATCGAATTCCTTTGAGTAATGATGGATTGTAAAAGAGGTGGGGGAAGTTTTTGATATATGACTATTATAGAAAGCTTGAAAATGTTCTCCTCAGAGACCCCTGGCCCGATTTCAAAATAATTTCACAGAAATGTTCCTGAGGCAACCTTTTAATTAATTCCTTTCAGCCATGTTGGTTTGTAAAGAAAGAAAAAAAGTAGAGTATGCATTTAGAATCCCCTGGCTAAGTTTCAAAAATATTTCACAGATATGATCCTTTGGTGGACCTTTAATGTATTTATTTGAGTTATGTAGGTTAAAAGGAATTTTAAAGGCATGGACAATTTTGATTGTTGACATAATATTTTGGCAAAGTTCTTTTACCAGTCAAATCCCTTCAGGCTCTGTAGTGTTACGGTCCTTAAGCTAAATAAGCCTGGTCTGTTTTCTAAGACAAGGGGTTTTCATCCAATAATCATTAAACTTCAAGACGATGGTTTTGGGCATTATATCTTGACTATATTTGAGAAGTCAAATCCCTCAAGGGACTCTAGACCTATCTTCCTTGAATTATCCAAAATTGGCCAAATTAGCATGGTCCATTTTCTGAGTTCAAAAGTTTCATCAGATATTCATCAAACTGAGTGATAGTTTTTGTGGGTATAAATATCTCTGCCAGTTTCAATGACTTGTCAAATACAGCCAGTTGTTCCAGAGTTATGGAAGATTAATCTGATCTTCACTAAACATGCTGATAATGTTTGTGGGCATGATATTTAGGCCAGATTGATTTGATAACTAGTGAAATTCTTCCTGGCATTATACAGTTATGGCCCATTAAATGTACAAAGAAAGCCAAATAAGGCTTTTCTTTCTCCAAGTAGATTGTGAAATATTTTCATTTCTGTTGATTTTTTATTTGGGGTCAAATAGGTTTAAATTAAAAACATTTGTACACTTGCTTCCAGTCACGATCTGATGCCATTACCATAAGAAAAAGCATATTTTGCAATTATCAAGGCTCTTGTTCCTTATGAAGTCTTTACATGTCTGTCTGTACTGTCTATTTTAAGGATGCTGAGGACCTGGAGAAGGCCTGGCTGTTGTTAGCTGACATATATATACAGGTAAAACATTAGATCCTTGGAGTTAAGGGTCTAGTGACATTCGAGCTTATTTAGAGCTTGTTAAGCACCCATGCACATAAGAATTTTTCATAAATGTAGATTTAGATTACTTGCATTTTTATTTGAAGATTAAAAAGCTTTCAAACATCATTTCTTGCATATCTCTTCTTACATAATCTGTAGTAGGCACTACATAATTGCACATTATATGTAGAATACATAATCTTAGTCCAGGGTATTTTCGTCAAAGATCAGTTCCATTTTACCAGTCATGTCAAATTTATCTGCTGAAACATTGCCTTCCTCCTAATTTCTCTTTATGAATGAAATTGTAAACTGGAGGAATGTTTTCATTTAAATCTACATCTGTAACTTATAGTACAGTGTATGTTACTCCTGAACTAATTTTTTCCTATATATTTACAGTCTGGCAAATATGATATGGCTACAGAATTGCTAAAGAGGGTTCTCCAGCATAATAAGGTAACATGAATGACATGTGATGATTAGACTTGTGTGCATATTTATATCTAATTAATTAAAGAGAAATGAAATACAGAATTTTCAACAACATCTTGTCAAAGTCAATGTAAGTTTAGCATATTTATGCCAATGTGTGGGGTTTATATTGGATTCACTTTTTAGGTCACCAGAGCACTGTGTTCAAGGCGAGCTTTTGTGATCACCCTGTGTCCATCGTGCGTCATCAACTTTTTACTTTAAACAACACTTCCTCCTTAACCACTAGGTGAAACCTAGATGGTAAAAGATTGTAAAACTTTGCAGAAATGTTTCTTGCATAAAGCTTTACTAAATTTATTCAAAGAAATCCATTTCATGAAGAACTCTGGTTGCTATGGCAACAAAAACGAGCAACTTTAAAAAAATCTTTTTTCTAAAACTGCTAAGCCCAGAGGACTGAAATTTGGTGTGTAGCATTGTACTAATTTGTTCAAATAATGATTTTGGGGTCGCTATTGGGCCCACCCAAGGGGTCACAAATTTTACATAGCAGTATGGAAGAAAATTGTAAAAAATCTTCTTGTCTGAAACCACAAGGCCTAGAGTTTTAAAATTTGGCATGAAGCATTGTCAATTGGATTTCTACAAAGTTTGTTCAAATAATGTTCCAGGGGCCTATATTAGCCCTGCCTGAGGGGTCTAAAGTTTTACGTAGCAATATAGAAGAAAATCTTTAAAAATCTTCTTGTCTGAAACCACAAGGCCTAGAATTTCAAAATTTGGCATGTAGCATTGCTTAGTGGACCTTTACCAAGCTTGTTCAAATTATTAGATTGGGGTAAGGGTCACCAAGGTTAAAACTAGATTTATCTAGTTTACCTCATAGAGCTTTCATTTGTAGACTAAGATCTTTGATATTTGGTATGTAGGTTCTATGCATGGACCTCATCCCTTAGGTGGGGTTTGAGGTCACCGGGTCAAGGTCACCATAGCTAATAATACATATTTCTACTTCTTGTCATAGAGCCTTTATTTATTGACTGGTATTTTAGATATTTGATTTGTAGGCACCTACAGATCTTCAGTTAGAAAATGAAATACTGCTTCTTATGTTTGCTTAACAGCAAACCCAAAGCCAAAGTACTCAGGTGAGCGATACAGGGTCATCATGGCCCTCTTGTTGTCAATCCATCTGTCCGTCAGTTCTGTTTCTTCTCAGGCCCAAAAATTTGTCCAGGCATGGAGAGATTTTAAAATATCTTGGCATATTTGTTCAGGTTGATGAGACAGTGGGTTTACAGACCTTGTCCAGGCCATAATTTCTCCATGTGTTGTGTGTATGACCAAGGTCTATTGCTCAAAGGTCAAGGTCACAGTCTTGAGTTAAATACAAAAGCCACAGCAAGTGGGGACCAGGCTGACTTCTTCTCATTTCCAAGGACAAACACAGAGGAAGCACATTGTGGTGAAGGGATTTGAAATGAAACATCATTTGGAAATATAAATTCATCCATACATAACAAAGTTATGGCCAATTTTAGCAACATTCAGAAATTTGACCTTAATGATCGCCCTTGTAAAATTATCATACTGATGGAAAAAAGTTCATCAAGTTGTTTACGACTTAGGTTTTCGTCTGTAAATCAATGTGACTAAAACGTTTCCGTATTGACCAATTGTGCCCATCCATTGACAGCATGATTTCACTTTTTTTTAAACTACACCATTATGTAAGCGTGAAACGTAACTTTCATGAAAATCACGTGCAGTATGTGCACAGCAAAACAGACTATCCTCCGCTGGTCACAAAGTACACAATTCGGTAGCTTTCTTATCATAAGCACAAAAACTGAAAAAAAAAATCTTTGAAAATCAATGATGGGACGTTGGCCTGGAATGACTTTAGAGCAACATAAGAGAGCCATTTTTATGCTTATTGCTGGCATGTTGGCAAGAGACATTGCTCGGCATTTCCATTGCCACGAACCGACAAGATTTCAGCAAACTGGGAATGTCGTGGACCGACCCAGATCAGGCAGACTTTGTAAAACCACGCCGCGGGAAGACCGTTTTCTCACATCATCTCGATGCAATCGATTTTTTCTAGTCGAAAGTTAGGTCGTTTGCTGAGGAATGCTCCTGGCACAAGAGTTTAAGACAGGACGGTAAGAAATAGGCTATGCACCGCTGGATTGAAAGCGTGCCGTCCCTACTTTGGCATTCCACTGACGTTGTGACACCATGAAAGAAGACACCAATGGGCCAGGGTTCATCAGAACTGGACTCGCAAGCAATGGCGAGACGTTCTGTTTTCGAACGTATTGAGGTTTAACGTGTCATTTGCTGATGGCAGGGTTCGAACTTGGAGGAGACGAGGGGAGAGGCTGGACCAAGATAATGTCGTCGAACGTGACCGTTATGGGGGTGGTAGCGTGATGGTTCGGGCGAGCATACATCATGATGGGAAGACAGATCTCGTCATAGTTCCTGGTAATCTCACTGCTCAAAGGTACTGTGACGTAATTGTCGAGCCTGTTGTTGTACCGTATCTGCAACAACGTAATGTTGGGATTTTCCAACATGATAATGCCCATCCACACACTGCAAGGCATACCCAGAACATTTTACACATCCATAACATCAATGTGTTGCAGTGGCAGGATCACCGGATCTCTCTCCCATTGAGCACTTATGGGACCACTTAGGTCGTCAGGTGAGAGAGCGCCATGACGTCAACAACGTCCATGATCTTCAATGTGCCCTGCAAGCTGAATGGGTCAGGATCCCATTGCAGGTCATTAGAAATCTGATTTGCAGCATGAGACTTCGTTGTCTGGCAGTCTTGGTTGCAAATGGTGGGCACACTAGATATTGAGCTGTTCCAGAATTTTTACGCCTGACCCCCAGCTTCATTTCAGGTATTCCGGTGACTAAACACCACAAAATTAGGAATAACATGTATTTCATTTAATGATTTCATACCTACCCTTTCCGTAGGAGTCAATCCTCTCTGAACTTGCTAAACTTTTTTCCATCAGTATATCTCAAACCATTCTGCTTCATTGCACATAAGAGCTGCAAAAGCTAAATATAGAAAAAAAATTCAAACAGCATCTCCATGTAAAGGGCAAGGTGATTTTCTACCCAGTTTTACAGAAATGTTCCTTACATATTTTTCTATTAAAATTGCTCAGATTTCTGCTCCATTGCACAAAATGGCCACCAGAGCTAAAAATAGATTTTTGACAATATTTGGCCACAAATGACATCTCCTCACAAGTTGCTAGCTCTAGTTTACCTCTTCCCCCTGGGTTTTATTTGTTTATAAAATCTTCAATAAGAAAATGTTCTGATGTTTGCTTAAAAGCAGACCCACAGTCAAAGTACTAAGGTGAGCAATCCAGGACCATCATGGCCCTCTCGTTTGCATTGAGCATCATGCTAGAGGTCCTTAACCAAGATTGTTCAAGTTACGCCCCTGGGATCATTATTAGCCCTGTCCCATTGGTCACTTGATTTCACATAAGCTTATAATTATAGCAAAGACTAAAATCTTCTTGTCTTAAACTAAAATTCTTCTTGTCTGAAACCTTAAGCCCTAGAGCTTAGATATTTTGAATGTAGCATTGTCTAGCGAACATCTACCAAGTTTGTTGGGTTTGAAATTCGTGTAAGATATTTAATCTTTGAAAATCTGTTTGTCAGAAACGGTATTAAGCTCTAGACCTTTGATATTTGTAAGTGTTATAGATAAATATATAATAGATATTTTTCATGAAGCATTGTTAAGTGGATACATGATTATGTCCCAGAGATCAAAATTAGCTCCAACCTTGGTTTGTATACAATAGAAGATCTTTGAAAATCTTCAGAAACTAATTTTGCTTCTGATATTTGTTTAACAGCTGACCCACAGCCAAAGTGCTCAATTGAGTGATCCAGGGCCATCATGGCCCTCTAATAATAGTAATTGTTTTCGTTTATATCACATCAAGATGAAAGTAGGGATTTCCCACAATCAAGATTAAGTATGACATAATCATATCACACAGAATGGGGGCAGGATGCAGATAGTGTTTTGTTCAACAATTTAAGAAATATTTTCAAAATGTAGAATAAATATCTGGGGAAATAATGCACAGTTTATTTTATAAATCTTTTTCTTATAGTATACATGCAGAAGTTTTGCAAATAACATGATATTTTGTGCAGACAGTGTTATTGTTAGCAGGTGGGGAACAATCCAGCAGTATCATTCTGGAAGAAAGACCATACATGTAAATCGTCCAAAATATGGTCTGTATACTCTGGTCCATATTATGGATAATTCATGAGAGTCACTGCTTCAGCATAAATGCATGGAAAACACTGAATTTTTTGGTTACCAGTATAGGAGTGTTTCATTCATTTCAAAGTATCATGTATCTGAAGTAGCCTAGCCAATGATGTCTGTTTCAGACATCCATTCAGCTACCAACTAGGGATTATGTTGCTCAACTAGGAAACGTTCAGACACTTATCATGCAGCTCAAGAGCTAGTCCAGTAGTGAGGCTGTGTTAAATACCTTATCTTTCTGGTGTCCACTACTCTCCTCCACTCTCTAACTTTCAGGAGCCAGGCATCAACTGTACATCTTATGACTTTCCACCTGCCTCTTCTAACACTTTAACCATCTGTTTATGATCTTTTGTCATCATTTGAGCTTGGTGGGATCATTTGTGTTCTATGGACATACCATAAATGCTTAAATATTATATGCAAGCAAGTACAACACACACACCTGGTCTGGCAGCCGCCTCAAATAATCTGGAAATTTGTCAGAAAGGTGGTTTCTATGATTTCTAGCTGAATTTCGAATATGGGTCATCTGTCAAAAACTAGGTCACAGAGCCCAAAAATAGAAAAAATCTTATTAACACTCCAGAGGTTACATTTTCAAGCCAATTGTCTTGGAAATTTGTCAGAAAGGTTGCTTTGATGATTTTTAGGTGAAGTTCGATTATGGGCCATCTGGGTTCAAAAACTAGGTCACAGAGCCCAAATATGGAAAAGTCTTGTTAACACTCTAGAGATAACATTTTCAGTCCAAATAACCTTGAAATTTGTCAGAAAGATTGCTTCAATGATTTCTAGCTTAATTTTGAATACAGGTCATCTGGGGTCAAAAACTAGGTCACAATGCCCAAAAGTAGAAAAACCTTGTTGATGCTCAAGAGGTAACATTATTAGCCCAAATAATTTGGAAATTTGTCAGAGATGTTGTTCAAAAACTAGATCACAGAGCCCAAAATTAGAAAAATCTTATTAACACTCCAGAGGTTACATTTTCGAATGTCAGACAAAATCCCCTTCAGACAAAATCCCCTTCATGTATTTTTGTATATCTGGACATAATCCCCTCCATGGGTGGACATAATCCCCTTCATGTGTGAAATTTTGAAGTGGACAAAATCCCCTCAATAAAATTGCTACCTAGGACAAAATCCCCCTCGGATGAATTTTCTGTTTATAAAGTGGGTATGAGAGCGACATACTGCATTATGCTGTGTGATGATAAACAGTTAAAATGAACACTGTTAAACTAATTAAAATGTTTTTCATACTAATCAATTTAAAACAATTAAAGAAATTGCCTAATCAAATATATTTGTTATGCAGTTAATAATTTACCACAATTATAATGAACACTTCTAAACTAATTAAATTGTTTTTAATGATAATTTGGTTGATAATTGATCTGAATAAATAAAAAAAATATGTCTTATCAAGCTTATATAATTATAAAGGTTAACTTGATATATAATTACAAATAAAAAAACAAAAGTTCATTTTTCATCGATTTTTATGGAGCATAATAATACATTAGAAACCTATGAAACAAGGGGATTTTGTCCGGGTAGGTAAGGGGATTTTGTCCAGCCTTGCAAAAACATGAAGGGGATTATGTCCACACATGGAGGGGATTTTGTCTGGGTATGCGAAGGGGATTTTGTCCGAAGGGGATTATGTCAGTACACCTACATTTTCAGGCCAATTATCTTGGAAATTTGTCAGAAAGGTTGCTTTGATGATTTTTAAGTCAAGTTCAAATATGGGTCATCTGGGTTCAAAAACTAGGTCACAGAGCCCAAATATGGAAAAGTCTTGTTAGAGGCAACATTTTTAGTCCAAATAACCTGAAAATTTGTCAGAATAGTTGTTTTGATGATTTGTAGCTCATGTTTGGATATGGGTCATCTAGGGTCAAAAACTAGGTCACAGAGCCCAAATATCGAAAAACCTTTTTAACACTCTAGAGGCTACTTTTTCAGTCCAAATATCCTGGAAATTTGTCTGCAACGTTATATTGATAATTTCTAGCTCATATCCAAATATGGGACATATAGGTTCAAAAACTAGGTCATAGAGCCCAAATATGGAAAAACCTTGTTAACACTCTAGTGGTAACAATTTCAGTCCAAACAACCTAGAAATTTGTATGAAAGATTGTTTCAATAATTTCTAGGTCAAGGTTGAAAATGGGTCATATGGGGTCAGTTAATCAGGTTCATAGCCACTTTTGTAAAAAGCAGTCATACTCATGTGAGCGATACAGGGCCATCATGGCTCTCTTGTTTTTCATTCAGGAAGCAGCCATTGTGTGTAACAATGATGTTGCTTGAATATTGCTACAATTGCATTTAACGTTTTATTTCATTAAGGATTAACTCAAGAGACAGTGCCATTATCTCAATGTGTCAACACCTTCTCAACATGTTTTGGATGTGAAAACAAACATCTCATAATTATGGTGACATAAAACATCACTTATTATTGTGTTTGTTTAATAATATATGGGCAGTTACTTTGTCTAATTAACTGGTCAATAATTAAACAAGTGCGAATATTGACGGGCATAATACCAGTAAGCATTTGTTACATGACTGAACGAATCTTTAGCAGTTATACATTGAGAAAAAAAAATAAATAAAAAATAAAAATATAACAGTCTTTTACGATATACTTTCAGTACTGATGACACTGGTTTTCTCCCCTTAACAATGCTCTCCCAAAAGAAGGTGCCCCAAAACAGCAAACATGACCATTTGGGCAGAAATTATTAACTTTTGGCCAATATTTTACGGGTTTTTGAAGCTGAAAAAAATTGTCTGACAGCCCACCCTCATGTATAATATGCATCCCTTCGTGGAACTGAAAATTCTTGAAAAAAAAGTGCATATTATATTTGAGCATTTACGGTATTTCTAATTATCCCCTGCTTTGGCCTTGTCTGTCCGTCCTTCCATCCATCCACCTGAATTTCCTTTCCACACTATATTTTCGCAACTACTGACTGGATTTCAATGAAACCTTGTGGGAACTTTCAATGCCAAAAGGAGTTGTTTTCAAAATGGGGATGTTTGATGAAACTTGAATGTTAAGTTCTTTTTGCCATTGCTGTATCAAAAAATAACAGTCTTCACAAAAGTTAAAGATTTAAATATAAAAAGAGCTGTTTCTAAAAAAAGTTCTCCCATGATTTACTTAGAATTGTATAAATTTCTTGCATAAAGAAAGCTCATTTGTGTCATGGAATGCAAAAATGGGGCTTACTGACCAAAATTTCGGTTTTCACTTTTTTGCATTTTTGAAATCTGTAACATGTAAGGAGTAAACTCAGAAAATTTTAGCAGAGAATCTTCAAAACTCTCAAAGTTATAGCATTTTCTTTAAGTGTAAGCATAAATACATTCAACATTTGTGACGTCATGTTGACGTCGTTTTCAATCAATGAAGTTATTGATTGGAAAGTTAAATAAACAGGTAATAAAAGCTTAAAAACTTGATAGAAAGAAAACAAGCATTTGCTTTAAGCTTTCTATTTTATCTAAAAAGTATTTCTACATGTCTTATACAATTCTTACTAAGGTTATTAAACGTGTTGCCTAGCAACCATTTTTTTTTATATTTACCAATTTTTCAGGTTTCAATGTCAAATATTTTTTATTAAAGAAACTGTACATGATTATATCTACCACATTTTCTTGAAACAGAATGTTTAGGCCTTTTTTTGCATGAGTTTATATGCAAAATGTTTGGTAATTTGGAATTTTCAATGTTTTTATGAAAGGTCTCTACACATTCATAGCTAGTAATTATAACAGCTTTGAGATAAAGAAGAAGGCTAAAAACCAGCGAATTTACAACTTCTATATTTATGTGTAATAAAGTAGGTACAGACCTAAGTAATAGTAAGTAAGTAATACCAAGTTTTCTTGCAGATTAAAAGAAAATGAAAAATAAAAACTTCATAGTCCTGTTTCTTAGCAACCAGAGAATATTATACCAAGCTAAGTCTTTGTTTAAAATACCTAGACTATGAGACAGTATAGTTCGTTTAAAAGACTTAGAGAAAGTAAATTTGTACTTTAACAGTTGGAAACATGTCACAAAATTCATAGAAAAACTTCAGCTTCTGCTTTTAGAAGAAAATATTGTTAATTCGAAACAAAAAAAATGAAAACATGAAAATAAAATTCAGTTCAACTTTAAATAATTAAAAGCTGATACTCTGACAATACAACTTTTCTATTTTACAAATTTCAGAGTTGCTAAACATCACATCTTGTGTTAAATAATTCCTTTAGATTGTGATTTTTATCCAGATGTTAAGACATACTTGGATAGTTCAAGTTACTATCACACATCTATTTTTAAAACAAAAATCATTGCTAAGGAACCACTTTCTTTAGTTTGATTTCAATTTCTTTCTTATTGTTAAATTTGGTTTTACAGCCATTACATACTGATTTAAGCCTGATATATGAAAAATACAAGTCTAGTTTTAAAAATCTCAATGAATCAGAATCATTAACAAATTAGAGAGATATACATGTATACAAGAGAAGTATGTGGTACAGAAATTGAGAATTAAAATTTTTAGAAAAAAAAAATATCATAATTACTCAATGGCCATTCCTGTAGAACATATATCTTTCCCTAGAAATGAAAAATAAAGAAAATAGTTACTTTATTTATTTTGGCTGGAGAAGTCTTTTTTATGTTCATATCATTTTCATTAATTTCTTGTCAAATAAACTTCTAAAAGGAGTTTGTCCTGTTTGTAAGTGCTTTCCTGGTGGTGGAATATGTGTTTTTCTGGAAAGGCCCTTGGTCTTTTGCTTGTTATTGAAATATTTAACATATATTCCTCAAGAACATCTTGCTTTATAATCATCTTGAAGACAGTGTGATATACAAACTATCATTCTCATGTCAGAACAGAATTTTTCATCGAATAACATTTACATGTAGTTTCATTTTACAATCAAATGTTTCTTTCTTTGTCTGTTTACAGGCAAACCACTTTCACAGCATTCCTTGCTACCTTCTTTCTATTCAAGTGTACAATCCTCTCATCAAATTCAGGCTCCTTCAATCCTAAAAAAATGATGACATTTTGTAAAATGGCAATTTGTAAATACTTTTATCATCATAGTTCTACTGAAAATTTACTGTTTAACTTACAAACAGGAAGTTTTATACCCTTTAACATTTATGGATGTTTAAAAGCAATTGGTGATTTGATTATTTGTATATGAATTTTTGTACTTCCTAAAAAAAGTTTTTTTCAGTCTTTAAAATTTGTGATCTATAAAGCAAGGTTCTACCATTAGCTGCTGAATTGTTTTCTTTTCTGGCTATGCCATAGAATTTTCCATGATTTGTTCCTTTCACTAACTAGTGAAATATATAAAATTTTCTCTGTGAATAGAAACAAATATAATTTGCAATTTTAAATGATAAAGATTTAGATTTATGCTGGTTATGCACATATAAACATAATTATGATCTAGTGTTTTCTTCTTTGTACATTCTTATTATAACAATTTTAAAGAATACTGACTGTCCAATGAGAGACATGGCTGATAACAAATTATCTCCCTTACTCAGATAACATCAGAGGTAATCCAAATTGCACTTTGGTCCTTTCAGTTGGAATCCTCTGACTTTATCCTTGTTTCTCTTTGTGATAGTCTTGACTTTCAGTTGTGAAAATTGTCACTTACATATTAAATAAAAAGTTAGGAATATAAAAAAACAAACTTTATGTGCTAATAAAACATATTTTTAAACTAAATGTTTAATCTGACTACTATTGTTGCAAATAATAAGGTGTAATTATCACCATACCATAAAGGAAAACAGCGATGAAAGCAGAGGAATCCAAATGGAAGGACCAAGTTAATATTAGAGAGTATTCAGGGTAGATAATCCACTGATGTCCCCCATTATCTTTCATGTAGATGTCATGTTTATTGTAATTCAGACAAAAGGAGATCTCGAGCTTATTGAAAATACTGAAATACATGTAGATCAACATAACATGCCTTAAACAAAGCTGGTAAAACAAATGCCACTTGATAATCAGTTATTTAACACATTTTATATAGTTCTTGTATTCTGTGCCAAGATCTAAACACCTTTACATTGTTGGTTGGTAAAATAATATGCTTGCAAAATTACTTATTTCTTTCATGCTTAATGGAATAATAATACCGTGTTTGTGCACATTTACAGTTTCTAAATTTATTGATGACATAAGCTTTTTTTACTCTACTCTAGAATCTAAGTCTCTTTCTGACAGAATCTGTGTTTTATTCTAGTTGGCTCACTTAAGTCACATGCATGTGTATGTGTTGTCGGTATACTGACAATCTGTCAAAAGTAAAATAAATATTTTTTTTTGCTTTGCTTTGCTTCCTGAATGTTCTTGTCTGTATTTAAATTTTATTAAAGTCTGGAACCAAAAAGAAAAAAGAGCTTCATTTAATTTTACAATGATGGATAAAACTGTGAAAATTTGTTCCTCCTTTTCCCGTGATGATAATCCGACAACCTTGACACTTAAACGACTTACAGAAAAAACATCTGCTTTGGTCTCAGATTAGGTTCAATATTTTCATATTTCATAGGCTACCAATGTAAATTAAAACAAGAGGGCCATGATGGCCCTGTATCACTCACCTGAGTATGACTGCTTTTAACAAAGTTGCTATGGACCTGGTTAATTGACCCCAGATGACCCATATTTGAACTTGACTTAGAAATTATCGCAACAATCTCTCTGACAAATTTCCAGGTTATTTGTACTGAAAATGTTACCTCTGGATTGTTAACAAGGTTATTCCATATTTGGGCTCTATGACCTAGTCTTTTAACCTAGATGTCTCATATTCAAACTTGAGCTAGAAATTATTGAAACAATCTCTCTGACAAATTTCCAGGATATTTGGAGTGAAAAAGTAGCCTCTAGAGTGTTAACAAGGTTTTTCGATATTTGGGCTCTGTGACCTAGTTTTTGACCCCAGATAACCCATATCCAAACTTGAGCTACATATTATTAAAAAAAAAAAAACCTTTCTGAGAAATTTCCAGGACATTTGGACTGAAAATGTAGCCTCTTGAGTGTTTACAAAGTTTTTTTATATTTGAGCTGTTAAAGAAGTGGGGTTACATTGCTTTGCATATGTTGGTAAGTCGTAAACCAGACCTTGTCCGTTCAATAACTCGAGTACTGTTTTGTCCATAGACTTCAAACTTCATAGGGTCATTGCTCTTACTGAGTAGAAAACCCCTATTGTTTTTTAGGTCAGTAGATGATAGGTCAAGGTCACTATCACCTTGTTGAAAACCATGTCCATTAAATAGCTCGAGTTCCATTTGGCCCACAGTCTTCAAACTGCATAGGGTGGTTACTCTTACTAAGCAGAAGACCTCTTTTGTTTTTGGAGTCAGTAGGTGAAGGGTCAAGGTCATTGTCACCTTGACTTTGAAAACCATATCCACTCAATTACTCCAGTACCATTTGACCAACAGCCTTTAACTTCATAGGATGATGCCTTTATTAAGTACAAGATCCCTTTTTTTTTTCGGGGGTTGGGGGGGGGGGGCGGGTAGAGGGGGTCAGTAGGTCTTAGGACTAGGTCACAGTCACCTTCAATCAATAACTAGAGAATACTTTGGCCTACAGTCCTCAGATTTGGTTGGGAGGTTGGTCATGACTAGTAGATGACTCCTATTGATTTTAAGGTCAGTATATCAAAGATCAAGGTCACTGTGACCTTGACCAAGAAAAGCTTGTCCAACCAATACCTAGAGAATGCTTTGGCTTACAGTCCTCAGATTTGGTGGGGAGGTTGGTCATGAACTGTAGATGACCTCCATTAATTTTGAGGTCAAAGGTCAAGTGACATTGACCTTGACCAACAAAAGCTTGTCTGATCATTAAGAACTTTTTGGCCTACAACCGCATATTTGGTGGGTAAGTTGGTCATAACAGGTAGATGACTCATTTTGATTTTGAAGTCAGTAGGTCAAAAGTCAAGTTCACTATGACTTTGACCAGAAAAAGCTTGTCCAATCGATAACTAGAGGATGCTTTGGCCTACACTCTTCAGGTTTGGTAGTGTGGTTGTTCATGACCTATAGATGACCTATATTGATTTTGAGGTCAGTAGGTCAAAGGTCAGGGTTACATTTAGAGGTCATATAACATGACTAATTGGTTGCCATACATGTTTCACAAACATCTTTTTTTTCAGTCGTGTTGCAAAGGGTATGAATATCAAGGGTTTATCATGGAGAAGGAACAATCATACAAAGATGCTGCAATGAGTTATGAAAATGCCTGGAAATATGGAAATAAAAATAACCCTGTTATAGGTAAGCAGTTTCTTTGCAGTTCTGCAGGTACTTTTCTTATTTCTTGTTCCATTTAAGTGTTGTTGTCTAAACCATTCAAAGTAAAAGCTTACAGAGTCCCATTTTAGTATGGTTAAGTGAGATACAAAAATTTACAGGTTCCTTTTCACAGTAAATGTTAATGTTTATTGTTACAGTCTAGTGTATTCATTCTAGAACTGTCATTGATTTAGTCAAATGCATATTGTTGATATATCGATATTGGATGACAAATATCGACAATACACCGGTATATATTATTTATCTATATTTCATACATTATTTACTATTTCAGTAAAATACACTTTCTAAAAATAATATTATGATGTGTTTTGTTTATAAATGCCCTCTGCATGCTTTTTTTCTGATCATATTTGTCATCACTGTTATGAAATATGTCAATTATAAAAATGAATACAAAACTGTGGATAAACTGTGGTTATTTATTTACTGGCCTCTACCCATATACGCTTTAAAAATTATACATACACCAAGTTTTAGACATGTCCTTTTGACAGGGCACCCTGACTCAGGGTGAGCTATTAGGATGGTTGTTTGTCCGGCGTCTGTCGGGGTGCGTTGTGCATCGTCAACAATTTGACTTAAACAACATCTCCTCCTAAACCGCTGAGCCAAAATAGATGAAACATGCCTGGGATATTCCTTGCATGAAGCTCTACCAAAGTTGTTCAAAGAATTCAATTCCATCAAGAACTCTGAAAATCTTCTTGTCTGAAACCACAAGGCCCTGAGCCTTAAGATTTGGTATGTAGCATTTTCTAGTGGACCTCTACCAAGTTTGTTCAAATTATACACCTGGGGTCAAATTTGGCCCTGCCCTTGGGGTCAATGGATTTTACATAGGCTTATATAGTGAAACTTTAAAAATCTTCTTGTCTGAAACCACAATGCCCTGAGCCTTAAGATTTGGTACGTAGCATTGTCTTGTGGACTTCTACTAAGTTTGTTCAAATTATGCCCCTGGGGTAAAATTTGGCCCCGCCCCGGGGGTCAACTTATTTTACATAGGGAAAACTTTGAAAATCTTTTTGTCTGAAACCACATGGATCTGAGCCTTAAGATTTGGTATGTAGCATTGTCTTGTGGACCTCTACCAAGTTTGTTCAAATTATGCCCCTGGGGTCAAATTTGGACCTGCCCCCGGGGGTCAATGGATTTTACATAAGTTTATAAAGGGTAAACTTTGATAAATCTTCTTGTCTGAAACCACAAGGCCCTGAGCCTTATGATTTGGTATGTAGTTATGTCTGGAGAATGTCTCTCAAGTTTGTTAGAAAAATTTTCCTGGGGTCAAATTTGGCCCCTCCCGAGGGGTCACAAGTTTTAAAAAGCAGTATAGAAGAAAATCTTTAAAAAATCTTCATGTCTGAAACCACAAGGCCTAGAATTTTAAGATTTTGCATAAAACAAACTTTATCAAGCTTTTTCAGATTATTTGATTAGGTTAAAGGTCACTGAGGCTAAAAATAGGTTTTTTATACTGTACCTCATAAAGCCTTCATTTAAAGACCAATATCTTTGATATTCGGTATATAGGATCCTTGCATGGACCTCTACAAAGTTTGTTCAAATTATACCTCTGGGGTC
Organism: Cyclina sinensis; assembly: GCA_012932295.1. Taxonomy (NCBI): domain Eukaryota; kingdom Metazoa; phylum Mollusca; class Bivalvia; order Venerida; family Veneridae; genus Cyclina; species Cyclina sinensis. The sequence continues at coordinate 19,192,456 of JAAONU010000002.1, forward strand.
AAATTTGTCTAGTGGACCTCTACCAAGTTTGTTCAGATTATACCTCTGGGGTCAAATTTGGCACCTACCTGGGGTCATTGGTTTTACATAGGCTTATATAGGAAAAACGTCGAAAATCTTCTTGTCTGAAACCACAAGGCCCTGTGCCTTAAGATTTGGTATGTAGCATTGTCTAGTTGACCTCTACCAAGTTTGTTCAAGTTATGCCCCTGGTCAAATTTGGCCCCACCTCGGTGGTCAATTGATTTTGCATAGGGAAAACTTTGAAAATCTTCTTGTCTGAAACCACATGGGCCTGAGCCTTAAGATTTGGTATGTTGCATTGTCTAGTGGACCTCTACCAAGTTTGTTCAAATTATACCCCTGGGGTCAAATTTGGCCCCACCCGGGGGTCATTGGTTTTACAAAGGCTTATACATGTATAGTGAAAATTTTGAAAATCTTCTTGTAGGAGAGGTAACATTTTCAGTCCAAATAATCTGGTAATTTGTCAGAAAGGTTGTTTCTATGATTTCTAGCTCAAGTTCGAATATGGGTCATCTGGGTTCAAAAACTAGGTCACAGAGCCCAAAAATAGAAAAACCTTGTTAACACTCTAGAGGTTACATTTTCAGTCAAAATATCCCAGTAATTTTGTCAGAAAAGTTGTTCTGATGATTTCTAGCTGAAGTTCAAATACGGGTCATCTGGGGTCAAAAACTAGGTCTCATAGCCAAAATATGGAAAAACCTTGTGAACACCCTAGAGGTAACATTTTCAGTCCAAATAACCTGAAGATCTGTCAGAAAGGTTGTTTCAATGATTTCTAGGTCAAATTTGAATATGGGTCATCTGGAGTTTAAAACTAGGTCACAGAGCCCAAAAATAGAAAAAAAACAACTTGTTAACACTCTAGAGGCTACTTTTCAGTCCAAATAACCTGGAAATTTGTCAGAAAGGTTGTTTTAATGATTTCTAGCTCAGATTCAAATATGGGTCATCTGGGTCTAAAACTAAGTCACAGACCCCAAATATGGAAAAACCATTTTAACATTCTAGAGGCAACATTTTCAGTCCAAATAACCTTGAAATTTGTCAGAAAGATTGTTTCAATGATTTCTAGCTCAAGTCTGAATATGGGTTATTGACCCCATCAAAAACTAGGTCACAGGGCCAAAAAGTAGAAAAACTTTGTTAATGCTCTAGAGGTTACATTTTCAGTCCAGATATCCTTGAAATTCGTCAGAAAGGTTGTTTCAATGATTTCTAGCTCAAATTTGGATATGGGTCATCTGGGATCAAAAACTAGGTCACAGAGCCCTAAAATGTAAAAACCATTTTAACACTCCAGAGGTTACATTTTCAGTCCAAGTATCCTGGAAATTTGTCAGATAGGTTGTTTTAATGATTTCTAGGTCAAGTTCGAATATGGGTCACCTGGGTTCAAAAACTAGGTCACAGAACCCAAATATGGAAAAACCTTGTTAACACTCTAGAGTTAAGATTTTAATTTCAAATAACCTGAAAATTTGTCAGAAAGATTGCTTCTATGATTTTTAGCTCAAATTTGAATATGGGTCATCTGGAGTCGAAAACTAGGTCACAGAGCCCAGATATTGAAAAACTTTGTAAACACTCTAGAGGCTACATTTTCAGTCCAAATGTCCTGGAAATTTGTCAGAAAGGTTGTTTTGATGATTTCTAGCTCAGGTTTGAATATGGGTCATCTGGGGTCAAAAACTAGGTCACAGAGCCCAAATATCGAAAAACCTTGTTAACACTCTAGAGGCTACATTTTCAGTCCAAATAACCTGGAAATTTGTCATAAAGATTGTTTCAATGATTTCTAGGTCAATTTTCGAATATGGGTCACCTGGGGTCAAAAACTAGGTCACAGAGCCCAAATATGGAAAAACCTTCTTAACACTGCAGAGGTTACATTATCAGTCCAAATGACTTTGAATTTTGTCAGAAAGGTTGCTTCGATGATTTCTTGCTCAAGTTTGAATATGGGTCATCTAGGGTCAAAAACTAGGTCACATAGTCCAAATATGGAAAAAAATTGTAAACACTCTAGAGGCTACATTATCAGTCCAAATGACTTTGAAAATTGTCAGAAAGGTTGCTTTGATGATGCTCAGATTAGAATATGGGTCACCTAGGTTCAAAAACTAGGTCAAAGAGCCCAAAAATGGAAAAACCTTGTACACACTCTAGAGGCTACATTTCTGTCCAAATACATGTATCCTGGAAATTTGTCAGAAAGGTTGCTTTGATGATTTCTAGCTCTTGTTTGAATATGGTTCATCTGGAATCAAAAACTAGGTCACAGAGCCTAAATATGGAAAAACTTTTTAAGACTCTTGAGGCTACATTTTCAGTCAAAATATCCTTGACATTTGTCAGAAAGGTTGTTTTGATAATTTCTAGCTCCAGTTCGAATATGTCATCTGGGTTCAAAAACTAGGTCACAGAGCCCAATTATGGAAAAACCTTGTTAACACTCTAGAGGTAACATTTTCAGTCCTAATAACCTGTTAATTTGTCAGATAGGTTGTTTCTATAATTTCTAGGTCAAGTTTGAATTTGGGTCATCTGAGGTCAATTAACCAGGTCCATAACAACTTTGTTTAAAGCAGTTAAACTCAGGTGAGCGATATAGGGCCATCATGGCCCTCTTGTTTGGTCACCACATCAAATGTCAATGCCACACTAGATATTTTGTATGTTGCATTATCTAGTGGATTTTTACCAAGTTTGTTAATTCATGTCTTTTGGGGTCAGTTTGGCGCTGCCCTGGAAGTCCTATTTGTATAAAATATTTAATCTTAATTAATCTTTTTGTCTGCAATCGTAAGCTCTGGATGTTAGATATTATGTATGTAGCATTGTTTAGTTGTCCTCTACAAAGAATGTTCAAGTTTTTTCCCTGGAGACAAAACTGACCCCAGTCACTTGTTTTACATTGGGTTGTGTAGGAAATACTTTGAAAATCATAGTACTCAGGTGAACGATCAGTGGCCATCATGGCCCTCATGTTTGGTTCACAAGGTTAAAGATCAACACCACAGTGACATCTCGAGAATGCTTTGACCTAGGCTTCTCAAACTTGATAGGTCAGTTGGTCGTGACCAATAAATGACCTATATTCTTTAAGATTCAGTAGGTCAATAGTCAAGGTGACAGTGACATTGAATAGGAAAACTGTTTCTTATTCATATCTGCAGAACACTTCAGCCCAGGTTCCTGAAATTTGGAAGACCAGTTTGTCATGACAGTTATGTGACTCCTATCATTATTCAGATGAAAGGTCAATGCCATAGTGACATTGCGTAGTAAAACTGTTCCTGATCAATACATGGAGAGGGCTTAGGCCAAGGCTCTTCAAACTTGGTAGGCTGGTTGGTCTTGACAGTAGATGGCCCCTATTTATTTTCAAGTCAGCAAGTCAGCAGTCAAGGCCACAGTAACACTGAACAGTAAAACTGTCTCTGATAAATTGCTAGACAGCGCTTTGGCCCAGGCTTTTCAAACTTGGTAATCTGGTTGGTCATGATAAGCAGATGACCCTTTCTGATTTATTGGTCACTCGTTCAAAGGTCATGGCCACACATTTAACAGTTAATCTATTTCCAGTCAATATATTGAGAACACTTGATCTCAGACTTGATAGGCTGGTTTATCATAACCAGTAGATGACCCTATTGTTTCTTGGGTCACTAGATCAAAGGTATAGGCCCTAGTCACCTTGAATACCAAAACAATATAGGATCAAGAACTTTAGAATGCTTGGACCTAGCCTCCTTAAATTTAATTGGCAGGTTGGTCATGACCTAATTCATAACCCCTTTTTAGGGGGTCTAAAGATCAGTGTCAGTATCAAATTGATATTCTATTTTCATAGTTTTTTTCTTTTTATTTACAGGTTACAAACTTGCCTTTAACTACCTTAAAGCAAAGAGGAATGTAGATGCAATTGACATATGCCACCATGTGAGTACATTTATCTTCAAAAACAGTATAGTGTTCTAAATTCCATTTTGCCAAAAAATGTTTAAAATGGCATTTGCTTAAATTGGCTGAAGTTTAAAAAAAAAAAAAGTTGCATGCCATCTGTCCATCGTCAGTTCCATTAATAGGACATCTTCAAAACACCTTTGCCTGTTTCAACCTCAGTTATGGATGATTTACTTTCAAGTTTTCTTTGGTGGCCCATTATATTAAATATGAAATTTATTTTGATCCATGAAAACATGGCTGTCAGGGGCAGGGTTTCTTTTACCTGTATGTCAATATGTCTGGGGTCCCAGGCTCTCCAAAACTTCATAGGCAGGTTGATCATGGAAAATAGATGACCCCTATAGATTTGGTTCATTAGGTCAAAGGCCAGTGTCACAGTGACCTTGAAAAGCAAAACGTTTTCCAATAAATATCTAGAGAATCCTTGAGCACAAGTTTCTCAAACTTGGTATGTAGGTTGGTCATGACTAGTAGATGACCCCTATTATTCTTCAGATCTCTAGGTCAGTGGCCAAGGTCACAGTGACTTTGAAAAGCAAAACGGTCTCCATTCAATAACTATAGAACACTAGTAGATGATGCCTGTAGTTTTTCGGGTCATTAGGTCAAAATGCCTGGGGTCCCAGGCTTATCAAAACTTCATAGGCAGGTTGATCATGGAAAATAGATGACCCCTATAGATTTGGTTCATTAGGTCAAAGGCAAATGCCACAGTGACCTTGAAAAGCAAAACCTTTTCCGATAAATATCTAGAGAATCCTTGGGTGCATGTTCTTCAAACTTGGTTTGTAGGTTGGTCATGAGCAGTAGACGAATCCTATTGTTTTTCAGATCACTAGGTCAAAGGCCAATGTCACAGTGGCCTTGAAATGCAAAAGTGTTTCTGATCATTAACTATAGAACACTTGGGTCCAGGCTTCATGTTCTCAAAAAATTTAACTTTATACATCTTATAACCAAAGTGTCATTGACATAATCTACAGTTCCTCTTATTTATCTACTTGCCATGGCCAATAGCTTTTGATATCAGAAGCCCCTGGCATCCTCTTCTTAATGTACTGACATAGGTCCCTGTCCTTCTACCTTCCTATACTTCTATGGCTGCCTCTAGCAATAAGGTGCTAGGGGGATGTATGTTTTACAAACATGTCTTGTTAAGTAATTGATTTAATGTGGTAGAACTTCAATTGCCTGTTCACAAACTGGTATTTTCTACCCAAAGATGGGCACAGTACTGAAGTGGATATATATATATATATATATATATATATATATATATATATATATATATTAGGGCCGGGAACGAATAAGGAATTTGATATTCGAATATTCGTTTTCCATGTTCGAATATATTCGAATATTCGTTTTTACAAAATTTGATCCAATATTTCTCTTTTACGTAGTATCTGAAATTGATTAGGTCGAATACTATACTACTTTAATATGCTGAAATAATCGACGATTAAGAAGACCTTTATTATTATGTTAAAGTTTTTTTTTTGTTTTATTGATTGTAAATCGATATATTTGTTTATATTCTTACTTTAGAAATAAATTCATAATTTGATTGTCAGTTTATCCGGCTGCTGATCATTTGTCTTATTAACGGGAGGTAACTCACATGACTCGACTGACCGTGAATCATCGCTCTTACGAACAAGCTGAATATTTGTTCCCCTCCTTTTGCAGTATTTCAGCTTTTATCATTTGTTCCTGGGTCACACCAGTACTTGAAAACAGTAATCATTAACGTGCATTGTTGCACTAAACTATCTTTTCCGGACAGTAATAATCCTTTAGACTTATCAATAGAACGTGAAAACTAATTCCAAACACGTGACGGCATTGCGGTATATTGACTTTGATTTTTTCAACAGAGTGAGAAAGATACGTCCAAAATCATCCCTTAAAAAAATCTGAAAACAATATTTGCAAAAAGTTATTGGTTCCGAGTAGAGCTTTAAATTTCCATTGGGTGAAAGAGTTAATTTTAGAGTGATGAATATCGATTGGTCGATTGTTCTAGAATGATTAACAGGATTAATACGTGCCGATTTATTCCTCTTCACAAAAATTAACACAATTATAGATTGATCGGAAAGATTAAAGCACAGAAAACAATAAAGTAAGATAATTAAAGTCGGAAATATTACATTATAAACTGTTAGACAGGTAAATTACAAACTGTGAAACGGGTGCCCTTTCGATCAACTATACCCCAAACTTTTCACAGTTAATTGGCGATAATCGTTGACACGCGTTATACAAACATATGAACACCTGGTCAAGTGAAGGTCAAGGGTTTAATTTACGATCTTTGACATTTAAAAGTAAAAAAAAATGAAAAAAAAATCAAAACCTTTCCTTTTATCGAATATTCGTATTCGTTTTTCAACGTTCGAATATTCGGTCGTGTTTCGAATATTCGAATATAATTCCCGGCCCTAATATATATATATATACCGTCTGTTGGTTACAATCTCATAATCTTATCTTCTGGCGAGAGTATCATGAAAAAGTCTGTGCATCTGACACATCCCATCTAGTTGCATTCACTAGACTATTAAAAGCATTGTGAACTGTATTTGCTCACAGAAGCCAACATCTAAAAGTTTCTTTCCGGTCTCGCCACTGACTCGTGTTTACTTTCTGTAATGCTGCCCAATTAACATTGGGTCCTTCCATGGACAACTGAACCAAATTAATAAGTCCAACTTCCTTTTTAACACAAAACTCGAAACTTTCAAGTATGTTCTAGGAAATTTGAGGATAAGCACCTACTGGAAATGTTAAATAATCCCATATTCTTACCTAAATATCAAGTTGCTTCTTTTGAAGTTTTCTGTTAAAAAATTCATCAGATAGCAAGACACATTCTAACTGCTTCAATTTTTTTTAAGCAAGCTACTCATAAAATTATGGTGCAGTATCAGAGCATGAAAGATACATTGATTTGGTCTCAGGTATACTAACTTGCTTTGCTATAACAGAATTGGTGAACATCTGTTGAAATGCAAAAGAAGTTTTTTTAATGGAAGAAAGGGAAAAGTTACTATCAATCATTTTTAAAGCCCACCAAATATCAGCATTCAAAACATCACTTTTTAGCTAGTCTTTTTTGAAAAAAGGTTCAAGCTATTGCTACAGTCATGGTGTCATTGCTTTTGCCGTTGCCATTATTCCCATCCAAAAACTTTAACATTGATCATAACTTTTTTTATTTCTTAATGGGTTGTCTTCATACTTGGAAACAACAACCCTTTGGACAAGACCTTCAAGCAGACCAGACTGAACTTGACCTTGGCACATAAATGACTTTCACCTACAAGGTCAAATTATTGAATTTTGCTCCAATTGGCTATAAATTTGTTATTTGTAATTGGATTTGATTCATACTTGGATTAAACAACACTTATGACAAAACCGACATGTTGAATAATGCAAGTATGACATTGACCTTAATATGACCTTGACTGTGAGGGTCAAATTATTGAATTTTGCTTAAATTGTAATAATTTTGTCATTTATTTTTAGATTTAATTCATACGTCCACAAAAAAAAAAACAGTTATGACAAAACTGACATGTTGAATAATTCAGGTATGACCTTGACCTTAAAATGGCCTTGACCATCAAGGTGAAGTTATTGGATTTTGCTTAAATTGTCATAAGTTTCTCATTAATGGATTTGATTCATACTTAGACAAAACATCACTTATGACAACTTGGACATTTTAATTATTCCAAGTACAACCTGGATCTTAAGATGACATTGACTGTCAAGGTCAGATTATTGAATTCTGCTAAAATTGGCCATAACTTTGTTATTTATGGTTGGATTGGGTTCATACTTGAACAAAACAACACATATGACAAATCCGACAAGTTGGATAATTCAACTGAAACCTTGGCCTTAAAATGACCTCGATCGTCAAGGTCATATGATTGAATTTTGCTAAAATTGTCATAACTTTGTCATTTATTTACAGAATTCATTCATACTTGGACAAAACAGCACTTATGACAAAACTGACGATGAATAAATCAAGTATGACCTTGACCTGAAAGTGACTGTGACTGTCAAGGTCAAATTATTGAATTTTGCTAAAATACCCTAAACTTGGTTATTGTATAGGATCACTAGTGGATCCAGGGCTGGGTGCGCCCCCCCCCCCCCCCCCCCCCCCCAAATTCCCGGACCATGACCATAGTTGTTATTGTTTATTTTGATTTTTGATTATGTCTTTAAATAATGTATAATTTATTATTCAACATTGAATTGAATAATCAGAGGCCCTTGTGATATTGCCCATATCAGTATATTCTAGCATAAATACAACCATTGAAATGAGGTAGAAAACAGACACAAATTGGGCCGAACATTTTGTGCACCCCCTAAACTGAAATCCTGGATCTGCCCTTGAGGACGGATTTGATTCATACTGGGACAGAACAACACTGAGAATAAAACAGAAATGTTAAATAATTCAAGTATTACCCTGACTTTAAAGTGACCTTGACATTGCTATAATTGGCTTTATCTTTGTTATTAATGGATGTATTGTCTTCATACTTGGACATAACTACTTTTTAGACAATACCTCCAAGGAGGTTAAACTTAACTTGACCTTTATTTGACCTTGACTTTCATGGTCAAATTACTAAATACTGCTAAAATTGGCCATGATTTTTGTGTCACCTGCTACGAAGTAGCCGCGACATATAGGGATCACTTTTCCGTCGTCCGTCTGTCCATCCGTCCATCACAAAACTTGTCGGGACTACTCCTCAGAAACTACTGGTGCAATTTAATCCAAACTTTACAGGAATGATCAGTACCAAGTCTAGTTGTGCATATCGTCGTCATTTTCCAGTCCAATGATTTTTGTGAGAGTAATGGCCCTTTTATGATTTTTAGCTCACCTGAGCACAAAGTGCTCAAGGTGAGCTTTTGTGATCGCCTGATGTCCGTCGTCCGTCCGTCCGTGCGTGCGACGTCAACTTTTTCTTCAAACAACTTCTTCTCCTGAACTGCTGGGCCAATCTTCCTGAAACTTGGCAGGAATGTTACTTGCATGAAGCTTTACCAAAATTGTTCAAATGGTTCAGGTCCATTGCATTTCTAGGCCACAGGAGCTAAAAATAGATTTTCAAAGTTGGAACTTTAAAAATCTTCTTCTCCAGAACTACAAAGCCTGGAGCTTAGATATTTGGTATGAAGTATCATCAGGTGGACCTTTACCAAATTTGTTCAAATCATGACCCCTGGGTCAAAAATGGCCCTGCCCCAGGGGTCACTAGTTTTACATAGAATTATATAGGAAAATCTTTAAAAATCTTCTTATCAGAAACTGCAAGGCCTAGAGTTTAGATATTTCGTGTGCAGCGTTGTCTAGTAGACCTCTACCAAGTTTGTTCAAATCATGGCTCCTGGGTCAAAAATGGCCCCGCCCCAGGGGTCACTTGTTTTATATAGAGTTATATAGGAAAAACTTTAAAAAATCTTCTTGTCAGAAACAGCAAGGCCTAGAGTTTATATATTTGGTGTGCAGCATTGTCCAGTGGACCTCTACTAAGTTTCTTCAAATCAAAGCCACTGGGTCAAAATAGGCCCCACCCTGGGGGTCAATTGATTTTACATAGGCTTATAAAGGAAATCTTTAAAAGTCTTCTTCTCAGAAACCACAATGCCTACAGCTTAGATATTTGGTATGTAGCATTGTCTAGTAGACCTCTATCAAGTTTGTTCAAATTATGTCCCCTGGGTCAAATTGGCCACGCCCCAGGGTTCTCTTGATTTACATATAGTTATATGGGAAAAACATGAAAAATCATTTTTCTCCGAAACTAATAGGACTAGACCTTAGATATTTGGTGTGGAGTATTGTGTTGAGAACCTTTACCAGTATTGTTTATATGTTGGCCCTGGGGTCAATATTGGCCCCACCCCGGGGGCCCTTAATATGTAAAAAAGGCAATATTGTAAAATCTTCTTACTGGAAACCTCAATGCTTACAGCTTAGATGTTTGGTATGCAGCATTGTCTAGTGGATGTCTACCAAGTTTATGTCTACCAGATTATGTCCCCTGGGTCAAAATTAGCCACGCCCCAGGGTTCTCTTGGTTTACCTATAGTCATAGGAAAAACATGAAAAATCATTTTTTAGCTCACCAAAGTGCTCAGGGTGAGCTTTTCTGATTGGTCTTTGTCCGTCGTCCGTCCGTCAGTCCGTCCGTCCGTCGTCAACTTTTCATTCAAACGACATCTCCTCTGAAACCAATGGGGCAAATTTAATGAAACTTGCCTGGGATGTTCCTTGCATGAAGCTCTACCAAGATTGTTCAAATGGTTCTGGTCCATTGCATTTCTGGTTCACTGGAGCTAAAAATAGATTTTATAAGTTGGATCTTTAAAAAATCTTCTTCTCCGAAACCACAAGGCCTGGAGCTTTGATATTTGGTATGAAGCATCATCTAGTGGACCTCTACCAAGTTTGTTCAAATTATGTTCCTGGGGACAAAACTGACCCCACCCCAGGGGTCAGTTGATTTTACATAGAGTTATATAGGGAAAACTTGAAAATCTTCTTGTCAGAAACCACAAGGCCTACAGTTAAGATATTTGGTATGTAGTATTGTCTAGTGGACCTCTACCAAGTTTGTTCAAATCATGGCCTCTGGGTCAAAAATGGCCCCGCCCCGGGGGCCACTAGTTTTACATAGAGTTATATAAGAAAATCTTAAAAAATCTTCTTGTCAGAAACCGTAAGTTATAGAGCTTAGATATTTGGTGTGTAGCATTGTCTAGTGGACCTCTACCAAGTTTGTTCAAATCCTGGCCTCTGGGTCAAAAATGACCCCGCCCCAGGGGCCACTAGTTTTACATAGAGTTATATAGGAAAATCTTTAAAAATCTTCTTGTCAGAAACCATAAGTTATAGAGCTTAGATATTTGGTGTGTAGCATTGTCTAGTAGACCTCTACCAAGTTTGTTCAAATCCTGTCCTCTGGGTCAAAAATGGCCCCGCCCCAGGGGCCACTAGTTTTACATAGAGTTATATAGGAAAATCTTTAAAAATCTTCTTGTCAGAAACCTTAAGTTATAGAGCTTAGATATTTGGTGTGTAGCATTGTCTAGTGGACCTTTACCAAGTTTGTTCAAATCCTGGCCTCTGGGTCAAAAATGGCCCCGCCCCGGGGGTCACTTGTTTTACATAGAGTTATATAGGAAAAACTAAAAAATCTTCTTCTCAGAAACAAGAAGGCCTACAGTTAAGATATTTGGTATGTAGCATTGTCTAGTGGACCTCTACCAAGTTTGTTCAAATCCTGGCCTCTGGGTCAAAAATGGCCCCGCCCCGGGGGTCACTTGTTTTACATAGAGTTATATAAGAAAATCTAAAAAAAATCTTCTGGTCAGAAACCGTAAGTTATAGAGCTTAGATATTTGGTGTGTAGCATTGTCTAGTGGACCTCTACCAAGTTTGTTAGAAAAATGTCCCTGGGGTCACTATTGGCCGCGCCCAAGGGGTCACAAGTTTTAAATAACAATATAGAAGAAAATCTTTAAAAATCTTCTTGTCTGAAACCACAAGACCTAGAATTTTAAAATTTAGCATGAAGCAAGCTTTATCAAGCTTTTTCAAATTATTGGATTAGGTTAAAGGTCACAGAGGCTAAAAGTAGATTTATCTACTGTACCTCATAGAGCCTTCATTTATAGACCAATATCTTTGATATTCAGTATAGAGGTTCCTTGCATGGACCTCTACCCATGGGTAGAGTTTGAGGTCACTGGGTCAAGGTCAAGGTCACCATAGCTTATAATAGATATTTCTACTTTCTGTCATAGAGCCTTTATTTATTGACTGATATTTAACATATTTGGTTTGTAGGCACTTACATATTTTCAATTAAAAATGAAATACTGCTTAACAGCAAACCTACAGCCAAAGTACTCAGGTGAGCGATCCAGGGCCATCATGGCCCTCTTGTCTTCCAAACTAATAGGACTATCCCTTAGATATTTAGTCTGGAGTATTTTGTTGAGAACCTTTACCAGTATTGTTTATATGTTGGCCCTGGGGTCAAAATTGGCCCTGCCCTGGGGGCCCTTAATATGTAAAAAAAGGCAATCTTTAAAAATCTTCTTACTGGAAACCTCAATGCCTACAGCTTAGATATTTGGTATGCAGCATTGTCTAGTGAACCTCTACCTAGTTTGTTTGAAAAATGTCCCCGGGGTCACTATTGGCCCTGCCCAAGGGGTCACAAGTTTTAAATAGCAGTATAGAAGAAAATCTTTAAAAATCTTCTTGTCTAAAACCACAAGGTCTAGAATTATATAATTTGGCATGAAGCAAGCTTTATCAAGCTTTTTGAAATTATTAGATTAGGTTAAAGATCATGGAGGCTAAAAATAGATTTATCTACTGTACCTCAGTAGAGCCTTCATTTATAGACCAATATCTTTGATATTTAGTATATAGGTTCCTTGCATGGACGTCTACCTATGGGTAGGGTTTGAGGTCACTGGGTCAAGGTCAAGGTCACCATAGCTTATGATAGATATTTCTACTTTCTGTCATAGAGCCTTTATTTATTGACTGATATTTTACATATTTGGTTTGTAGGCACTTACATATTTTCAATTAAAAAATGAAATACTGCTTAACAGCAAACCTACAGCCAAAGTACTCAGGTGAGCGATCCAGGGCCATCATGGCCCTCTTGTTATTTTTAAAGTTTGCCCGTACTACTTCTCTTATATTACTAATGCAATTTGAATGAAATTTTACAGGATTGATCAGTACCTCAAGTACTTGTGCATGTCTAATGGGTTTTTCGGTTGAATGATGTTTGGCTGAGTTATGGCCCTTGAATGAAAAAGGCGTTTTGGCCAAATAATGAATTTTGTGTTGCAGGCTTCACAGTAGCTGTGACATGCTAAAAAGTAGCCATGAGATATAGGGATCACTTCCCCATCATCTGTCTGTCTGTCCATCCGTCCGTCTGTCTGTCTGACCATCACAAAACTTGTCCGGACTACTCTTCAGAAACTACTGGTGCTCTACAAAGTTTGTTCAAATCATGACCCTGGGGTCAAAACTGGCGCAACCGGGGAGTCATTTGATTTTACACAAGGATTTATATTGGGAAAACTTTAATAACTGCTCTGAAACACCAAGGGCTATACCTTCAATTGTTCATTGTTATGTCTCCCCCCAACCCCGCTCTTCTGATAGAGACATATTGTTTTTGCCTTGTCCATGGGTGTTCGTTTGTCTGTCTGTCTTTCACACTTTGTTTCTTTTCAATAACTTGAGTACCAGTTGACCCAAAGCCTTCAAACTTCACAGGGTTATTGCCCTTATTGAGTACAAAAAATCTCTTTTGTGTTTTGGGTCAGTAGGTCAAAGGTCAAGGTCTGAGGGACCTCTAGAGTGAAAACCGTTTCCACTCAATAACAGGATTACCATTTCACCCAGAGCCTCCAAACTTCATAGGGTGATTGCTTTTACTAAATAGAAGAACCATATTGTTTTTGGGACTAGTATGTCAAAGGTCAGGGTCACAGGGACCTGTAGAGTGAAAACTATTTCTGCAGAGTAACTGTAGTACAATTACACCCAGAGCCTTCAAACTTTATAGGATAATTGTATTAGGGTCCATAGGTCAAAGGTTAAGTTCACAGGGACCTGTAGAGTGAAAACTGTTTCTGCTCAGTAACTGGATTACCATTTTACCCAGAGCCTTCAAACTTCATAGGATGATTTTCTTTACTCAATAAAAGAACCATAGGGTCCATAGGTCAAAAGTCAAGGTCACAGGGACCTGTAGAGTGAAAACTATTTCTTCTCAGTAACAGGAGTATCATTACACCCAGAACCTTCAAACTTTATAGGGTAATTATATTAGAAGAACCCTATTGTTTTTGAGGTCTGTAGGTCAAAGTCACTGAGACCTGTAGAGTAAAACTATTTCTGCTAAAAAATTTGAGTACCATTACACCCAGAGTCTTCAAACTTATTGTAAACTTATTCAAACTTGTACCCATAAAAACCAATAACGATATTTGTAACATGAGCAATGAGACTCAGGTGAGCGATTTAGGGCCATCATGGCCCTCTTGTTTAGTTATTGCCCTTTGTAATTTTTCATACTTAATTCTTGTCCGGGGCATAACTTGAAAGGTATTGAAGATATGAACTTGAAATTTCATAGGTGAATAGGTCTCACTGTGGAGAGGTGAAGTGCTCAAGAACCATAACTCAATCTTGCATAATTCTTGAGTTATTAACCTTTGCAATTTTTTCATACTTAAGTCTTGTCTGGGGCCAATAAATTCCCCATTTGATAGAAAAAAAGTTTAATAACTGGTATGCTATCGTCAGGCGACACATCTGACTCGCAGTTCTAGTTGTACTTTGCGTCTGTATGTATGTATGTCACAAAATTTGTTTGTTTCTTCTCCATAACCACTGGTTCGACTTCAGTAGAACTTGCTGTGATTAATTGGTACCAAGCCTAGTTGAGTGTACCTTTGGCATTTTCCAGTTCAGTGATTTTTAAGCAAAGTTAAGGGCTTTGATTTGTCCAAATTTGAACTTACATGGGCATCTCTATAACTGCTGGTCAGATTTTGACAAAATGTTCATGGGAATGATCGATAGCAAGTTTAGTTACACCTTTTATTGATAATTGATTGACTATAAGCGGAGATGTGACCATTGATTTGTCCAAATTTGAATATATTCGGGCATAAATCCGTTACTACTGAACAGACTTAGAGGAAACTTTACAGCATTAATGTAAGTGAAAGTAGTTTTACACATTTTTGTTGTGTTTCAATCAGATGATTTTTAGCCAAGTTACGGCCCTTGATATGTCTACATGTGAATACAGTTGGGCATATCTCCATAACTACTGTTTAGATTTTGACAAAACTTCATAGCAATGATCTTTAACAAGTGTACTCATATACATATGCATATATTGGGCTTATATTGGTCAGATGATTTTTAAGCAGAGTTGCAGCCCTTGATTTGAATACAGTTGGGCATATTTCCTTTAAAAAATGATAGTGATCAAGTGTAGTTATGCATATTATCAGCGTGTTCCTGGAGGAAGTCGGGGAGACATATGTTTTTCTCAGTTTTAAATGGCACTCTAAAATATCAACAACATCGTCTGGCACCAATGTCTATTTTTAGCTCGACTTTCTTTGAAAAACAAATCGAATTATTCCTATAGTCATGGTGTGTCGTTGCTGTTGTCGTTCCCGTCTGAAAACTTTAACATTGATCATAATTTTTTTATTCCTTGATGGATTATCTTCAAACTTGGAAACAACAACCCTTTGGACAAGACCTTCAAGCAGACCAGACTAAACTTGACCTTGACTCTTAAGTGACCTTCAAATTCAAGGTCAAAATATTGAATTTTTCTAAAATTAGCCATAACTTTATTATTCGTTGGTGGATTCTCTTCATGCTTGGACACAACAACCCTTTGGGCAAGACCTTAAGAGAACCAGACTCAATTTGACCTTGACTCATAAATGACCTTGACCTTTAAGGTCAGATTATTGGATTTTGCTAAAATTGTCCATAACTTTAGTATTTATGGTTGGATTTGATTTTTACTTGGAAAAAAACAACACTTATGACAAAACTGACATGTTGAATAACTCAGATATGACCATGACCTTAAAACTGACTGACCGTAAAGGTCAGATGATTGAATTTTGCTTAAATTGTCATAACTTTCTCATTTATTTATAGATTTGATTCATATTTGGACTAAACAACACTTATGACAAATCCAACATTATGATTATTTTAAGTTTGACCTTGATCTTTAAATGACCTTGACAGTCAAGGTCAGTTCATTGAATTTTGTTAAAACTGGCCATAATTTTGTTATTTATGCTTGGATTTGAATCAGACTTGGACAAAACAACACGTATGACAAAGCCGACAAGATAAATTATTCAAGTTTGACCTTCAAATTACCATGACCGTCAAGGTCAAATAATCAAATTTTGCTGAAATTGTCATAACTTTGTTGTTTATAGTTGGTTTTGATTCATACTTGGACAAAACAACACTTATGACAAATCCAACATTTTGATTCAATCAGATATGATGACCTTTAAATGACCTTTACAGTCCAGGTCAGATTATTGAATTTGCTAAACTTTGCCATAATTTTGTTATTTGTGGTTGAATGTTAATAATACTTGGAAAAAAAAACAACACTTATGACAAAGCCGACAGGATAAATTATTCAAGTGTGCCCTTTACCTTAAAATGACCATGACCGTCAAGGTCAAATTATTGAATATTGCTCAAATTGTTATAACTTTTGTTAACTTTTGTTTTTATTTATAGATTTGCTCATACTTGGACAAAACAACACTTATGACAAATCTGATATTATGATTCTTTCATGTATCAACTTTATGTTAAAATGACCTTGATCTTCAAGGTCAAATTATTGGATTTTGCTTCAATTTGCCATAACTTTGTCATTTATTGTTGGAATTGATTCATACTTGGACGAAACAACACTTGTGACAAAACCGACATGTTGAATAACTCAAGTGTGACCATGACCTAAAAATGACCTTGAATGTCAAGGTCAGATGTTTGAATTTTGCTTAAATTGTCATAACTTTATCATTTATTGATGGATTTGCTTTGTACTTGGACAAAACAATACTTTTTACAATTCCAACATTTTGATTCAGGTTTGACCTTGACCTAAAAACTGACCTTGACTAGCAAGATCAAATTATTGAATTTTGCTTAGATTGGTCATGACTGTGTAATTTATGGTTAGACTTGATTCATACTTGGACAAAACAACTCTTTTGACAAAACTTACATGTTGAACAATTCAGGTATGACCTTTACCCTACAACAAAACCGACACTTTAATTTATTATAAGTATGACCTTGACATTTAGATGACCTTGACATTTAAGGTCAAGTTATTGAATTTTGCTTAAAATAGCCAAATTTTTGTTATTAATGGTTTGGTTTGATTTATACTGGGACAAAACAACACTTATGACAAAACTGACACATTGAATCATTCAGCTGTGACCTTGACCTTCAAATGACCCTGACAATCAAGGTCAAATTATTGAATTTTGCTAATATTGGCCATAACGTCATTTTTTAGTTCTTTTTTATTAATACTTGGACAAAACAATGCTCATGACAAAACGTACATGTTAAATTATTCAAGTATGACCTTAACCTTAAAAAGACCTTTACAGTCAAGTTCGAATTATTGCATTTTGCTAAAATAGCCAAACTTTTGTTATTTATGGACGGATTTGATCTTTAAAGGGACAAAACAACACTGAGAATAAAACAAACATGTTGAACAATTCAAGCATTACCTTGACCTTTAAATGACCTTGACATTACTTAACGTGGTTATATCTTTGTTGTTAATGGATGTAGTGTCTTCATGCTTGGACATAACTACCTTTTAGACAATACCTCCAAAGAAGGTTAAACTGAACTTGACCTTTAAGGTCAATTTTCTGAATGTTGCTAAAATTGGCCATAACTTTGTTATGTATATATAATTATGTTACCAAATGATGTTTCATTTGAAATCTCTTCACTTCAATGTGCTTCCTCTGATGGTTTGCGTATGGAAATAGGAAAAAGTCGAGCGTGGCCCCCGCTTGCGGTGGCTCTTGTTTCGAAGTGTTTTAAACCTTTGACCCTTATTGTTTTTCAGGTCAGTAAGTCAGAGGTTAAGATCACAGTGACCTTGAAAAGCAAAACAGTTCTGATCAATAACCATAGAACACTTTTACCCAGGTTCTTCAAACTTAGGGTGTAGATTGGTCATGACCAGTGGATGACCCCCATATTAATTTAGGTCACCAGGTCAAAGTGACAGTGACCTTAAAGAGCAAAACAGTTTCCTATCAATAACTTGAGAACATTTAGTTCCAGGTTCTTCAAACTTAGTTTGTAGGTTGGTCATGACTAGAAGATGACCCCTATAGTTTTTCAGGTCACCAGGTCAAAGTCACAGTGACCTTGAAAAGCAAAATGGTTTCTAACAAATAACTATAGAAAGCTTGGGCCCAGGTACATCAACTTTCGTATATAGGTTGGCCATGACCAGCAGATGACCCCTATTATAGGCTATAGCTTTTCAGATCACAGGTCAAGGTCACGTTGTCCTTGTACACAAAATGGTTTCCAGTCAATTACTATAGAACGCTTAGGCCCAGCTCCTCAGAACTTCATAGGTAGGTTGATCATGACAACTAGATGACCCCTGTAGTTTTTAGGGTTATTAGGTCAAAGGTCAAGGTCACTGTAACCTGGAAAACCAAAACAGTTTCTGCTAAATATCTAGGGAATCCTTGGGCCCAGGTTCGTCAGACTTCATTATGTGGGTTTGTTATGATCAGTAAATGACAACTATCCTTTTTCAGGTCATTGGGTCAAAGGTCAAGAGTCACAGTGACTTTGAAAAGCAAAATGAATAACTGTAGAACACTTGGGCCCAGCTCCTCAAACTTGGTACAGTGGAACTTCTGAAAACCGGACCTTCTAAAAACTGGAAACTCCTGAAAACTGAACAATTGTCTTGGTCCCGAAATTTCTCCTTCTGTTACTATGTCAATCATACTTCTGAAATCTGAAACTTCAAAAATCTGAATTCTGGATGATTTTTCCATGAAATTTAGTTTATATCAATGCAATTTTACTTCCTAATACCTGAAAAATCAAAAAGTGCAAAAGACAGACCTAAGATCGCAAACCCTGCGGCAAAAATATCAGTTCTGTATCTATTGTTCTACAAATTAGCAGTGATCGTTTATTTTGACATGTGTTAGAATAACAACTTGTCAATTTATGATTGAAATGCAGCCTTATATATCGATAATTAGATAGCGGTAAATAAAGCGATGATTAGTGGATTAATAACAGGTATTTGCTAGGATTAAATTGTAATTGGGGTGTCTTAAAAAGTGTAATTAATTAGCCAACATGGGCCAATGTGTTGGTTATTGTAACTGGCGATTTTTTTTTTTCAAACTTTAAAATTTCAAAGGCAGTTGGTGAAACAGCAAAATTTAGCATATAAAAAGGTCTTTAAATTATGGCATTTTATGAAATTTTCAACGTTAGCACAGTCAAATGTCCGAGACACATAATATAGTATACATGTATATGTATTTGAAAACATTTGACATTTTTTCTAATAAAATATACATGTGTAGAATTTTTTCATTAATTTTAATTTTGCATTATGTTTCCCATGTAACAAATGCTGTTACACTTAACAATACTGACTGCATTCACTATAATAAAGAAGAACCACTAGTGTTTGCCACTTGTACTTGTCAGATCGTTCAGACTTCTAAATTCCGGAAACTTCCAAAATCTGAACTTTTTGGCCGGTCCCATGGGTGTTCAGTTTTAGGAAGTTCCACTGTATATAAGTTGTTCATGACTTGTAGATGACCCCTTTAGTTTTTCAGGTCACCAGGTCAATGGCCAAGGTCACTGTCCTTGAATAGCAAAATTGTTTCCGATCATAACTATAGAATGCTTGATCCCAGCTCCTCAAAACTTCATGGCTGCTATTTTAATATCAAGTGAAACTCATATACTTAACATCTCATGCATTAGAACAAATTAAATATCGGTGTCATCACTTGAAACACAATATTGGCTTTTGTAATTTTTTCTCTGTTTCAGGTTTTAGGGAACCATCCAAATTACCCAAAGATCAAGAAAGAAATCCTTGAAAAAGCAAGGCAAAGTTTACGAGTGTGAATACAACCAGATATGCCTTCACATATTTGAATGCACTGACCAGAATGTACCTTTCTAACATGCAGTTGATGCATGTCAAATGTGTTCTTACATTTTAACTTTTATCATACCAGTTTCATAACTTGATCAATATAAAAGGGACTGACTTGAAACTTAAAGACATGTGGTAAGAAGTAGAAGTGCAGTGTGGAAGAAATATATCTCTGTCAGGTCTCTTTTTCTAAATGATCTCCCCTCTTAAAATATTTTTGGTATATAGATAATTGATAAGTCTTTTAGTGTTGTTTCAACCCACAGTTGTTTTTTACTCTTGCATGAATTTGATGATTTCCAAATAAATGTTCAGTGCCATGTTAAATGTCTGGCATCATCAGCATGCAGCCTAGGCTAACAGGCATATATTGCATCTGCTCTGCGATTCGTTTTTTAACTCACCTGAGCTCATGGTGAGCTATTAGGATCAATCAATGTCTGTCTGACGTCCACACTTAGTTTGTTAACACTCTAGTGGTGACATTTTTGCCTAAATTGACATGAAACTTAGTCAGGATGTTTGTCCCAGTAATTACTCTGACAAGTTTGAAGATGGGTTATCTGGGATGAAAAACTAGGTCACATAGCCCAAAAATAGAAAAATCTTGTTAGCAATCTAGACGCTACATTTTCAGTCCAAATATCCTGGAAATTTGAAAGGCTGTTTTGTTGATTTCTAGCTCAACTTTGAATATGTGTCACAGAGCCCAAATACGGAAAAAAACGGCTATTAGTACTTTGCGAAACGGAATGGAACGAAACGAAACGAGGGGCACCATTTAGGGGAAATTAAGAAACCAAATTTAAATTCTAAAAATCAATATAATCATAATAGTCAATTATATCAACTCTGTATAATCATAGTCTAATGATGTATAATGTCTGATGAAACTGATAATACGCAAAACATTAAGTATGAACCATGTTTTTAGTCTTGTTCCATTCCTTTCCGTAAAGTACCATTACCCACACGAGTATTGGTATTTTGCAAAACGGAACGAAACAAAAATTAAGAGGTTAGATATAGGAAAAGGAATAAAACCCTTTCTTTTCTTTGTAGTTAAAAGCATAACACTGAATGAATATAAATGCATACATCTGTTAACGAGCACACTAGTATTTGAACCAGAGCAACCTTATATGATGTACCGGATTTATAGAAAGTCTTGTAAACATAAGCTGTCTTAAGAGGTATAATGTCCGATGAAACTCTCACACAGAACGTTAAGAAATGAAATAGATTTTGTCTTGTTTTGTTCCGTTACACAATATATCCAAAACCCAAATAGGTATTGGTACTTTGCGAACCGGAATGAAATGAGACAAAATTAATTTATTTACATGAAACGTATTTTAGGAATTCATATCTTATAATTGTTTATTCTTGCATGTACAATAATGGTTGCAAGGATTTGCAAGTCAAAATCGCAATAACTAGAAATTAAAGGTATTATGTAACCGGAGCCTGGATCTGCAAGTCGCCTTTCTACATATATGTTATTAGATTATAGGAAAATTTGTATGTTTGTGAAAGGAAGGCTTTTTGCATATTTTGTTTTAAAAATATGATTATTCTTCAAAACTACTTTTTTACGCTGTTGTTATCATCTTGAATTACATAATACATATATAACCAAATTAGCTCATTCTCTCTCGTTTCGTTCCGTTTCGCAAAGTACCAATACCCACACAGGTATTGGTATTTTGCATAACAGAACGAAATGAGACAATATATATTTATAAAAATGAAATTTTTTAGAAATATCAGATAATCGTTTATGTTTGTATTACTGTCAAGCTTGGATCTGCAACTCATCTTTTTTTATGTATTAAGGAGAATTTGTATGTTCATGAGAAGGGAATACTTTTCATGTGTTTCTTTGCATGTAACTGCTTGTACTGAAATTTGATTATCCTTCATTATGCCCCCCATCGAAGATGTCAGTCGGTCGGTCGGTCTGTCGGTAGACACTTCGTTTCTGATCAATAACTAGAGAATGTTTTGACCTAGGCTCACCAAACTTGGTATGCTGGTTGGTCATCAGCAGTAGATGAACCCTATTGATTTTGAGGTCATTAGGACAAAGGTCAAGCTCACAGGGACCTTCATCCTAAAAATGGTTTCTGATCAAAACTAGAGAACGCTTTGACCTAGGTTCACCAAACTTGGTATGCTGGTTGGTCATCACCAGCAGATGACCCCTATTGATTTTGGGTGATACATCTGGGTTAAAGAACTAGGTCACAGAGCCCAAACATGGAAAAACCTCATTGTTACAACACTCTAGAGGTAACCTTTTCAGCCCAAATATCCTGGAAATTTGTCAGAAAGTACTTACCCATCTCATGTCAGTTAATATTTTATTTCTAGGCTTAAGAAGTTTTTTACCTATAAGTATATAATTTTTTACCTGTAAGTATAAGCAAAATCAAGTGACCCCTGGGGTTGGGCTAACTTTGACCTCAGGGATATGGGTACCTATAATCTTTGCAGGGGTCTTGCTGGTGATTAAGTATTTCAAGTTTGAATGGAATATCTTTAGACACTTTTTGAGAAATGGACATTAACAAAAAGGTTAACCACGAAATTTTAAGTTGAAAAAGGGGCATAACATTGCAAAAATAAATTTGAGGGTTACCTGCCCTTGAGAAATGGTGTTGTCTTAAGTGATACAATGTAAGCATTACAATTGGAAAGTTTGATGAAGAATCATTAAGAAATGACATAGTTATAGCCAATGTTAAGTTTTCATGACAAAATCCAAGTACAAAAAGGGGCATAACTTTGTCAATTGTGACCTTGACCTACAGATTTTGGCATCATCATGACCTTGTTTTCGTAAGCAATATAATTTGAAAATTTGATGAAAATATGTTAAGAAATGGTAAAGTTATTGCCAATGTTAAGTTTTCATGACAAAATCCAAGTAAACAAAGGGGCATAACTCTGTCAAATGTGACATTGACCTAAAGATTTTGACATCATCCCAACCCTGTTGTCATAAGCAATACAATTTGAAAGTTTGATAAAGAAATGGCAAAGTTATAGCCAACGTTAAGTTTTCGTGACGGACCGCCAGACAAAGCGATCCCTATGTATTGCCGTTTCTTCCAAAGGGCAACACAAAAAGGGGCATAAATCTGTCAGTTGTGACCTTGACCTACAGATTTTGGCATCGTCACGACCCTGTTGTTGAAAGCAATATTATTTGAAAGTTTGATGAGGAAATGTTAAGAAATGGCAAAATTATTGCCAATGTTAAGTTTTCATGACAAAATCCAAGAACAAAAAGGGGCATAACTCTGTCACATATGACATTGACCTTAAGATTTATGCAACATCCCGACCCTGTTGTCATAAGCAATACAATTTGAGAGTTTGATAAGGAAACATTAAGAAATTGCAAAGTTACAGCCAACGTTAAGTTTTTGTGATGGATTGACCGACGGACAAAGCAATCCCTATGTATTGCCGTTTCTTCGAAAGGACGACACAAAAACTACAAAGATATGTTCAGTTCTGAACCTAATTGTGTTGGGGAGTTTTTTGTGCATGCATCAACTTTTGTTTCAGATGGAATCTCCTTAGAAACTACCATGCCAAAGTGAATGATATTTTGCAGGGATTTGCCTACTACTGCTACTTCCATATTTCATCAGAGCAATGAGAATTTAGCTTCACCAGTGAAATTAAGGGACAAAGCACTATGCGAGTTTTTACAGTAAATTTTGTAACCAGACACTGTTTGAAATAATATATGAAATTTATGCTACTGTTCACAAAGCCAGTTTTGAGCACTGGTCCCTCTGGTCACACTGAAAATTTCTTTATTTCAATACACTTTCTGTATATCATTCTGTATTTTTTTCCATCATTGCAATTCTTTGAATTTATTTCGACATTCATGAAGACAAATTGTTAAGAATTGTAAATTTCGAATAAAACGTTTGTGTCAGTTTTACAAGTTCAGTATCTTCTTGATAATGCATTACACCCTCATCTTCAATTTTCAGGAAACTTTTTATACGCCCGTCAAAGACGGGTCGTATTATGGGAACACCCATGGCGACCGGGTGTCGTCCACAATGATGTCAGCTCTCTAATTCAAACAGTTGTTGTCTGATGTTCATGAAACTTGGGGAAAATGTTTATGGGCATAATATCCCGGCCAAGTTTGATAACCAGCCAAATCGCTTCAGCCACCTCAGAGTTAAGGCCCTTTATTTGTACAAAAAAAGGCAAATTTGCCTTGTCCACTCTCTAATTCAAACACTTGTTAACCAATCTTCATGAAACTTGGGGAAAATGTTTATTGGCTTAATATCTCAGCCAAGTTTGATGATCAGCCAAATCGCTTTAGCCAACAAGAGTTATGGCCCTTTATTTGTACAAAAAATGGCAAATATCATGCAAATGGTATTAAATTGGCTGGTTATCAAGTTCATTATGGTAACAACGGTTCCCATGCTTTAAATGCCCTGTAACTTACTATTAATGTGGCTGGTTATCAAATCCATTATAGTACTACATGGTTTCTGTGATATAATTGACACCTCTGCAAATACCCCATAATTCTTTGGTATTAATTTGACTGGTTATCAAATTAATTTGGGTTATAAGGATTCCTGCATGTACACACCTCTCTGTCAAACTTTTCAACCATTTACCAAAATTTTTGACGGGTGTATTTTGTGGCAGTTTGGCACTCTTGTTTCCAAATATTTACTTCCATGATCTCTCCTGAATCTTAAAGAAACTTGACCAGAATGTCTGTCCAGACAAACCAAGGTCACAAGCTTGGATCAATGATCCACTGATAATGAAACCTAGTCCAAACTAGAGCTATCACTAAATGTGATTAATACCCCCAAAACACCACTACAGAACAGAGGAAGTTATCAATTTAGTAACAGAATACTTCGTAAAACAAGAGGGCCATGATGGCCCTGTATCGCTCACCTGAGTATGACTGCTTTTAACAAAGTTGCTATGGACCTGGTTAATTGACCCCAGATGACCCATATTCCAACTTGACCTAGAAATTATTGAAACAATCTCTTTCACAAATTTCCAGGATATTTGGACTGAAAAAGTAGCCTCTAGAGTGTTCACAAGGTTTTTAGCTCACCTGTCACGTAGTGACAGAGTGAGCTTTTCTGATTACCTTGTCCGTCGTCCGTCCTTCCGTCCACAATTAGTTTGTTAACACTCTAGTGGTCACATTTTTGCCTCAATTGTCATGAAACTTCGTCAGGATGTTTGTCTCATTAATATCTCGGACGAGTTCGAACATGGGTTATCAGGGTTGGAAAACTAGGTCACAGAGCCCAAATATAGAAAAACCTTGTTAACACTCTAGAGGTTACATTTTCAGTCCAAATAATCTGGAAATTTGTCAGAAAGGTTGCTTTGACTATTTCTAGGTCAAGTTCGAATATGGGTGATCTGGGGTCAAAAACTAGGTCACAGAGCCCAAATATTGAAAATCCTTGTTAACACTCTAGAGGTAACATTTTTAGTCCAAATAATCTTGAAATTTGTCAGAAAGGTTGCTTCTATGATTTCTAGCTCAAGTTTGAATATGGGTCATCTGGGTTCAAAAACTAGGTCGCGGAGCCCAAAAAGAGAAATATCTTGTTAACACTTAGGAGGTTACATTTTCAGTCCAAATAATCTGGAAATTTGTCAGAAAGTTTGCTTTGACGATTTCTAGGTCAAGTTCGAATATGGGTCATCTGAGGTCAAAAACTAGGTCACAGAGCCCAAATATTGAAAATCCTTGTTAACACTCTAGAGATAACAGTTTAAGCTTAAATAATCAGGAAAATTGTCAGAAAGGTTGCTTCTATGATTTCTAGCTCAAATTCGAATATGGGTCAATTGGGTTCAAAAACTAGGTTGCAGAGCCCAAAAATAGAAAAATCTTGTTAACACTCTAGAGGTTACATTTTAAGTCCAAATAATCTGGAAATTTGTCAGAAAGGTTGCTTTGACAATTTCTATGTGAAGTTCGAATATGGGTCATCTGGGGTCAAGAACTAGGTCACAGAGCCCAAATATTGAAAATCCTTGTTAACACTCTAGAGGTAACATTTTTAGCCCAAATAATCTGGAAATTTGTCAGAAAGGTTGCTTCTATGATTTCTAGCTCAAGTTCGAATATGGGTCATCTGGGTTCAAAAACTAGGTCGCGGAGCCCAAAAATAGAAAACTCTTGTTAACACTCTAGAGGTTACATTTTCAACTCAAATAATCTGGAAATTTGTCAGAAAGGTTGCCTTGAGGATTTCTAGGTCAAGTTCAAATATTGGTCCTCTGGGATAAAAAACTAGTTCACAGAGCCCAAATATGGAAAAACCTTGTTAACATTTTAGAGGCTATATTTTCAGTCCAAATGTCATCCAAATGACATCTAGGTCACAGAGCCCAGATATCGAAAAACTTTGTAAACACTCTAGAGGCTACATTTTCAGTCCAAATGTCCTGGAAATTTGTCAGAAAGGTTGTTTTGATGATTTGTAGCTCAAGTTTGGATATGGGTTATGTAACCTCTAGAGTGTTAACAAGATTTTTCTATTTTTGGGCTCCGTGACCTAGTTTTTGAACCCAGATGACCCATTTTTGAACTTGAGCTAGAAATCTTCAATAGAACCTTTTTGACAAATTTCCAGGATATTTGGACTGAAAAAGTAGCCTCTAGAGTGTTAACAAGGTTTTTCTACATTTGGGCTCTGTGACCAAGTTTTCCAACCCTGATAACCCATGTTCAAACTCGTCCGAGATATTAATGAGACAAACATCCTGACCAAGTTTCATGACAATTGAGGCAAAAATGTGACCACTAGAGTGTTAACAAACTAATTGTGGACGGACGGACTGATGGACGGACGGACGACGGACATAAGGTGATCAGAAAAGCTCACTCTGTCACTACGCACCCTGACTAACCAGCTACGCACCGCGAACGGCACTACGCCGCGATCACGGCATATGCAACGCTCGTAACCGGCATAACCGGTGTCCACGTAGAATATTTTTGAGGGTCAGGTAAGAAAATTTCAGAGTTTTTACTAGATTTTAAAATGATAGTCTGACAGTTAGGCTCATACGGCTGCCAAGTCATGGAACTTTATGTTTCTGGTCTCCTCAGCGTCCAGGACTTAGTAGTTTGTTCAATCATTCGTGAGAATGGACCGATATATGATGCGAAATGTTGTGTAATAACGGTTCAAACGTTCTTTGCATGAGATAAGCTTAAGTATAGTGAAAAACTATGGTTGCATAGAACTTATCGACACTAGAGAGCTAAAGAGTATGGATCTTGAATGCCTTTCATTTGTAGTTCGCAGGCTTTTTTCAAAACAAGTGAGGCCACGCACCGTACACCAGCACTTTAAATTTGCTACGTTGAGTAACACGGCACTTTATATGATACTGGAATTTAATATATTTTAATTGTCAGAATATTGTTGACGGTTTCTTCAGATATATTTGGGCTGTAGTTTATTGTCTTGTACATTATAGATATGGTTGAAATATTTACAAGCTGATTTGAGCTATCTTTTTGCAGAAATCAATTTCCGCTGTCTTTGCGCTTGTGGCCGCATTGCAGTATTAAAGGTGGTGGATCTGAGTTTTTTTTTATTTTTTTTAGTTGAAAAAGTTGACTCATACCAACCCAAATAAAACGGCAATTCTTCACAAATAGTTTGGTTTTCTATTTGGTTGCGCAACAATGTTAGCTATTTTAAAATTGGCGCGACGGAGAAGATCGGACGTGCACGTCATGATGGAATCTCTTAGGGGCGTTTGTTAATGGCGTTGAACACAAATCTTTTCGCTTGAATTGTATCGGAGTGGATAGACTTTTCAACGGCGATCAGAATGTCTTTTGGGTAAGAGTCTTCGCAGATCCACGTCGTCTTTTAACTTTTGACTGGTATACACCTAGCGATGATTTCTTCCTCATATTTCTGTGTAAATAAACAGATTGCCTAATTTAGAATTTGGACTGGTTAAATCATTCGCGGCGCGGCATGATGTAAATATATTAGCAAAAATAATTGCAGGTTAACTTAG
The DNA here is from genome assembly GCA_012932295.1 of Cyclina sinensis. Taxonomy (NCBI): domain Eukaryota; kingdom Metazoa; phylum Mollusca; class Bivalvia; order Venerida; family Veneridae; genus Cyclina; species Cyclina sinensis. Next base: position 19,220,391 of record JAAONU010000002.1, read on the forward strand.
CAGTTCTGGCAGGACCAGGAAAACCTATTTTTTCAATCTTGAGTTTAAAAAAATTAAACAAACGCTATATAGTGGCAAACTGGATAGAGAGAAAATTAATCAAAATAGAATAAAATATCATGCATGTAGCATTCAGGCTTTACAGTCAAAAACTTATAAATATTACCAAGAGATACTTGTTTTTCCAAGAGAAAGAAATAACGTTACGAAGTTTGTACCGTAAAAATGAATCAAATATAATTTAGGACGAAATAAAGCTATGCTCAACAAATGAATATGCTTACATAAGCAGATATGAAAACATTGAACACCGAAGTGTCAGAAGTGCTAGATTTGTACATTTTAATTATAAGCTCAATTTTGAAATTAAATTCCAAAACTCGAAATGTAAACATCAAGGCCTTGAATTATTATACTTAAGAATAAGTCCATACAGACTAATATGTATACACGTAAGAATATCTGACTTGGACGCTTTTCTCTGTTTCCTTTATTATAAGAAGCTAAAAAGAGTTTGATGTCAGAATTATGCCTGAAGAAACCATCCGAAGTATTCTGACCATCAAATAATTAGTTTATACTAAATTTATTTCAATTCGATTGTGTGGGAAGCTTTTAGCGTATAGACACACTTTCGAATCCGTTCCTGGAACCATGTTTGATGTGGAGTTCGCAGTTAACAATATTTGATCGCATTAAAATGCCGTGCTACGCAGCGTAGCAAAATGAAGGTGCCGGTGTACGGTACGTGGCTTCACATTGTTTTTAATAAAACATGCAAACTACAGATTCAACACATTTAAATTCCACACTGCGTTTCTATCTTATCTCAGTAATTCTATGCAATCAAAGTTCTTCACTATACTACAGCTTAGCCCAAGTATGTATGTTTGAACCGTTATTGCACAACATTTCGCATCATATATCGGTCCATTCTCACGAATGATTGAACAAACTACTAAGTCCTGGACCCTGAGGAGACCAGAAACATAAAGTTCCATGACTTGGCAGCCGTATGAGCCTAACTGTCAGGCTATCATTTTAAAATCTAGTAAAAACTCTGAAATTTTCTTACCTGACCCTCAAAAATATTCTACGTTGACACCGGTTATGCCGGTTACGAGCGTTGCATATGCCGTGATCGCGGCGTAGTGCCGTTCGCGGAGCGTAGCTGGTTAGTCAGGGTGCTACGTGACAGGTGAGCTAAAAAAGGCAAGGTAGAGTTATTGCACTTGCACACTGCACTACCAACTAATGTGCTCTGTCAGTGTATGAAGTTTCAATAAAATCTCTCAAGTAGTTTTGGAGTTATGATCCGGACAAAATTGTTTCGGACGGAGGGACGCAAGGATGCACGGACGCACGGCCGGATAAAGGGCATTTCTAATATCCCCTTCGCCTTTGGCGGGGGGATAATATCTAAGGTCTAGACTTATTTATTTAGGAGAAAAAATATTTTTCATGTTTTTCCTATATAAAGCTTTGTAAACCAAGAGAACCCTGAGGCGTGGCCACTTTTGACCCAAGGGACATAATTTGAACAAATATGGTAGACAACCACTATACAATGCTACATACCAAATATGTAAGCTGTAGGCATTGAGGTTTCCAGTAAGAAGATTTTTAAAGATTGCCTTTTTAGCTCACCTGAGCACAAAGTGCTCAGGGTGAGCTTTTCTGATCGGTCTTTGTCCGTCGTCCGTCCGTCGTCAACTTTTCATTCAAACGACATCTCCTCTGAAACCAAAGGGGCAAATTTAATGAAACTAGCCTGGGATGTTCCTTGCATGAAGCTGTACCAAGATTGTTCAAATGGTTCTGGTCCATTGCATTTCTGGTTCACTGGAGCTAAAAATAGATTTTATAAGTTGGATCTTTAAAAATCTTCTTCTCCGAAACCACAAGGCCTGGAGCTTTGATATTTGGTATGAAGCATCATCTAGTGGACCTCTACCAAGTTTATTCAAATTATGTCCCTGGGGACAAAACTGACCCCACCCCAGGGGTCAGTTGATTTTACATAGAGTTATATAGGGAAAACTTGAAAATCTTCTTGTCAGAAACCACAAGGCCTAGAGTTAAGATATTTGGTATGTAGCATTGTCTAGTGGACCTCTACCAAGTTTGTTCAAATCATGGCCTCTGGGGCAAAAATGGCCCCGCCCCAGGGGCCACTAGTTTTACATAGAGTTATATAGGAAAATCTTAAAAAATCTTCTTGTCAGAAACCGTAAGTTATAGAGCTTAGATATTTGGTGTGTAGCATTGTCTAGTGAACCTCTACCAAGTTTGTTCAAATCCTGGCCTCTGGGTCAAAAATGGCCCCGCCCCAGGGGCCACTAGTTTTACATAGAGTTATATAGGAAAATCTTAAAAAATCTTCTTGTCAGAAACCGTAAGTTATAGAGCTTAGATATTTGGTGTGAAGCATTGTCTAGTGGACCTCTACCAAGTTTGTTCAAATCCTGGCCTCTGGGTAAAAAATGATCCCGCCCCAGGGGCCACTAGTTTTACATAGAGTTATATAGGAAAATCTTAAAAAATCTTCTTGTCAGAAACCGTAAGTTATAGAGCTTAGATATTTGGTGTGAAGCATTGTCTAGTGGACCTCTACCAAGTTTGTTCAAATCCTGGCCTCTGGGTAAAAAATGATCCCGCCCCAGGGGCCACTAGTTTTACATAGAGTTATATAGGAAAATCTTAAAAAATCTTCTTGTCAGAAACCGTCAGTTATAGAGCTTAGATATTTGGTGTGAAGCATTGTCTAGTGGACCACTACCAAATTTGTTCAAATCCTGGCCCCGCCCCGGGGGTCACTTGTTTTACATAGAGTTATATAGGAAAAACTAAAAAATCTTCTTGTCAGAAACAAGAAGGCCTACAGATAAGATATTTGGTATGTAGCATTGTCTAGTGGACCTCTACCAAGTTTGTTCAAATCCTGGCCAGGGGCCACTAGTTTTACATAGAGTTATATAGGAAAATCTTAAAAAAATCTTATCAGAAACCGTAAGTTATAGAGCTTAGATATTTGGTGTGTAGCATTGTCTAGTGAACCTCTACCAAGTTTGTTCAAATCCTGGCCTCTGAGTCAAAAATGGCCCCGCCCCAGGGGCCACTAGTTTTACATACGAGATATATAAGAAAATCTAAAAAAATCTTCTTGTCAGAAACCGTAAGTTATAGAGCTTAGATATTTGGTGTGTAGCATTGTCTAGTGGACCTCTACCAAGTTTGTTAGAAAAATGTCCCTAGGGTCACTATTGGCCCGCCCGAGGGGTCACAAGTTTTAAATAACAATATAGAAGAAAATCTTTAAAAATCTTCTTGTCTGAAACCACAAGACCTAGAATTTTAAAATTTTGCATGAAGCAAGCTTTATCAAGCTTTTTCAAATTATTGGATTAGGTTAAAGGTCACGGAGGCTAAAAGTAGATTTATCTACTGTACCTCATAGAGCCTTCATTTATAGACCAATATCTTTGATATTCAATATAGAGGTTCCTTGCATGGACCTCTACCCATGGGTAGGGTTTGAGGTCACTGGGTCAAGGTCAATGTCACCATAGCTTATAATAGATATTTCTACATTCTGTCATAGCGCCTTTATTTATTGACTGATATTTTACATATTTGGTTTGTAGGCACTTACATATTTTCAATTAAAAAATGAAATACTGCTTAACAGCAAACCTAAGTACTCAGGTGAGCGATCCAGGGCCATCATGGCCCTCTTGTTTACATATTAAGGGCCCCCGGGGAGGGGCCAATTTTGACCCAACGGCCAACATATAAACAATACTGGTAAAGGTTCTCTACACAATACTCCACACCAAATATCTAAGGTCTAGTCCTATTAGTTTCGGAGAAAAATAATTTTTCATGTTTTTCCTATATAACTATATGTAAACCAAGAGAACCCTTGGGCGTGGCCAATTTTGATCCAGGGGACATAATTTGAAAAAACTTGGAAGACATCCACCAGACAATGCTACATACCAAATATCTAAGCTGTAGGCATTGTGGTTTCTGAAAAGAAGATTTTTATAGATTTCCTATATAAGTCTATGTAAAATGAAGTGACCCCTGGGGCGGGGCCAGTTAAAACCCCAGGGAAATAATTTGAACAATTTTTGTAGAGTTCCATTAGAGGGTGCTAAATGCCAAATATCTAAGCTCTAGGCCTAGTGGTTTCAGATAAGAAAATTTTCAAAGTTTTCCTTTAAAGTTGCCATAGCAATCAGAGTTCTTGATGGAATTGAATTCTTTGAACAACTTTGGTAGAGCTTCATACATGGAACATCCCAGGCAAGTTTCATCAAATTTGGCCCAGAGGTTTTAGAGAAGATGTCGTTTGAATGAAATTGTTGACGGATGACGGACGGACAGACGATGGGCAACGGACAAAGGCCAGTCACAATAGCCCACCATGAGCCAAAGGCTCAGATGAGCTAAAAGTAGGTCAGTAGGTCAAAAATATAGGTCAAGGTATAATGTTTTTGAAATCATCTTATAAAACTGTACAAATGGTCCAAATTTTATTGCCATAGCGAAAATCTTAAAAAATGAGAGGTTTTTTTTAAAGATTTTGCTATATAACTCTATGTAAAACATATGACCCCTTGGGCGGGGCCAGTTTTGACCCAGGGGCCATGATTTGTATCATCTTGGTAGAAGTCTACTAGACAATGCTCAACACCAAATATCTAAGCTCCATGCCTTGAAGTTTCTTACAAGAAGATTAAATTTTAAAGTTTTCCCTATATAACTCTATGTAAATCGAGTAAGCCCTGGGCGGGGCTAGTTCTGACCCCAGGGTCATAATTTGAACAATCTTTGTAGAGGTCCACTAGATGATGCCTCATACCAAATATCTAAGCTCCAGGCCTTGCAGTTTGTGACAAGAAGATTTTTAAACAATTTACTACAGTACGCTCAGCGCGGATTTTGCAAAACCCGCGAGACCCCGCGGATGAGACTCATCGCGGACGAAATTTTGCACAAAATTTGTCCGCAAGACCCCGCGGACTGAAAATGTTCACCACCGCGGACATGAATCTGTGGCCGTAAGCGTTTCCCCCGCGGAACACCGCGGTAAATTGCGGCGGAACGCGGTGGTCAATCAGCGCGGATCGCGGTGAAAACTGTAGCTTTTTACGATTAATTATTAAAACTTTACTACTTAAAATATGTAAATTTTGATTTTGTAATAAAAAAATAAAATTATGTAGATACAATGTATTTGTTGTTTGTACATCTTGTTGTTCTCTCGTTATTGAAACACAATGAACAAAAATATTCTAAATCGCGGCAAATCATAGTCGTATTAAATTCGAAAATAGAGTAGATATGCAAGTTCATGGTTGTGAAAACCACTTTCAAGTCAAATACTGAATAACCTCGGTGTACGGCATGTACGAAAAAGTAACAAGAGACAACAATGAAAACGTCAACTTTTGTTTCTTACACCATGAAAACTTAATCCTTGATAATATCTCCTTACAAAACTAGGTGCTACTATTTATAGATTTTCCGAAAATGAGAATTGAAAGTAGAGAGCAAGCATCCAAAAGCATGCAGCATTAGATAATGTGATGTAGAAAAGGCGGTAAAATACAGGTGTTTTTTTTATGGAAAATTACTCAGGCTTGCGGTCAAAGGTTAGCTCTTGAATTACAACCAATAACAAGAGGGCCATGATGGCCCTGTATCGCTCACCTGAGTATGACTGCTTTAAACAAAGTTGCTATGGACCTGGTTATTTGACCCCAGATGGCCCATATTCGAACATGACCTAGAAATTATTGAAACAATCTCTTTGACAAATTTCAAGGTTATTTGTACTGAAAATGTTACCTCTAGAGTGTTAACAAGATTTTTCCATATTTGGGCTCTATGACCTAGTTTTTGACCCCAGATTACCCATATCCAAACTTGAGCTACAAATCATCAAAATAACCTTTCTGACAAATTTCCAGGACATTTGGACTAAAAATGAGCCTCTAGAGTGTTTACAAAGTTTTTCGATATTTGGGCTCTGTGACCTAGATGTTTCGACTCCAGATGACCCACATTCAAACTTGACCTAGAAACCATAGAATTAAGCTTTCTGACAAATTTCCAGGTTATTTGGAATTAAAATGTTACCTCTAGAGTGTTAACAAGTTTTTTGATATTTAGGCTCGGTGACCTAGTTTTTAACCAAGATGACCCATACTCAAACTTGAGCTAGAAATCATCAAGAAAACCTGTCTGACAAATATCCAGGATATTTGGACTGAAAATGTAACCTCTGGAGTGTTAAAAAGTTTTTTTACATATTTGGACCATGTGACCTAGTTTTTGATCCCAGATGACCCATATCCAAACCTGAGCTAGAAATCATTGAAACAATCTTTCTGACAAATTTCAAGGATGTTTGGACTAAAAATGTAACCTCTAGAGCATTAACAAGGTTTTTCTACTTTCGGGCTCTGTGGCCTAGTTTTTGACCCCAGAAAACCTATATTCAAAACTAAGCTAGAAATCATCGATAGAACCTTTCTGATAAATTTCCAGGTTATTTGGACTGAAAATGCTGCCTTTAGAATGTTAACAAGGTTTTTCCATATTTGGACTCTGTGACCTAGTTTGTGACTCCAGATGACCCATATTCGAACTTGATCTAGAAATCCTCAAGGCAACCTTTCTGACAAATTTCCAGATTATTTGGGCTAAAAATGTAACCTCTAGAGTGTTTACAAGGTTTTTCAATATTCGGGCTCCGTGACCTAGTTTTTTACCCCAGTTGACCCATACTTGAACTTGACCTAGAAATTGTCAAAGCAACCTTTCTGACAAATTTCCAGATTATTTGGGCTGAAAATGTAACCTCTAGAGTGTTAACAAGGTTTTTCAATATTTGGGCTCTGTGACCTAGTTTTTGAACCCAGATGACCCATATTTGAACTTGACCTAGAAATTGTCAAAGCAACCTTTCTGACAAATTTCCAGATTATTTGGGCTGAAAATGTAACCTCTAGAGTGTTAACAAGGTTTTTCAATATTTGGGCTCTGTGACCTAGTTTTTGAACCAAGATGACCCATATTTGAACTTGACCTAGAAATTGTCAAAGCAAACTGTCTGACAAATTTCCAGATTATTTGGGCTGAAAATGTAACCTCTAGAGTGTTAACAAGTTTTTTGATATTTAGGCTCTGTGACCTAGTTTTTGACCCATGATGACCCATACTCCAATTTGAGCTAGAAATCATCAAGAAAACCTGTCTGACAAATTTCCAGGATATTTGGACTGAAAATGTAACCTCTGGAGTGTTAAAAAGTTTTTTACATATTTGGACCATGTGACCTAGTTTTTGATCCCAGATGACCCATATCCAAACCTGAGCTAGAAATCATTGAAACAATCTTTCTGACAAATTTCAAGGATGTTTGGACTAAAAATGTAACCTCTAGAGCATTAACAAGGTTTTTCTACTTTCGGGCTCTGTGACCTAGTTTTTGACCCCAGAAAACCTATATTCAAAACTAAGCTAGAAATCATCGATAGAACCTTTCTGACAAATTTCCAGGTTATTTGGACTGAAAATGCAACCTTTAGAATGTTAATAAGGTTTCTCCATATTTGGACTCTGTGACCTAGTTTGTTACTCCAGATGACCCATATTCGAACTTGATCTAGAAATCCTCAATGCAACTTTTCTGACAAATTTCCAGATTATTTGGGCTGAAAATGTAACCTCTAGAGTGTTAACAAGGTTTTTCAATATTTGGGCTCTGTGACCTAGTTTTTGAACTCAGATGACCCATATTTGAACTTGACCTAGAAATTGTCAAAGCAAACTTTCTGACAAATTTCCAGATTATTTGGGCTCAAAATGTAACCTCTAGAGTGTTAACAAGATTTTTCTATTTTCGGGCTCCATGACCTAGTTTTTGAACCCAGATGACCCATATTTGAACTTGAGCTAGAAATCATTAATAGAACCTTTCTGACAAATTTCCAGGATATTTGGACTGAAAAAGTAGCCTCTAGAGTGTTAACAAGGTTTTTCTATATTTGGGCTCTGTGACCTAGTTTTCCAACCCTGATAACCCATGTTCGAACTCGTCCGAGATATCAATGAGACAAACATCCTGACCAAGTTTCATGACAATTGAGGCAAAAATGTGACCACTAGAGTGTTAACAAACTAATTGTGGACGGACGGACTGACGGACGGACGACGGACAAAAGGTGATCAGAAAAGCTCACTCTGTCACTACGTGACAGGTGAGCTAAAAATTGAAAAAGAGTTATGGTTGTGGGCAATTAAAGATAGTTGTGGTTCTTGTACATTGCATTTCCTCTCATTGCGCTTGACCATTTTATGAAGTTGCATTTAATTCCAAAAAAAAAATAGTTTTCAAGTTATTCTCCAGACAAAGAAAACTAACAAAGGGCAATAACTGTGCAAACAGTGAAGACAGAGTTGTAGTTCTTGTACATTGCACATCAACTAAATGTGCTTGACCATTGTATGAAGTTGCATTGAATTCCAACCACGAGTTTCCAAATTATATTCTGGAAAAGGAAATCCAAGGGAAGCCAATAACTCTGCAAATAGTGAAGATGGAGTTATAGCTCTTACACAATGCACTTTCTCTCATTGTGCTTGATCATTGTATGAAGTTGCATTGAATTCCAACCAGTAGTTTTCAAGTTATGCTCCAAATAATGAAAACAAACTAAGGGTAAGAACTCTGCAAATAGAGAAGACAGAGATATGATTCTTGAACACTGCATTGTGCTTGACCATTGTATTAAGTCGCATTGAATTCCAACCAGTAGTTTTCAAGTTATCCTCCATACAAAGGAAAACCAATAAAGGGCAATAACTCTGAAAATAGTGAAGATGGAGTTACGATTCTTGGACACTGCACTTCCTCTCATTGTGATTGACCATTGTATGAAGTCGCATTGAATTTCAACCAGTAATTTTCAAGTTATCCTCCATACAAAGGAAAACCAATAAAAGCCAGTAACTCTAAAAATAGTGAAGATGGAGTTATAATTCTTGGAGATTGCACTTCCTCTCATTGTACTTGACCATTGTATGAAGTTGCACTGAATTCCAACCAGTAGTTTTCAAGTTATGCTCCGAACAAGGTACACCCCCACCCGACCGACCGACCACCCACTGGGTGACTCCTATATACCCCCCAAACTCGTTTTGGGTGTATAATAACGATCTCTTTCTTGAGACTGAAATTAATTTACATGGTATTAAACATTTGACTTAAACAGAAGACTTGACCATACTTTAAAAGTATTGATAATCAGGTGAACAATATAGTCCCTATTGTTTGTGCTTACACCAGAGGGTACTATAGGTTCTGCATGTCCGTCTGAATCCCATGATAGCAAGATCCATACAAGTTAAAGTTTATAAAACAGGGTATATGAATATTGCGATTATGCACCTCACTTTTTCTTCCTCCGGTCAAAATTCTGGATGCTACTGTAATGTTAACCATTCATCGCCAAAGGAAGACAATAAGATTCCAAATTTTAGGTAAGCTAATTTTTCACTGCAATGCATTATGCCAATGACTGGTGGCTACCTTGCCATCATTGGTGACTTTAATCTTAGTGGTTTTTTGCAATTACACCATCAGTCTACACAAACTACCATGACCACAAAGTAGTCAGGGTGAGCTAAAAAGAAGTGTACTGCGATATACAATGTACCATTGTAATTCTTTGACCAACATTGGTGGAGCTTGATGCAAGGAACACCCCTGCCAAGTTTCATTAATTCTGACCTAGTGATTTTGGAGCAGATTTTGCTTTAAGCGGAAAGTTGACAACACACAACACATGGGTGATCACTAATACTACTCTAAAAATTGAGATTTTTCTTGAATTTGAAAAAAAAAATCAAAAGGGCCATGAAGGCCCTGGATAACTCACCAGAGTACTTTGGCTTTGGGTCTACTGTTGAGCAAACAAAAGCTTTTTCAAGGTTCTCCCTATGTAAATCTTTATGAATTCAAGTTGCCTCCAGGGTAAAAACAATTTTCACCCAAGGGGCATAATTTAAACAAAATTGGTAAAGAACCTCAAGCTGGTGCTCTGTGCAAAATATCTAAGTTCTAGGCCTTGTCGTTTCAGACATGAATATTGTTTAAGTCTTCCCTTTATAAGCATATAAAATCAAGTGACCCCTGGTGTAAGGCCAGTTCTATGTAAAATCAAGTTACCCCTGGGGCAAGGCTATTACCGTAAACGCTCGAATATAATACGAACTTTTTTTCAAGAATTTTCAGTATCCACAAAGGGGTGCGTATTATACACGAGAGTGGGCCATCAGACAATTTTTTCTCAACCTGTAAAATACCGGCCAAAAGACAATAATTTCTGTCTAAATGATCATGTTTTCATTTTTGGTGCACCTTCTTTTTGAAGAGCGTTATTAAGGGAAGAAAACCAATGTCATCAGTACTGAAAGTACAGTATCGTAAAAGCCGTTATAATGCCGTTTTTTGTTGTTTTTAGCTCACCTGAGCTCGCTCAGGGTGAGCTATTAGGATCGATGAATGTCCGTCGTCCGTTCACACTCACAGACACTTGGGGTAAAGAAGTAGTACTTGTTTCACAAATGCGAAGACATAAGGCACTCATTTACCAAGTTTGGTGCCTGTCTGAGAACGTTTCAAAAATTGCTAAAATTCACGAATTTGTATTTTAATCACAGACACTTGGGGTAAAGAAATAGTACTTGTTTCACAAATGCGAAGACATAAGGCAAAATTTCACAAAATTTCCTTCATTTACACAATCTTTCGAGAATTAGTCTGCTTGAGGAGAATTATAATCAAAGAGAACATATTCTGTGAGGAAACTGTCAAGTGTGCAGACTTAAAAATCACTTTAAACATCATTAAAACTATCATAAAATAAAAAGAGAGTATTGCTTTTTTAAAAATCAAAGTCAGTGTTTATTGGTGAACTTTTTATATGTTTTAATTTTGAAATGTCAGTGCAAGGAAGAAAAAAATCGATTTACATAGTGATTACCGCATGGGTTCTTCTAGTTCCTACGTGTACTGCGCCGTGTATTAAAGAACTAGGGAAGTTAGGAACCAGCAGAGTACCTCTCGAAAGATTGTGTAAATTGATGAAAAAACGTTGAAATTCGAAATAAATTAAATGTTTTCTCTTGGCTAATTCTCACAGCGGGTCTTTTCGTGTACATAATCCTGAAGATAAATCATTTCTGCGTCGAAGGACACCAGCGGTGAGTGTGAATAATGCTGAACGAGTTAAATACGCGGTGTAAATCGACGCGTGTTGACAAATTTTGAAAGACAAACATTTATATCTTTATATTTATAATGCAAATTCGTGAATTTTAGCAATTCTTGAAACATTCTCAGAGTGGCACCAAACTTGGTATACGAGTGCCTTATGTCTTCTCATTTGTGAAACAAGTACTATTTCTTTACCCCAAGTGTCTGTGTTCACACTTAGTTCGTTAACACTCTACTGGTCACATTTTTGCTCCAATTGTCACGAAACTTGGTCAGGAGTTCAAATATGGGTCATCTGGGTTCAAAAACTAGGTCACAGAGACCAAATATGGAAAAATCTTGTTAACACTCTAGATGTTACATTTTAGCCCAAATAATCTGGAAATTTTTCAGAAAGGTTGCCTTGAGGATTTCTAGGTCATTTTTGAATATGGGTCATCTGGTGTCAAAAACTAGGTCACAGCGCTCAAATATGGAAAAACCTTGTTAACATTCTAGAGGTAACATTTTCAGTCTTAATAACCTGGAAATTTGTAAGAAAGATTGTTTCAATGATTTCTAGCTCAGTTTTGAATATAGGTTATCTTGGGTCAAAAACTAGGTCACGGAGCCCGAAAGTACAAAAACCTTGTTAATGCTCTAGAGGTTATATTTTCAGTCCAAATGTCCTTGAAATTTGTCAAGAAGGTTGTTTCAATTATTTCTAGCTCATATTTGGATATGGTTTATCTAGGGTCAAAAACTAGGTCACATGGCCCAAATATTTAAAAACCTTTTTAACACTCCAGAGGTTACATTTTGAGTCCAAATATCCTGGAAATTTGTCAGACAGGTATTTTTTGATGATTTCTTGCTCAAATTGGAGTATGGGCCATCTTGGGTCAAAAACTATGTCACAGACCCCAAATATGGAAAAACCTTGTTAACACTCTAGAGGTAACATTTTAATTCCAAATAAGCTGGAAATTTGACAGAAAGCCAAATTCTATGGTTTCTAGCTCAAGTTCGAATATGGATCATCTGGAGTAGAAAACTAGGTCACAGAGCCCAAATATCGAAAAACCCTGTTAACACTTTAGAGGCTACTTTTTCAGACCAATTATCCTGGAAATTTGTCAGAAAGATTGTTTCGATAATTTCTAGCTCAAGTTCGAATATGGGACATCTAGGTTAAAAAACTAGGTCATAGAGCCCAAATATGGAAAAACCTTGTTAACACTCTTGAGGTAACATTTTCAGCCCAAATATCCTGGAAATTTGTCAGAGAGATTGTTTCAATAATTTCTAGGTCAAGTTCAAATATGGGTCATCTGGGGTCAATTAACCAGGTCCATAGCTACTTTGTTAAAAGCAGTCATACTCAGGTGAGCGATACAGGGCCATCATGGCCCTCTTGTTTTTTGTTTTTTTTTTTTTCAGTTTTTTTTTCTCTTAATGTATAACTGCTAAAGATTCAATCATATAACCAATGCTTACCAATATTATGCCCATCAATATTCGCACTCACACAATTATCGACCAATTAATTGGATAAAGGAGTTGTCTGTATATTGTTAAACAAACATTATAATAAGTGTTGTTTGATGTCGCCATAATTACGAGATGTTTGTTCACACATTCAAAAAGTATTGAGAAGGTATTGACACTATGAGATTATGCCATGTTTATTCGATATTTCCAAAAGAAATAGTTTCTAGCACTAATTGTCCTTAATAAAATAAATAGTTAAATGCAACCGTATCGATATTCACAGGATGTAATTGTTACGTGCACCGACAATGGCCGCTTCCTGAACGAAAAACATGAACATATGGTAACTCTATTTCCAGACGAAATTTGTGTGAGTATTATATTCCAATTCAAGCTTTTTTCCCACATCTGAAAGGCAGACCATGGGTGCGTTTTATACACGCTAGCGTACAATATTTGAGCGTTTACGGTAATGACCAGAGGGGCATTATTTAAACAATCCTGGTAGAGGACCTCCAGATGATGCTTCATGCAAAAAATCTTAGGTTTAAAATTTATGGTTACTCAGAAGATTTTTAAAGATTAAATATTTTGCACAAATAGGACCCCCGGGTTGAGGCCATTTCTGACCCCAGGGACATATTTTGAACAAAGTTGGTAGACGACCTCTAGCTGATGCTCTATGCAAAATGTCAAATTTCTAGATCTTGTGGTTTCAGACAAGATAAAATAAGTCTTCCCTATATAAGCCTGACACCCCCCCCCCCCCCCCCACCCCCAGTGTTAAGGCCAATTTCGACCCAATGGGTATAATCTGAACAAACTTGGTAGAGGTCCACTGAATCTTAAGGCTCAGTGCCTTGCCTTGCCTTGCAGTTTCAGACAAAATTTTCAAAGTTTTTCCTTACTGTTGCCACAGCAACCAGAGTTCTTTATGGAATTCAATTCTTTGAACAACTTTGGAAGAGCTTCATGCATAGAATTTCCCAGGCATGCTTTATCAAAGTTGGCTTAGAAGTATAGAAGAAGTTGTTCATTGTTGACAACAAGACGCATGCCTCACCATTGATGATCACAAAAGCCCCCTGTTGAGCACTTTGTGCTCAGGAGCTAAAAAACACTGTGTTAAGGGCAGTAAACATAGGTTATAGATTCAGATGCAGTTACCTTTCCTCTAGTTTGGGGTAGGTGAAGCACAAGTAAGGGGTGGGTCTTCAGGATTTACTGCTCTGTAACTTGCTACAATCGATTCTGCTGAAACATATTCAACAGGTAAATCAGTCTGCCAAGCCACACCTTTTTAGCTCACCTTAGCATAAGCTGTGTCTGACGAGTGTCTTCCTACTGCCAGCTTAAAGCTGATAAAACTTGGCTGGGCTGTTACTTGCATGAAGCTCTACCAAATAGTTCAAGGAATTTAATTCCATCAAGAACTTGCTATGGCAACAGAAAAGAAAACCTTTGAAAATCTTGTCTGTAACTACAAGGGCTAGGGCTTAGATTTTTTGCTTCGAACACCTTCTAGAGGTCTCCACCAAGACTGTTCGATTTACGCCCCTAGGTTCATTAATGGTCCTGCCTTATACAGGGAAGACTTCTTGTCTGAAATAACTAAAATAATTTAGTTTTCTAAGCTCTAGTGCTAATACGACAGAAGTCCTTTCACAAAAATCCTTTAATGTTAAAAAGTTCAGTATATACACAAGAGAACACAAATGAAAGATACCAAAACACCAACTTTACACTACCATATTTCCCCGTGTAGAATGATTATGCATTGTTTAACCCCATTGATGCCAGTAAGATAGCAGCCATTACTGTTGTTGCTGTCAGTACAAACAGAAAATAACAGTCTATATTAGCATGTTTACTTGTCATGTGCTTGTTCCCCTTTCTTTGGTGGGTTTGTTCAAAAGGTATTCACTTTATTTTCATTGTTTATTTTACTCTATGTAACAAAACTGTATTTAAATATAAACTAGAGCTATCACTAAATGTGATTAATACCCCCAAAACACCGCTACAGAACAGTGAAACTTATCAATTTAGTAACAGAACACTTCGTAAAAAAATTGAAAAAGAGTTATGGTTGTGGGCAATTAAAGATAGTTGTGGTTCTTGTACATTGCATTTCCTCACATTGCGCTTGACCGTTGAATGAAGTTGCATTGAATTCCAAAAAAAATAGTTATAAAGTTATTCTCCAGACAAAGAAAACTAACAAAGGGCAATAACTGAGCAAACAGTGAAGAAAGAGTTATAGCTCTTGTACATTGCACATCCACTCAATGTGCTTGACCATTGTATGAAGTTGCATTGAATTCCAATGACGAGTTTCCAAATTATATTCTAGAAAAGGAAATCCAAGGAAGGGCAATAACTCTGCAAATAGTGAAGATGGAGTTATAGCTCTTATACAATACACTTGCATTAAATTCCAATGACGAGTTTCCAAATTATATTCTGGGAAAGGAAATCCAATAAAGGGCAATAACTCTGAAAATAGTGATGATGGAGTTATGATTCTTGGACAATAAACTTCCTCTCATTGTGCTTGACCATTGTATGAAGTTGCATTGAATTCCAACCAGTAGTTTTCAAGTAATGCTCCGGACAAAAAAAAACAATAAAGGGCAATAACTCTGCCATCAGTGAACATGGAGATATTATTCTTGGACATTGACTTCCTCTCATTGTGCTTGACCATTGTATGAAGTTGCACTGAATTCCAACCAGTAGTTTTTAAGTTATGCATCGGACAAAAAAAAATAAAGGGCAATAACTCTACAAATAGTGAAGATGGAGTTATGATTCTTGAACACTGCACTTCCTCTCATTGTGATTGACCACTGTGTGAAGTTGCAATGAATTCCAACCAGGAGTTTTCAAGTTTTGCTCCATAAAAGGAAAACCAACAAAGGGCAATAACTCTGTCATCAGTGAACATGGAGTTATTATTCTTGGACATTGCACTTCCTCTCATTGTGCTAAACCTTTTGAATGAAGTTGCAATGAATTCCAACCAGTAGTATTCAAAGTATGCATCGGAAAAGGAAAACCAATCAAGGGCAATTCCTCTGAAAATAGTGAAGATGAAGTTATGATTCTTGGACATTGCACTTCTTCTCATTGTGCTTGACCATTGTATGAAGTTGCACTGATTTCCAACCAGTGGTTTTTAAGTTATGCTTTGAACAAGAAAAACCAATAAAGGGCAATAACTCTGATTATAGTGGCGATAGAGTTATGATTCTTGGACACTGCACTTCCTCTCATTGTGATTGACCACTGTGTGAAGTTGCAATGAATTCCAACCAGTAGATTTCAAGTTTTTCTCCATAAAAGGAAAACCAACAAAGGGCAATAACTCTGCAAATAGTGAACATGGAGTTATTATTCCTGGACATTGCACTTCCTCTCATTGTGCTTGACCATTGTATGAAGTTGCACTGAATTCCAACCAGTAGTTTTCAAGTTATTCATCAGACAAGGAAAACCAATAAAGGGCAATAACTCTGAAAATAGTGAAGATGGAGTTATGATTCTTGGATACTGCACATCCTCTCATAGTGCTTGACCATTGTATGAAGTTGCATTGAATTCCAACCAGTAGTTTTTAAGTTATGCTCCGGACAAGAAAAACCAATAAAGGGCAATAACTCTGATTATAGTGGCGATAGAGTTATGATTCTTGGACACTGCACTTCCTCTCATTGTGCTTGACCATTGTATGAAGTTGCATTGAATTCCAACCAGTAGTTTTCAAGTTATGCTCCGGACAACGGACAAGGTACACCCCAACCAACTGCCCGACCGATCAACCAACCACCGGGTGACTCCTATATACCCCGCAAACTTCGTTTTGGGGGTTTAAAAATACTTGTGATTATTTTGAGATTTTTTCCCAAACAAAACTTATTCAAACATTAACTACTTAGTGTACCAACTAATCATAATACATCTCTCAACAACTGACCAGCCAGGAATCCTTATAGTTTGATAATTACCAATTAATGATGAGAAGCTTGGTGACAGTTTGTAGATTAAAGCAACTCTTGTCATCTCAATGTAACAATAAACAAGAAATGTTTGTAAAACATAAATGCCCCCGGCAGCACCTAATTGCTTGTGGTTGGGCCAAAGCGTTCTCTAGTTATTGATCAGAAACCGTTTTTAGGATCAAGGTCCCTGTAGCCTTGACCTTTGACCTAATGACCTCAAAATCAATAGGGGTCATTTACTGGTCATGACCAACCAGCATACCAAGTTTGGTGAACCTAGGTCAAAGCATTCTCTAGTTATTGATCGGAAACCGTTTTTAGAGTCAAAGTCTCTGTGAGCTTGACCTTTGACCTAATGACCTCAAAATCAATAGGGGGTCATCTACTGGTGATGACCAACCAGCATACCAAGTTTGGTGAACCTAGGTCAAAGCGTTCTCTAGTTATTGATCAGAAACCATTTTTAGGATGAAAGTCTCTGTGATCTTGACCTTTGACCTATGGTTGGGCCAAATCGTTCTCTAGTTATTGATCAGAAACCGTTTTTAGGATCAAGGTCCCTGTGGCCTTGACCTTTGACCTAATGACCTCAAAATCAATAGGGGTCATCTACTGGTGATGACCAACCAGCATACCAAGTTTGGGGAACCTAGGTCAAAGCGTTCTCTAGTTTTCGATTGGAAACCGTTTTAAGGATGAAAGTCTCTGTGATCTTGACCTTTGACCTAATGACCTCAAAGTCAGTAGGGGTCATCTACTGGTGATGACCAACCAGCATACCAAGTTTGGTGAATCTAGGTCAAAGCGTTCTCTAGTTATTGATCGGAAAACATTTTTAGGATGAAGGTCCCTGTGAGCTTGACCTTTGACCTAATGACCTCAAAATCAATAGGGTTCATCTACTGGTGATGACCAACCAGCATACCAAGTTTGGTGAACCTAGGTCAAAGCGTTCTCTAGTTATTGGTCGGAAACCGTTTCTACCTACAACTACAAGGTCAATGTGACCTTGACCTTTGACCCCTTGACCCCAAAATCAATAGGGGTCATCTTCTGGTGATGGATAATCATCCTACCAAGTTTGAAGTTCCTAGGCCTAAGCGTTCTTTAGTTATTGGTTGGAAACCGTTTCTACGTACAAGGTCAATGTGACCTTGACCTTTGACCCCTTGACCCCAAAATCAATAGGGGTCATCTACTGGTGATGGACAATCATCCTACCAAGTTTGAAGTTCCTAGGCCTAAGCAATCTTTAGTTATTGGTCGGAAACCATTTGGTCTACGGACCGATGGACCGACAGACAGACAAATGCAAAGCAATATACCCCCACTTCTTTGAAGAGAGGGCATAATTACTGAAGCAACCTCTCAGAAAATTGTCAAACATGGCACTTTTCAGCTTTTACCAAAGTAATTTCTATGCGCAATAGTTGTTATTAACTCGCAAGATAACTTGTGACTGTAGTTTTTAGACAAAAGCTTGATACATCATCCACAATGCATCAGTGGTGGCCGTGCTGTCTACTTCAATTTTCAGTATAATCATAGATGCCATTCTTTGCTGATTTATCAAAATTAGGGTGCACATTATACACAAGTGCACATAATACACAGGTAAATACAGTATGTATACCTAACAACAAAAACAATTGAGAATCATACTAGCATGCTTGCAAAATTTTCCAAAGCTTTTATGATGCAAGACCTTTTGAACAAAACCCTACCGGACAGAGCAAAGTAAAATTGTAAGCTTTTTTCCATTTCTGGAAATTCTTTGCATTAAGCAGCAAAGACCTACTTTTGCAATGTCTCCATCTGGCAAACCATTCTGGCTAAATATGAAACACCATTTTTTCACCAAAATATTAGTCTTTTAATTCAGCGCTTTCCTGTGGTACTCTGGTGGAGCAACATAGTAATCTGACAGTGTGAACAAGGTTGCAGCATTTCTCTGTAGGTACCTGAGGAAGTCATGTATATGGTGTAACAGTATCTGTATGCTCTTCTCATCCAGGGCTGTGTATGCCAACATACTGCCAAGCTTCACAAACAATCTTAGCAAATGAGTCGCACCATATATACTAGACATGGGCTTGCCTTCATGTTCCACTAATACCTGAAATATCCAGTTAATGCATCAGGCTTGATCAGTTTTAGTGTCTTAACAGTTAACTGCAGATTGTATCAGATTTAAATGCAGAGAATAAAAGATGAAATTTTATTAAGCATACATAACACTTTTTCTGAAAAGATTACTAAAACTGTACAGGTGTGCAATATATAATTATTTTAATAAAGCTGAACTTGAACTGCTTGTGATGTAGCTACAGGAACGATGTTTGTAAAGCACAGACACTGGAACCCTGTTAAACTGAACTCTTTTTATAGCGCTGAACTCAGTATAACTCTGTAAAATCATGGCTCCAGCCCTAAGAAAAATCTTAATTCGTACTTTTCACCATGAAAAACAAGAACTGTCACTGTAAGATGACAATGCCCCCAAAAGGTGTTTTGACCTTTTAGCAGAGAACCAGACATTCAGAGGTCAAGGTCAAATATAGGTCAGTGGGAAGGTCTTATTCAAAGAAGGTTGTGTCCAAGTATGAAGTAATTCCATTTACTAATAAGGAAGTAATGGACAATGTTAAAGTTTTTGGACAATTGGGTCAAGGTCAAACAAACATAGGTCAGTGGGAAGGCCTTGTCCAAAGGGGTGTAGTGTTTAAGTATGAAGTGTATCGACTTACTAATTTGGAAGTTATGGCCAAATATTAGTTTTTGGACAATTGGATGTTCAGTGGTCAAGGTCAAATAATTAAAGGTCAGTGGGAAGATCTTGTCCAAAGGGGTGTTGTGTCCAAGTATGAAGCAAATCCACCTACTTATAAGTTGAAGCAATGTTGAAGTTTTTGGACAATTGGATCTTCAAGGTAA
Source organism: Cyclina sinensis (assembly GCA_012932295.1). NCBI lineage: Eukaryota > Metazoa > Mollusca > Bivalvia > Venerida > Veneridae > Cyclina > Cyclina sinensis. The sequence continues at coordinate 19,240,089 of JAAONU010000002.1, forward strand.
AGGTCATTCAGGGGTCAAGGTCAAATAAATATAGGTCAGTGCGAAGGCCTTGTCCAAAGGGGTGTTGTGTCCAAGTAAGAAGTAAATCCACTTACTAATAAGGAAGTAATGGGCAATGTTAAAGTTTTTGGACAATTTGATCTTCAAGGTAAAGGTCATTCAGGGGTCAAGGTCAAACAAGTATAGGTCAGTGGGAAGGCCTTTTCCAAAGGGGTGTTGTGTTTAAGTATGAAGTGTATCCACTTACTAATTTGGAAATTATGGCCAAATATTAGTTTCAGGACAATTGGATATTCAGAACTAGGGTCAAATAATTAAAGGTCAGTTGGAAGGTCTTGTCCAAAGGGGTGTTGTGTCCAAGTATGAAATAAATCCACTTACTAATAAGGAAGTTATAGGAAATGTTGAAGATTTTGGACAATTGGATCTTCAAGGTAAAGGTCATTCAGGGGTCAAGGTCAAACAAATATAGGTCATTGGGAAGGCCTTGTCCAAAGGGGTGTTGTGTCCAAGTATGAAGTAAATCCATTTCCGCATAAAGAAGTAATGGGCAATGTTAAAGTTTTTGGACAATTGGATATTCAAGATAAAGGTCATTCAGGGGACAAGGTCAAATAAATATAGGTCAGTTGAAAGGTCTTGTCGAAAGGGGTGTTGTGTCCAAGTATGAAGTAAATCCACTTATTAATAAGAAAGTTATTGCCAATGTTAAAGTTTTCGGACAGACTGAGGGACGGACAGTTCAGAAACTATATGCCTCCCTTTGGGGGCATAAAAAACTCTTATTAAACATGCAGTATTTGTATCAGCACTTGTTAATGTGTCATGTATGTAAAATAAACAATGTAATAGGAAAGCTCAGGGGTGTGAAAGGCATGAAAAGCATGCATAGTGTGTCTTTAATTAGGTGTTTGCTTGTCTTGACTTATGAGGCCATGCCAAAAATACTAGAGAAGACTAGATGGGTGTTCAGTTGAACACTTGTGTCGCCCTTGGGTACTCTGATAGAATAACTAAAAAGGTAAACAAGAGCCTGCCGGAAAAGACAGCATGCTAGTCCAAGTACAACAAGACCTGACAGCAGACAACATGCTCCACTTTTGTCAGTGCTGGATATTAAATTAATTATAAGCCAAGAGGCCCAAGTGAAAAAAATTTGAGTGGGGGAGGGCAAGAACCTAGTCATATTACATGAAAAAAAAATTTTTTTTTTCTTGTTGGGGGGGGTATGGGGCGGGGCGGGTCCCCATGCAGAGGGGACGGTGGGGGAGGGGTACTTACCCATCTCATGTCAGTTAATATGTTATTTCTAGGCTTAAGAAGTTTTATTCCTATATATAAGTATAAGCAAAATAAAGTGACCCCTGGGAGTTGGGCTGTGACCCCAGGGACATGGGTACCAACAATCTTTGCAGGGGTCTTGCTGGTGATCAAGTATTCCAAGTTTGAATGGAATATCTTTGACATTTTTTGAGACATGGACATAAATAACAAGAGGGCCATGATGGCCCTGGATCGCTCACCTGAGTACTTTGGCTGTAGGTTTGCTGTTAAGCAGTATTTCATTTTTTAATTGAAAATATATAAGTGCCTACAAACCAAATATGTAAAATATCAGTCAATAAATAAAGGCTCTATGACAGAAAGTAGAAATATCTATTATAAGCTATGGTGACCTTGACCTTGACCCAGTGACCTCAAACCCTACCCATGGGTAGACGTCCATGCAAGGAACCTATATACTGAATATCAAAGATATTGGTCTATAGATGAAGGCTCTACGAGGTACAGTAGATAAATCTATTTTTAGCCTCCATGACTTTTAACCTAATCTAATAATTTCAAAAAGCTTGATAAAGCTTGCTTCATGCCAAATTTTAAAATTCTAGGTCTTGTGGTTTCAGACAAGAAGATTTTTAAAGATTTTTTTTTTTACTGCTATTTAAAACTTATGACCCCTCGGGTGGGGCCAATAGTGACCCCAGTGAAATTTTTCAAACAAACTACGTAGAGGTCCACTAGACAGTGCTACACACCAAATATCTAAGCTCTATAACTTACGGTTTCTGACAAGAAGATTTTTTAAAGATTTTTTAAGATACTGGTAAAGGTTCTCAACACAATACTCCAGACTAAATATCTAAGGTCTAGTCCTATTAGTTTGGAAGAAAAATGATTTTTCATGTTTTTCCTATATAACTATAGGTAAACCAAGAGAACCCTGGGGCGTGGCTAATTTTGACCCAGGTGACATAATCTGAACAAACTTGGTAGACATCCACTAGACAATGCTGCATACCAAATATCTAAGCTGTAGGCATTGAGGTTTCCAATAAGAAGATTTTTAAAGATTGCCTTTTTTACATATTAAGGGCCCCCTGGGGCGGAGCCAATTTTGACCCCACGGCCAACATATAAACAATACTGGTAAAGGTTCTTAACACAATACTCCACACCAAATATCTTAGGTCTAGTCCTATTAGTTTCGGAGAAAAATGACTTTTCATGTTTTTCCTATATAACTATATGTAAACCAAGAGAACCCTGGGGCGTGGCCAATTTTGACCCAGGGGACATAATTTGAACAAACTTGATAGACATTCACTAGACAATGCTGCATACCAAATATCTCAGCTGTAGGCATTGAGGTTTCCAGTAACAAAATTTTTTAAGATTGCCTTTTTTACATATTATTGACCCCTGGGGGGGCCAATTTTGACCCCGGGGCCAACATATAAACAAGAGCCACTGCAAGCAGGGGCCACGCTCGACTTTTTTCTATTTCCAAAGGCAAACACATCAGAGGAAGCACATTGTGGTGAAGGGATTTCAAATGAAACATCATTTGGAAATATATCAAAGTTATGGCCAATTTTAGCAACATTCAGAAATTTGACCTTAAAGGTCTAGGTCAAGTTCAGTTTAACCTTCTCTGGAGGTATTGTCTAAAAAGTAGTTATGTCCAAGCATGAAGACACTACATCCATTAACAACAAAGATATAGCCAAGTTAAGTACTGTCAAGGTCATTTAAAAGGTCAAGGTAATGCTTGAATTGTTTAACACGTTTCTTTTATTCTCAGTGTTGTTTTGTCCCTGTATAGATCAAATCCGTCCAAAAAACCAGAAGTTTGGCTATTTTAGCAAAATGCAATAATTAGAAATTTGACTGTAACGGTCATTTAAAGGTTAAAGTCATACTTGAATAATTTAACATGTAGGTTTTGTCATAAGCCAAGTATTAATAAACAAGAGGGCCAATGGCCCTAAAGCACTAACCTGGGTTCAAAGATAAAAGAAATTTTTATGAATGTAATGATGCATATCACAGAAATCGACCAATGCAATTTCATTGCCATAGCTCCAAAAACAAAAAGGAGGTCAGTAGGTCAAAATATAGGTCATGAGATGACATTTTTGAAAACGGAATGAAAAGCTGTACACACAGTCCAAATTTCATTGCCGTAGCTTTAAAACAAAAAAGTAGGTCAGTACGTCAAAAATATAGGTCATGCTATGACGTTTCTTAAATCTGAACAAAAACTGTATACATGGTCGTAATTTCATTGCCATAGCTCCAAAAACAAAAGTAGGTCAGTAGGTCAAAAATATTGGTCATGTGATGACATTTTTGAAATCGGAAGGAAAAACTGTGCACATGGTCCAAATTTCATTGCTGTAGCTAAAAAACAAACAAGAGGGCCATGATGGCCCTGGATCGCTCACCTGAGTACTTTGGCTGTAGGTTTGCTGTTAAGCAGTATTTCATTATTAATTGAATATATGTAAGTGCCTACAAACCAAATATGTAAAATATCAGTAAATAAATAAAGGCTCTATGACAGAAAGTAGAAATATCTATTGTAAGCTATGGTGACCTTGACCTTGACCCAGTGACCTCAAACCCTACCCATGGGTAGAGGTCCATGCAAGGAACCTCTATACTGAATATCAAAGATATTGGTCTATAAATGAAGGCTCTATGAGGTACAGTAGATAAATCTTCTTTTAGCCTCCGTGACCTTTAACCTAATCCAATAATTTGAAAAAGCTTGATAAAGCTTGCTTCATGCCAAATTTTGAAATTCTAGGTCTTGTGGTTTCAGACAAGAAGATTTTTAAAGATTTTCTTCTATATTGTTATTTAAAACTTGTGACCCCTCTGGCGGGGCCAATAGTGACCCCAGGGAAATTTTTCTAACAAACTTGGTAGAGGTCCACTAGACAATGCTACACACCAAATATCTAAGCTCTATAACTTATGGTTTCTGACAAGAAGATCTTTTCAGATTTTCTTATATAACTCTATGTAAAACTAGTGGCCCCTGGGGCGGGGCCATTTTTGACCCAGAGGCCAGGATTTGAACAAACTTGGTAGAGGTCCACTAGACAATGCTACATACCAAATATCTTAACTGTAGGCCTTCTTGTTTCTGACAAGAAGATTTTTTAGTTTTTCCTATATAACTCTATGTAAAACAAGTGACCCTGGGGCGGGGCCATTTTTGACCCAGAGGCCAGGATTTGAACAAACTTGGTAGAGGTCCACTAGACAATGCTACACACCAAATATCTAAGCTCTATAACTTACGGTTTCTGACAAGAAGATTTTTTAAGATTTTCCTATATAACTCTATGTAAAACTAGTGGCCCCTGGGGCGGGGTCATTTTTGACCCAGAGGCCAGGATTTGAACAAACTTGGTAGAAGTCCACTAGACAATGCTACACACCAAATATCTAAGCTCTATAACTTACGGTTTCTGACAAGAAGATTTTTTTAAGAGTTTCCTATATAACTCTATGTAAAACTAGTGGCCCCTGGGGCGGGGTCACTGCTGACCCAGAGGCCAGGATTTGAACAAACTTCGTAGAGGTCCACTAGACAATGCTACACACCAAATATCTAAGCTCTATAACTTACGGTTTCTGAAAAGAAGATTTTTTAAGATTTTCTTATATAACTCTATGTAAAACTAGTGGCCCCTGGGGTGGGGCCATTTTTGACCCAGAGGCCATGATTTGAACAAACTTGGTAGAGGTCCACTAGACAATGCTACACACCAAATATCTAAGCTCTATAACTTACGGTTTCTGACAAGAAGATTTTTTTAAGAGTTTCCTATATAACTCTATGTAAAACAAGTGACCCCTGGGGCGGGGCCATTTTGGACCCAGAGGCCATGATTTGAACAAACTTGGTAGAAGTCCACTAGACAATGCTACACACCAAATATCTAAGCTCTATAACTTACGGTTTCTGTCAAGAAGATTTTTTAAGATTTTCTTATATAACTCTATGTAAAACTAGTGGCCCCTGGGGCGGGGCCATTTTGGACCCAGAGGCCATGATTTGAACAAACTTGGTAGAAGTCCACTAGACAATGCTACACACCAAATATCTATGCTCTATAACTTACAGTTTCTGACAAGAAGATTTTTTAAGATTTTCCTATATAACTCTATGTAAAACTAGTGGCCCCTGGGGCGGGGCCATTTTGGACCCAGAGGCCATGATTTGAACAAACTTGGTAGAAGTCCACTAGACAATGCTACACACCAAATATCTAAGCTCTATAACTTACGGTTTCTGACAAGAAGATTTTTTAAGATTTTCCTATATAACTCTATGTAAAACTAGTGGCCCCTGGGGCGGGGTCACTTTTGACCCAGAGGCCATGATTTGAACAAACTTGGTAGAGGTCCACTAGACAATGCTACATACCAAATATCCTAACTCTAGGCCTTGTGGTTTCTGACAAGAAGATTTTCAAGTTTTCCCTATATAACTCTATGTAAAATCAACTGACCCCTGGGGTGGGGTCAGTTTTGTCCCCAGGGACATAATTTGAACAAACTTGGTAGAGGTCCACTAGATGATGCTTCATACCAAATATCAAAGCTCCAGGCCTTGTGGTTTCGGAGAAGAAGATTTTTAAAGATCCAACTTATAAAATCTATTTTTAGCTCCAGTGAACCAGAAATGCAATGGACCAGAACCATTTGAACAATCTTGGTAGAGCTTCATGCAAGTAACATCCCAGGCAAGTTTCATTAAATTTGCCCCATTGGTTTCAGAGGAGATGTCGTTTGAATGAAAAGTTGACGACGGACGGACGGACGACGGACAAAGACCGATCAGAAAAGCTCACCCTGAGCACTTTGTGCTCAGATGAGCTAAAAAGTAGGTCAGTAGGTCAAAAATATAGGTCATGCTATGACGTTTTTGAAATTGGAACAAAAAACTGTGTACATGGTCCAAATTTCATTGCCATAGCTCAAAAAACAAAAAGTAGGTTAGTAGGTCAAAAAAATAGGTCATGCAATGACATTTTTGAAATCGGAAAGAAAAACTGAGCACACAGTCCAAATTTCATAGCTGTAGCTAAAAAACAAAAAATTAGGTCAGTAGGTCAAAAATATAGGTCATGCTATGAGATTTTTGAAATTGGAACAAAAAACTGTGTACATGGTCCAAATTTCATTGCCATAGCTCCAAAAACAAAAAGTAGGTCAGTAGGTCAAAAATAAAGGTCATGCCATGAAATTTTTGAATTCGAAAAGAGAAACTGTGCACACGGTCGAAATTTCATTGCTGTAGCTAAAAAACAAAGAAGTAGGTCAGTAGGTCAAAAATACAGGTCAAGCCATGACGTTTTTGAATTCGTAACGAAAATCTGTGCATACGGTCCAAATTTTATTGCCACAGCTCCAAAAACAAAAAGTAGGTCAGTAGATCAAAAATATAGGTCATGCTATGACATTTCTGAAATTGAAATGAAAAACTGTGCACACAGTCCAAATTTCATTGCTGTAGCTAAAAAATAAAAAGTAGGTCAGTAGGTCAAAAATATAGGTCATGCTATGACGTTTTTGAAATCGGAAGAAAAAACTGTATACAAGGCCCAAATTTCATTGCGATAGCTCTAAAAACAGAAAGTAGGTCAGTAGGTCAAAAATATAGGTCATGCGATGACATTTTTAGAAATCAAAATAAAAAATTGTGCACACAGTCCAAATTTCATTGCTGTAGCTCAAATCCAGAAAGTAGGTCAGTAGGTCAAAAATATAGGTCATGCGATGACATTTTTGAAATTGAAACGAAAAAGTGTTGTTTTGTCTAAGTCTGATTCAAATCCAACCATAAATTACATAATCATGGCCAGTTTTAACAAAATTCAATGATTTGACCTTGACCGTCAAGGCCATTTTAAAGTCAAGTCTAGACCTATTAGTTTTGGAGAAAAATGATTTTTTCATGTTTTTCCTATATAACTATATGTAAATCAATAGAACCCTGGGGCGTGGCCAATTCTTACCCAGGGGACATAATTTGAACAAACTTGATAGAGGTCCACTAGACAATGTTGCACATCAAATACCTAAACTCTACCCCTTGCGGTTTCTGACAATAAGATTTTTTTAAAGTTTTTCCTATATTACTCTATATAAAACATTTGACTCCTGGGTGGGGGGGGGGGGGCATTTTTGACCCAGGAGCCATAACTCTATGTAAAACATGTGACCCCTGGGGCTGGGCCATTTTTGACCCCTGACCCAGGAGCCATGATTTGAACAAACTTGGTAGAGGTCCACTGGACAATGCTTCACACAAAATATCTAAACTCTAGGCCTTGTGGTTTCAGACAAAAAGATTTTTAAAGTTTTTCCTAAATAATTCTATGTAAAACTAGTGACCCCTGGGGCAGGGCCATTTTTGACCCAGGGATCATGATTTGAACAAACATGGTAAAGGTCCACCTGATGATGCTTCATACCAAATATCTAAGCTCCAGGCCTTGTAGTTCAGGAGAAGAAGATTTTTAAAGTTCCAACTTTAAAATTCTTTTTTTAGCTCCTGTGGCCTAGAAATGCAATGGACCTGAACCATTTGAACAATTTTGGTAAAGCTTCACGCACTTGCAACTTGTTACTTAACATTCCTGCCAAGTTTCAGCAAGATTGGCCAAGCAGTTCAGAAGAAGAAGTTGTTTGAAGAAAAAGTTGACGAAGCACGGACGGACGGATGACGGACATCAGGCGATCACAAAAGCTCACCTTGAGCACTTTGTGCTCAGGTGAGCTAATAAAGGGCAATAACTCTGAAAATAGTGAAGATGGAGTTACAATTCTTGGACACTGCACTTCCTCTCATTGTGCTTGACCATGATTGTATGAAGTTACATTGAATTCCAACCAGTAATTTTCAAGTTATGCTCTGGACAAGGAAAACCAATAAAGGCCAATAACTCTGAAAATAGTGAAGACAGAGTTATGATTCTGGGACACTGCACTTCCTCTCATTGTGCTTGACCATTGTATGAAGTTGCACTGAATTCCAACCAGTAGTTTTCAAGTTATGCTCCGGACAAGGTACACCCCGACCGACCGCCGGATGACTCCTACATGTATATACCTCCCAAACTTCGTTTTGGGGGTATAATAAAACTGATACTGTTTTATTACTGGTATCCTTTTCATTTGCTTAATCTATCAATTTATCAAAGCATACCCGCCCCAACAGCCTCTAGTACCCTGCCCTGTATCATGTGTGCCCTGCCCTTTTTTCAGCCTAGATACAACACTACACATTATAAGTCTAAACCCCATTTATTTCACAGGCTGACTGCCTTGGACCCCTAATACAGCTTTGTGGAGGGTCTCCATGGTATTTAACAATGTCTCACAATTCAAACATGAAATTACCTGCCCATACTGTGGTCTTTCAAACTTGTACAACAACTGTGTTCCCAACATGACATTGAAGTACTCCCTTATTCCATTGTTCACTTCAATTATAGTGTCTTTGTTTGGATGATTTGGCTTGGTAAGTTTAAGTCTTAGATAGTCATCTAGAATACTGTCAACAGTGTGTTTGCAAGGTAAAGAAACAAGCTGGTTCTGCCTGGTCACAAGGTCCCAGTCATCAACTAACCAAGGTTTCAGTTCATCCGGTATTTTCACTTTCACTTCTATTTTAGTAAGGTATGATTCTTCAGACTCTATTGTTGGGTCAAGACGTGCACGTTTCCGCTTCTGTTCAGTGGAAGCCTGGGAGCTCTGTGCAGATGAGACTGCTGACTCTTGGAAACTCTGTTGTGACTGTGCTCTTTCACTTTTCTGACGAGTTTTGGATGTTTGGACTGTGGTTGGTGTGGAGGAACGGGAAGAACGATCTTTGTCCATAGTGGCTGCTTCTTTCTCCTTCTGTCGTTTGCTTGATGTCATCAGTGTTGGTGTGGATGAACGTGTTTCCTTCTCTGACTCCTAAATATAGGAACATTTTTCTCAAATTTATGCAACTGAACAATAGCAGACTTTGTTAAAAATAAACCAAACAAAACTTGAACTGCCACAGAAACTGAACTACGTAACTTATATGACATCTTTAACTAATCAGAGAAGTTTAGTTGAAATACATTGTATTCCAACGAACATAGACTTTGTATAGTTTAGGCAGTGGCTGAAAGATAAACACCCTTTACACAGTTACTTTTCAGCTAAATAAGAGAGTTGTGTTTCTTGTGCTCCATACTGTTTGATGATTGGAAACTGAAAATGAGTAGCAAAGCAAGTTATTTTCGAAAATTCACCAATTAAAAAAGTTTATTTTATTATCATGCATGCACACACAACATCAATTTAAAAACTAAAATGTGATCAAACTGAAGGCGATAGGCAATTATCTTATACTCGCAAGTCTTTTATGCGTATCAAACCAGTGAACAAAATTTTTTTCAGCGACTACTCGTCTTGCAGAATGAGTGACCTACAATTTTTACTTGTCTTGCATCACCATTCAAACAAGAATTTGTAAAAGTTATGACAATTTGAGCAAAATTCAATTAATTTGACCTTGAAGGTCACAGTCATTTTAAGGTTAAGGTCACACTTGATTATTTATCATGTTGGCTTTGTCATAAGTGTTGTTTTGCCCAAGTATGACTAAAATCCAACTATAAATAACAAAGTTATGACCCCTTTTACTTTGCCGAATTCAATAATTTGACATTGACTGTCAAGGTCATTTAAAGGTCAAGGTCATACTTGAGAGAATCAACATGTCAGTTTTGTCATAATTGCTGTTTTGTCCAAGTACAGTACGCGCCAGGAGGAACTCACATTTTCCGCTTTATTACGCGGACGCGGAAAAAAAATCCGCTTTGACATCGAGGAAAAAATGGATTTCCTCGCTGTCTCGACATCACGAAATATCTCGGCAATATTTGACGACCAGCGCGAAAATAATTAGAGTCATAACTCACCTGGATAAGCTGAACATTTAATGAAATGACCGTAATGAAACTGTGCATTTTACGTCTGCCACTTATGTGACATTTGGTAAAATTAAAACCAAATTTCTAATACATTTGCTGTATAGGTTTATGTGTACTTCCGTCATTGAAAACGCTCGTTATTGTATAGCTAAATCGATCAACAATTTTGTCAAGCGCATAGACGATACAGATGTCGCAGTAGGGTTTACATGTTGTATGTTTTCTTTAAACATAGGAAAGCAGTTTTAACACGTGTAAATCGAAAACCAGTCATTTTTATTTTCTGAAAATAGGGTCAGCTGTTCCGAGAAGCAATTCCTTTCGGTTTTGAATTGTCATTCCTTCCGTTTTACAAATACGAGCATTCGTAAACAAATGCATCAGAATGATAGTTTTTATACATTAAAATGATATTTTAAAGCGTAAAATTCACCGTAATGCATGTAATCAGGAACTTTGTGAGCCTCGATACCTCAATTCTTACCTGTAAAAAGTTCGCAGAACCATTTAGTGGACGTCCGCCGCGATATTTGGTTACCATATCTGCAGTGGTGATCCTCTAAATGCGGCGGATTTGGTTGCGTTTTAAGAAAAGGGTAGTCCGCGACGACCTCGAGGAAAACGAGAGTTCCTCCAAGCACGAAAACTGTTTTTAGGTTGAAAGTCTCTGTGATCTTAACCTTTGACCTAATGACCTCAAAGTCATCTACTGGTGATGACCAACCAGCATACTAAGTTTGGTGAAGCTAGGTCAAAGAGTTCTTTAGTTACTGATCGGAAACCGTTTTAGGATGAAAGTCTCTGTGATCTTGACTTTTGACCTAATGACCTCAAAGTCATCTACTGGTGATGACCAACCAGCATACCAAGTTTGGTGAACCTAGGTCAAAACGTTCTCTAGTTATTGATCTGAAACCATTTTTAGGATGAAGGTCCCTGTGAGCTTGACCTTTGACCTAATAACCTCAAAGTCAATAGGGGTCATCTACTGGTGATGACCAACCAGCATACCAAGTTTGGTAAACCTAGGTCAAAGCAGTGATTCAGATTAACATTTGAGACTTGGTAGCCAGCTGGGCTACCAGCCTAAAAACTTTGGTAGCCCAGCTTTAAACTTGGTCGCCCAGGTGCTAATGATGAAAAGGATGATAACTATCCCAATAATGTTTTAAACAGGAGATCCAAACCTATAACTTCAACTCAAACACTAAGCTTTAACAAAATTATCACTTCAAACCAAATTATTGTTTGTATAGACTGCAGAAAAAAATACCATTTTATAAATTAACATTTTCTACTGATTACGATGTCAATCTATTGTGAAACACATCAAATTGTCAAACACTGTGGCTTCCTAAAGTTTGCTCTCTATCTCTTATTATTTGATACATTTAGTTCGAGAGACACAGGCAGCAGAGATAAGCAGCTCCCTATGGAACCTTTATGGTATAATTTATCACACGTCAGTTCAAATTACCAGAAACGGCTTGTGTAATAACAGATTAAACTTTAAAACATTCATAAACTTTACCCTATCAGACAGTCTACAATGTCTTTTACAGCTGTAAACTACTTTTTTTTTATTTTAATGTTATAAAAAAACAGGTACAATCAACCAACTAACATCTCTTGAAAACAGATTTTCTTTGTCCTAATGTAGAATGGGCATGTTTTACATTATGAGTGTTATACTGTTTCACTGAAACTGTTTTAAATATGGAAGTATTTTTATTTCTAGCTATAATTTAATGTTTAAACTTTTAGAAAGTGTATTTCTAAAATCGGCATGACTTGTTGTCATATAGTTATAGGATGTGCTTAACTTTGTGTCATGTGATGTTTTACCATTCATAACAGTAGCTTTATTATCTCTGTTATCCATGTCTCTGTTATTTTGCAAATAGTAATTATTCATTCGTTCACAATAGTAACAACCCAGCCTTTTCCGACAACTTCGTAAAATATGATTTTCTGAAGTCTCCAAAGTGTTCCGAATGATTCATTCACGGGCGCCGCCATAACACCGGTGCAACGAGAGAATGACCACACATGTTGAAATAGTTTAAGAGCCCGATGGACGAAATGGTCAGAAACAAAATTTCGGTATGGTACGGGATGACTGGCATTTAAAGCTTTATCTGCGCATGAGCAAGTGATCATTTCCATCAGAAACAAAATGTGTTTGGCTCTGAAAACGCTCGCCGGCAGGGCTACCAGCTGATAAATATCACTCGCCCAGCTCAATTTTCGGTCGTGCTGGGCGACCGCTAATCTGTATCACTGGTCAAAGCGTTCTCTAGTTATTGATCGGAAACCGTTTTTAGAATGAAAGTCTCTGTGATCTTGACCTTTGACCTAATGACCTCAAAGTCAATAGGGGTCATCCACTGGTGATGACCAACCAGCATACAAAGTTTGGTGAACCTAGGTCAAAGTGTTCTCTAGTTATTGATCTGAAACCGTTTTTAGGATGAAAGTCTCTGTGATCTAGACCTTTGACCTAATGACCTCAAAGTCAAAAGAAGTCATCTACTGGTGATGACCAACCAGCATATCAAGTTTGGTGAACCTAGGTCAAAGCGTTCTCTAGTTATTGATCGGAAACCGTTTTTAGAATGGAAGTCTCTGTGATCTTGACCTTTGACCTAATGACTTCAAAGTCATCTACTGGTATAACCAACCAGCATACCAAGTTTGGTGAACCTCGGTCAAAGCATTCTCTAGTTACTGATCGGGAATTGTTTTAGGATGAAAGTCTCTGTGATCTTGACCTTTGACCTAATGACCTAATGACCTCAAAGTCAAAAGGAGTCATCTACTGGTGATGACCAACAAACCAGCATACCAAGTTTGGTGAACCAAGGTCAAAGCGTTCTCTAGTTATTGATCAGAAACCGTTTTTAAGGATGAAAGTCTCTGTGATCTTGACCTTTGACCTAATGACCTCAAAGTCAAAAGGAGTCATCTACTGGTGATGACCAACCAACCAGCATACCAAGTTTGGTGAACCTAGGTCAAAGCGTTCTCTAGTTATTGATCTGAAACCGTTCTGAGGATGAAAGTCTCAGTGATCTTGACCTCTGACCTAATGACCTCAAAGTCAATAGGGGTCATCTACTGGTGATGACCAACCAGCCAGCATACCAAGTTTGGTGAACCTAGGTCAAAGCGTTCTCTAGTTATTGATTGGAAACAGTTTTTAGGATGAAAGTCTCTGTGATCTTGACCTAATGACCTCAAAGTCATCTACTGGTGATGACCAACCAGCATACCAAGTTTGGTGAACCTAGGTCAAAGTGTTCTCTAGTTATTAATCGGAAACCGTTTTAGGATGAAAGTCCCTGTGATCTTGACCTTTGACCTAATGACCTCAAGGTCAACAGGGGTCATCTACTGGTGATGACCAACCAGCATACCGAGTAAGGTGAACCTAGGTCAAAGCGTTCTCTAGTTATTGATCGGAAACCGTTTTTAGGATGAAAGTTTCTGTGATCTTGACCTTTGACCTAATGACCTCAAAATCAATAGGGGTCATCTACTGGTGATGACCAACCAGCATACCAAGTTTGGTGAACCTAGGTCAAAGCATTCTCTAGTTATTGATCAGAAACAGTTTATAGGATGAAAGTCTCTGTGAGCTTGACCTTTGACCAAATGACCTCAAAATCAATACGGGTCATTTACTGGTGATGACCAACCAGCAAACCAAGTTTGGTGAACCTAGGTCAAAGCGTTCTCTTGTTATTGATCGGAAACAAAGTGTCTACCGACGGACCGACCGACAGACCAACCTACAGACATTTGCAAAATGAGTTTTTTATGAGTCAAGGTCAATTTTGGGCTGGTCTACTTAAAGGCCTTGTCCAAATGGTTGTTGTGTCCAAGCATGAAGACAATCCACCTATAAATAACTAGAGCTATCACTAAATGTGATTAATACCCCCACAAGACCGCTTCGGAACTGAGGAAGTTATTAGTAACAGAATACTTTGTAAAAAAAATTGAAAAAGAGTTATGGTTGTAGGCAATTAAAGACGGTTGTCAGTCTTACCTAAACTCATAAAAAATTTACTGGACAGGAGGTCTTGTGAAGCTCAAAATTTTACTGGACCTCACACAAGTTTACTGGACTGATAAAGTACATACATAATTTACGTTTTTACCCAAATGACCTTTGTTAACATCCGCATTGCCAAACTCCTTGCACCTGTTACGTCACGCTTTGCTACTTCTGTGGCAAAGGGAAAATCCCGGGATCGCCTTTAGAAAAGCCGGGATCCGGGATCGTATGTAACATATAGTAAAACCGGGAATATACCACCTGCCATAGGTGTCATCGATAAATTATCAAACTGTGAAACATCTTCTTTGATCAACATCGACACCTTCACAAGCGGCACTTTGTCATTAAAACTTAATTTGCCATGTGACACATTAAAATAATGTAATAAAAAAGATGGAGTTAAAGCTCTTATACAATGCACTTCCTGTCATTGATCTTCACCACTGTATGAAGTTGCAATGAATTCCAACCAATAGTTTTCAAGTTATTATCCAGACAAGGAAAACCAACAAAGGGCAATAACTCTGCAAATAGAGAATACAGAGTTATAGCTCTTGTACACTGCACTTCCTCTTATTGTGGTTGACCATTGCATGAAGTTGCACTGAATTAAAACCAGTAGTTTTCAAGTTATGCTCTGGACAAGGTAAACCAATAAAGGGCAATATCTCTGCAAATAGTGAAGATGGAGTTATGATTCTTGGACACTGCACTTCCTCTCATTGTGCTTGACCATTGTATGAAGTTGCACTGAATTCCAACCAGTAGTTCTCAAGTTATGCTCCGGACAAGGAAACACAAACAAGAGGGCCATGATGGCCCTAAATTGCTCACCTGAGTCTCATTGTTCATGTTACAGTATGCTCAGCGCGGATTCTGCCTTTTCCGCGATACCACCGCGGACTTCCGCGATGAGAGGGCTAATTTCCGCCGCGATCCGCGGTGTCCAGTTGTTTCCACCGCGGACAAAATACCGAAGATTATATTTAAATTATTGATAAAATCGGTTACCTGTTTCTCGCGACGGAACGCGGCGGCCATTATTACTATAGCTCAAAAAAAAAATGTTTATTTTATAAAATTTTCACTGTGTTCTTATTTTACAAGATGTCTTTAAATCAACCAAAATACTTAAATGGTAATAACATTAGTTAAAATTTTAGATGTACATGTAAAAATATTGAAACGGCATTTAAAATGAAAAACGTTACCTTTGTTTTGATTGTAAAATTTGGAGTGACCGCGTCGATAGAAACAAACTACATACTACAGAGTATACTACAGCATCCTTGTTCCCTTGAACTATCCAAAACCGTCGCAAATTAGAACATTCCTAACAACAATTACTTGTTACACATGCTAATTATCGGGGTTATTTTAAGTGAACTGCTTTAACTGTCAAAGAAATTACGTCACTCAATAGCAGCATTAAACTTTTTACAAAGGGCGCCATGTCTTCATGTTAACTCAAAATCACAGCTGACACCTGTGTAAATATCATACCTAAATACAAACTAAATCACATTTTTTCAAACTAGTTTACAAACCAATCTGAGCTCTGGTTTGAAAGTGAAATCTACAGATCTTGTATAAATATATTTTTTCGATGCATAACAAACACTTGTAAATTTCAGTGGCTCAACACTTCCCTTTAATATTTCTATCATTTGGGGATGAATTTCACAATCTTTGATATCGTAATATTGTTGTGAAACCTATACGTAGCCTCAAAGGAACAACCTGTCAATCACAATTCCCGTGACCTATGATCTTTAAACGTGATACAACACCGTATTTTTATTGATTTTAATTCAAGAGCTTACCTTTGACAGCAAGCCTGAGTAATTTTCCATAAAAAAATCCCAGTATTTTACCGCCTTTTCCACATCACATGTTCTAATGCTGCATGCTTTTGGATGCTTGTTCTCTACTTTCAATTCTCATTATCGGAAAATCTATAAATAGTAACACCTAGTTTTGTAAGGAGATATTGACAAGGATTAAGTTTTCATGGTGTAAGAAACAAAAGTTGACGTTTTCATTGTTGTCTCTTGTTACTTTTTCGTACATGCCGTACAACGAGGTTATTCAGTATTTGACTTAAAAGTGGTTTTCACAACCATGAACTTGCATATCTACTCTATTTTCGAATTTAATACGACTATGATTTGCCGCGATTTAGAGTATTTTTGTTCATGGTAATTCAATATAACGAGAGAACAACAAGATGTACAAACAACAAATACATTGTATCTACATATTTTTTTTTAATTACAAAATCAAATTTTACATATTTTTAGTAGTAAAGTTTAAATAATTAATCGTAAAAAGCTACAGTTTTCACCGCGATTCGCGGTGATTGACCACCGCGTTCCGCCGCGATTTACATGTACCACGGCGTTCCGCGGGGGAAATGCTTACGGCCACAGATTCATGTCCGCGGTGGTGAACATTTTCAGTCCGCGGGGTCTTGCGGACAAATTTTGTACAAAATTTCGTCTGCGATGAGTCTCATCCGCAGGGTCTCGCGGGTTTTGCAAAATTCGCACTGAGCGTACTGTACAAGCATCGTTATTGGTTGTTATAGGTGTTCGTTGTTTGCAAGTCTGAAAAAGTTTGCAGTAAGTATGAAGACTCTAGGTGTAATGGTACTCAATTTTTTTTTAGCAGAAATAGTTTTACTCTACAGGTCCCAGTGAACTTGACCTTTGACCTACAGACCCCAAAAACAATAGGGTTCTTCTAATATAATTACAATATGAAGTTTGAAGGTTCTGGGTGTAATGGTACTCCAGTTACTGAGCAGAAATAATTTTCACTCTTCAGGTCCCTGTGACCTTGACTTTTGACCTACTGACCCCAAAAGTAATAGGTTTTTTTTACTGAGTAAAGACAATCATCCTATGAAGTTTGAAGGCTCTGGGTGAAATGGTACTCCAGTTACTGAGCAGAAACCGGTTTTACTCTAGAGGTCCCTGTGAACTTCACCTTTGACCTATGGAACCTAAAACTAACAGGGTTCTTCTAATACAATTATCCTATAAAGTTTGAAGGCTCTGGGTGTAATGGTACTACAGTTACTCTGCAGAAATACTTTTCACTCTACAGTTCCCTGTGAACCTGGCCTTTGACATACTAGCCCCACAAACAACATGGTTCTTCTATTGTGAGAGCCTCGATATCAATAATTATACCTGTGAATGAAAAATCAACGACCTACCCGATTGCAATCTTGTTCGACTAAATTTGCATCAAAATAAAATGAAGAAATGAATCAAGTAAATTTTAGCTTGACAGTTTTCCATCGGTAGAATAATTTCAAAAATTATTTTCATGTGAAAAAATTAAAAGATGCTAGAGAAAAGAAATTCTTCTTAAATCTGTACTTAATTTTATTTTATTCTTTTGTAATATTATCTTCGGAGGGGCAAAATCAGATGAAAAAAAAAAATTTTTTAATGACCTACTTTTCTACAATATTTTGTTTTTTGCTGTCTGCTCCTGGCAGAAGCGATACTCTCGTGACAAAAGGTTGCGTGTTTTGAACTTCCTGGTAAACATCTCATTATCAAATAAAATCAGCCAGCATATTCACATTTTAAGAACATAATGAGAAATTCTGCGATTATCATCTGCTGTGTGAAACTGTGACCAGTGCGAAACCGGGTACACTGGCTCTAGAAGTAACAGAAATACAAATGTAAGAATATGTAACGATTCCCCACAGTAACGATTCGCCACAATAACGATTCACCACAAGTCAGTAAACGATTCGCCATAAAGTAATAACGATTCGCCACAGTTTTCAAAAGTGTAAGGAATACACATTTTAAACAATTAATGACTTGCCACAAAGTATTATAACGATTCATCACAGTTTTCAAAATTTAAAAATAATTACAAACTGGTGAATTTGTAGATGTGTGTCATATGCAATTTACTTTGTCACAGTTGTGTGCAATTGTATTATATATTTATGCTAAATAAATGAATTACTTTGTTTTCCTAGTTTACATGAAAATGCAAGTTATCTTTTTAGAAACTCTATTTTTTTCTACTGCAGAAAAAGTCCATGTCCATAAATTGATTACGTTTTATCACTTAATCTCACCGATGGATGACATATCTACACAGATACATACATATTGAACAATCAATTGACTTTATTAAGTAATGGGAAAAGTCGACTCTTCGATGCATTGATAATATTTTACTTTTACATTCATGATTTTTTTAAAATTACCTTTACTGCATATAACTTTTACACCTTTTTGAAGTAAATATACATTTTTTTACAAAATACTTCGCTTTTTTTAAGATCACTCAAACTGGCCCGTATATATATATATACACCTTTTCAAGAGGTCACTGGTCTGAATTCCCCCCCGACGGTATGCCTCTTTCTATATTTTCTGCCCTATCAAATCCCCATAGCTCACAAAAATAATGTAAAATTGATGCCACATAAGTATCATATAGATTTAACATTAATTTTATAAACTTTCAATCCATATTTCTTGTACATAGGGTTTCTTTTGTTCATTATAAAAACAAAAAATAAATGATTACGAATTATATATAATTATTAGCTTTGATCTTAAGTCATTGACAAAACACATCTTGCGGGCGTAACTACTGTTATATTACACATTTAATAAACAATGTCCAATCAGAGACATAGATAACAGAGATAAGCAGCTCCTATTTACTCCATTGAAATAGCGCACATGCCTCTCAAAAAGTGAAAAAATTAGGCATTTTGTAGCAATTAAAACTCAATGGCTATTTGTTCGACCCTTTTAAGGTATACATCATCTGAAAGCTTAAACAGTCGTCTATAGCTGCAAGTTAAAATATTGGCAACTTTCTAGCCCTTTGATTTAATATAACTTGGCAGAATATACCCACTATCCCAGTTTTTCACCATCTTTATAGTTTTGTGAAAAATTATTAAGTTGAAGTTCTCTTTAACACATGATGCATCATTTATTTTTACCAGAACTAAAATTAGTTTACCTGCAGCAATAGACAAATGACTAGGCTTTCAGAAAATGTATAATTTGATTCAATTTGGCAACTAGTTAACAAGTTATACTTGCTACAAGACACTGTCTTAGCAGGCACGCGTGAGACCTTAACTAGCTAGTAAGTTGCCTATCTCTGTTATCTATGTCTCTGGTCCAATTAACTTCTATATTAATGACATGATTATTTAATCAGCTAAGGGTCTTTCAAATAGAAATATGATCTTGACATTTCACGAGTAATAATGATAAAGTACAGTAAAACACAATACCAATCAACACCTTTATAAATGACAAGGTTATTTGTTTTATTTACTTCACTAATCTCTTCAAATGAAAGCAGTATCACCATCATCATCAAAAAAAAATCACACACACAAAATTTAAATTAATATGTGCATTAATTAATCAGAAAACCGTATAATTAATATTATATATAAAATTCTATATAACGTTCTTTTAACCTGTGTCTTTTTTGTGATGTTGTCAAGCCTATTAAAAACAGAACACAAACACTTAATAAACATTTTCTTTTATGATTGTTTAATACCAAGTTTCAATAAAACTTCTCACATAGAGTTCTTATTGTCTTTTAGTAATTTACCATGTTTGATTTTGATTGAATTAATTGATAACAAAATAATAAATAGTTAAAACCCGAATATAACCTCATTACAAATGATATATTAAACATTTTCAGTAGCTTCATCAAAATATATTAAAGAGAAAATATATTGCTCCACAGAGCATAGTTGACAATACTTTTATAAGGTAATTAAATTTTCAAATGCCAATTCCACTACTAGGAAATATTAAAACTTATTTCAAATTAATTTAAAAATCACATTAAATAATGAAGCAAATACAAACCAAAATTCCTTTTTCCATATATTTTTTTCATCAAATTACCAAACAAATATAAATGAAAGGTGTTTGGACGTTTCACCTCCTGGACGTTTCGGCCTTGGTCTTTTCATCTCCTAGAATTTCGGCCCTGGTCTTTTCGGCTACTATGTTTTGTTATAGTATGGTATACTGTATGGATTTGGCCTTTGATTTTCTTTAATCTATTTAATATAAAAAGGTACTTTGATCTGAGAAATCAGTCAAATTTTCACTCCTTTCCGAAATATAAGTAACACCTTTATAAAGGTGCTAATTAACAAATACTCTAATGCATTTTACAACTTTAACACTTCTTTAACTAATGATCCCTAATCTGTTCTTATCTGTTTTATAACAACATATCATAATCAATGTCCTTTTAAGCTATTTATAATTTTAATAATATAATTTTATAACAAAAATATATATATATAAATATACATGTAGATTTATAGCTGATAATTCTATCACAATTCATATAAACTATCCTATAAATAATTATTTTCCCAGGGAAATTTCAATATATTTATGACAAAAAAATCATCTTTATTTCATAAATGTAATGTGTTTGCAAGTATGAGTTATATTATATATAATATTATAACTCATAATTGTATTTATTTTACATCTTCATCAAATTTACAAAAGATGCCGAAAAGACCAGGGTTTTGAGGCCGAAACGTCCAGGGCCGAAACGTCCAGGAGGTGAAAAGTCCTGAAATCAAATGAAACACATAAGTACAACAAAATTATTTGTTTTATTACTTTGTGGTGAATCGTTATTTCTTTGTGGCAAATCGTTATTACTCTGTGGTGAATCGTATTATGAACCTGTGGCGAATCGTTATTGTGGCGAATTGTTACATTTTCAAATGTAAAACCTGCAAGTTACCTGGATTTTTTCTCTCTGTTTATACTTTCCACTTGTAGTTGGAATATTCTTTTCTTTTTCTACTTCTTTTTGCCTACTTTTACTTTGTTCAACAGTAGGAGTTGCTGATCTATCTTTCTGTTCTTGCCTTTCCTTTTTCTTATCCTTCTTTGTTGCCAAAGGCAGTCCACTCTCTTTTGCTTCTTTTGCTTTTTCTCGATCTTTAGCCTTTTGTGCTTTCAAAGCTGCCAGACATTCTTTCTGTTTTTGCAGCCCAGCATCATTTAACTTCAAGATTCTCGTCTCTGGAACCCATTCATCCCAATTCTTGTTCCAGCCGTTGTAGTGCACAAAGTAGTGTTGGACTCTTTCTCTCACTTCGGTTTTAACACATTTTGCTTCGTAGAGTAATGGGCCATGAAAACACAAGACTTTTTCACCGTCTTGAAATTTTGGTTTTGGTCCCATTCTTAGAAGCTATACCTCGCGCGTAAACAGCGGAAATGATTCTTTGTTATCTCCCTTCGCATGGGTTGACTTGATATCGAAAAGGGCCCCTTTCCACGGAAAGGGCGTAATGTGTTCGGAAAGGGCCTGCCAATATAATTATTAAATGTTTAAAGAAACTTTAACATCATAATTAGATGTAGAATGGTATTTTACAATAAATTTAAAAAACAAAATCAAGGGAATCATGTGTAAAAGGTCGAAATACTTGACATAAGTAAATCTCTGCTTGAAATACACCGATTGGAAAGGACGTAACATGTTCACCATCACGTGAGTGCGATATACAATCATTGATTCAATCAAGCATTGAATAATAACCATATAATAATAAGCGGCATATTATTAATTAAAGGGCCTTTTTGTTTTTGCAACTTTAATTTAAATTGTAAAAATGTTTAATAAAGAACAAGTTCAAGTTCAAAATTTTTCAAGTTCAAAATTTATTGGCATATGATTATCAACAAATATTTGCCTTTGGCCATTTACAAAAGACACAAAAAATATGGCAAAGGCATACAATTTTACATAACAAACATATGACACGAATTATCATACATACTCACATTTCTAATGGAACAAAATACTCTTAAGAAACAGCTATTGCCTCAAGGGCTTCCTTTCTCATTTTCATACATTCTTTAATATATTTACAAACGTTCAATTGTACATTTTTATTCTTAGATGACATTAAAGAATTAAACCTTTGTATACTAGGCCAAGCTATATTTCCAATATATATTCTTCTAACAGTTCTAAATTTGTCACAGCATAACATTAAATGATATTCTGATTCGACAGTATTTTGGTTACATAAATGGCACATTCTATTTTCTCTTGATATCCCTCTGTATCTACCAGTTTTAATTTCTAAGTTGTGCGAAGATAACCTTAAACATGTAAGTTGTTTCCTTAGGTTATCATTCTTAATACTGCATAAAAAATCCTCAAATATATAGTCAACTTTATATTTACAGTGATAGTTTTAACTTTGGCATTGAATTTATTGATTCCCTCCATTCTTCTATATACTGGTCACGTATTCTGCTTTTAAAAATTGGAAAATAGTTAAAATTATTATCAAAATTAAGTCTCACATTAGTTAAACCAAGATGGTCGATAATAGAGTTAACTCTAGATGACCAGCATCTGTTTTGTACATTAACACAAAGGTCATTCTACATTTAATCACGGCGATTCTGTATTTTTCATAATTTTTAACCAATACTTTAAAGACCTTTCTTTGCAGATAGTTGACAGTGGAAAGCGCCCTAGCTCACCTAAAACAGCTTTATTCGGAGTTTGCTTCTTGACACCAAGTAAATGTTTACAAAATCTCACATACAATTTGTCAACACATTTTAGACTAGTACTGTTATAGATGCCCTATACTTCAGAGCCATACATCATAATTGGTACTACCATTTTATCAAATAATGAAAGTTTCGTTTTTATATCTAATTCAACTATATCAAATAATGACATAAGATTATGATAAGCTCTAAGGGCTTGATCCTGCAAGGGTTTTTTTATAGCTTTAGACATATTACCATTGTATGTGAAATTCAGACCTAAATACGTAAAATTGTCTCAACTCGTTCACCATTTATATGGAAAAAGGGATACACAGTTTGTTTTCGATTTTCAAAGACACAAACTTTTGTCTTACTTACATTTATTTTTAGTCACCATTTAATGGAATACTCGAAAATATTATCGATCTGAGATTGTAAACTAATTGGGTCAGTAGTGAATAACACAATGTCGTCTGCAAAAAGAATCATATACATTGTTAACAAATCAATATCTCTATTAGTTAAATTGTCAACATCTACAGCACCAATAATATCATTTATAAATAGTAGAAATAAGATTGGAGACAAAGGTTCTCCTTGTTTTAGACCTATGGAAACATCAAAAAACCTTGACAATTCCATAGTGCTAGTTAGTTTTACACACGACTGAACAACATTGTATATACAATTTATCATATTGACCATTTTACAGCTTACGCCAATTTGGATTAACTTCACCCATAATGCGTCTCGATTAACTGTGTCAAATGCACGTTAGTAGTCTATAAAAATACACTACAGTTTAGAATGTTTGGACAAAACTTTCTGTATAATAGTGTGCAGGAGAAAAATAGCATCAACCATAGAACGATTTTCACGAAATCCAATTTGATTTTCATTAAAAACATTTTCCTGATTCACACCATGTATTAATCCGGTTTCTCAATAACAATGAAAATATTTTCCCAATTACATTTACCAGCGTAATTCCTCTATAATTTGCGGGGTTATTAACATCTCCTTTTTTATAGATTATTCCCTTTACCCAAGATCTTGGAAAGACACAGTTTTCAAATATATGATTAAATATGCTACATAAATACGGTGATATGAAGGATTTTGCATCAATGAAAAAATCCGATACATTATTTTCATAGTCTGAACTCTTATAATTGACTCCGGTTCCGGTTTGTGAGAAGTCGATTTTGAACATCGTGGTTGAAAAAATAATCATTTTATCGTAAAAATGGCTTCAGGCGTTACAAAAAATGGACAGAAATATGAACAACATGTGTCCCCATGTGGTCAGGTTAATTCCTTGCCACCATAGAAATGCTAGCTGGTGGAAACCAGTTTGAAGCTCTTGGGTCTTTCCACGTCGATGATGACGGCCATGGCAGCCATGACGGTTCACCTGAGGTTTTTTAATATGGATAGTCAGAATAGTTCTTAGGATGGGTGGAATACTGTTATACGTTCCCAAAAAAGAAAAAAAAAACTTGGATCAAGTGTGACTGAGTACGAATATAAACAAATGAACACTGATGATAAACTTTTGGTAATATTTACCGATAACCAAGAAAGTAAATAACACATGCAGTCAATTGAAAAAAAACTCGATACCTGTTTGAATTTGTCTATGAAAGTAGGTCAAATTGAACAAAAGCTCGATAAAATCGTGCAGAAACAGACAATAGCTGACTACAAGTCCATTGATCAAGACGCTAGAAGTAGGCGAAATAATTTATTATTCGCTGGATTTCCAGAGACGCGTCATGAAAACTGTAAAAGCACAGTTATAAATTTTCTCAAAGATTCTCTGTAAATTCAGGAGGAGCCTTATATTACCAGGGCACATCGGTTAGGACCATATAACAAAGACTTTACCAGGTCTATAATCGTTAATTTCCGTGATTATGGGGACGTTGAAAACATTATCTCAAATGCTTACAAACTTGCCGGATCAAAAAAAGTATCAATAGAGATTACCCGAAAGAAATCGTAGATGCCAGACGTATACTCTGCCCAAGAGTAAAGACACTCCGTGAAAATTATCCCAAAAGCAAAGTAAATTTTGTATATCCTGCCAAAATCATTGTCGATGGAAAAGTAGTGTATGACTGTTTTCCTGACTAGGATCTTGTCATGTCACGGATATGAATGCCTCCACCTATAGCATACAAATACAATGAGAACTTTCCGCCTTCTCCGCCTCCACAGCAAGCCGAAAATACTGGTGGCAAATCGTCAACTACATCTGTGCAGGGAAGCCATCAACCATACCGTGCTAAATTTCCCTCGCCAAAAAGAAAAGATAGACAATCCCGTAGTAAGCCAAGATCGCCGCCTAAACCACGCGAACGTTGTCAGGAGCGTGCTACCCAGCATGCACCGAGGCGCTATCGCACAACGAACGCGCCACGTTCTGAAGCAGGACCACGTGACTCAGGATCACGTGATTTTGTACGCCCATGGAACAACCCTTCAAATGTACTCAACCAAACACTTGATTCTCAGAAATGGCCGTGTTAATAGTGAAACTTTGAACTGTAACTCAAACGGAAGTGTCTAGGGTCACGGGGGGAACAGTGACAGCTTTGGTGACCTGAAATATTTAAGTTTAAATGTCAGTGGTCTGAAACGAAGATTGCAATATCCAGAATTTCTAGATACGATTAAAATTTATGACATTATAATTATCTTAGAAAACAAATTAGATAGTACAGACATAGTTGATATCGATGGCTAAACTTATCTTTATCAAAGCACAGGTCGGAAAATTTATATGTAAGAAAATCTGGAGGAATAGGTATTTATGTACGTGACACCCTCTCAAATTATGTCCAAATGTTTGATAGTAAATCTGAATATATTTTGTAAGGTACCTCGCATCGGTATACACATCTATCGAGGAATGCCTTATAGTCAAGGATGGCGGTGTCTAAGGCCCTTATGGTAATGAGACGTACACCCAAGTCTAATCGTTTGCCGGCCATGTATAATGGCTACCGCACCTCGTCACCTCATCGGGGCTGGGGCATCATGGGAAGAATAACCAGTATGCACATGCTACCAACCCTTCTTGATAGCACATACAAACTGGTAAATCATGGCAACCCTTGTACTCCATACAAACAACAAAACGATTGTTGATTATCAGCTTTAATTTAGCGAAGATCGAAAATCAAAAGCTTATAATTCCAGTGTAATAAAGACATCTTCATACACACATTGTACTACAATATTAAGAGAGAAAGCTGGAATTTTAAAGTTCAATTCTAGAAATTCAAGAATGGAATTATTGTTGTAATACATGTCCTAGGTATGTCAAAGTTTAACTCAAACAATTTAATGAATACAAAAATACATCTTATTTATTAAAATTATAATCCTGTAAGGGAGGCATTCCCTTACACTCTCCCCACCTCAAAGAACCAAATACTCCTGTATTTGCGCCATAATACAACTGTCTTGGTACAATCAAAGGAACAAACATAACTTTACATAAAATGTTACATACTTGATATATGCATGAAATACAATGACTATCTGTCCTATGCGACTAACACATCAAATACAGAAATACTGATCATATACAAAACCAAATATTATCCAGATGAATGTCAGTTATTACATGGGTCCACATATGAAGGTAAATAAACTTGCAATTAAACTTTGCCTTGAGAAGACTTATGTATTTAAAAGAAAATGTATCAGACTAATGTTTCTAATCTTTTCTTAATGGAATGTTCTTGATTTGTTCTGAGAGATCTGTGTATGGACCTGGTTTTGTGGAGATACTTTCCCTAGCAGAGGATTCAAACTTTTTCAGTAATTCTATAGATTCCACTATTGGTTTTCCTTGCACCATTTTTCTCAAGATGGTGAAATTCGTGTGCCTCAACCGTGCTTCTGTTGTTGATGTGTTGTGATCCTTGCTCCCAGGTAACGCGAGGAATTGGAATGCATCCATGATGTACTGACGCTTAAGGGGAAATCCACACTTCAACGCCAGTGCTGTTGACGCGGTCTCCCGTACCGAAAGACAAAAAGATCCATGGTCTTCCAGTTAGTGGAAGGCCAGACACTAAACACTTCTGAAACTGGTGATAAGATTGCTTCTGCTTTCTCCCAGTCACGCCTTGCAGGTGGAAACAGGGGTATGCCACCTGTCCTTAGTAACTGCTCAGTTACAGAAGACACCTCCGCATCTATATCAAAGGGACTATCGCTTGAACTTTGACCTATTGTTTAATTATCAGAGACAGCTTTTGACTTCTTGGACACCCAACTTATTGAAGACAATGGGCTACCACTATCTGATGCTGTGGGTTTAACTTGGTTACACAGTGATGTTGGTCTTGTTGCTGTAGAAATGGTACTCATTGTGGGAACCAAGGTGACTGCTGTGGATGTAAGAATGAGTTGCGCAGAAGATGGTAACCCAGCAGACAGTTTGAAAGTGCTTGATGGAGTTAGTTGACTTGTTACATCTGCGACTAGATTGTTGTTGTCTGTCTTATCCTGTACCTTCTTTTCTGGGGATTTATTGTTTGACCAGCAAAATGGTATCGTTTGTGGTTCATCTAGAGTTGGTTCATTTTCAGGAAGAGGAATTGGTGTTAATGGAGTTTTAGCTCAGGAGAAAAGGACTTTCTTTCTTTATCTGGACTGTAACTACTTTTTTGAGAATCTATGGCTGGGGACTCTGATCTTTTCTTTTTCTGTGGTGGTTCTGGTTCCCATCTACTCTCCTCCACCTGTGATATGTTGAAAGCCGTCAGCATGGCTGCTTTGGCTATCACTCCCGCTTTCAGTGAAGATGAAACCCACCTAGTTGGTAAGAAAATGGCCTGCGGTTTGACACACCCCATCATACGTACAACTCTCTCTCTTGACTTTGGAGATGAAGCAGATACTGTTATGCGATAGAAGGTGCCCTGGCTTTCATCCAATTTCGTAAAAGTGGCTGTCCCCATACCAAGTTGTACATCTAAGGTTTCCATTAAATCTGGCTTAGTTGGTGAATATGGGGTTTTAGATGAACTCTTTGGACCATATCTCTCCCAACCGCACTTCCAGGCCTCTACAGATTTCGTACCTGGGTTTTTAATCACTGCATTCCTCAGATAGGAAGTTATTGCATTTTCTGCTAGCAGCTTTCTCACGCTTTGACAGTACGCCCTTGGCCCAATTGAAAGAAAGAAGCACTCTTCATCAGTTGGAAAACCAGCATTCTGACTCCCCACCTCACGTTTATGATACTTGGCAAGATGTGTTCTCAGGTCAGCAGGCCTCCTAAACGTCCTACCGCCAGTGCACCATGGACAATAAACCTGTAAATACTGTTGAGGCTTGTTCATGTAGTGATTTCTTCTGTCACTCATTGTATCAAACCCGGCATCACATGACCAGCATCTGAATGACATCTGAAAATATATCATTTTGAAGACAACAAAACAAAGGAAACATCAGTTTTATCCCACTACATAAACTGAGGTTCTCTGCAGTTGGATTTGCCGCAAACAGCATGTTCAGTAAAGTGCAGTTGAACCTTTCTACTGTTCCATTAGCTTGGGGTCTAAAACTTGTTGTACGAGTTTTGTATATGGAGAAAAGCTTACAAACTTGCTTGAAAAGGTGTGACTCGAAATTTCGGCCTTGATCACTATGAACAGAATCCGCATATAAATTCATCAACAAATACTCTGGCTATCGTGACCGCCTCTTGATTAGGAAGTGCATAGGCTTCTATCCATTTTGTGAATTCATCACAGATTACCAAAACATACTTGTTTCCCCTATCAGATGTTGCTAATAAACCGAGAATATCCATGCACAGCCTCTCCATGGGTCCACCAACTATTCTATGTCCTAGTGGCGCTTTGTTTGAAGTCTTACTTGGCTTTCTAGCACAACAACTGTCACACTGTCTACAGAATCTCTGTATGTCTGTCTGCATTCCAGGCCAGTAGTAGTCTTTCTGGATGAAAGTGTTGCTTTCCATCCTAGATGGGCAGCTGTTGGTATGTCATGATTCAACGACATAAGTTCTTGTCTGCTCCTTCTTGGAACTATAAGTTGTAGTTTGTCTGTACCATCTACGTACTATAACCTGTAAAGCATGCCAGCTCGCATAGTAAGTCTGTCCCACTGCCTAAGAATGATCTTTGTTTCTGATGATAAAATAGAAACTTCTTTTTGCTCTGGTCTTGGTAAGTCTGTGTCTGTAAGTTTGATAACTGGACCAATCCTTTTATCACTTAATTGATTCTTGCGTATATCGTCCTTATCCCAGCTGGAAAGTAGCTCTGGAATATGCTTCATTCTTGTCTGTGAATGTGTAACAGCTCTTACTGTGGCACTGTCAACATTAGCATGCTGACATTCTTCTAGCGCTTCTAGTTCAGGAATGACTGCTAGATCTGTTGCATATTTCCTACAAACTTTGCAAGGCGCACGCGAAAGCGCATCTGCATTAGAGTGTTTTCTACCCTTTCGATGGACTATCTCAAAGTCATGTGTACTCAGCTCTTGTATCCACCATGCCATCTGACCTGTGGGTAATTTTAAATTTTGCATCCAGCTGACTGCAGAATTATCAGTTCTAATGAAAATCTTCTGTCCATACAGGTATGTATGAAATTTTCTAAGAGCCACAATGACAGCCAGTAATTCCTTTCTTGTAATGCAATATGATCTCTCATGTTTGTTCAAACTCTTACTTATGTAAGCGATCACCCTCTCCGAGCCGTCAAATTCCTGCGACAAAACAGCACCAGTTGCAAATTCACTCGAGTCTGTGTCTAAAATGAAAGGCTGACCTAGCTTTGGATATGCTAAAACAGGTGTTGTAGTCAAAGTTTTCTTTAATTTCTCAAATGACAACTGAGCTTCATCTGGCCATATATACTTCTGTGCCTTTTCACATAGCTTGTGCAGTGGCTTGGCTATTGAAGCAAAGTTCGCAACAAAACGACGATAGTATGAACAGAGCCCGAGGAAACTTCGAAGCTGTTTCTTTGTCCTTGGCGTTGCCCACTGTGACACTGCTGCTATTTTCTCAGGGTCTGTTGTAACACCTTCCTCTGAGACTACGTGACCCAGAACCTTCACACTTTTCTTAAAGAAATGCTCTTTGATGGTTTCAACTTTAGATTTGCACTTCTTTCAAGACGCTGAAGAACGTGTTCGAGTCTATCAAGTCCTTGCCTGAAGTCTACTGAGGGCACAATTATGTCGTCCATATAGATCAAACATTCCTCCTAGTTAAGACCTCGCAAAGTATTTTCCATCAGCCTCTCAAAAGTAGCTGGCGAATTGGCAAGACCAAACGGTAAGACAGTAAACTGATACAGCCCAAGGCTTGTTGAGAATGCCGTTTTGTGTTTATCTTTAGGACTAAGAGACACCTGCCAAAATCCTGAGTTCAAGTCCATGGTACTGAACCACTTTGAGCCGGTTAAGGAATCTAGACAATCTTCAATTCTAGGTATCGGATATGCATCCTTGATTGTTACGTCATTTAAACGTCTGTAGTCTACACAGAAACGGACAGGCCCATCTTTCTTTGTCACTAACACTATCGGTGAAGACCAGCTGCTTGATGAAGGCTCAATTACTCCTCTCTCCAGCATCTTTCGGACTTCTTGCTGCTCTACTTCTCTCTTTCCAATTGGAAGTCCGAATAGGTGTAGCATTACCAGTGTTTATCTCGTGTTTGATCGAATCATTCTGGCCTAAGTCTTCTGAAGATTTTGCGAAGACATTCTGGTACTTTATCAGCAAAGCCTGCAGCTTTGCTTCTTGTTCCTCACTGAGTTCTGTTTTACTTCTATTAAAAAGGTCTATCAAATGTTCAGGAATTTCAGTATCACCTTGATTTACTTTGGTTGTAGATGTTATGTGGAATGAAGTACAGTCAAAATTGTCTTTGTATGGCTCACATACACCAATAGGCACCTCTGATGGAATAAAGACTTCTTTCTCACTAGTATTCACCATACATACAGTCAGACCGTCAACTCGATGCTGGATTATACCCTCTACACCTACAGCTGATTTGCTATGGACAAGCGGAAGTGATGCACAGAATAAGCCTAAATTCTCCATGGTCTCTACATTCTCGATTCGAACAGGAATATGTATAAGAGTCATAGGTGGAATGATAACCTTGGTAGCTGTCATTACATTACAACTTGTCTCCTTGCCAATCCAACAACTGATGTTCGCCCTATCAGTATATATGGTGGTTCCATCATGGTCTATCTTTGAAGCATGTTGAAGAAGGAAATCCTGCCCAAGTATCCCATCTGGTATGATATATCACACTATTGCTTCCACATCAAAACAGCCTTTTCCTAGCATCAGCGTTGTTCTTACTCTGCCAAGAACCATAATGTCTTTGCCGTTTGCCCCTTGTAACCTGTGTTTTGTTGCTATTAATTCTGGTCTTAGGCTTGGTTCAATCCTGTCAAAAACCCTCTTAGACAATAACGTTGTAGATGATCTGTCCACTATCCACTGTCTATCAGGAAAATAACTTCTTGGCCAAAAAGGACACTCTTAGTATATAACCCATTGTCTGATGTATCAATGTTCGCTAGCTCTTCTAATAAGTTGGCTGTTTGTGATGTCTCATCAGCTGGCCATTCTTCCTCCACTAGCCCCTGGCCACCTAAGCTAGTGGACGCGAGTTTTCCGACTTCGTTGCCTTAGTTTTAGTTTGCTTCTCTGGACAGCTGCTTGCATAATGTTCCATTGACTTGTAAATGTAACAACCAGTGTACCTTCCCCTTATTTTGTCATTATTGATACTTCTCTTGTTGTAACCCTGTTTTGCTAGTTTAGTTTCAATCTCCTCTAGTCTAGTTATTATAACTGCCATCTGCTCCTCTAGAGTAAGCTTGAGCTTTTCCTGTACAGCAGGCTTTGATTCGTTACATCTCCCTTAACCATTCTGATGTTGGAACGCCTTCTGTCATCTCGACCAAGTACGAGCTCATATCTCTCCACGACATCTACTGCCTCTTGCACAGTTCTGCACTCCCTGTCCAAGCAACGACATCTCATCTCAGGACTTACACCTTTGTAAAACTGGTGAAGAGCAAGGGACTCCTGGGCTGCACTGTCAAGCTCTAGGTACGCACGCTGTGCCATAATGTGAAGGTCATCACCAAAGGAAGCCAACATCTCATCATTGCCCCACCTTCTTGCCTCAAGCCTTGCTATGTATTTTGTCTGCTGCTTCTTGCTACCGAATCGATCAGATAATTTGCCGACCAGCCTTCGAAATATTATTCGGTCACGTTGTTTCAGACCCAAGTAGAAGGTACGCGCAGGTCCATGTAGTCGTGAAGCGAGTGTAAGAGCCTTCTCTTCTTCAGACCATCTGCCTAGATCTGCACAATTCGAAAAGTGAGAGAAGTAAGACTCCCAGTCCCCACTGCCATCGTTTATCTCTGGGCGTATCGCAGGAATACTCGAGCGAGAAGCACCAACCCTTTCACAGCCACCTGGCTCTCTGTCATCACCTAATTTCTTATCTCTCTCTCATGTCTTCCTCGGAAGCCAAAGTAATTAGGTCGCCTGCCAAATCCACCACCACTCTCATCAGAGTCATACTGACCGTACCGCCTGCCTTCAGGAGCCAGCACATGCTCATCTCCATGCTGCTTTTGGACATCACCGAAATATCCAGGTCTCTTGTCCACTGAACGCCTAGCATCTCGAAACCCTCCATGGTCTTCCCCGATATCTCTGTGCCCAGTACCCATCAGGTTCCCTCGATCCTTTGGACTTCTGTGATCTGCATCATGACTATGCTCACGTCCACTTAAGCCAGTATCCCTAGACCTCGACCTATCACCTGAACCATCACCGAGTACTCCACGCTCAGTTAGACTTCTTGATGGAGAAACATCTTTTGATTGCTGACCCTTCGACTTGCTTCGACCTCTGTAATCTGGCATCTGAGAAGATTTTGGATAATCTTCATCAACGCTTTCAGTAAAGAACTCCTGAGTTTCACCAAGTATGTCTTTCCCCTGGAAGTTAAACTGGACTTCACTGTCTTAGTCTCCCATTATAATTGATCTCATCTGTTGTACCTTGAATAGACAGATATGAGCTAATAAACATGTCTGCTTTGAGTCTCTTAAGCAGAGTATATGTACATATACCATTACATAGGACTTCCACTGTACCCTAAGCCTGAACTCCATGAGTTTGATCCCCGAGCCACCACATCTGAGTAACCATCTTCCTTCTACCGTCCCACTTGCATGGTTCGTATGCTGATGCCCTGTTAGTAAATCAATGGACATCCCACTTCTGACACCAAAGTTGTAAGGTACCTCGCATCGGTATACACATCTATCGAGGAATGCCTTATAGTCAAGGATGGCGGTGTCTAAGGCCCTTATGGTAATGAGACGTACACCCAAGTCTAATCGTTTGCCAGCCATGTGTAATGGCTACCGCACCTCGTTAACCTCATAGGGGCTGGGGCATCATGGGAAGAATAACCAGTATGCATATGCTACCAACCCTTCTTGATAGCACATACAAACTGATAAATCATGGCAACCCTTGTACTCCATACAAACAACAAAACGATTGTTGATTATCAGCTTTAATACAGCGAAGATCGAAAATCAAAAGCTTATAATTCCAGTGTGAGACTCAGTCTATGTAATGAGATCTTCTATATCAGTTCTTAATTATCATATTTTATTTAAGTTATTTATTCTAAGTCCAATATAACATCTCTGATTGTTAATCATATGGTAATTTATCATCTTTAAAGTTCTTGTTAAAGTTTAATAATTCACAAAATTATTGTTGAACAAAATCATTCTTGAACAGCAGAAAAGTGTATAAATTAAGTACCTTGCTCTCAATAATGTCCAGTATTGCACTGTTTTTAATATAAGATCAGAAGATGTTTAAGCTTTGATATGATTTTTGAAGAAGATTGAGAAGATGCTGAGACTGCCTGCTTCTCTTACTTATATACTTTTCCTGGGTATACCATGTGACAGCTTCAGCCAATGAAAGGACTGGCATTTCATTACCTATGTGATGAGCCCCTGACAAAAATCAAAAATTGACAATTAAAACAGTCATCCCGCGCGTGGCTCAATCGCGGCTCTCTAATCAATTTTGGAATACTACATAATACAACAAAGAAAATGACCTATTGCGTCTGTATTCTTGAAGAGCCACCTGCATTTTAGCCAAGTGTAGGAATACAAGACAAAAATACTTACTATTTCTATACAGAGCACAAAAAATATAACACAACAAATAATGAATTATAGCCTATCGTTCGTGGCTCAATCGTGGCTCTTCATTTAATTTTTACAAAGAACATTTCTGCGAAATTTCAAGTAAAATGACATTAAACTCATGAAAAGCCAGCCACTCCAACAATAGAAAAAGTAGTCCTTGTCTTCTTGACCCACATTTTTATGAATGAAATTCCTCAGTATTACACATGTAAACCTTTCGATTGTCCAGAAAGGAGCCCTAGTAGATAAACACTACATTTCAACAGAGACAATGCATTTCTAGGTCATTGACTGATAAAGACATCTTCATACACACATTGTACTACAATATTAAGAGAGAAAGCTGGAATTTTAAAGTTCAATTCTAGAAATTCAAGAATGGAATTATTGTTGTAATAAGTAATAAGGTATGTCAAAGTTTAACTCAAACAATTTAACTATGAATACAAAAATACATCTTATTGACTAAAATTATAATCCTGTAATTATAATTCCCTTACAATTTTATGGCTACAAATAAGTAAACAATTGAAAACCTTATATTAGGTGCTATATATATATATGCCACCGGAAAATTCACGTTTTTTTTAATGAGGACGGCATAGATAAATTCGAAAATGAGATATCTTCAATGTGCAGCAAATATAAATATGTATGTCTTGCCGGCGATGTCAATGCCAGAACGTCCCAGCTCCCTGACTCCATACCGTCAGACCCTTTTTTAAATGAAATTTTTGATATCGATCAGGAATCGCAAGCTTTTTTTTTTTTTGATAAATTTACATTGCTAGAAAACTTAAATATTCCACTAGTTAGGTCTTCTCAAGATAAGAAATCAAATGCACATGGCATGCGGCTAATTGAAACATGTAGAAATAATAACTTATTCATAATGAACGGCCGATTCGACGTTGACGTTAACGTTGGTAAATTAACTTTCAGAAATAAAACATTAATTGATTACGTGATAGTAATAGCTGAAATGTTTCAATACACAAATTCTTTCGTAATACTAGAAACGGATAGTCTTTTTCCCGATGGACACAGTGCCATAAAGTTTTCGTTCAAGTTGTTAAATACTTTCAGAAACGCACAGTATGATAATCAAAATATCATTTATAAACCATTTTGTCAAACTGAAAAAATCCGAGAATTTTAAATTAAACATTAATTTGGAAGATATCAAAACCATAAGTAATCAACTGAGCATGAACCCGCAATATATGAATACAGTAGAGAATGTTACTCAACAGCTACCGGAACTTTTTTCAAAATCTGCCGAGCTTTCGTTCCAAAAACGTACTTTTAACAAAATAAATGTAAAAAATGAAAAAGGTAAATCTTGGTTTGGACCAAAATGCCACAAAGCACGAAAAATCTACCATGACGCTAAAATAAATTATCAAAATAGAAGAAATTATGAAAATAAAGTAAGACTCCAAAACGCCAGCAAGCAATATAAAAGAACTATGAATTATTATATACGTGAAAATAAAACAAAAAAGGCTCAAAAGCTTAGAAAAATGAGCACTGAGAACACAAAACAATATTGGAAATATTTGAATAGCCTTAAACATAAATCGAAAATGCATGATTGCCAACCGTATCGGAATTTTACGATTACTTTAAAACGGTAAATAACTTGGACACTGAAAATAATGAATTTGACCCGAGCGATTATGTAAACAATCGTAATGCGAACTACTTTTTAAATAAGGAAATAAACGAGGACGAAATTTCAAAATGTATTAAAAAATTGAAAAATGGAAAGGCAGCTAGCCCCTCGGATAATATTCTAAACGAGTATATAAAATATACTCAGGACCTTCTATTGCCGATTTACACTAAACTTTTAAATGTGGTCTTAAATACTGGCTTTATCCCTAATTCATGGCTAGAAGGCTATATTATTCCAATATATAAAAATAAGGATTCTAAGAAACCTGAATACTATCGTCCTATAACAATTCTAAGTACACTAGGGAAATTATTTACCTCCGTATTAAATCATAGGATTACACTGTATCTAGAAACAAATAACCTTCTTCATGAAGGTTTCTTTTTCCTGTGTATTCTGAGTACTTCACACTTGACAGGGTTGAATTCCATTGACCATTCTTTTCCCGTATTTCAAGGTTGTGCAAATCATTTTGTAAGGTTTGTGCAGATGCTTGTGTTTAATTGTTTAATTGGGTCGTCGGAAAATAGACGCAACGGCTCCTGACAATTCCTGGTAGGTCATTGATGTATGAGAGAAAGAGTCACGGACCTAAGACCGATCCCTGCGGGACACCAGAATGCACAGGGAGCTTGTCAGAGACCTTGTTTTCCACTAATACCTGTATCTAGTGACCTTTGGAATATGATTTTAAGGATTGGTGCTATCTCTGTGTGTAGCTCTTTGAGTAACCTTGGCGGGATCTCATCATCTGGACCTTTGGCTTTATGGGGGTTTAGTCCTGTCAATAACTTATCATATCAACTCCTTGAACTGAGATGGATATCGGAGCCATTGATGGGTGATCAAGTGATGACATTGAGATTTTAGCTTTTTGTTTGAGACTGAGTGGTGAAGGATTTGAGAAGACAGATTCAAACTGTTTGTTTAGTATGTTCGCCTTTGACACTGGGTCACTGTTAGTATGACCATCAGTGCTGAGTGGTGCAATTCCTGTGTTTTCAGTTTTTTTTGGTGTTTAATAAAGTTGTAGAACTTTTTTTAAATGACCTGGATCTGTATTATCTGAGAAGATGATTGGCTCTAGATATGACTAATAAACATTTCTTATTTGTTTTTGCACTGATGCCTTAAGATGTTTGAATTTCTTCATGTTCTGACAATTCTGTGACCGAGACCTTTTAATTTTTGTGAAGAGTTTGTTCCTTTTTTCTAATCTGTTTGACAATATCAAGATTCAAGATTTTAAGATTTTATTCAAGACAAACCAGAAGGTCATTGACCCATGTGGTACAACATATTTACAACAGTCGGTACATGGTTATATTTACATACACTGTTTAACACAATGTCATGATGATAATCTATATAGCTACTATATTTGATTTAACATATACTGACAATTTATATACATATTATATTCAATTCTAATCAATTGTATGCTATAGTAACACGGGACGTAATTTAGTAAAAGCATTTATCCATTTGTTTGAGTTAATTCCCTTGCACTATTATTCATAATGCACAAGATGAGACTTACTGAATGTATTCTATCTACATGTAATAATTATATTAACTGTTTAGTTTCAAGACCTATACTAATCAGGACAAATAATAGTATCATATGTTATACCATATTTGTAATAAATTTAAATTTTACACAGTAGTAAGCTATATTGGGTATACATGTTTCTACAATTATCAAACGCAAGTATATGAAACAATTTGATTGAACTGTGTGGGTTTTTCAGCTTTACATGCAATTACTTCTAAAACAATTACTATACGTAATACACAAAACGAATTTTGTGTGTGATTGACCCATTAATTGAAGCTTCACCCGAAAGGAAAGTGGTAAAACTTTAACACTGAGAAATCCCACAGCTTTACATCCAATAATAATTCAGTAATAATATTAATAATTCAGCACATGCCTCCAATTACTTCTCAAAGAATTAATACACGTAATACATAAAACTAATTTTGTTGTGTGATTAAACCCATTAATTGAAGTTTCACCCGAAACGAAAGTGGTAAAACTTTAACAATGGTAAATCCCACATTTTAGGATACACATTTCTCACTAACAAAGACACATCTATATAACATTTCAAATTCATATGTGGAATGTAAGGTTTACACAATAGACCGTATTCACATAAATATTATAAATAAGTATTATATATGTGATAACCTAAACTGTATATAACTATAATAATATTATAGGATTCGAGGTTACAACAGTCCTATATTCTCTTCTACAATTACGTATAAAAAGATTCATAGCATTAATTTCCATATAATACAGATCTTAGAGTTCTTAAATTAAAAGCTTTTTTCTATATACAGTGATAAGTTCTTAAGAATTTTCTTTTTATCGGTCATTAACAATGATACAAATTTTTGCATATTTGGGCGTTTCCAATAGTATTTTGGAATGAATTGTTTTTTTCAAGTTAATATACAAAGAACATTCTAAGATAAAATGATACTCATCTTCGAGTAAATTACATATACTACATTTTCGTTCATTTACTGGTGTGCTTGTCCAGCGACCGGTTCTATACATAATCGGTGTGAAGATACACGTAATCGTGTCATATGTATACGATATTTCTTGATAACAACAATGTCTAACTATGACTGAAAACCGTGATTAGCAATATATTTGTACAATGACGCTCTGCTTGAATCATTTAATCTGCCATCCAATTTTGCAAGAATTGATCCCTAAGACGTTGCTTAACATTGAGTAGAAATATGTTTTCGTCACCAACAGTTTGAAATAACCAACCATGCATCATGGAAACTAAGTGTGCATAATAAATATCTTATGAGTGTACACCAATTTTCAATTTTGTTTGGTACGATTTACAAGCATATCATTCTATAACATATCATTTATCTTTCTAGCATATCTATTCTCATTTAAGTTTAATAATTTTACCCAATATCTAATAATGTTGAAATATCTAAAATTTTGTAAAAGCATTCTACCAAGCTCTCCATAAATAAAGTCATTTTGAGTACTTTTCTTAACATTCAAAAGACGTTTGCAAAATTGCATATGTAACCTTTCAATAGATAAACTTTATTAAAGCCCCATACTTCACTACCGTAATTAAGAATTGGCAGGATTAATTTATCAAACAACTCTAGTCTATGTCTGACTGAAATATCAGCAAATTTATACAAACACTTGTTCATTTTAAAAATTGCCTTCAAAGCCTGCCCAGATAATGTATTTTGTGCTTCAGAAAAAGAACCACCTGCTGTAAAAACTAAACCAAGATAAACAAATAATTTAACAATTTCTACAACATTTCCATCATAATAAAATCTTAAATCATTGGGAATTCTACCACCTTTTCTAAATATCATTACTTTTGTTTTTGCTGTATTTACAACTAATTTCCATTTCTGGCAATATTCTAACAACAAATCAAGATTGTTTTGTAACTCTGTACTATTGTTTGCAAAAATTACAATGTCGTCTGCATATAGTATTAAAAACATTTTAAACATATTAACATCTATTCCTTCAACACCACGTTTGACGTACATATCCTCAATAC
Organism: Cyclina sinensis; assembly: GCA_012932295.1. Lineage (NCBI taxonomy): Eukaryota > Metazoa > Mollusca > Bivalvia > Venerida > Veneridae > Cyclina > Cyclina sinensis. The sequence continues at coordinate 19,279,552 of JAAONU010000002.1, forward strand.
CATATTTACTAGATTAACTTCCGATTTCTCATTTCTATACAAAAGCATTTCTATAAAGCAGCATAAAAAACACGTTTTTTATCGTCACATTCTTGTGTATACCATTTTTGGATAGAATCTATATAATTAATATTTGAACTCTGGTTCCCTGTGTTACGTCTGAATAGTGGTGAACACACATCTTCAATAATATTAGCAAATTCACTAACACATGAATTAATTTCATCGCTACTATGTGATTGTTCAATATTTATATCAAAATTATTCAATTTTTGTACAATGTCATTTTCATTTAATTTATTTGTATAACAACTGGCCTTATCTCTATCCCACACATATTTATAATGCGATTTTTCATAAGTACGACTATTAGGTGTAATATCTGTCTGATTTACATAAAACAGCAAATGGACACACCACTAAACAGTGATCTGTAATAACAGTTGGATCACTTACATTAAAATAGTCCACATGTTCAAATAAATTTTGAGTACATAAAAAGTAGCCAACAACACTGCTGCCTCTGTTTGAAACAACAGTATATTTGCCGATAGTATCATTCAATCGGCCATTAACTATACTGATACCAGTCTGCTTACATAACTCTAACAACAAAAGACCGTTATTGTTGACATGACCCATGTCCTGAGACACGCGTCCTAGGTTTTCATCAACTTGATAATCTTCAGGCAAAATATCAACATGACCTATGTGTCATCTACAAACCAATCTGGCAAATTACTTTTTCTAGAATTTAAATCACCGCATAGCATGAAATGAAAACCGTTTTCATATTTATGGTCTAAACTAACAATGTATTCAAACAATCTATCAAACGTGCTATTTTCAATCATAGCCGCTCTGCTACAGTTTTCAGGCACAATGTAGCATAACCCAATAAATAAATCATTTGTCAACCCTAATGTAAACCCGTTAATTCATATACAAATAATATAACCCTCACTAGAGAAAACAAGAGTATCTTGAGACACAAACTTATTTCTAACATAGATACAAATACCGCCTGAGGCTCTTTTTGTAGACGACTTATTTATTGTTCTTTTTAAAAAAAAAATGTTTAAAATTATCAACATTGTAATTACAATATTCATTTCCCCATGTCTCAGTAAAACACACTATATCATTATTGTTAAAAATATCTAAAACTTCTGCTGACTGTAATTTATTAGTTCTTTTGGTCACTAAACCCTGAATATTCAAAAGCGCACATCACAGCGTGACCTTCTGATATACTATTGTCCCGTGTTTACACCACTACCTGTCGTCTGCTCTCGTTCCGCCTGTTGATTTTGACATCGGTTGTTCGACTGACCTGGATTCACTGAGCTATTTTTAGCCCGTGGAAAACCCAAATCTGCATCACAGCGTGTAGAACTAACACTGTTACGTCTATACGGCTTTTCTGAACTAGAGCGTTTCTATGACCGAAAAATACTCGATACACGTTCACGTCCCCTAGTTGGGCGTTGCGCAAGAGGCGTATCAATATGTTGACACACAGAGTTTGAAACACTTTTAAGGACAGTTTCATCACTGTCAGAAATAGGAACAGCACACACAGTTGGTTTATTTATGACTGGTGATGAGCTTATTTCTGCTACATGTTCATATTCAAGCTGGGAATTGGTCGTAACGGGGTTGCTCAAAGTATGTGGGGACAAAACTGCATTTCTTGTCGGACTATCAGCACTGTGATTTACTACAACAGGGTTTGCGTCATATTGATTTAACGGATCATCAGTTTGTGTGATAATTTGCACACTAGGGGCGGGGGGCTTCTGTGGGTACATTCTGGACAGTAGGAGCATTGGACTCAAATGGTGTCGAAATGCTTGATTGCACATTATCACTAGAAGGAATTATCGTTTGCGTTTCATATCGTATCATGAGTAGCCCATGGTAAATCAGCTTTATTTTTGTCTTGACGATATGTGTATGGATGATAACCTTTTGATCTCGGCTTTGAACATGTCCCATAGTTGGTTTGGATCTTACTTGTGTATTTTTCTGATCAAAGTGTTTTTATACGCATACGTAAATAAATCAATAAAAATAACAAAAAGGTTAACATCACGATGGTATGATTGTTTGCGGACGTTTTATTGCTGTCTTCAAATGTTGCGGAGTCTGGGTAGGCCTAACGTAAACGCGTAGTTCAATATTTGCAAAATTGTGAGGAAAGACCTATTTTTAATTTTTGCAGTCACGTGATCGTTTCAACCAATGAAAATTGGTGTTAAGATTTTTTGGTCGCGGGGATACTGGTACACTTTCATTGGTTGTTTAAAGTTTATGGTAAAGATATTCTTCTTCCAAAATACTGGCCACCTTCAACAGGCTGAAGATTATTGCCAGGGTGCGCATAAGAGGGAAAAAAGAATAAAAAAAGTGAAGATATGTACAGTGAAGGATAAAAACGAGATGGAAGTTAGATAAAGTGTTTGGCCAGTTGAGATCTAAAGAGTTCAATTGACCCAGCTGACTTGATGGTGCGAGGCAGAATGTTCCATTCCCTGGTGGTCCGCGGGAAGAAAGACTGCTGCCTGTAGAGGGTTAAGCAGTGTGGAATGTAGAAGAACTAGATGTTGTTCTTGGGTTCTGACTTTGTGGAGTTATACTGTAGACGATTTTCCGTTTGTACTTGAATGAGGATGTTGGTGATTTTGTAGAGCATTGTTAATCTAGCTTCTTTACGTCTGTCTTGTAAGGATTTCCACTGAAATCTTATAACATTTTGGTGATACAATCTACAATCTACAATTGAGAAAGCAGTGGTGTAAATTCACATAGCTGCTATGGGAGCGTATCAATGGGAAAGTAAAATGATGACAGGCTAAAAGGTTTCCTGCGGGGAGAAATTAAAAAACATCCAGATTTATAATTTACGTTCGTTCAAACCATTATTACAGCGACTGACTCCCAGAATTAAGCTAAATTGTTTTCCTAAAATCAAAGTGAAGTTAATATTCTATGGACAAAACGTAATATTATGCTTTTATTCACCGTGGAAAATGACGAAGAAAATGTAATCACCAAATGTCATCACCAAAATTTCAGAGAAACAATTTCAGCAAAATTATTTTGAATTTGAACTTACCAATGAAAGTACTGTCTTAAAAAATAATAGATAATTTTAATACTAAAGAAGCTACAGGTGCTGACAAGACCTCTGTTAAATTACTAAAATATGGTAAATGTATTTACAGAACCTATCACTAATCTTATAAACTATTTTATAACCACAAATACATTTCCTGATAGGTTCAAACAGGCTCAAGTCACTTCTTTATTTAAGAAAAATGGTACTCTAATAAAATCGAATTGTTAACCAGTAAGTATTCTTTCAGTTTCTTCTAAAATTATGAAAAGAACATGTGGGGGCAATCCTTATGGACCTATCAAAGGCCTTTGATTGCCTCCCGCATGACTTACTGCAATCAAAACTAGAAGCGTATGGTTTGTCAGAGTCATACCTGACCAACGGGAAGCAGCAGATAAAAATAAGCGGTGTTGTCAGTTCTTGGGCTGATATAAAAAAGGAGTTCCCCTGTGTTCAATCTTAGGTCCTTTACTTTTTAATGTTTTTATTAATGATATATTTTATTTCATAAATAAAAGCACACTTTACAACTATGCAGATGACAATTCTCTTTCTTTCCATTCACAAAATTTAATAATGTTATTCAAATTCTTCAGGCAGAAAGTAACATCCTTATAGATTGGTTTAAATGTAACAAAATGCAGGCAAACCGAGATAAATTTCAAGCTATTGCTGTTGGTAAAAAATCATTCATGAAAAATGCAGTCTTTAAAATAGGAAATATGATTTTGCATGTGAAGAAACGGTTAAACCTTAAGGTGTTGATATTGATTGTAAACTTAATTTTGATTTTCACACTGGTAACATTTGCCAACTAGATAGGTGTTCAGTTGAACACTTGTGTCGCCCTTGGATACTCTGTTAGAATAACTAAAAAGGTAAACAAGAGCCTGCTGGAAAAGACAGCATGTTAGTCCAAGTACAACAAGACCTATCCGCAGACAGCACGCTCCACTATCTCAGTGCTGGATATTAAATTATAAGCCAAGTTAAACAAGAGGCCCAAGTGAAAAAAAATGATTTGGGGAGGGCAAGTACCTAGTCATATAAAATGAAAAAAAATTCTTGGGGGTGGGGGAGGGTGTCTGGTTGTTGTGGGGGTGCTGAGGGTGGATGGGGAGTCAAGTACCTATGTACTATAAAAAAATTCGGGGCCGGTGGGTGTGGAAGCGTCCCATGCAGGGGGTGGGGGAAGTACCTACCCATCCCATGTAAATAAATAGTTTAGTGCTAGGCTAGGGAGTGGGTAACACATGTGAGAAAAAAGAAATTTGATGGGGGTGGGTCTGATTGTAGGGGGGGGGGGGTGTTGGAGGTCAAGTATCTACATATTTAAAAAAGATTTGGTGTGGGTAAAAAGGTGGAGACGTAACGGGGGGAGGGGTCCCATGCAGGGCGGGTGGAGGGGGCGAGTACTGACCCATCTCATGTTAGTTAAAAGTTTAGTTCAAAGCTTAAGAAGTTTTTTTTCCAATAAAGGAGAAAAAAGAACTCTTTTTTATGGGGGAGGGGAAAGGAGTCAAGTAACTTCATACCTACATATTTAAAAAAAAGAAATGAAATGTGGGGGGGGGGAAGGAGCGGTTAGTCAAATTACCCACATATTCAAAAACAATAGTGAAAGAAAAAAATGGGGGGGGGGGGGGTTAACGCGGGAGGAGCGGTAAAGGGGGTACTTGCCCATCTCATGTCAGTTGATATTTTATTTCTAGGCTTAAGAATTTTTTTTCTATATATAAGTATAAGCAAAATCAAGTGACCCCTGGGGTAAAAGTTAGCTCCACCCCAGGGTACCAGCAATCTTTGCAGGGGTCTTGCTGATGATCAAGTATTCCAAGTTCGAATGGCATATCTTTGACACTTTTTGAGAAATGGACATTAGCAAAAAGGTTAACCAAGAAATTTTAACTTGAAAAAGGGGCATAACTTTGCAAAAATAGATTTGAGGGTGATCTACCCTTGACAAATGATGTTGTCGTAAGCAATACAATTGTAAGCATTACAATTGTAAAGTTTGATGAAGAAATGGTATAGTTATAGCCAATGTTAAGTTTTCATGACAAAATCCAAGTACACAAAAGGAATAATTCTGTCAAATTCGACCTTGACCTAAAGATTTTGGCATCACCACAACCCTGTTGTCGTAAGCAATACAATGCGAAAGTTTGATGAGGAAACGTTAAGAAATGGCAAAGTTATAGCCAACGTTAAGTTTTTGTGACGGACGAACCGACGGACAAAGCGATCCCTATGTATCGCCGTTTCTTCGAAAGGGCGACACAAAAAGCTGGTAAACAGCTAAACATTCTTCAAAGAATAGGCCTTAACTTAAGTAAATTAAACAAACTTACTATTTTTTTCATACTTTCATTCTATCAAACTTTAATTTCTGCTTCATGGCTTGGCATTTTACATCTAAAGCTTACATAAAGAAAATGGAAAAGGAACAGGAAAGGGCACTCAGATTTGGTTACAGTGATTACACCTGTACATTTTTAGATTTATTAAATAAAATCAACTTTCCTACCTTACATATCAGAAGAATGAGAACAATGGCTATTGAAACGTTTAAGGTTCTAAATGAAATCTCTCCAGTTGTTTTATCAGACTTAGTAGTAAAAAGAAATTCATCAATAATGTTCGATACTCCAATATTTTGCAGGTTCCAAGAGTATATACAACTACTTATGGTAAGCGCTGATTCAGGTATGCTGTTCCAGTGCTGTGGAATTCACTCCCTGATGACTTAAGGACTGCAACAAATTTCAGTCATTTTAAACAACTAATGTCATCTTGGGATGAAAAAGATGCAAATGTGTTGCACGTTCTTAATTCACAGCACAGGGGCAGTTGTCCGTTTTCCTTTGATGTTGCTTATTCTTTATTTGTCTGTTCAAGCTTCTGCTCTTAGTTATGAACTTGTAGATATGTTTAAGGTTTCATTTCTTCCCACCGTTTTAATATAAAGCACTTGCTATATATGTGCTCGTCTCTTTTTTTTGCTACTCACTATATATTTGTATTTGTGCAACATTGTAAACATTTTTTTTGTTTTGTATGTTTTGTCTGCCTACTTTGCAAATGTGCTCATCTGGATGATCTTTCCTTGTTTTCTCCATTTTTAAAATTTTATTTTATATCTCCACTCAATATTTAGATGCCAGATCAGCATTTTTTCACATATGCCATACCAGTACATCTTGCTGTGTGCTTGTTTTGTTATGTTTGTGCTTTTGTGCTCATGTAATACTTGGATACATGTATTCTGCTGTAATATTGCTTTGCCACTGTGAAGGAGTTGCTGATAGGTCACTGCAAATCTGATTTGAAGTGATACAGTTCTTAGTCCAGTTTTAGTCATTCACTGTTGTGTGCTTAATTATTGCCTTTCGGTTTCTTCTTACCCGTCCCTTTTAGAGCAGCTTTTAGGCCTAGAGTAAAGATCAACTAGTCCAGCACAGTTTTAATACTGTTGTAATGCATGAATTGTCTTTTTAATGCACAGTTGTTTGTATTTGATTTTCCTTACAGCCTTTATTTTGCATGTTGTACTTGTTTTCCTATGTTGTTATAGTCGGTTCAAAAGCTCTTCAGAACTTATGTTGTATTGTTCATTTTCTTGCCGACTCAAAATAAAACGTATTATATTGAATTGTATTGTACTGTATTGTAGAACTTGAACCCAGCCCCCTTTCGACCAGTAAAATTCAGATTAGCGATGTAGCCCACTGAGCCACAACATATTAATAATACTACTACATCTCAAATTTAATAATATTACAAAAAGTATCTACCCCTTGACTAACAGTAAATGTTTTACCTATAAAAGGGTGTAAAACTTTATATATTACTGTACTTAAAGTATGGAAGGGATGTAACCGTTGTCAATCGTAACAACTCGGCCCTTTTCCGACAACTTCGTATAAAGACCTCGTATGTAAGTGTATGAATACACCGTATGGTAATTCGTCCCGGCTTTAATACAAATATAAACAAACATGGCAGAACTCAAGCAGTGTCTGTCTTATGCACGAGAAAAAAAGTTAATTCAAAGTAAAAACAGGTAGAGGCTTTAAGAAATGTTTTCAATTCATCAGACACAACCTGTATTATAAAATAGTCCAATATGGCACCAACCACATTAATTCCGAGGTGACTTATTGAAGTCGCCCGAGGTGTTCCGAATTTAACAGTTGTGTGGAGTTTGACGCCATTTGTACCGAGAGGGGTGTAGTCAATCGACCAATTGCCGAAGTATTTAAATACTTTGAATATAAAAAATAGATTTAAAAAAAATTTAACACAATATTCTTTTATTTTTTATAAAGATGAATATGTGTGCACTTCTGAGTAGTTCTTATTAATAATTTATTAAAAGTAGCTAATGAAAAAATAACCAATCATGTACTGTTGACAAATCATGTGCTCCTCCATCAATCGAAGACAGGTCACGTGCTCCTCCATAGCTCTAAACTAAAATGCATACCAATACCCTGCAGTTTTCAGCCCGTAGGGAATAAGGGATATGGAAGGGATTGTCCACCAGTTCAGTAATTCTATCTATCTATTTGAGATTTATCGTCGGTACCGGTTGCCCATATGACCGACGCCCCCTGAAGAGGTTAGTTATTTTAGGTTGTGGGGGTAGTGCAAGATACAGAAAGCATCCCATTCCAGAGACACCCCTGGTTCTTTTGCATGCTTAGTGTATAGCACTGATACATGGGACCTCGGTTTAACGTCTCATCCGAAAGACTATTAGTAATTTTAGTGGAGGAGCGGGGGATCGAACTCGGGACCCCTGGTATACCAGTCCAGCGCGTTACCACTGGACCACATCCGCTCCTGTTCAGAAATTATCCTTTATGACATTATTATATGCAGTTCGTTTTGTACACTGATTTTTATCATTGCATTTTTGTTGTTTCTCACATATGCTATTAATTATTTTGGTATAATTAAATTATTGACATAATTTGAATTTCTTTTTGAAATTAATAACATTAATATTATACTTCTGTTTTTAGTTTGTAAACATGCAAAATATAATTGCATGATCAATTTCCTGGCTTTTCTTTTTCTTTATTCCAAAATGAATTTGATACACTTTTTTAGTAATACAATATTTTAACAACAATCTTTGTAATTTTGGTGGTATGCGGAGAGTGACAATAACGTATTTCATGGGACATTTATATCACACTTAGAAACATCATTCAAATTTCATTACTTGTCTGCGCTAGAATTGGACCTTTTAATCAACGGGGAATAACCGGTAACAAATGTGAAAATAACAACCGCTCCCTTAACCGGTGTAGAGAAATGTTTTTACATTAGAAATTTTAGCTGTAATTGTGAAGGACATATCAAAACTAAGTTAATGACTCATTTTTGTTACAGAAAAACATTGATACTTTGGTTCATGCAATTGTTATGCAGTATGATTTTAATTTGGAAATATCGCTGAATAATTGTTAGGGTTGTTTGTTATATTTATAGTACCCCCACCGCCTCTTTCAGTTAGCTAATTTGAAGTTTATTTGACAATATATTCAAGTATATGAATTATTTAACGATTAAATCACAAGCATTAGCACAAATTTACAAAATGATTTACACAACCTTGAAATTTGGGAAAAAGAATGGTCAATGGAGTTCAACCCTGCCACATGTGAGGTACTCAGAATACACAGTAACAGTCATCTTTCTTTACATCCTACACAACACTATTTGAAAACCACAGCAAACGCAAAATACTTAGGAGTTACTATAAGTAGTAACCTGAACTGGTCATACCACATAAACGACACCACAAAGAAAAGAAAAAAAGCTTAAGATTCATCAGACGAAATGCCAAAGCACAAAACAAACGGCACAAAGAAGCAGCATACAAAATATATGTAAGACCCCAGGTCGAATACTGCTCAACCATATGGCACCCATGGCAGAAATACCTCACTCACAGAATATGAATGGTCCAGAGATCAGCCGCAAGGTATGTTCATAATGATTACCACTATACAAGCAATGTAACAAAATGATTAAGGAATTAAAATGGTCAACACAACAGCACAGGCGAAACAGTTGAAGCCAGCCTGGTCATGCTATACAAAGTAAAAAAACAAACAGGTCAATGTCAATCACAATCACCTTACAGACACAAGAAACAACAAATTCCTCACCCCGCAGTCAAAAACACAACATCACATGAACTCATTCTTCCCAAGGACTATACGACTCTGGAACGAATTATATTCTTGTTAGAGATTTTCTGGATGATGCAAAATATCTAAGCCCTTGACCTTGTGGTTTCAAAGAAGAAGTTCAAAGTTTTCCCTACATAAGCCTTTGTTAAATCAGGTTGAAATCTGAACAATCTTGGAGTCATCATAACTCCAGGGGCATAAGTTTAATAGTATTTGCAGAGGTAAGCTTTGCAAATATACAAATGAAATAGCTTAAATGTAAAGTTAAGGGTTCTTAAACAAGAAGATTTTTTAAAAATATTTCATTTAATTCCACAGATAGGACTCCCGGAGTAGGGATAATTAGGGCCAGGAACTAAGGTTTCTTTCAAGAAATTTTTGAAAGTATATATTTTACACAAAATAGGGACCTGGGGCGGGGTCAATTTTAACCCAGGGGAGAAATTTGAATCCGCTTGGTAGAGATACTCTTGATCGCCATGCAAAATATCTAAGCCCTGAGCCAAGTGATTTTAGAGAAGGTTTTCAATTTTTTCCCTATCAAAGCCAATGTTAAATCAAATGACCCTGGGGTGGGGCTATAAGTAACCCCAGGGACATGATATACTGTAGACAGTTTTTGCACATGCAAATTTCTTAATCTAGGGCCTATGTCTTTTTTCAAACAAACAGAACCCTCTGGGAAGACTTCTAGATGATGCTCCATGGAAAATATCTTAGCGCTAGTTCTTGTGGTTTCAAAGAAGATTTTTTAAGGTTTTCCATATATAAGCCCTTACTATACCTCCTAGGGCTATTTTTGGCACCAGATGCATAATTTGGACATTCTTTGCAGAGGTAAACTAGTTTTACAATGTTACATACCAAATATCTAAGGACTATGGTTTCTGACAAAAAGATTTTCCAGTTGTAGCCGGAAATTGAAGCTTTACTTATAATTTTGCAAGCAGATTTCAGCTTTGATCTTAGCTGATACTGACCTTGTACCATTGACCAACTTACTTTTTTTGAAGCTGTGTCAATTAAAGTTGGACCAGAGGTACTATTTTGCATGTAAATTTCAACTCAACATTGGTTCAACTTACCTCGATTCCTTCGCTGACCTTGCTGTTTTAACCGATTACTCAGGGAGCGATATAAGGCCATCATGGTGCTCTTGTTTTAAATATTATATATTTTACACAAATAATTTTGCATGTAGATATAAACTTTGACCTAAGCTGACATTGGCCTTGGCAAACTGACCTTGTGTTTGCAGCTACCGGAAAATTCAGCTATACTTATAATTTTGCATGCAGATTTCTACTTTGACCTAAGACCTTAAGCCGACATTGACCTTGGCAAACTGACCTTGTGTTTGCAGCTACCGGAAAATTCAGCTATTCTTATAATTTTGCATGCAGATTTCTACTTTGACCTAAGACCCTAAGCCGACATTGACCTTGACGTACTTCTTTATTTTTGAAACTACAGTATGGAAATTTTACCTTTACTTACATTTTTGCATGTTGACTGCAACTTTGACCGAAGGTGACATTGACTTTTACCTACATTCGTGATTTTATTACAGCTACATTTTCAAAATTTGAACTAAACATAATTTTGCATGCGGATTTCAACATTGACCTTATTGCACTTGTACCACTGACCTACCAACTGTTTTTGTAACTGTGTCTATTGAATTTGAATCAGATGTACCATCTTGCATGCAGATTTCAACTTCAAAATTGGGTTAACTTAACTTAATATTTTTCTTTTGGTTGCCATTGCAACAAGAGTTTTGTATGGAACTGAATTCTTTGAAAAACTTTGGGAGAGTTTCATGCAAGGAACATATCTGCCAAGTTTTATTAACTTTTGGCCAAGTGGTTTCAGAGGAGATGTCGTTTGAATCAAAGTGTTGACGCACTCACGCACTCTCACATGAGCATATATCAAAAAAACTGTTTTCATTTACATTGGAGGATTAAAGACTTTCATATGGTTCTTGTAATTGTTGAGTATTTCATAACTTTATCCGAGAGAAGAAATTTACATAGAAGATAAAGTATTTGTTTTTTTATCATAATGTTTTACTTATGTAGACCACAATTATTTTTAGATTACAAATATCACAGTATATAAACAATTTGAACCCCAACCGGATCTTGTGAGCAGATTTCAGTGTAAGCCATTTTGTACTGAGGCAGTTGTGTTAGAAACTAGTGTTCATGTGGATACTCCTGTATGGTATCTAAGTCAATCTGTATGCAATGTACCCAATAAATTTCACTGTTGCCCTATGATATGCAACATTATTATTTCTAAAATTCAATAAAAGTTATGAAACTCGCCGCATGCTTAAAGGAGATCATCATTACACACGAAAATCGGATTTTATCAAGGTTACATTAGTTATAAACAGGTTTGAATTTGTACCGCTGCAATGATTAATAACAAAATTTGTTATATTAATGTACTGTTTTGAAAATAAAAAAGGTATGAAAAGGCCTACTGAACGTTTCTTGCTGGTGATTCTGAACCTCGCAAGTTTACGCGATCATGTCTTGGAAGTATTTTCAAGGATTCTGTACGTTTCTAGAGAAGAAGTTAGTGAGTTAAAGTATTTTTTATTTTCATGCAAAACGGAAGAATATAGCTGCATAAACTGTTCTTGACAACAGATATTTCACAATTTGGAAACCCACGAAGAAAAAAATCTAAAAATCAAATTTTCAAACTTTGATTCAAAAGGACAGAAAACTATTTCATACTCAAAATACTTCAAAATTATTCCAAAAGATTTTAAACGCTCAAATAGGACTTAAATACCAAATGATGACACAAACAGTGTGAGTTTTAAGTCTGGAAGACGTTTCATCCATTACAAAAGTCTCTAAGCCATTCATAAGTGAAAGATCACTGGAAAAATTCGAGGCTATAAGAAGTTAAGATGAAGCTGAAGATATTATAGATAGATGGGAATTCACAGAAAAAAATCATGCACTCCTACACTGAACTTATATAATTTAATTATAATTGATAATAAAGAGAGCTGTCTCGACTATTCTCAGTGAAATTCTGAAATTTTAAGAGGAAAATTTGGTTATATAATCAAGGCAATTTTAAAGGCTTAAATGACGACATTACTAATTGCAACTGGACTAATATCATCAATTTAAATATGAATGCAGGTGTGTCTTTCTTTTACGATAATTTATTTAGTTTTATGAATAGTCATATTCCGTCGAAGTATGTTACTATAAGTCCTCGTAATAAACCATGGTACGACTCACTTATAAGGGAATGGGTTTGTTGCAATAATTTAATGAATATTTGATAACTACAAAAAGGGAGATAATTCAGTAAAAAATGACTGATACAGTTATGTTTCTTGATGGTATGACACTACCCTTCGATCCTGAAGACGTGTGAAGTTTCAACGAATTACCTGCCGCAGTACTGAAGACATGAAGTTGCATGCAAAACCAGCATTTCTATGTAAAAACTTGGATAAATCTGTAAATGCTGGCCAAAACTATGGACCTTGATGGCAAGACACTGACTTGGTGACCCCGATAACAAGTGCGAAGTGTCAACTAAATAGTTTCAGTTTTCCACCTATATTTACATCAGTCGGATTCTGAAATCTGCTCACAAGATCAGGTTGGGGTTCAAATTATTTATGTACATTGAATATTACTCAGCTAACATGTGTAGGAGTTAAATTAAAGTTTATCATTTAAGCAAATGACCTACAGTCGATGAACCAGTTCCGGACCGGTACTAGTTCCGGTACATTTCGTGTATTTATTGCTAATTTTGGAAAGATTCTTGCAAAAGTCGGCAAGATTTTAGTATGGTCATGAAGTATGATCTTTTTCCCGTAAAATAAATACTTTCCGCTGTGATGTAAAACATTCAAAGTCACTCTACGCTTAAATGTTTGCAACAAGCATTCATAAAAATAGAGCGCAGTAATGGTGGTCAAAATCGGTGACGATTAAATCAATAGAAAGAATTGTTTGAAAATGTTAGCAATATAAATAAATTTGGTTTTGATATCTGTAAAAATATGTATTTTAACGATAGATATTATTGTGTCATGTTGACAATTCTAAATAAGTTAGAAATCGGGTTTCGTACGTGGTTATTAGGCATGACCACTTCCGGTTCACCAACTTCAATGTTTGGTTGTCGTATTTTTAACAGTAGACTTTCTGCTGATAGGGAGTTTATGTTATACATGTTGCATTGTACTTTTATTCAAGAAATTAAAAAAAAACTTCAGTTGACTGTTTAAGTGTATATTTGTTTTATAGTTTTTTATTTTATCATCATTTGTTGGTTTGAATGAGAAATTCAACTCCAAGTAGTATTAAAATAGCCCAAACAGGACCGACATGACTAATTTGTTGCATACAAAGTTTTTGGCAGATTAATAGTATTTTGAGACAACCCGCAATAACAAAGGTCAAAATTTATATCTTAGGTGGCGCTGTGTTCTAAACTGGTTCAAAGGTCACGGAAATGGTCTGTTTGTATACATTGAATTCCGGCGAAATGTACATTCTTCTTTAAATCATATTTAACTTGAAGTGGTCCAAAAAAAAAGAAGTAACAATTTATCTAATAAAATATACTATAACATTTCCAGAAATTCAACTTTCGAGTCGCATGCAGATGAAAAATCAAAAGTGGACCAGAACTGGTTCATTGACTGTATATTTCTTGAAAATCTAAGATCAATGATAACACAATTATTTCTAATTAGAGCAGTGCCCCTGTTTAATGACTTGTAACATACACAGCAGCAACGACCCTAGGTATATCTTAGCTGTTACATTACAAGGAAGGTTTTCAGTGCTTTATTTAAGTCACTTTAAGAAAATAGAATAAATTTTTATTAACAGAAAGCTACAAACAGAAATTGAAATCTTATTATCAATATTGCATTTTCATAAAATTAGATACTCTTTGAACTTAATGTTATAATATAATCATGCAAACAGAAAATAACTTCATACAAGACACCATAAAACAACATCACGTTTGAGCAATAGCGGTCAACACCCTAATATCTTGAAATATCTTCCGTTCACAAATGGTAAGTCATTTTTTTTTTGCTTTTTTTTTCCTAGCTTCATTTAGAAAAGAATATTTACAATTTCTTTAAATTTTGTGAATGAAAGTTCTACAAACGTAGTTTTAGTAGCTTTGGAGATGTATTGGCCAATCTTGTTGTTAAATGTGATTTATGTGGAAAGCCTTTCCCGCTTTATATAGACAGAACAGACTTCGTCATGTATAGAGTCACATTTACAATTTATTAAATTATAATTTTTTTCATGAAGCAGGGATATCTATGGAAAATCGCACTATTTCTAACCATTCATGAAGAGTAACCTTGTGTTCTAATCTCTACAATCAGAATTTTTGTGATATAGCAGTTATGAGTCGTTCAAAACATGTTTCAAATGCAGTTCGCAATTATCAGCGGGAAGATTTTAATATGATTGACAACATATGTCAGAGACTTGAGCCAGAGCTGCCTAATTACAAGAGGGATTTAGACTTAAATGTTAAACCAGATTCCGATTGCTGTAAATCTTCTGAAATAAGAAAAAACGGGACAAAAACTGTAAAACAAGAGCTGTGTCCAATTAACTCTGAAATTAAAGATGAAAAAAATACAGTTATATATGATGAAAATAATACATTAACCATGACCATCCCAAATTGCATTAAAAAGTTAGTAATTGTGAAATCAGATGGCAAAAGATTTGTGATGGATGTATGAAAAACTACTGATATTTCAGTCAGTTTTTGTATAGATTTTTTGTTTGTTTTCAAGTTCCTGGATTTAAACATAATTCTGTGGATTTATTGTATATTAAAAGCTGAAAGGTAATGTTTTTTTTCCCTTCTGGCCAAATCCCTCCCATTCCTTCATAAAGAACGTTAAAATCCCAAAGTTCTAATCAAAACACCTTTCCGTCATCATTCTCTAGAACAGCTCTACTTGAAACACGTGTTTAATGTTTACAAACACGAGAGGCGTAACAAATAATGAGCACGCATGCGCATTATGTAAATAGGCGGAGTTCATTAAATCGGCTCATTTAACGGATAAATTTAATACATACAGTTGAGTTACAGCACTGAATGGTAAATATTTCTGCAAAATTTAAACAAAATAGAGCGATTTCATTGGCAGACAAACTTGGGTGAACTGTAAATTCTATGCATGAAGCGAAATCATCGTTATATAGATCTAGACGGGTGTTCAGTTGAACACTTGTGTCGCCCTTTGATACTTTTTTAGAATAACTAAAAAGGTAAACAAGAGCTTGCTGGAAAAGACAGCATGCTAGTCAAAGTACAACAAGACCTGTCCGAACACAGCACGCTCAACTTTTCTCAGTGCCGGATAATAAATTATAAGTTTAACAAGAGGCCCAAGTGAAAAAATTTGAGTGGAGGAGGGCAAGTACCTAGTCATATAAGATGAAAAAAAATTCTTATGGTGGGGGATCTGCGGGGGGGGGGGGGGGTGTTGAGGGTGAAGGGGGAGTCAAATACCTATGTATTAAAATAAATCGGGGGGGGGGGGGGAGGGGGGGGGAAAGAAATACCTACCCATCCCATGTAAATAAATAGTTTAGTGCTAGGCTAGCGAGTGGGTTACTCATGTGAAAAAAAAAAGAAATTTGAGGGGGCGGGGGAGGGGAGTGTCTGATGGGGTGGGGGGTTAAGGTCTAGTATCTATACATATTTAAAAAAAATGAAAAAATTGGTGGTGGGAGGGGGGGTGGGGGGTGAAAAGGTAGGGACGTAAGAGTGGGGGGGGGTCCCCATGAAGAGGGGGGGGGGGGAGTACTGACCCATCTCATGTAAGTAAAAAGTTTTATTCAAAGTTCTTTTCCAATAAAGGAGAAAAAAGGAACTCTTTTTTTTCCGGGGAGGGGGGGGGGGGGGTGGGAGGAGTCCAGTAACTTCATACCTACATATTAAAAAAAAAAGTGAAACAAACATTTTTTTTCGGTGGAGGGGAGGGGGTAACACGGTGGGGGGGGGGGGGTCCCCATACAGGGGAGGATGGGAGAGTAGTCAAGTACCTGCATATTAAAAAAGAAAGAATAAATAATGAAAAAAAGGGGGGTAACGCAGAAACGGGAGGGGGAGAAAAGCGGGAGGGTGAAGGAGTCCAGTAACTTCATACCTACATATTTAAAAAAATGAAACAAAAATTTTTTTTCGGTGGAGGGGAGGGGGTAACACGTTGGGGGGGGGGGGGTACCTATACAGGGGAGGGAGGAAGGGTAGTCAAGTACCTGCATATCAAAAAAAAAGAATAAATAATGAAAGAAAAAAAGGGGGATACGCAGAAGGGGACGGGGGAGGGAAAGGAAAGCGGGAGGGGGAAGGAGTCTAGTAACTTCATACCTACATATTTAAAAAAAATGAAACAAAAATTTTTTTTCGGTGGAGGGGTGGGGGGTAACACGGTGGGGGGTCCCCATACAGGGGAGGGATGGAGGGTAGTCAAGTACCTGAATATTAAAAAAAAGAATAAATAATGAAAGAAAAAAGGGGGTAACGCAGAAGGGGACGGGGGGAGGGGTAAGGGGGCTCCCCTTGCAGAGGGTGTGCGGGAGGAGGGGGAAGTACTTACCCATCTCATGTCAGTTAATATTTTATTTCTAAGCTTAACAAGTTTTTTCCCTATATAAAAGTTTAAGCAAAATCAAGTGACCCTAGAGGTGGGGCTAACTTTGACTAACAATCTTTGCAGGGGTCTTGCTGGTGATTAAGTATTCCAAGTTTCAAATATCTTTGACACTTTTGAGAAATGGACATTAACAACAAGGTAAACCAAGAAATTTTAAGTTGAAAAAGAGGCATAACTTAGCAAAAATAATTTTTTATGTCATCTGCCCTTGCGAAATGGTGTCGCATTTTGCTAGTGAATAGGTATTCTTAATTTGAAGTAAACAGGTTTGATAGTTTCTGAGAAATCGACCTTAACAACCAATGTTAAGTTTTCGTGACAAAATCCAGGTACAAAAAGGGCCATAACTCTGTCACATGTGACCTTGACCTAAAGATTTTGGCATCTTCATGACCTGTTCTCGTAAGCAATATAATTTTAAAGTTTGATGAGGAAATATAAAGAAATGGCAAAGTTATAGCTAACGTTAAGTTTTCGTGAACAGGGGCATAACTCTGTTAAATTTGACTTTGACCTATAGATTTTGGCATCATCACGACCCTGTTGTCATAAAGTATCCTATGTATCGCCGTTTCTTCGAAAGGGGGACACGAAAAGTCGTCTATATATACTGTTCACAAAAAAGTAGGTGATATTTTGTTATGCTACTCTTGAAAAGCAATCATCATATATGATTTTACAATGGTCGTTCATGTGTAGATAGCGTGTTCACAAAAGTACAGAAATCTCGGTCAAATTTGTGCTGCACGTGCAACTTTAAGACATGAGGGGTAGCACGCGGATTTTAACATTGACCGAAATCATGGTAATTGTGACTGTAATTGGGTAAAACTTTTAGAATATTGTGTTGTGTGGATGTCAAACACAAATTCACAATCAAATTTTCAGTTGGAATTATGAGATGTCTAACGGAACGTCAACGTTGGCGGGCCATTTGTATGCTCCAGACCGGAATTACACATGCCCAGGCTGCAGCTGACTTGAATATTTCACAGTCCGTTGTCTGTCGATTGTAGTCACGCTATCAAACAACTGATGACGTGATTGATATCTAAGATGTACCGACGTCCGAGACGACCGCTATGTTCTTGATCAAGCTCTCCGTAATAGAGCACTGACGGTCACAGGCCTTCAACAACGCCTTCGACATGTCAGAGGAAACAATGTCTCGACAATGAGACAACCAGAAATCGCCTTCATTCGGACAGTCTTCACGCTAGGCGCCCTCAGGTGATCTTGCCGTTGTCAGCAAGTCATCGCCATGAACGTTTGGTGTGGTGTAGAAACAGCGGCGTCGTAGGAATATTAACCAGTTGTCACATTTGATGTTCAGTGACGAATCCAGATTCAACCTAGACTTTCGTGATAGTCGAAGAAGAGTTTGGCGTCGCCCAGGTGAACGTTTTACAGACGCTGCTAGGGTTGCCCACGACCGATACGCGAGGTGGGGGGGGGGCTGTGAGTTGGGTGGGTCCGTTATGGTATGGGTGGCATCACTATGACTGCCAGAACACAGCTACATAGGTGCCATGAAGAGTGACTGGCCAGTACTTCCGTGACAACATGTTGGTTCCGCATGTTGTCCCGTTTGCTCAACGTCATGGCCAAGAATTCATCTTCCAGGATAATAACGCTTGGGCCCATAGGACAAGACTTGTCACTGAGTTCCTGGAAGACCAACATATCCGTACTTTTCCATGGCCATCGATGAGCCCGGACTTACCACCTATTGAACATGTGTGGGACATTCTTAGAAAATGTGCCCGAAGACGTGATCCTACACCCAGAACGTTACGTGAGCTCGGTGCGAGACTGCAGGAAAAGTGGGACAGAATCCCTCAGCACACCATCAGCCGTCTTATTGGGACTATGGGATGTTGTTGCATAGCTTGTTGCGACAACAGAGGTGGTCGAGGGCGTGTGAAAATGATGACGTTAACATACTGACGTTGGACACTGTTTAAAGTACCTAAAGATGTCAAGAAGAAGTTGAATTTTCAATTAAAATGTTTGAATGAATTTGTTTAATTGATTAAATAAACTATAAAAGGTAAGCGTTTTCTTAATTACTCGCAATACCTACAATATCCCCTACTTTTTGTGAACAGTATATAACACGGGTGGTCTTACATGATACGGCATTTTCTGATACGAAACCGATTTCAAGTTAATGAATCCAGTGCGTTATTATATTGAGTAAATTTCCGATACATGGAACCATCTTGTCTTTATACAAAGTCATTCTTCTTTATATGACATGGGTATGTCTTTATATGTTACGAACGTTGTCTGAAACGAGTAATGAACTTCCTTTGTATCAGAACGTCTTTATAATTATTTAGTCAATCTTCTACATTACATATAGCACGGAATTGCCGTTTTATTCTTGCATATCAGACAGGATTTTCTACTGTTTACATCGGTGCTTGAAAAACCCATCTTACACCCACCGTGTATGACGTCACTTTGTTATGAATGAAGTTTTAAATTCATTCGCTACTATAAACAAGAACAAGAAATCATCACGTCCCTGTTGTCATAAGCGATCCCTATGTATCGCCGTTTCTTCGAAAGGGGGACACGAAAAGTCGTCTATATATACTGTTCACAAAAAAGTAGATGATATTTTGTTATGCTACTCTTGAAAAGCAATCATCGTATATGATTTTACAATGGTCGTTCATGTGTGTAGATAGCGTGTTCACAAAAGTACAGAAATCTCGGTCAAATTTGTGCTGCACATGCAACTTTAAGACATGAGGGGTAGCACGCGGATTTTAACATTGACCGAAATCATGGTAATTGTGATTGTAATTGGGTAAAACCTTTAGAATATTGTGTTGTGTGGATGTCAAACACAAATTCACAATCAAATTTTCAATTGGAATTATGAGATGTCTAACGGAACGTCAACGTTGGCGGGCCATTTGTATGCTCCAGACCGGAATTACACATGCCCAGGCTGCAGCTGACTTGAATATTTCACAGTCCGTTGTCTGTCGATTGTGGTCACGCTATCAAACAACTGATGACCTGATTGATATCCAAGATGTACCGACGTCCGAGACGACCGCTATGTTCTTGATCAAGCTCTCCGTAATAGAGCACTGACGGTCACAGGCCTTCAACAACGCCTTCGACATGTCAGAGGGAACAATATCTCGACAATGAGACAATCAGAAATCGCCTTCATTCGGACAGTCTTCACGCTAGGCGCCCTCAGGTGATCTTGCCGTTGTCAGCAAGTCATCGCCATGAACGTTTGGTGTGGTGTAGAAACAGCGGCGTCGGTGGAATATTAACCAGTTGTCACATATGATGTTCAGTGACGAATCCAGATTCAACCTAGACTTTCGTGATGGTCGAAGAAGAGTTTGGCGTCGCCCAGGTGAACGTTTTACAGACGCTGCTAGGGTTGCCCACGACCGATACGCGAGGGGGGGTGTGAGTTGGATGGGTCCGTTAAAGTATGGGTGGCATCACTATGACTGCCAGAACACAGCTACATAGGTGCCATGAAGAGTGACTGGCCAGTACTTCCGTGACAACATGTTGGTTCCGCATGTTGTCCCGTTTGCTCAACGTCATGGCCAAGAATTCATCTTCCAGGATGATAACAAGACTTGTCACTGAGTTCCTGGAAGACCAACATATCCGTACTTTTCCATGGCCATCGATGAGCCCGGACTTACCACCTATTGAACATGTGTGGGACATTCTTAGAAAATGTGCCCGAAGACGTGATCCTACACCCAGAACGTTACGTGAGCTCGGTGCGAGACTGCAGGAAAAGTGGGACAGAATCCCTCAGCACACCATCAGCCGTCTTATTGGGACTATGGGATGTTGTTGCATAGCTTGTTGCGACAACAGAGGTGGTCGAGGGCGTGTGAAAATGATGACGTTAACATACTGACGTTGGACACTGTTTAAAGTACCTAAAGATGTCAAGAAGAAGTTGAATTTTCAATTAAAATGTTTGAATGAATTTGTTTAATTGATTAAATAAACTATAAAAGGTAAGCGTTTTCTTAATTACTCGCAATACCTACAATATCCCCTACTTTTTGTGAACAGTATATAACACGGGTTGTCTTACATGATACGGCATTTTCTGATACGAAACCGATTTCAAGTTAATGAATCCAGTGCGTTATTATATTGAGTGAATTTCTGATACATGGAACCATCTTGTCTTTATACAAAGTCATTCTTCTTTATATGACATGGGTATGTCTTTATATGCTACGAACGTTGTCTGAAACGAGTAATGAACTTCCTTTGTACCAGTACGTCTTTATAATTATTTAGTCAATCTTCTACATTACATATAGCACGGAATTGCCGTTTTATTCTTGCATATCAGACAGGATTTTCTACTGTTTACATCGGTGCTTGAAAAACCCATCTTACACCCACCGTGTATGACGTCACTTTGTTATGAATGAAGTTTTAAATTTATTCGCTACTATAAACAAGAGGGCCATGATAGCCCGCTCATCTGAATACTTTACCTTTTGGTCTGCTGTTGAGCAAACATCAGAAGCTTTTTAAGATTCTCCCTATATAAATCTATAGGAATTCAAGTGACACCCAGGGTAGAGCAAATTTTCACCCCAGGGGCATATTATAAACAAACTTAGGTGAAGACTTCAAGCTGATGCTCCGTTAAAAATAAGTTCTAGGCTTTGAGGTTTCAGACAAGAATTTTGTTAAAAGTTTTCCCTATATAAGTGTATGTAAATTCAATTGACCCTCAGGGCGGGACAAAATTTGACCACAGAAGCATAATTTGAACAAAGGTAGTAGAGATCCACTAGACAATGCTACATACCAAAGCCTCATGGTTTCAGACAAGAAGATTTCCCTTTATAAGTCTATGAAAAATGAATTGACCCCTGGGGCGTAGCCTAAATTTGACTCCAGAGGTATAATGTGAAAAGACTTGGTAGAGGTCCACTAGACCAGGCTACATACCAAATGTTAAGGCTCAGGGCCTTGTGGTTTCAGACAAGATTTTCAAATTTTTCCCTATATAAGCCTATGTTAAATCAATTGACCTTCGGGGCAGTGCCAAATTTGACCCTTGGGGGTATTATTTGAACAAACTTGGTAGAGGTTTACTAGACAATGCTACATACCAAATATTCAGGCTCAGGGCTTTGTAGTTTCAGATAAGAATATCTTTAAAATTTTCCCTTTCTGTTGCCATGGCAAACAGAGTTGATGCAAATCAATTCTTTGAAGAACTTTGTTAGAGCATCATGCAAGAAATATTCCAGGCATGTTTTGTCAAAGTGGGCTTAGGAGGAGAAGTTGTTCAAGTCAAATTGTTGACGACGCACGATGCACGTCGACGAACGCCGGACAATCAATGATCCAAAAGCTCACCCTTGAGCACTTTGGGCTCATGTGAGCTTAAATAGTGCTGAATAAAAGCGTTAGTTGTCGTTATTTTCCTCCGAATTTCATGTATGTGTGATAAGCAAGAAAATGGGTTTATCTTTGTTTGATAAGAACACTGTCTGTATAAAACCAGGTCACCAGTGAATGGAGTTGAGTTTCTATATATTGAAGCAGCATGTCTTTAAAGGTGATTGGACACAAATTTTTGACCTCGAAAGTTTCATATGAGCGAAAAATATATATCTAAGACATTTTTTTTCAAAATTTTGTAGGTAATTTTCATCTTAAAGATGTTTTTATTGCAAATTAAAATCCAATTTTTACGAACTTTGTCGAGCGCACCCCTCACACACGAAACCGGAAGTGACGCACATTTATACCTTGCCACTTGACACATCTACCTGTACTGCTAACAAAACTTTGAAATTTTGATGGAAAGTGAAAATGTAGACTGAAAATAGTCAAAAAAAAAAAAGATTTTAACAAGTTAAGATAAATTGATGACTGTTTAAATGAATAATTGGAAATTTTGATGGAATTTGGAGGCCAATGAGCAAAGGTTATATAGAGGCTAGTTCAATAAGGATCATAGAATTAAAAGATAAATCTGTGAAAATATCTAAAGATTCTTTCCTAGTAACTGATCCAAAAAGATTTTGTACATGCTCATTTTTATCCCATGTAGTTTTTTTTTAAACTTGACTAGTAACTCCAATCGAGATTTTTTTTCATTTTCTCTTTATAGTGATGTGTTTGTTTATTTGTCTATGATGTATTTCTCCTTAGGTACGTGTAAGAAATATTTGACTAGATCTATTTTTTTTTACTTTAAAGGCATATCTTTTTTTGCATTTTCATTCTAGAACTTTTTTGAAAACAGAAAAATAATGATCAAAGAACAAATAATATGATACGAAGAAGCCCTAAAATCTATGTCAAAATATTAATTTTTTGTTCACATTTACAAATCGAATGATTTTTATTTTCATCATAAGTAGATCTATTATATTTAATTATTTGATTAAAATATTTAACCCTACCTCAGTAAAAATCATTGAGACATGCTAATTGGAAGCAACTGTTACATAATGTTTTCATAAGTGTGACTGATCAAAAGTAATTCAATCAATTTGCAAGATCACTTGCCATAAAATTTTGCTATTTGTCTCAACTTTAACGTTGACTGGATCATAAAAAGTGTTTATTGCCTTGTTTTGACAGCTATGCAGAATATAAAAGGGTCCCCTTTGGGGTAGGTTAATTTGCATAAATCCCACAGATAAAGGCGTGATTTATGGATATTTGACATTTAATTGGATATTGATTTATAAGCAGACTCAAATTTCTGCTGGATGGACATGCCATAATATTATTTTTCAAACAATATCCCAACGTGAAAATACACTGTAGTGTGAATTTCCATTCCAGTGAAACCAATATTAACACATTAGGTCACCTAAATTCACCACAATTTTAATGCACTTTAAGTGACAAAGAATTTGTTTAGGACGTAATCATCAAGTGAGAAAGTGTTAAACAGCATGTTAAAATGTGGAGGGGTTTTATTTAGAACCACAACAAGGAAGAAACTGGAATATTTGTTAATAACATTCTCTGCTAAGGTAAAATTACAAAAAGTTTTAGAGGCACATAGTTTGAATTTACTAATAAAAATCGAGTAGTAATCACATTATTTTTTGAATTTACAATTTATCGCATGTATATTTTTATAAGCGTGCCTTTATTTTGTTTCTTGCACTTGTGGTCTTGTGTTATTTTTGCATTTAAAAACGGAGGCGTTAGGAGCAGTGTAATTCTGCACTACTTCCTCGCACAGTTGGATAAATCTACGTCACAGCCAAAAAATTGCGGCGAAAACAACCGATGTCACAACGGAAACAGTGGATCATTAAAAACACGTTTTTTATCAAAAGCAATATTTTGATAATTTTGTAATTAAACCATTTTAATCAGTACATTATGATTATTTTGATAAGACAAAAGTTGCTATAGCCGTGTCCAATGACCTTTTAGTAAATCTAAAGAGATATTGCTTAAATAAATATGAAATTCTCTTTATGTAATGTTTAACTGGTTTCCTTTTATTCATTATTTTCATCATATAACGACAAACGCATAATATATAGATAAATATGGTTTGATATAACTCAATATAATGGTGAATTCTCTGAATTCTCTTCATATTATAAAAACTATAAAGTTAACACAAACAAACTCGTGCAATATATAGACGATTGATTCTTCACTTATTGGTTTGATACATGAGAAATTCCCGATATACACTCAACAAAAGAAACATTCCACGTAAGTTGATGGTATTTATATACGTGTACAGTTATTAATTAATAGTTATCATCGGAAATACAGAAAACAATAAGCTTGGATTTATAACCTTATATAAAAATATTTCCTCCGGCGAAATCATATGTGATTATATGTGATAACAGAACAGAACAGAATCAAAATAGAACGTAGTGAACAGTTACAGAGTGAACGAGTTTGGAGTTTTATGATGGCCTCGGGTGATTTAACGGACAAGGTTGAATTGACTGCTGTTTTGGGATTTTGCGAACTTAAACCGGTAACCTTGGATGATAATACAGAGGTGAAAGTACCGTTTTCTTACAAAGATTGTAATAATGACAGTTTAGTGAATCTTATAAATGAAGATAATTGTCTTGGGGAATATAACAAATTAATAACATGGTACAGGGATTTACCTGAGGGAATGTTTATCTCACGTTTACATGTTATCGGCAAAATTCAACTTTTTGTCCACCTAGACGTATTTTACTGTTACACAATTTTACATGTTTCTTATTATTATTGTTCTGTCTTTTGTTGTACATAATGTTCTCAGATCCCGTTCGTTCTGGATGACTAATCCTTATGATAGGAGATTGCCTGTGTATTTGTATTTTGTTAACACTATAGACCGACCGCCTTCCGTCATGGAACTTTGTGTGTGTGTTCTTTTCCCACATAGGTAACAGCTTAATGGCATGGCGGTTAGCGATTGGTCTTTTTTACAACGGCGCACATGGATTTAAACATAGAACCTATTATACACATTCATTTTGCGGCGTATTACTCAGTCTTTTCATGGAAATGTTATTTTTCCTGTTTAGCTCATTGTATAATTATATTATATCGTTATACTACCACGCCAAATGCACACAATTTACATTATGTATTTTTACCCATTGAATTCACTCATTATGTGTACTCGTTATCATAAATACCCTTTCGCTCGACTTTTCGCTTTTAAATTTTGAGATATGCTCAGTTATCCTTTTGTTCTTGATTTTAAGTGGTGATATAGAGAAAAATCCTGGTCCGTCAGACCAGACTGAAATTAACTGTCGATTTTTTGTCAAAATATTCGAAGTATCCTTAACAAGATAGAATACATAAACGACAATTGGTCAGATTTTGATATACTTTGTTTTACCGAAACGCACCTTGATTTCGCTGTGAGTAATGACACTGTAAAACTAGATGTTTTTTCGACGTTTTACAGAAAAGATGTTACGTGCCACTCGGGTGGAATATTAGTGTATATTTCAGATGACGTAGTTTCTAAACAAAGGCAAGATTTAGAAAATTATTTAAATGAATCTATCTGGGTTGAGATTAAATATAAATCTATAAATTATCTTCTTTGTACAGTCTACAGACAGCCAAATGCGCCGGTTGAATTTTGGGATAGGTTTAATAAATGTGTAGAAAAAGCCCTCGATTACTGTAACAGACTCATAATCGTTGGTGATATAAATGAAGATCAGCTCAACATGAGCAATAATAAATTCAGGGAAATTCTTTTGTTAAATGATCTAAGAAACGTAATCAATGAACCGACTCGCGTTACAGATACTTCTGCAAGTCTTATCGATCCTATAGCTGTTTCAAGTAGTATAGATGTTCTTAACTCAGGAAATTTTCATACTCACTCTTCTATCAGCGATCACTATGGTACATACATATTTATAAAGTTTTTGAAGAAAACGCCAACTTCATACAAAAGACGAGTCTGGAATTATAAACGTGCAGATTTTAACAAACTTAATAATCTAATAAGTAATACCGACTGGTCAATTTTAAAACGAAAAACCGTCGACTCAGCTTGTGATCTATTTACTGACGTTATCCTAAATCTTGCGGGAAAATGTATTCCCACAAGTATCGTTACTATACGTCCATAGGACAGACCGTGGTATGACTCTGAAATTCGTCGTACTTCTAGAAAAAGAGACCGCGCTAAGAAAAAGGCACTTAGGACAAAATCAATAACAGACTGGAATTCCTTTAAACATTTACGTAATTTAGTTAATAACCTAAAAAAACATGCAAAAGAATCGTTTTTTACCAATCTAGAATTGTCTCTGGAAGAAGCCAAAACAAATAATCAAAAATTTTACTGGAAATCGGTTAAGATGCTTATTAGAAATTCTTATTGTGATAATAACACGATACCTACTTTAATTGTTGATAAGCATGGAACAGAAGAACACTACATCACCGATAAAGAAAAAGCTAATTGTCTAAACGAATATTTTACCTCTGTGTCAACAGTTGATGATTCTTCTGTTGTGCTACCGAACTTTGCTTATAAAACAGATAGAATTTTACCTGACTTTACAATTCAGATGCAAGAAATTAAAGACATTCTAAGAGGTTTAGCACTTAACAAAGCTGTTGGACCTGATAAGATTAGCCACAAAATATTGAAAGAGACATGTGATAGCATCTCTTATCCCCTCTGTATATTATTCAATCGATCTCTTCATGAAGGTAAATATCCCGATGCCTGGAAACTTTCACATGTAATGCCATTATTTAAGAAAGGGAACAGAAATTTACCAAATAATTACAGACCTATCTCACTTATCAGCTGAAAGGTATTAGAAAGAATAATATTTAAACACATTTTAATCATCTACACATTAATAAACTTATATATCCACTTCAATCTGGTTTTCTTCCCGGACATTCCACAGTTTATCAGCTAATGGATATGTATCACCAAATATGCGAGTCCTTTGATAATAAACTGACAACATGTATAGTCTTTTGTGACATAACTAAGGGGTTTGATCGAGTTTGGCATCCAGGTTTACTTTTTAAACTTAAACAATATGGTATAAACAATAAATTACTTCAGTGGACGCGCGACTACCTTACGAACCGGAGACAATCAGTTTTTATAAGATCTGAAACATCAAGCACTTTGAGTATCTCAGCAGGTGTAATATATGTGAACGATATAGCTGATAATCTTCTTAGTGTAACTAGACTTTTCGCTGATGACAGCTCTTTAGCTGTATCTTCCAATGATTTAATTGAAATAGAAACGACACTTAATAGCGATCTCGAAAAAATAAACGTATGGTCTAAGCAGTGGTTAGTCGATTTCAACCCAAGCAAGACTGAAGTTATGTTTTTCTCCTCTAATCCCAATAACAAACCTGAACTGTTTTTTAACGAGACTCCTCTAGATTTTGTAGATAGTCACAAACACCTAGGTTTAACCCTTTCATCTAATTTAAAGTGGCATCATCATATTAACAATATTATGCTATGAGCATCTAAAGTTCTTAATTCTATGCGACTTCTTAAATTCAAATTGAAAAGAAGAAGTCTAAACCAAATATACACTTCTTATATGCGCCCAATATTAGAGTACTTATCAACAGTCTGGGACGTCTGTTCAGCATATGAAAAAAAGTCACTTGAATTATTGCAATATGAAGCAGCGCGTGTAGTAACAGGTTTAACACGATCAGTTTCTATTGAAAAATTAATTCGCGAAATTGGTTGGGTGTCGCTCTCTGATAGGCGAAAATTCAAAAATTAATTATAGTTTTTAAAGCTAAAAACGGCTTTTTACCCGAATATCTTTCAACCATATTCCCGCAGTTGGTAGCAGACGTTACCACATATCCTCTTAGGAACAAAGATGATTACGTTTCTGTCGTGAGACGTACTCAACTTTATAACTGTTCATTTCTACCTTCATCCCTCGAATTATGGAACTCTCTGGAGAACGATATTAGAAATTCACCTTCGCTAAATATGTTTAAAACTAAACTGAAAAAAGTTTTCAAGGCCCCTACCGTACCTAAGATTTTCTTTATGGGAATAGCTATCTATCAGTGATCCACTGTCGATTAAGAAACAATTGTAGCAACTTAAACAACGACCCATTTATTAATATTTAAGAGACAATTCCACTTGCAACTGTGGACATAACGTCGAAAACGCCGAACACTTTTTTTCCGTTGCTCCTATTTTTCCAATCAAAGAATTACGCTTTTCCACGAAACGAGAGCTTTTCATCCGCTTAATGTTAACTTATTACTATTCGGAAGTGATTTTCTAAATTACGACCAAAATACAATCATTTTTGAAGCCGTTCACAGATTCATTAAACAGAGTAACCGGTTCAACTTTAATTAATTTAAACGGCTCTGAAACCCTGTACCCTACCTTCCTTGGGGGCTCTTCTGTGGGCATGTTATTCCAAAAGAATGAAATCTGAGATACGATATCCGTTACGATATCAAAAATGATATGATATACTTAACACACGATCAATTAACATCAACTGAGTGTTTTTTTCTACATTTTTTTCTATTTTTACTTGATACTATTTTATCATACATGTACACTTCTTTCTTCCTTCCACGCCGACTTATCATTTGTTATGAACTAAAATTTTGGGAAGGGCGTTAAGCTAAGTTGTAAGAACTTGTAGCCCAACCCATTTGCTAAATATTATGTTGTATATTAGTATATTTGTAATCACATAATGCATGTATTTGTTGCAATAAAATACGATTAAACTAACTTTACTACGAGAATATTCGTCGTCCGAGCCTGACTTGGAGGGACTACGACAGTGGTGCTTTGAGGAAATCAAAGCGTATGATGATTTCCCGTTTGGAATGCAGTCAGAATTAAAGCGGCGAGTGTCAACCCGTAAAGGTGATAAAGTTGCAGTCAAACTGGCAGTTGACATACACAAACTTGTGTCAGTAATGGAAGGGGTGTAATGAAAGAGTTGCTTAGCAACGGAAAACCTAGATCGTCATCTGCAAAAACACCATCAAAAACACCTGTAAATAGAAAGTGTGAAAATGACGCAGCATCCGGAAGTGTTTTAGAACTTAATCTCATGAAAGATACAATTTCTACATTACAGGCCGATGTTTTGCATATTAAACAGTCAATACATTCAGTTGAAATGTTAAAAGCTGATGAATTAAAATCTTGCGCCAGTCGGTTGAGTCCATAAAGTGTAACCCTGTTCAGAGTAGAAAATATGTAACTAACTATGACATATATGAAAAATCAAGTATCGGGTTAATTACAGCATATGCTTGGACCTATTTTGTCATCTATGTCAGTTATGTCAGAGCGTGTCTCCAGGATTGAGAGGTTTTTAGATACTTCAGGAATAATAACTGTAGAAAAATTAGTAACTATAAATCCTAGCGAAGATGAATCGGAAGTTAACGCTACCGCTTGTCAGGCACAGTACACAGAGTGTCCTAGGCCAGTAGATCATTTGGAAATCAGTACGCAAAAATCTGTTAGCAGTGGCTATGTAGAAAGAGACTCTGACGGGCAGTTAAGCACAGGCGTGTCGGACCAAGATGTATGTTTGATTCCGGTAATTATCACATTAGGTCGTGACGAAGGCTTTAAAACAAGGACACAGCGTAAAACAAAAAGATTCTTTGTTGGTGGTTATACGGATTCTGTATCAACCCAGGAAATTGCAAAATTCGTAGAGTCAAAAGGCCCGTCAGTAACAAATATACGTGTATTTCCTACAAGGCGCTCGAAAAATCATGAAATTATAAGGCTTAACGTTGAAGCAGATAATAAGGCAAATATGGTGCTACAAAAACAATTCTGGCCTCGGGGAATAGTATGTAGGCCTTGGTTATCACGTAATGTTCTACGAAGACAAGATCTAGAAGAAAGTGTTAGCAGACGATCTAAGTGTTCACGTGACTTACCCCGCGCATGAGACGCGATAGTGCAGACGTTCACAGTATGAACCGATTTGAACTTTTACGAGTAGACGTGGATAAACTGAGAATTAACAGAATACATTATTATAACAGATCATTATTATGGCTAGTGACTTAATTTATTTTGCAGTTATAGTAGTACAGAATATTAAACTTTTCACCTGGAATGCGACTGGATTAATATCTAGTTCTTCTTACCTGTGCAACTCATTGAGAAAATATGATATTCATTTTTGTGGTATTTCAGAACATTACTTATATCCACAAAATGTCCACTTTATTGATACTTAAACGTCAGATTATCGTTCATACGCTGTATGTGATAAAGATCTTTTGCTTCCAAGTAATAGAAAAGTAGGAAAAGGGGGCTTGGCACTGATGTGGCATAAATGTCTTGATAAGTATGTGGTCCCATTGACAATGGACGACGATAGAATCGTTAGTGTTCAATATCATTCGCACCAGCTCAGTACTTATATATTTTTCAGGTGTATTTGCCGTGTGTTAATCAGAAAAATGACTCATATAGAGACTATATCACTAAATCATATGATATTTGAAACATGTATGTTAATTGTGGAACAGTTATCTTTTTATGTGATTTTAATGCAAAATATGACTGTTTTAGCATACTGTCAAGAGATATTATGTTGTATAAATTTTGTTCTGATACAAATATCATCCCTGTAAATGTCACAGGGACTTGTCTAGGTGCGCAAAACTCTTATGTTTCATATGCTGGTAAATACCAGACTTTGAATGATTTTACATGTATATCTGTGGAATTATTTGATTGTGTACAGCATTGTGAAATTCTTGATAATGATTGTTTAAATGTATTTTGTCATAGACCTGTTTTTGCATTTTAGACTTGCCAATTGTCAGGTGTTCACATTCCTATGATGATGCAACTTCAGTTAACTGGGCTAAATGTAGCAATATGCACATTGATATGTATAATAATTTGCTATTGTCTGATAATAATTTCATGCAATTAGCACACTGTGACTTGAATGAAGAATCCCTTTAGTCGGCGTACACTCAGTTGGTACGTAGTGTCGTAGCATGTGCCAATGAAACTTTACCAAAGAAGCGATATCTAGAGCATCTTAAACCGTACTGGAATAACGAATTGTCCGTTGCACATGGCAAGATGAAACAACCCAGACAAGAATGGTACCGTCACGGGCGGTCACGTGACGTGAACAACGTTTCCTTTATTGAATACAAAGCTGCTAAACGTGACCTTCGACGACAGCACAGGTACTTTGTTACTAAGTATCTAGTTGATTTCAATGATGAGATTGACTGTACGGCAGAGGTTGATTCGAGAAATTTTTGGAAAATGGTAAACAAAAGAAGGACAAAGAAAGATTGTGCTCTTAGCGTCGGAATTAAGTTTAAGGGCTCGATTGTGCGAGACCAAAATAATATCATCGATGGTTGTTTCAATTAATTTAGGGATCTATACACACCAAATGATCAAACCAGATATGATTTGGATTTTGGACGTGTCTTTTCACAAAATTTCAATGACTGTCCGCTTTCTTCAGCCAGATACCTTAGCCACGGTATTGCCGGAAGTGGTTGAAGGAGCCATTTTACGTTGTCCCAGAGGAAAGTCAAGTGGGTTTGATTCGATCAAGTATGAACATTTAATTTTAGCTAAAGATGTGTTATCTTATATTCATTGCATGGATGTTAAGAACTACATTTGTACCAGACGTATTGAAGCGTGGTGTTATTCTGAATTTGCATAAAGGGGAAAATAAGAGGAAAGATAATCCGGACAAATATCGCGCAATTACATTGACCTCAGTAATTTTTAAAGTGTATGAATCAGTGCTGTTTTACAGGTCAAAAGGCGATATAATGGACACTATGAACATTCAGCAAAGAAGGTTTCAGTATGGTTTGTCCTGCCTTATGACGTCATTGATACTTAGAGGGTGTATAAATTATGCACGAGAATTCGGGTCTAAATTATATGTCTGCTATATGGATGGCCGTAAGGCTTTTGATACATTTTGGTACGAAGGCATGTTATACAAACTTTTATTTGAAACAAATATTGACGTGACCTCTTTCTTAGCATTCAGATCCATGTATACGAATATGTCAAGCTGTGTGAAATATCAGGGTAAATATTCGAGCTGGTTTAATGTACTACAGGGTACCAGACAAGGAGGAAAGAGTTCCCCGATTTTATGTCTTTTATACATCAACGGGCTGATTAATGAACTGGAACGGTCTGGATTTGAAATGTGTATATATGATATAAGAATCAACTCTCATTCAGTGGCTGATGATATGCTTCTAGCATCATACTCTGTATAAGGGCCTTAACAAAATGTTTTAAATAAGTGAGGACTACTCAAAACGTTGGCGTTATAGTTATAATGCAGATAAATGTGCCGTTGTTGTTTTTAATGAACACAGTCACACTGAACTGAACAGAACATTTAAGCTTGCTGGTAATGTATTACACGAGTCAGCTTCATATCTACATCTTGGTTTAAAACCTGATGCGTTCTTGACCACCAAAAAACAGGTTAATGGTGCTTGTAACACACTTCGAGGTACTTATTTGAGTATCGTGAACAGCGGCATCAGTCCACAAGGATTTAATCCTATCTCACCCAGAACTATATACAATGCAATACAATGCAATAGTTATCTCCAAGGCACTTTATGGATGCGAACTCTGGTATTCACTTACTGACTCGGAGATTTTACGCCTGGTGCGTTCACATAGATTTTGTGTAAAAAATATACAATCGTTGCCAACTGAAACATCAACGAATTTTGTGCTATGTGCTTTGAATATTTTACCGATCGAAACGATTATAGACCAAAGTAAGTTGCAGTTCTTAGGTCAGCTATGTAGAATGTCTAATTCGTATCTTGCAAAACATATCTTTAACACTAGACTTTTTCATTACTTGAATTTTGACAATCAAACACAGGGTCTTATTCCAGATATTTGTCGAATTCTTCATAAATATGAATTAAGCGGTGTTCTAGACATTTACACCAAGGAGGATATTTTCCCATCAAAAGCGAGGTGGAAACGTGTATTATATGAGAACGTTACTGCAACACTGGAAAGGAACTCTATGTATGACATTACAAGTCGATTTCAGATGCTTATTCCTTTATTTCCAGAGAGAGATAAAACGTGTATATTGTGGTCGATGTCAAAGAATAATACAAGGTTACTTTCCCTTTGTAAACGGATTATGTATATGATATCGCGTTACATTTCAAGAAAATATGTAAATGTCCAAAATGTGGCTATACAGTGGATGATATAGTGCTGCACTTAATATGTTATTGCTGTAAAAATTCAGACATCCGTAGAATTCTATGGGATTCTATAATTGAAACACTTGGTCACAGTGCGTACGTAACCTTTATACGTTCGTCACCATCTGATCAGTGCCAATACTTATTAAGTTTAGCTGTTGAAATTGAGGGATATAGTTTTAAATATTGCAAACTTGTGTATATATTATGTAAAATGGTCAGGTAAAAATTTGTAGTTCATATGCTTCATTTTGATGACGTAAATATTTTTAATGACGTATCTACTTTTATGATCGCAGCGTGATAATGCATACATTTATATGATCTCAATCTGATCATGTTTTTTTTCATGTGAATGATCTCAGAATGTCTTATTATACACTGTAGCATAGACATATATTTCACTGTACTAATGAGATTGTAATCGCATAAGCAGTAGCTTAACATTTCGCTTTCGTGTTAGGCTACCCATATTGCGTTATAAATTACTGTGTCGCAAAATAGTTGTTGATGCACCAGGCCTTGAATTTTTCATTCGATATTAGTAAAATTGTAGACCAGTACTGATCTTTGATAATATGCAAAACTCTTCAACTAACTGTATATGTATCTTGATCAGTACATATAGTATTTATACTGTTTGTTTAT
This sequence comes from Cyclina sinensis, assembly GCA_012932295.1. Taxonomy (NCBI): domain Eukaryota; kingdom Metazoa; phylum Mollusca; class Bivalvia; order Venerida; family Veneridae; genus Cyclina; species Cyclina sinensis. The sequence continues at coordinate 19,314,010 of JAAONU010000002.1, forward strand.
ATGTACATAAATATGTTCTGCTCTTCAATATTTGGAGTTATCTGTCTATCTATTTACATGTACAGGTTTCAATGTTATAGTTGACATTTGTGTTTAAATGTACATCTAGTTACTTGTGCAGACGTTCGACTTTGGTGAATGGACAAGTTAATTCAATTATACAACACAGAGGTCGGTTGATTCAGCTAAAAATCTGTTTTGCACGTGCACCCATTGGACCAGTATAACCGGTTTTTATTTACAAAAGCTTTTCATTGTAATTTGTTGCACTTGAAGCATGTTGTAAGAAAAATACCAAAATTGTTTAAAACTGAGGGTTTGCCTGCGTATTTTCAATGCCAAGGATACCAAAGGATTTGCGTGAGAGGGCAGGTGTTGCAGCACATGTTGGGGCATTTGAATACGCAGTTCGCAGTCTTAGACGTCGATCTGCGCAGACCGGAACTACGGACGACTTGTGAAGTGGTAGACCGCAAGTGACGACAGGAGCCTAGGACCGTCATATCCTGAATCAGCACTTACGGAAACGCCAGTTAACTGCCACAGAGACAGCTTCTGTCACGCCCGATACGCACAAGTACACAGGTCGCCCATACGCCGGACTCATTCTAACAGACCGTCATCGCAAACAAAGGGTTCAGTGGACCTGCAGACACAGTACCTGGACAAGGCAGAACTGGCAGACGATCCTCTTCTCAGATGAGTCCAGATTTGCGATATCCGCGAGCGTATAAACCGGCGTAGGAAGGAGCGTTACGACGATTCTTGCATACTGCAGAGATCGTTTTGGGGATGGAGGTTCTGGGCGGGCATTGGATGCAGATACCGCACACCACTAGTTGTTGACGGCAACCTAAATGCCCGCAGTTACAGAGAACTTATTCTGGTGTCTCATGTTGTTCCCCTTCTGCAAAGCATGGCATCAATTACATACTACAGCAAGATAACGCTAGGCCGCACGTCGCTCGTGACAATTTACAATTTCTACGAAATCATAATGTTGATTTTACTGACAGCTGGCCTCTGATCTAAACCTCATTGAATATGGCAGACAACGTCGAAATCAGACTGCTAATGTCAATGAAGCGTTCGGCTTTGCTTGAAGAGTGGGATAATATCCCACAAACTGATATCAATAAACTTGTGCTGTCAATGCGACGTTGCTGTTTAGCAGTCACTGACGCAGCTGGTGGCCTACGCGCTACTGATTGCTCATTTCTGAAATAAGACCATCACCAATATGAAAACCGACTTAACAATGAATTTTTTTAAAACAATTTTACACTTGCACTGTATTGGCAATTTCACTCGAAATTTCAATTTCATTCGAAATCGCAATATTAATTTTTGAAATACTTACAATCAAAATCTAGAGCAAATTTCTTTTTGGGTTGAGTATACAATGGTAACTAGTTTTATATCAAACAACGTTCAAATCTTATTGAGATAAACCCGTGTCATAATTAGAAGTTTGGCTCTATATAAAGACGTATTGGTTCAATATGTTGGAAGTTTACTTCATATCTATCTAGCTATCTGAGCTTATTTATCGTCGGTACCGGTTGCCCATATGACCGACGCCCCCTGAAGAAATTAGTTATTTTATGTTGTGGGGGGTAGTGCAAGATACAGAAAGCATCCCATTCTAGAGACACCCCTGGTTCTTTTGCATGCTCAGTGTATAGCACTGATACATGGGACCTCGGTTTAACGTCTCGCCTGAAAGACTATTAGTAATGTTAGTGGAGGAGCGGGTGATCGAACTCGGGACCCCTGGTTTACCAGTTCAGCGCGTTACCACTGGACCACATCCGCTCCTTTCACTTCATATACTAGTAAACTGACTTTCATATCAGACAACGTTTGTATCATTTAAAATCAACTCGTGTCATATATAGAAGATTGAATTTTTATAAAGGCGCGATGGCTTTATATATCCGAATTTTACTCCATTTTAAAGAATACCATGATATTATAAATTTTAGAAAAATAATGAAGACAAGGCTCTACCGACAGGCTTGATACATTTTATACTATCCGACACTTGTTTGGCATTCTATTTATCATGTTTTCAGTTTTTATTTGTTTCATTTTCTTTCAAATTTAAATTAAGTCAAAAACCAATCCAGAGCCTCTCCAGTTCATGTCGCGCGCAATTATATGTGAATTTACAGCCTAGGGTCAAATCGATAAGAAATAGTCCCAAATACTTTTAGTCAAAAGTAGGAAAGACTTATATATTAAAGAAAATTAAAAAAAAATACCCCCAAAAAAACTATTCGATTAAAATTTATCAGTTAAATATTTAAATATTATATAAAAGAAGGAACAAATTTTCAATTCCCTTAATTCTATTTCACATTTCATGGATCTTTGGTTTCATAATTTTGCAATATTGAATTTACTGATGCAAGGACTTAAACGTTGAACAAGTTTCATCGATCATTTTAGCTGATTTCTTGCTTGTAAATAATCCACTCGGTATGATTATGTGCTTTTATTCACTAGAAATGTGCTCGTAAGACATATCTATGTGACACAGGAGATGTTTGTAAAAATATATGCCACCATAGCGCCTTATCCCTAGAGACAGCCTTGAAGTTTTGAGGAGCTGGGACCAAGCGTTTTATAGTTATTGATCGGAAAAAATTTTGCTATTCAAGGACACTGTGACCTTTGCCTTTGACCTGGTGATCTGAAAAACAAAAGGTATCATCTACAACTCATGAACAACCTATATACCACGTTTGAGGAGCATGGGCCCAAGCGTTCTACAGTTATTCATCAGAACAATTTTGCTTTTCAAGGTTACTGTGACCCTTGAACTTTGACACAATGACCTGAACTATTTTGCTTTTTAATGTTCCTGTGACCTTGACCTTTGACATAATAACCCTCAAAACAACAGGGGTCATCAAATTTCATGATCAACCTGCCTATGAAGTTTTAAGGAGCTGGTCCAAACGTTCTAAAGTAATTGATCGGAAACCATTTTGTTATACAAGGTAACTGTGACCTTGACCTTTGATCTGGTGATCTGAAAAGTATAGGGGTCATCTACTGGTCATAGCCAACCTATAGACCAAGTTGGAGGAGCATGGACCAAAGCATTCTATTAATTGGAAATCATTTTGCTTTTAAAGGTCACTGTGACCTTGACCTTTGACTTAAAAAATATAGGAGTCATCTACTGGTCATGACCTAACTAAACACTAGTTTAAAGAACCTATGACCGAGCGTTCTATAGTTTTAGATCAGAACCCGTTTGCTTTTCAAGGTCACTGTGACCATGATATTTGACCTGGTGACCTAAAAACTATAGCGATTATCCACTGGTCATAAACCACTTATCTACTAAGTTTGAGGAACTTGGGCCCAATCATTCAATAGTTATTGATCAGAAACCGTTTTGCTTTTCAAGATCACTGTGACCTTGGCCTTTGACTTTATGACCTGAAAAAATTATAGGCGTCGTCTTTAAACCTACATACCAAGCTTGAGGAAGGTTGGTATAAGGGTTCTCTAGATACTGATCGGAAACGAAGTATTTACCGAATGAACGACCGGCCGACCGACATTTGCAAAACAATATGCCCACTCATCTTTGATGGAGGGGGTGGGGTGGTATAATAAAGGAACAGGATATAAGAAATCTTAAAATAAGCAAACAGTTCCGTCAAGGTCAGAATGTGTCTTGATGTGGTGTCTGATGACTGATAAAGCTAAAATTATCAGGTAGGCAGCTTATCAACAGAAATCGATGTAATGGCATGGTAAGATACCGATTTGTTATATGTACCCAGTTTATTTATACATTTAATTTTAAAACATTTTAAAGCTAAATTCTGTGAGTCAGCCGCTTTAAAGGCATATTGGTTTAATATTAAAAGTAGTTCACTTCATATAACGGTGTTCACTTTTCGTATCACCAAACGTTCGTAAATACTTATACATGTACAAAGGCAGACTCATATCATATATAGATGATTAACTCAAAATAAAGACCTTTTGGTTTAATACACTGGAAGATCACTTGGTAATATAATGAACTAAAACTTTAAATATCAGACAATATTCCGCATTCGAATTTTGTTATCGTGCCTTAGCATCGTAATCTCGCCTCGTCGACCATTAGCCCTAATGGCGAAAAACGATAAAATGATATGAAGCCTCTGAGTCCCATAAAAGTTGTTATAACTTCGCTCTGGCGTCCTATAATCGAAAGTACGATTGTTAGACAAACCCATCTGATATATAGAAAATTCACTCTTCTTAAGACGTATTGATTATATATACAGTCCAGTCGCACTGCTACGAATCGCAGTATAACGAAATAACGGTGTTCTACGAAAGAAGTGATCGTTCCCGTTATTTTTTCTTCTTTATTCAATTAAGACAAAATGCAATTTAACGAAATGCCATTTAACGAAAAATGCAATTGAGCGAACAGTTATCACGGTCCCATAATGTAATTAACAGTGAAATAAAGATGCAATATAGCGAATAGCCGTCAGACACTTGTTTTCACACCTCTTTGAGTGATACTTATTGCTCGCGCAGATCGCCTTGTGTTTGCTGTCGTAAGGCAATTATCGCCCCAAGCAACACTGGCACGATATGCTGCAAACAACAAGTGGGTTTGTTTGATTGTTACACAAAAATTTGTGAGTGATAACATGTCAAAAATTTCAAACGGTATAAAATCTGGTCAAGTTGAATCGCTTAAATTGTGTGATACAAAACTACTATAGGCTTTAAACTGTGCAACGGTTGTGCATATTTATTCAGTACTACCTTTCTAAAACATTATGTCGATGTACACTTGAATATTGTTTTATATATGCATCTATGTTGCATTGATTAAATATGCAATGAAAATGACATCAAATTTTCAGTTCTTCTTTATTATTTAAGTGTTGACTGACTCCGACATATCACAACAATATATAACAACATTGTCCGTTTACGATAGTATCACCAATATGTATGAAAAAAATGCGATTCTACGAAAAATGCGATATTACAAAAATTCTTCATGGTCCGATGCATATTCGTAGCATCGCAAATGGCCTATATATATATATATATATATATATATATATATATAGGAAATTCACAAATTCGCTATAAATGCTTTATTGGTTTCATATCATACACTGTTCGTATCCCGTGTTATTTTATAGACGATTGGTTTTTTAATATAAAGGTGATATCGCTTCACACATTTAATATATAAATTTATTCATTGGATATTCGACTCTATATATTAATACTTTCACATCGTGAAGTTTGTACTTTCAATAAAAGACAGGGACGGCTTTCTATAGGTATACGGTTTTACCACATAACTGAAAGAAATTATAACACAGCATTAAAGAAAAGTAGACTAGAAAGAAAAAGAAACAGGCCAAAATTATTTTGAAACAGATCAGAAAACATTATATGATGTAAACTGTTAAAAAATGCTTCAAATTTTATGCACAGGTTGGAACAAGTGTATGCATCGGTAAGCAGTTTCGCTCTGACGCCTTAAAAGCGAAAGTTCGATAATACGCCGCGAAGACATGACAAGAAGGCCAATGGCCCTAAAGCGCTCACCTTGGTTCAAAGAAAAAAGAAATTTTTATGAATGTAATGATGCATATCACAGAAATGGACCAATGCAATTTCATTGCCATAGCTCCAAAAACAAAAAGTAGGTCAGTAGGTCAAGATATAGGTCATAAGACGACATTTTTGAAATCGGAACGGAAAGCTGTACACACAGTCCAAATTTCATTGCTGTAGCTAAAAAACAAAAAAGTAGGTCAGTAGGTCAAAAATATAGGTCATGCTATGACGTTTTTGAAATCGAAAAAAAACTGTCCACATTGTCCAAATTTCATTGCCATAGCTCCAAAAACAACAAGAGGGCCATGATGGCCCTGGATCGCTCACCTGAGTACTTTGGCTGTAGGTTTGCTGTTAAGCAGTATTTTATTTTTTAATTGAAAATATGTAAGTGCCTACAAACCAAATATGTAAAATATCAGTCAATAAATAAAGGCTCTATGACAGAAAGTAGAAATATCTATTATAAGCTATGGTGACCTTGACCTTGACCCAGTGACCTCAAACCCTAACCATGGGTAGAGGTCCATGCAAGGAACCTCTATACTGAATATCAATGATATTGGTCTATAAATGAAGGCTCTATGAGGTACAGTAGATAAATCTACTTTTAACCTCCGTGACCTTTAACCTAATCCAATAATTTGAAAAAGCTTGATAAAGCTTGCTTCATGCCAAATTTTAAAATTCTAGGTCTTGTGGTTTCAGACAAGAAGATTTTTAAAGATTTTCTTCTATATTGTTATTTAAAACTTGTGACCCCTCGGGCGGGGCCAATAGTGACCCCAGAGACATTTTTCTAACAAACTTGGTAGAGGTCCACTAGACAATGCTACACACCAAATATCTAAGCTCTATAACTTACGGTTTCTGATAAGAAGATTTTTTAAGATTTTCCTATATAACTCTATGTAAAACAAGTGACCCCCGGGGCGGGGCCATTTTTGACCCAGAGGCCAGGATTTGAACAAACTTGGTAGAGGTCCACTAGGCAATGCTACAAACCAAATATCTAAGCTCTATAACTTACGGTTTCTGACAAGAAGATTTTTTAAGATTTTCCTATATAACTCTATGTAAAACAAGTGACCTCCGGGGCGGGGCCATTTTTGACCCAGAGGTCAGGATTTGAACAAACTTGGTAGAGGTCCACTAGACAATGCTACATACCAAATATCTTAACTGTATGCCTTCTTGTTTCTGACAGGAAGATTTTTTAGTTTTTCCTATATAACTCTATGTAAAACAAGTGACCCCCAGGGCGGGGCTATTTTTGACCCAGAGGCCATGATTTTAACAAACTTGGTAGAGGTCCACTAGGCAATGCTACACACCAAATATCTAAGCTCTATAACTTACGGTTTCTGACAAGAAGATTTTTTAAGATTTTCCTATATAACTCTATGTAAAACTAGTGGCCCCTGGGGCGGGGCCATTTTTGACCCAGAGGACAGGATTTGAACAAACTTGGTAGAGGTCCACTAGACAATGCTACACACCAAATATCTAAGCTCTATAACTTACGGTTTCTGACAAAAAGATTTTTTAAGATTTTCCAATATAACTCTATGTAAAACTAGTGGCCCCTGGGGCGGGGCCATTTTTGACCCAGAGGACAGGATTTGAACAAACTTGGTAGAGGTCCACCAGGCAATGCTACACACCAAATATCTAAGCTCTAGGCCTTGTGGTTTCTGACAAGAAGATTTTCAAGTTTTCCCTATATAACTCTATGTAAAATCAACTGACCCCTGGGGTGGGGTCAGTTTTGTCCCCAGGGACATAATTTGAACAAACTTGGTAATGGTCCACTAGATGATGCTTCATACCAGATATCAAAGCTCCAGGCCTTGTGGTTTCGGAGAAGAAGATTTTTAAGGATCCAACTTATAAAATCTATTTTTAGCTCCAGTGAACCAGAAATGCAATGGACCAGAACCATTTGAACAATCTTGGTAGAGCTTCATGCAAGGAACATCCCAGGCAAGTTTCATTAAATTTGCCCCATTGGTTTCAGAGGAGATGTCGTTTGAATGAAAAGTTGACGACGGACGGACGGACTGACGGACGACGGACAAAGACCGATCAGAATAGCTCACCCTGAGCACTTTGTGCTCAGGTGAGCTAAAAAGTACGTCAGTAGGTCAAAAATATAGGTCATGCGATAACATTTTAGAAACCGAAAAGAAAAACTGTGCACACAGTCCAAATTTCATTGCTGTAGCTAAAAATCAATAAAGTAGGTCAGTAGGTCAAAAATATAGGTCAAGGAAACATTTTTTTGAAATCATCTTGAAAAACTGTACAAATGGTCCAAATTTTATTGCCATAGCGAAAAACTTAAAAAATGAGAAAAAAATTTTGGGCGGGGGTGGGGGGGGGGGTTGACCCCAATGGAGGGGGGATGACCCCACTGTGGTCACAGTGCATACTACCAAATATCTTAGCTCCAGGCCTTGCAGTTTGTGAAAAGAAAATTTAAAAAGTTTTTTCCTATATAACTCTATGTAAAACATGTGACCCCTTGGGCGAGGCCAGTTTTGACCCAGGGGCCATGATTTGAACAATCTTGGTAGAGGTCTACTAGACAATGCTGAACACTAAAAATCTAACCTCTATGCCTTGTAGTTTTTTACAAGAAGATTTTTAAAGTTTTCCCTATATTACTCTATGAAAATCAAGTAAGCCCTGGGCGGGGTCAGTTCTGACCCCAGGGTCATAATTTGAACAATCTTTGTAGAGGTCCACTAGATGATGCCTCATACCAAATATCTAAGCTCCAGGCCTTGCAGTTTCGTACAAGAAGATTTTTAAAGAATTTACTATATAACTCTATGTAAAACATGTGACCCCTTGGGCGGAGCAAATTTTGACCCAGGGGCCATGATTTGAACAATCTTGGTAGAGGTCTACTAGACAATGCTCAACATCAAATATCTAAGCTCCACGCCTTGCGGTTTCTGACAAGAAGATTTTTAAAATTTTCCCTATATAACTCTATGTAAATAATGTGACCCCCAGGGCGGGGCCAGTTCCGACCCCAGGGTCATAATTTGAACAATCTTGGTAGAGGTCCACTAGATGATGCCTCATACCAAATATCTAAGCTCCAGGCTTTGTGGTTTTAGACAAGAAGATTTTGAGTTTTCCCTATATAACTCTATTTAAATCAAGTGACCCTCAGGGCGGGGCCAGTTCTGACCCCAGGGTCATTATTTGAACAATCTTGGTAGAGGTCCACTAGATGATGCTCAACACCAAATATCTAAGCTCCATGCCTTGCGGTTTTTGACAAGAAAATTTTTAAAGTTTTCCCTACATAACTCTATGTAAATCAAGTGACCCCCAGGGCGGGGCCAGTTCTGACCCCAAGGTCATAATTTGAACAATCTTGGTAGAGGTCCACTAGATGATGCCTCATACCAAATATCTAAGCTCCAGGCCTTGTGGTTTCAGACAAGAAGATTTTCAAAGTTTTTCCTTTAAGTTGCCATAGCAACTAGAGTTCTGCATGGAATTGAATTCTTTGAACAAGTTTGGAAGAGCTTCATGCAAGGAACATCCCATGCAAGTTTCATTGAATTTGGCTTAGTGGTTTCAGAGGAGATGTCGTTTGAATGAAAATTGTTGACGCCTCACGACGCACACCGGACATTGGGGTATGACAAAAACTCACTCTCGCACTTTGTGCCAGGCGAGCTAAAAATACGATGCGAGGACCCAAAATCGCGATGTGACAGACCGAAAACACGATGCGAAAATGCAATATTATATATAGCTATGTCGTATCGTTTCTTTAAGACTTCGCCTCGTGTTTTCGAAACTTCGCCCTCTCAACCGCAAGGGCAAAAAAAAAACAAACAAACGACAAGACGATGCCAAAATACGATGCGAAGTTGCGACAACACGACGCGAAAGCGCGATATTAATAGCGCGCCTCCGCATTTTGTTATCGTGCCTTCGCATCGTAATCTTCGCATCGACCATGAGCCCTAACGGCGAAAACTGATGCTAAGCCACTGAGTCCCATAAGGGTTATCATTGCTTCGCTCTGGCGTCCTAAAATCGAAAGTACGATAACACAGTGCGAAGACAAACAAGAGGGTCATAATGGCCCTAGAATACTTTGCCTTGGGGTCTGCTATTGAGCAAACATAAGAAGCTCATTTTAGATTCTCCCTATATAAATCTGTATGAATACAAGTGACCCACAGTGAAGAGCTTATTTTCACACAAGGGGCATTATTTGGAAAAACTTGGTAGAAAAACTCTTGCTGATGCTCCATTAAAAATATATAAGTTGTAGGGTTTGTGGTTTCAGACAAGAAGTTTTTTTAAAAAGTTTTCACAATATAAGCCTATGAAAAATCTACTGATCCCTGGGCGGGACCATGCTACATGCTAAATCTAAAGGCTCAGGGCCTTGTGGTTTCAGAAAAGAAGATTTTCAAAGTGTTCCCTACATAAGCTTTGGCTGGGCCAAATTTGAGCCCAAAGTTATAATTTGAGCAAAAATGGTAGAGGTCCACTAGACAATGCTACATACTAAATCTTAAGCCAAGATTGTCAAAGTTTTCCCTATATACGCCTATGTAAAATGGATTGACACCCGGGTCAGGGCCAAATTTGACCCCGGGGGTAAAACTTGAACAATTTAGTAGAGGTCCACTAGACAATGCTACATACCAAATATCTTAACTGTATGCCTTCTTGTTTCTGACAGGAAGATTTTTTAGTTTTTCCTATATAACTCTATGTAAAACAAGTGACCCCCAGGGCGGGGCTATTTTTGACCCAGAGGCCATGATTTTAACAAACTTGGTAGAGGTCCACTAGGCAATGCTACACACCAAATATCTAAGCTCTATAACTTACGGTTTCTGACAAGAAGATTTTTTAAGATTTTCCTATATAACTCTATGTAAAACTAGTGGCCCCTGGGGCGGGGCCATTTTTGACCCAGAGGACAGGATTTGAACAAACTTGGTAGAGGTCCACTAGACAATGCTACACAACAAATATCTAAGCTCTATAACTTACGGTTTCTGACAAAAAGATTTTTTAAGATTTTCCAATATAACTCTATGTAAAACTAGTGGCCCCTGGGGCGGGGCCATTTTTGACCCAGAGGACAGGATTTGAACAAACTTGGTAGAGGTCCACCAGGCAATGCTACACACCAAATATCTAAGCTCTAGGCCTTGTGGTTTCTGACAAGAAGATTTTCAAGTTTTCCCTATATAACTCTATGTAAAATCAACTGACCCCTGGGGTGGGGTCAGTTTTGTCCCCAGGGACATAATTTGAACAAACTTGGTAATGGTCCACTAGATGATGCTTCATACCAGATATCAAAGCTCCAGGCCTTGTGGTTTCGGAGAAGAAGATTTTTAAGGATCCAACTTATAAAATCTATTTTTAGCTCCAGTGAACCAGAAATGCAATGGACCAGAACCATTTGAACAATCTTGGTAGAGCTTCATGCAAGGAACATCCCAGGCAAGTTTCATTAAATTTGCCCCATTGGTTTCAGAGGAGATGTCGTTTGAATGAAAAGTTGACGACGGACGGACGGACGGACGGACTGACGGACGACGGACAAAGACCGATCAGAATAGCTCACCCTGAGCACTTTGTGCTCAGGTGAGCTAAAAAGTACGTCAGTAGGTCAAAAATATAGGTCATGCGATAACATTTTAGAAATCGAAAAGAAAAACTGTGCACACGGTCCAAATTTCATTGCTGTAGCTAAAAATCAATAAAGTAGGTCAGTAGGTCAAAAATATAGATCAAGGAAAAAATTTTTTGAAATCATCTTGAAAAACTGTACAAATGGTCCAAATTTTATTGCCATAGCGAAAAACTTAAAAAATGAGAAAAAAATTTTGGGCGGGGGTGGGGAGGGGTTGACCCCAATGGAGGGGGGATGACCCCACTGTGGTCACAGTGCATACTACCAAATATCTTAGCTCCAGGCCTTGCAGTTTGTGAAAAGAAAATTTTAAAAGTTTTTTCCTATATAACTCTATGTAAAACATGTGACCCCTTGGGCGAGGCCAGTTTTGACCCAGGGGCCATGATTTGAACAATCTTGGTAGAGGTCTACTAGACAATGCTGAACACCAAAAATCTAACCTCTATGCCTTGTAGTTTTTTACAAGAAGATTTTTAAAGTTTTCCCTATATTACTCTATGAAAATCAAGTAAGCCCTGGGCGGGGTCAGTTCTGACCCCAGGGTCATAATTTGAACAATCTTTGTAGAGGTCCACTAGATGATGCCTCATACCAAATATCTAAGCTCCAGGCCTTGCAGTTTCGTACAAGAAGATTTTTAAAGAATTTACTATATAACTCTATGTAAAACATGTGACCCCTTGGGCGGAGCAAATTTTGACCCAGGGGCCATGATTTGAACAATCTTGGTAGAGGTCTACTAGACAATGCTCAACATCAAATATCTAAGCTCCACGCCTTGCGGTTTCTGACAAGAAGATTTTTAAAATTTTCCCTATATAACTCTATGTAAATAATGTGACCCCCAGGGCGGGGCCAGTTCCGACCCCAGGGTCATAATTTGAACAATCTTGGTAGAGGTCCACTAGATGATGCCTCATACCAAATATCTAAGCTCCAGGCTTTGTGGTTTTAGACAAGAAGATTTTGAGTTTTCCCTATATAACTCTATTTAAATCAAGTGACCCTCAGGGCGGGGCCAGTTCTGACCCCAGGGTCATTATTTGAACAATCTTGGTAGAGGTCCACTAGATGATGCTCAACACCAAATATCTAAGCTCCATGCCTTGCGGTTTTTGACAAGAAAATTTTTAAAGTTTTCCCTACATAACTCTATGTAAATCAAGTGACCCCCAGGGCGGGGCCAGTTCTGACCCCAAGGTCATAATTTGAACAATCTTGGTAGAGGTCCACTAGATGATGCCTCATACCAAATATCTAAGCTCCAGGCCTTGTGGTTTCAGACAAGAAGATTTTCAAAGTTTTTCCTTTAAGTTGCCATAGCAACTAGAGTTCTGCATGGAATTGAATTCTTTGAACAAGTTTGGAAGAGCTTCATGCAAGGAACATCCCATGCAAGTTTCATTTAATTTGGCTTAGTGGTTTCAGAGGAGATGTCGTTTGAATGAAAATTGTTGACGCCTCACGACGCACACCGGACATTGGGGTATGACAAAAACTCACTCTCGCACTTTGTGCCAGGCGAGCTAAAAATACGATGCGAGGACCCAAAATCGCGATGTGACAGACCGAAAACACGATGCAAAAATGCAATATTATATATAGCTATGTCGTATCGTTTCTTTAAGACTTCGCCTCGTGTTTTCGAAACTTCGCCCTCTCAACCGCAAGGGCAAAAAAAAACACAAACAAACGACAAGACGATGCCAAAATACGATGCGAAGTTGCGACAACACGACGCGAAAGCGCGATAATTAATAGCGCGCCTCCGCATTTTGTTATCGTGCCTTCGCATCGTAATCTTCGCATCGACCATGAGCCCTAACGGCGAAAACTGATGCTAAGCCACTGAGTCCCATAAGGGTTATCATTGCTTCGCTCTGGCGTCCTAAAATCGAAAGTACGCTAACACAGTGCGAAGACAAACAAGAGGGTCATAATGGCCCTAGAATACTTTGCCTTGGGGTCTGCTATTGAGCAAACATAAGAAGCTCATTTTAGATTCTCCCTATATAAATCTGTATGAATACAAGTGACCCACAGTGAAGAGCTTATTTTCACACAAGGGGCATTATTTGGAAAAACTTGGTAGAAAAACTCTAGCTGATGCTCCATTAAAAATATATAAGTTCTAGGGTTTGTGGTTTCAGACAAGAAGTTTTTTTAAAAAGTTTTCACAATATAAGCCTATGAAAAATCTACTGATCCCTGGGCGGGACCATGCTACATGCTAAATCTAAAGGCTCAGGGCCTTGTGGTTTCAGAAAAGAAGATTTTCAAAGTGTTCCCTACATAAGCTTTGGCTGGGCCAAATTTGAGCCCAAAGTTATAATTTGAGCAAAAATGGTAGAGGTCCACTAGACAATGCTACATACTAAATCTTAAGCCAAGATTGTCAAAGTTTTCCCTATATACGCCTATGTAAAATGGATTGACACCCGGGTCAGGGCCAAATTTGACCCCGGGGGTAAAACTTGAACAATTTAGTAGAGGTCCACTAGACAATAATACATACCAAATCTTAAGCCTCAGGGTCTTGTGGTTTCAGAGAAGAAGACTTTTAAAATTTTCCTTTTCTGTTGCCATGGCAACGAGAGTTCTTAATGGAATTCAATTCTTTGAACAACTGTGGCAGAGCATCATGCAAGGAATATCCCAGACATGTTTCGTCAAAGTTGGCTAAGCGGTATAAGAGGAGAAGTCGTTCAAGACAAATTGTTGACGACGCACGATTTACGCCGGACAATCAATAATTCTAAAAGCTTACCCTTGAGCACTTTGTGAGAATACGATGCCAAGTCGCGACAGTGTGATATTGATAGCGCGTTTTCGTACCTCCACGTTGTAATTCCACCTTCCCGCATCGTATTTTCGTTTTTCGTGTTTAATCGTACTTTCCCCTTAAGGACGCCAGAGCGAAACTACGTACACCGTCGTATCCTTCAATATTTTCCTGTGTCTAAATTTTCATGTAAGTGTTTTTTACAAGTAATAAACTTTATTTCTAATTAATGTTCCGTTTCGAAAAAGGCAAATCCTATTATCAATACAAAATATAAAAATTATTACTTCCAAATAACATCGAATTTGCAACAACTTATTAACAAATTACAAATTTTTGCATGCAGTTAACTCCTCCGAGATTAAACAAGAGCCAGTGTAAGCAGGACAACGCTCAACTTTTTCCTTTTTCCATAGGCAAACAAATCAGAGGAAGCACATTGTGGTGAATGGATTTCAAATGAAACATCATTTGGAAATACAATTATCAAATTCATTCATAAATGACAAAGTTATGGCCAATTTTTGCAACATTCGGAAATTTAACCGTTAAAGTCAAGGACAAGTTCAGTTTAACCTTCATTTGAGGTATTGTCAAAATGTAGTTATGTCCAAGCATGAAGACACTACATCTATTAATAACAAACTTATAGCGAAGTTAAGCAATGTCAAGGTCATGTGAAGGTAAAGGTGATATTTGAATTCTTCAACATGTTTGTTTTATTCTGTGTTGTTTTGTCCCAATATAAATCAAATCCGTCCATAAATAACAAAAATTTGGGTATTTTAGCAAAATTCAATAATTTTACCTTGACGGTCAAGGTCATTCCTGAATAATTTAACATGTAGGATTTGTCATAAGTGTCATTTTGTACAAGTATGAATCAAATCCAAATAAAATAATTTGACCTTGACGTGACGGTCATTTTAAGGTTAAGGTTATACTTGAATAATTGAGCATGTCAGTTTTGTCATAAGTGTTCTTTTGTTCAAGTTTGAATAAAATCCAACCATAAATACCAAAGTTATGGTTTGTTTTAGCAAAATTCAATAACTTGACCTTGACGGTCAAGGTCATTTTAAAATCAAGGTCATACTTAAATAATTCAACATGTCGGATTTGTCATGAGTGTTGTTTTATCTAAGTATAAATCAAATCCAACCACAAAGTTATGGCCAATTTTAGCAAAATTCAAAAATCGGACCTTGAAGGTGAAGGTCATTTACGAGCCATGGTCAAGTTCAGTCTGGTCTTCTTGAAGGTCTTGTCCAAAGGGTTATTGTGTTCAAGTATAAAGACAACCCATTTAGAAACAAGAGGGCCATGATTGGCCCTAAAACGCTCACCTGAGTAAGACTTCTTTTAACAAATTTTGTTATGGACCTGATTAATTGACCCCAGATGACCCAAATTCGAACTTGACCTAGAAATTACCGCAACAACTTTTCTGACAAATTTCCATGGTAATTTGGACTGAAAATAATACCTCTAGAGCGTTAACAAGGTTTTCACATATTTGGGTTATGTGACCTAGTTCTTGAACCCAGATGACCCATTCAAGCTTTAGCTAGAAATTATTGAAACAACCTCTCTGACAAATTTTCAGGATATCTGGACTGAAAAAGTAACCTCTTGCGCGTTAACAAGGATTTTCCATATTTGTGACCTAGTTTTTGACCCAAGATGACCCATATTCAAACTCGTCCTTTATATCATATAAACAAACTTTCTGACAAATTTCCAGGATATTTGGTCTGAAAAAGTAGCCTCTAGATCGTTAACAAGGTTTTTCTATTTTTGGGCTTTGTGACTTAGTTTACAGCCTTTCTGACAAATTTCCACGATATTTGACCTTAAAAAGTTGCCTCTAGAGTGTTAACAAGGGTTTTCCACATTTGGGCTCTGTGACCTAGTTTTTAATCCCAGATGACCCATATTCAAACTTGAGCTAGAAATATTGAAACAACCTTTCTGACAAATTTCCAGGTTTTTTGGACTGAAAATGTAGCCTCTAGATTGTTAACAAGGTTTTTCTATTTTTGGGCTTTGTGACCTAGTTTTTCATCCCAGATAACCCATGTACAAACTCGTCCGAGTAATCACTGGGACAAACATCCTGACTAAGTTTCATGACAATTGAGGCAAAAATGTGACAACTAGAGTGTTAATAACCTAAGTGTGGACGGACGACGGACATTGATCGATCCTAATAGCTCACCATGAGCCAGCTCTGGTGAGGTAATAAAAAAGTTATGATCAATGTTAAAAAAAGTTTTCAGACAGGAACGGCAACGGCAACGACACCATAACTGTAGCAGTAACTCTTTTTTTCTTCGAAAAAGTCGAGCTAGAAAGATCTTATTCCGGTATCATTATTCTCTTTCGTACTTAAACGTAAAGGTGTGATCGTTATATACAAGTCTGTATAAGCTTTTATATAAAGCTCTAAAATGATTCGAGTCTCTTTACAAAGAGAAAATATCTCTCTCCAGTATCTGTCATGAAATGAAGTTATTAATTAGTATTTGGAAATGATCTTGAATTCGGTATTAACTCCAGGATTTCTATCATTTTCACAATATAATATATATGTTAAGTTGTACTTAAGCATAATCTACAATGTTTGACACATTATAACAAGAGGGTCATGATGGCTTTATATCGCTCACGTGAGTGTTCTTCTGCCCCATAACCAACCTTACAAAATTACAAAAATGAAAAAAACCTAACTAAGTTGGCTAAATTCCCTATGCTATCAGACGTTCAGACTGTAGTGTATATTTACCAAAGAGCAATAGGTATATTAATCCTGTAATAGAATATCTCCCAGCTTGTAAATAAAATTAGTATCATTTTATGAAAAAAAAATGAAATGCCTGTAAATATATAGTGTAAACTGCACTTAAATTATAACTTTTTATGTTCATTTACTCATGAATTTATTATGACCTAAAGTCATTTTATTCATCAGTGAAATTCCACACTAATTTCAAAACCTAGTTCTCATATGCAATATATGACTGGAATAGCTATGACAAAAATCCACATGTTGCAGATACACAAATTACATTAAAAGTGAGAAAAATTGGACTGTTATCAAGTAAAAAATGTTATCAAAATAAATCTAGAACTAATTGTCCTGATAACATAATCAACAGCTCATTATTTCACATTGTTTTTTATATCACTGTCATATAAATTCAGTTATATTTTCCTTTTAACCTGTCTTTCATATCTTGTATTATGTGGCTCTGGTGTAGCTTTTTTCAAGGTAATTGTGGCGATACTAGTTGTTTGGGTGTAACAGGGCTCTAGTTTGAATCCACTGTTCAGCCTGTTCAGTTTTTCTGGTGAGCTAGTTTAAGACTTGACCCAAATATCATCGAGAGAAATATTCTGAGGAACTTTCATTAAGATTTGAGCAAAACTTTTGATCCTTCACGGCCCTTTTTTAACTTGATCAAGATATCATAAAGGCAAACATTCTGAGCAACTTCCATCAAGACTTAATCAAAAATGTTGTCTAAAGGTTGTTAACAAGGTTTCTCTTTGATTTGGCCTGGTGACCTTGTTTCTGATTCTACGTGACCTGGTTTTGAATTTGACAGGAATATCATCAAGGCAAACATTCTGAGCAACTTCCATTTCGACTAAATAAAAAATGTGTTATTTAGAGTGTTCACAAAGTTTTCCTTTCATTTGGCCTGTTGACCTAGTATTTGATCTAACATGGCCCAGTTTTAAACTCGACCTAGAGATTATCAAGATAACAATCCTGAAAATTTTCAGAATGACTGGATGTCAAATGTGATCTGTAGACTGTGAACAAGGTAAAATGTGGACGGACGAGAGACGCCGGACATCTCGTGATCTTTATAGCTCACCCTGAACTTATGCTCAGGTGAACTAAAACAAACATGTAGAACTGTTTGCTGAGCATAATTATGAACATAAACGCTCATTTCTGCAAATATAGCTATACCACTTAGGCCTCTAAATCTTAAGTCCCCAGTTCTAGCTTCAAAAATTGCATCATCAAAAGCACTTACTAACAAGCAGGACTGTTTATAACAAATAATATTAACAAGCATAAATTTCACGTTTGTAAGAGCATGAAAGTGTAAATAATTGTTTCCAGAACTTTTACAATGGCACACATCTGAATGAACCAATTAACGTTAGTATGCAGAGATAGTCATCGAAATCACACACTAAACATCCTCTTCCAATCAAGACAGCAAGACAGAAAGTGAAGTACTAGTTCGCAAATACCAGTATTTAAGAAGCCCTATTCAACTTTCCGTTTTGAAATGAGTTCCGTATATTTTTAACACAAGCTTGCTAGTTAACACACTCATGCGTCTTTATTTTAAGCTGCTTCTCGCTTTGGAATTAAGCCAACATACATCCTCGTCACAATACTGCTTAAGGTTCATCCAGCTACATTCCCAACTCTTTCACTACACCATTTCCTCTTTATACAGACAGGTATACTTGCAGTCAGCACCATGTGACCATTGCATGCTGTGTACCGGACCACCATTAACTACACGGTTATGGTTAATGAGGTTTTCGTTCCATCCTTCGCCTGAAAATTTTAAGACGGTTTGAATGTAAGTAAATTGAAATCAAAGCTGAACATAGACTGTCGACTGAAAGCATAAGCTTCCTATGTTCTTTCGCACAGCCCCTTTTATTTGGCAACAAGTAAGCCTTTAAAACAATTACATGTAATGTCAGAGGCAAGTTAACTCGAATCTGTGTGTTAAATTATAGTTTCGTTCTATAAACTGGCCATATATAAAATACAATTTGAAAATGTGAGCGACTTTTTTTCTAAACTGAAATTAAACAAGAGGGCCTAGATGGCCCTTAATCGCTCACCTGGGTCTCATTGCTAAGGGACCATAACACTGGAACCCATGATGGGATGAGGTTAGTTCAGGCAACGAGCAATAGAAAAGTTTGACCAATATTCAAACTTAATCTGAAGTTTTCATGCCATTTGGACAAAAAAGTGTTAATAAGATAAATCTGTGTTTTGACTCTTATGACATATATTCAAACATGACCTAGATATCATCAAGACAAACAATCTGAAAAAAAATCTTTGGAAAGAAAATGTAGCCTATAGAGTATTAATAATGTAAATCTTTGTTTTGACCCCATGACCTAGTTTTTTTTACCCAAAATGACCATATTCGAATTTGACCTAGACATCATCAAGGCATTCTGACAAATTTTCATCACATTTGGAAAGAAAATGTAGCCCCAAGAGTGTTAACAAAGTTTTTATGTGTTTAGACTCTGTGACCTAGTTTTTAATCCATCATGACCCATATTTGAATCTGACCAAGATATTATCAATAAAAAAATTCTTACAATTGTGCATGACATTTGGAGAGAAAATGTAGATACAGATGTGTTAAATTCTTTTCAATGTTTTGTGCTTGACCGACTTTTTGACCCAAGATGACCCATGTTCGAATGTGACCTAGTTATCATCAAGCCAACAATTTTGACAAATCTTTTTTTCATATTTGGAAAGAAAATGTAGCCTCTAGAGTGTTATCAAGATAAGGCTGTGTTTTGATCCCATGACCTAGTTTTTTTATTCAAGATGTGATTATATACTTGACCTATACATCGTAAAGATAAACATTCTGACAAATATTCATGACATTTGGAAAGAAAATGTAGCCTCCTGAGTGTTAAAAGGTTTTTTCGATGTTCTGACCCTGTGATCTAGTATTAACCTAAGATAACCCATATTGGAATTTGGCCTAGACAGTATCAAGACAAACATTCTGACAAAGATTCATGTGATTTGGACAAACAAAATGGCCCCTAGTGTTAAAAGTGTAAATCTGTTTTGACCCCTGTGGCCTAGTTTTTGACCCAAAATAACCCATGTTTGAACCTGACTGAGATGTCATAAAGACAAACATATTGACATTTTTTTAGAACTTCTTTAGAACAAAAAATCTGGCTCCTAAAATGTTAAAAAGATTGTTCTATGTTTTGACCCTGTGTCCTAGTTTCTGACCCTAGATGACCCATATTCGAACTTGATCTAAATATCACCAAGGCAAATATTCCGACAAGCCTTTATGTCATTTAAACAAAACATATGTTCTCAACTCTGTTAACAAGGTTTTTCTTTGTTTTGGCATTAAGACCTAGTTTTCAGTCCAACATGACCCATTTTAGAACTTGTCCAAGATCTTTTGGAGACAACCATTCTGATCAAGTTTCATGATAATAAGATCAACAAGAGGGCCATGATGGCCCTATATCGCTCACTTAAATACTTTGCCTTTTGGTCTGCTGTTATGCAAACATCTGAAGCTTTTTTAAGATTCTCCCTATATAAATCTATATGAATTCAAGTGACCCGCAGGGTAGAGTCAATTTTCAATCAAGGGGCATAATATGAACAAACTTGGCAGATTACTTCTGTCTGATGCTCCATTAAAAATATCTAGGTTCTAGGCTTTGTGGTTTCAGACAAGAATATTTTTAAGTTTCACCATACAAGCCTTTGTAAAATCAACTGACTCCCTGGGCGGGGCCAGATTTGACCCTAGGGGAATAATTTGAACAAAATTGGTAGAGGTCTACTGGACAATGCTACATATAAATCTTAAGGCTCAGGGCCAAGAAGATTTCCCAAATTTTCCGTATATAAGCCTATGTAAAATCAATTGATATCCGGGGCAGGGCCAAGTTTGACCCCAGAGGTATAATTTTAATAAATTTGGTACAGTTCCTCTAGACAATGCTACATACGAAATCTTAAGGCTCAGGGCCTTGTGGTTTCAGACAAGAATATTTTAAAAGTTCTCCCCATATTACTTTCCTGCGCACCGGACGAATGTTTCACTTTCTTACCTCTGCTAAAATTCAATTCTTTGTAAAATCAACTGACTCCCTGGGCGGGGCCAGATTTGACCCTAGGGTCATAATTTGACCAAAATTGGTAGAGGTCTACTGGACAATGCTACATATCAAATCTTAAGGCTCAGGGCCAAGAAGATTTTCCAAATTTTCCGTATATAAGCCTATGTTAAATCAATTGATATCCGGGGCAGGGCCAAGTTTGACCCCAGAGGTATAATTTTAATAAATTTGGTACAGTTCCTCTAGACAATGCTACATACGAATGTTTCACTTTCTTACCTCTGCTAAAATTCAATTTTATTTTTAGACAGGGAAATCCACAGATACTTTTCAGCCAATCAATGACTAGCCTACAACGAATCGTCCATACATATATTTGACAACCCAAAATGTAAACAATCAATGCATGTTTGCATTTTACTTTTGTATTTCACTTTTCAAAGTGTTTTTAATATGTAAACGGAAATAAACCAGTAAATATATCAAAATGTTAAAATCACAATCGTATGGTCCTTTCAGACATTTCATTGCTGTATTAAGATGCAAACGTAAACGCGTAGTTGAAATGTGTTTACAAAATTGTCAGAAAACTCCTGTCTATTTATAATTTTTTCAATCACATGATCGTTTAAACCAATGAAAAATGGTTTCAAGATTTTTCGGTCGCAGGGATATTGGTGCACATTCATTGGTTGTTTAAAGTTCACTGTAAAGGTCAATACAATTAATCTACACTTATTAAAGCAGCGGTTTGTAGTAACGGTAGTGTATTCACAAAGCTGCTGAGGGAGCGTATCCTTCTATAAGCTGATGTGAAATAAATTGACCCTCGGGTCGGGACCAAATTTGACCAAAGAGGTATAATTTGAAAAAGCTTAGTGGAAGTCCACTAGACAACGCTACATATCAAATCTTAAGGCTTAGGACTTTGTGGTTTCAGACAAGAAGATCTAAATAGTTTTCCCTATATAAGCCTATGTAAAATCAACTGACTCCCGGGTTGGAGGTAAATTTGACCCCAGATGTATAATTTGAACAAACTTGGTAGAGGTCCACTAGACAATGGTACATATCAAATCTTAAGGCTCAGGGCCATGTGGTTTCAGACAAGAAATCCCCCCCCCCTCAAGGGGGAAAATGAATTGACCCCCGGGCAGGGCCAAATTTGACTTAAGGGCTATAATTTGAAAAAACTTGGTAGAGGTCCACTAGACAATACCATATACCAAATCATAAGGCCTTGTGGTTTCACTGAGATTATATTTAAAATTTTCCGTTTCTGTTGCCATGACAACCAGAGTTGTTGATGGAATTTTATTCTTTAAACAACTTTTTAGAGCTCCATGCACGGAATATCCCAGGCATGTTTCGTCAAAGTTGGCTTAGCGGTATAGGAGTAGAAGTCGTTCAAATCAAATTGTTGACGACGCACGACCCATGACGACGGACAATCAAAGATGCCAAAAGCTCACCCTTGAGCACTATGTGCTCAGGTGAGCTAAAAATGTATACCCTAGTGTGTTAACGAACTAATTGTGGACGACGGACACTGGACACTCAACGATACTAAAATCTCACAAAAAGGCTCAGTTCTAGGTCTTGAGGTTTTAGGAAAGAAGATTGCCAAAGTTTTCATTCTATAGGCCTATGTAAAATCTAATGGGCGGGTTCTTTATTGATTCCAGGGACATTATTTGAACAATCTCGGTAGAGGTCTACTAGACAAAGGTGATACAAAATATATTTAGACTCAAAGCCTTAAGGTTAAAGAGTAGAAGATTTTTTAAGTTTTAATTATATAATTATGTCTTAATAAAACTAAGTGACCCCCGGGGCAGGGCCATAAATGACCATAGGAGCATAATTTAAGTAATCGTAGTAAAGGACCTCTGTATGTAGCTCCATACAAAATATCTCAGCTCTAGACCTTGTGGTTTCAGACACAAATATTTTCAAAGTTTTTCCAATCTAATTCAATGCAAAACACGTGATCCCTGGGGGGAGGCCAATTTTGACCCAAGGAACATAATTTGAACAATCTCGGTACAGGTCTACTAGACAATATGACGAATTAAAACGATGAAGTTTAAGAGTAGAAGATATTTTAAATATTTTCCTATAAATGTCTTTATAAAACTAAGTGACCTACCGGAGCAGTGTCATTTATAATCACAGGGCTATAATTTGAACAATCTTGGTAGAGTACGTCTAGATGGTGCTCCACGCAAAATATCTCAGCTCTAGTTCAAAAAGATTTTCTAAGTTCTGGGCAAAACATGTGACCTTTGCGGTGGGGCCATTTTTGACTCCAGAGACATCAATTAAACAATCTTGGTAGAGATCTAATAAATAATGACTTACCCTAAATTTCAGAGCTCTGGACCAAGTTGTTACAGGCAAGAGGATTTCCCTTTGGTTGCCATAGCAATTAGAGTTCTGCCTGGAATTGAATTATTTGAACAACTTGGTAGAGCTTCATGCAAGGAATATCTGTGCAAAGTTTCCCTCAATTTGGCGCACCAGTTTTAGAGGAGATGTTGTTTAAAGATAAAGTTAACGATGCACGACGGTCGACGCACGACGGACACAGCCCGGTCTCAATAGCTTACCATGAACACACTGTGCTCATGTTAGCTAACAACTGAACACCGGGGACCAATATTTGAACAACTTTTGTGGAGGTCTACTAGACATTTCTACCAAAAAAAATCAAATTTCTGTGACTTGTGGCTCTTGACAAGAAGAGTTTCATAGATTTTCTAAATATTCAAAATAATTCTATGTTAAATATGTGATCGCTTTAATGGGACCAGTTTTGACCCAGGCGCCATTATTTGAACAATTTTGGGGAAAGTACACTAGACAATGATATATTCTAAATATCTTAGCTCTATGAGGTCCTTGAAAGATTTTCTTTACAAGAGGGCCATGACGGCCCTCTATCGCTCACCTGAATACTCTTCTGCCCCAGGACCAACCTTACAATACTGGAGAAAAAACAACTAACTTGGCTGAATTCCCTATGCTTTCAGAGAGGCAAGAATCTATCTGACGTTCAGACTGTAGTCTATATTTACCAAATGAGTAATTCTTTATATAGAGCAACAGGTGCATTAATCCTGTTATAGAACATCTCCCTTCTTGTAAATAAACTGAATATCATTTTATGGAATAAAGAAATGATTGTGAATAAATAATGTAAGCTGCACTTACATTATAAGTGTTTGTTATGTTCATTTACTCATGATTTTTTTATGACCTAAAGTCAGTTTATTCATAAATGAAAGTCCACACTAATTTAGAAACAGAGTTCTCATATCCAATAAATGACTGGAATACCTATGATAAAAATCCACATGTTGCAGACACAGAAATTATATTAAAGTTGAGAATAACTGGACTGTTATCAAGTGAGAAACGTTACCAAAATAAATTTAGCAACAGCTAACTAATTGTCCTGATAACATAATAAACATAATAAACAACTCACTATTTCAAAATGTTAATATGTCATAGATTCAGTAATTTTCCTTTTAACCTGTCTCCATATCTTGTTACATGTGGCTCTGGTGTAGTTTTTTTCCAGGTAATTTTGGTGATACAGGTTGTTTGGGTGTAACAGTGCTATAGTTTGAATTCATTGTTCAGGCTGTTCAGTTTTCCTTTTCACTCTCCTATACAAAATAAAGAACCCCAGGCAGACCCTACTGTAAAAATATGAATATCTTTGTACAATGCTACATAGCAAATATCCAAGATCTAGAGCCTATAATTTCTGACAAGAAGATTTCCATTGATTATATATTCACACAAATAGGACTATTTGGGTCGGGGTCAAATTTGACCACAGGAACATAATTTCGACAAAGTGGTAGATGTCCATTAGACAATGCAATAAACAAAATATCTAAGCTCTAAGGCTTACGGTTTCAGACAAAAATATTATCCATAGTTTCCTTTGATTTATGCCAGTGCCCTGGTTTATGACCTTAGATGACCCATATTCATACATCATAGAAATTAACAAGTTAAACACTTTCACTAAAAATCGTAATATCTCAATTCAAAATGTGACTTCTAGAGTGTTTACAAGATTTTCCTTTGACCTAAGCCAGTGACCTAGTTTTTGTCTGAAGATGACCTATATTCAGTTTTGACCTAAACATCAACAACACAAAAATTAAAAAAAAAAATATGATATCTGACTTTTAAATGTGATCTCTAGAGTGTTAATGTTTGTGTTTGTTTTATGCCAGTGACCTAGTTTTTAACCAATGGTGACTCATATCTAAACACGACCTAGAAAACATCAACATAAACACTGTTACTGAAAATCAATGACTTCAAAATTTGACATACAGAGTCATAACAAGATTTTCTTTGGATTGGCACATATTCAAGGTTAACCTAGAAATCATGTCGACAAACATTTTGACCCGGTTTAAACTTTGACGAAGTTATCATCACGGTACACATTCTAAACAACTTTTATTAATACTAAATTGAAAATTTAGTCTTCAAAGTGTTAACAAGTTTTTCCTTCAATTTGGCCTGCTGACCTAGTTTCTGATCCTGTATGACCCGGTTTCATAAATGTCGGAGATATCATCAAGTCAAACATTCTGAGCAACTTCAATTAAAACTTGATAAAAATGTTGTTTCTGGAGTGTTAACAAGGCTTTCCTTTGATTTCTCCTGGTGACCTAGTTTCTAATCCTACATGAATCGGTTTTAAACTTGACCAAGATATCATTATAGCAAACATTCTGGGCAACATTCATTAATACTTGGTTAAAAATGTGGCCTCTAGACTGTTAACAAGGTTTCCCTTTGATTTGGTCTAGTGACCTAGTTTCTAATTCTACATGACCAAATTTCAAACTTAACGAAGACATTGTAAAGGCAAATATTCTGAGCAACTTTCATTCAGACTTTATAAAAAATGTGGTCTCTATAGGGAAACAATGTTTACATTTTATTTTGCCTGGTGACTTAGTTCCTGATCATACATAATTTCGAACTTGATTAAGAAATCATCAAGGCAAACATTCTTAGAAACAAATTTCTAAATGGAATACTCTAAATACTCTGTTGGGCAATGTTATAAATATAATGCTTAAATCAAATGTCAGAAGTCTCTATTGTAAAAATTCTGAATTCATAGCTCTCGTTACGTGTTTATTGTATACGTCTTAAATTAATTGCAAATCGTAAAATGTACGCGGTATAGGCGACAAACGGCTGGGAAACAGCGGATGATTTTGTTATAGGTGTATTCAGTCGGCCGCAGTTGGCAATTGATTTAATCGAAAGTACCATAAATGTATAAAAAATATCAGAGAAGTTAAGGAGTTATTAAATGGCGACAAGAGTTGTGCATATAGCAAGATTTTTGATGATTTGATAATTCTCTGGATTGAGTGAATGCCTTGCAGTACCGTTTCGCTTTCACCTCTGGTACCAACAAAGGCGACATGGTGACGATTCTTGAAAATATAACAACGCCCATCGAAGAGGTTTTAACTAAAATAACCCTCGCTTCATAGATGATTTAACCCCATTAAAACAATCCGGGATCCTGTCCGGTTGCTCTAGTGGGTCTTGTCTCGGCCATTCACACTCTACCGCCGCCCTACCATGTAAAGAAGCTGTCATTTACTTGCACAGGTATGTTCTGGTTACCCGCCTAGGTTAACTTTGTCGGCCCATGAAAAGTATGTGTAAATTAACTGACTGCCTGAGTATTCCTAATCAGACCTGTAGAGACCCCATTTTGCTTCAAAACTGTTCCTATGAAAAATGACGGAAAATGTCTAATATAAGGGTAATTTAGTGCAACAAACTTCAACTTAGCGAATGCGAAGTTATATTATGGAAGATTATTTATGCAAAAATTGTATTGTTGCATTTGGTGAAATACTTCATATTAAAAGGCAAATGTATGCTACGTACTTTAGTAGATTCATATAAGCGCTAAATAGTATTTCATAATAATGATGGTATGCGCTATGACTAGTAGAAAAATCTATTTTAGCCTCGGTGACCTTGACCCAAGTGTCCACAAAAGTCACTCTAAGGTAGACGTCCTTGCGAATTACCTACACACCAAATATCTAAGATATTGGTCAATAAATGAAGACTCTATGGGGAAAAGTACAAAAATCTATTTTAAGCTTCGATGATTTTGACCTTGACTCCAGTGAATGGCAGAGGTCAATGCAAGATGCTTTTATACCAAATATCTAATAAATCGGTCAATAAATAAAGGCTCTGTGTTGAAATGGCTATTTTCAGCCTTAGTGACCCCAGGGGCAGGGCCAATTTTCTTCCCAGGGCCAAGATTTCAACAAACTTAATAGAGGTCTATTAAGCCATGTTACACAAATATCTAAACACAAAGCCTTGTGGCTACTGACAACAAAATTTTTAAATTTGCAAGTCTTTAAAAAGATGTGATCCCTAGGGCGGGGTCAATATTATCCCCCATAAGCATAATTTGAATAATCTTGGTAAAGGTCCTTTAGATAAAGCTCCATGCAAATTATCTAAGCCCTAGACCTTGTAGATTCATAAAAGATTTTCAATGTTTCCCTTAATAAGACTTTACTAAATACCAGTGACCCTCTGGGCGGAATCATTAAAGACCCCAGGGCATGATTTGAGCCATGTCGTGTGTTTATCAACAATGTGGTCAAATTTTACAATTTCAGGTGTTTTTTTTATTTTCAGATAACAAATTATTTTGAAATTACTTTTCTATACTTTTAGTTGCACTCTGGCTACCAGAGGTTACACTTATAGTGTAAATGTCGATGCGTAAATGCGTAAATAATTTTATTTAATATTTTTACAAAATGGACAATTTGGACATCATACCACATAGCATGTAACATGCGTTATAGTTGCTTGGTTATTGTATGAACCAAACTTGACCTAGAAATCATCGAAACAATGTTTCTGACAAATTTTCAGGTTATTTGGACTGAAAATGTAACCTTTGGAGTGTTAAAAATGTTTTTTTTCCATGTTTGGCCTCTGTGATCTAGTATTTAAACCCAGATGACCCATATTCGAACTTGCGCTGGAACTCATTGAAACTACGCAGGAATGTTTGTCACCCAAACATAGCTATGCATATCGTCAGGAGTTTCTGCTCTGATTATTTTGGCAGAGTTATGGGCACTTAGTCCTTTTTTTTTACTTTTCTATATTAAAATCTTGTCCACGCTTCATCTTAAAAACCACTGGAGGATTTCATTGAAACTACACAGGTATGTTTGTCACCAAACCTAACTGTGCATATTGTCAAGAGTTTCTGGTCAGATTATTTCAGCAGTGTTATAGGCCCTTAGTCATTTTTGTACTATAACTTCTATATTAAGATCGTGTCCAATTAAGTGAAGTAGAAAAACAAAGCTGCGAGGGGTTGTTAACACAATATGAATGTGAGTACGCTTTAAAAGATATGGAGAATAATAAGAGTCCAGGATCGGATGGATTGAGTGTTGAATTCTACAAGATATTTTGGAACTCTATAAAAACTTTCTATTTAGATTCAATAAATAACTCATATCAAACTGGACATCTCACTACTTTACAAAAGCAGGGCATTATATCCTTAATTCCAAAACCTAATAAAGACCTTTTGCATTTATCTAACTAAAGACCGATAAGTTTATTAAATGTAGATTACAAAATTGCAACAAAAGCTATATCAAACAGAATAAAACGTGTTTTACCAACTATCATAAGCTTTGAACAAACCGGTTTCATGAAAAATAGATATACAGGAGAAAATGTACGGACCATATTTGATATAATAGAATACTTAAATAAAAATAACAAACCAGGACTCCTATTCTTTGCAGATTTTGAAAAGGCATTTGATAGTCAAAAACAAGATTATATTACACAATGCTTAAAAAGATTTAATTTTGGTAAGGATTTAATTAATTGGACAAAAGTTTTTTATAACGACATATCAAGCATGGTCTTAAATAACTTAACTTCCTGCTCTGATTATTTTGGCAGAGTTATGGGCATCTTTCAAAGTCTTTTGCAATAAAAAAAGGAGTCAGACAAGGCTGTCCTTTATCATCTTCCTTATTTATAATGTGCCTTGAACTGCTATCAAATTATATTAAAAACAATAAAAACATAATTGGAATTACCATAAATGGAACAGAAATAAAACAGACCTTTTTTGCAGATGATGCAACGTTTATCAACAACGGAAGTCAAATCTCTTTTGAAACACTTATTGAGACATTAACCAAATTCAGTAAAGTTTCAGGCCTAAACCTCAATACATCAAAATCAAAAGTTTTAAGGGTGGGATCTTTAAATAAAACAAATATAGTATTCTGCAAAACCAAGAATTTCATTTGGACTTCTTCACATACAAATACTCTAGGAATGACCTTTTACAATGACTCGAAATTAAATCTTGAAAAGAATTTTAGAACCAAAAATAAAAGAATTTCAAGAATGCTTAAAACAGTGGCAACATAGGAAACTTACATTAATGGGAAAAATAACAGTGATCAAAACTTTTGCTATTCCTATATTAATTTATCCTTTCTCTGTCTTAAAAAATCCAACACAAAAAGACATAGATATAATTACAAAAGACATGTTTAAATTTATATGGGATGGTAAACCTGAAAAAATTAAAAGAGTTCAACTCTATCAAAACCACATGAATGGTGGATTAAAACTTACTAACATTGAAATGATGTTAAATCCTATTAAATCTGGCTGGGTAAAAAGTTATATTGATGAAAAGAACAATAGAAAATGGAAAATATTTTTTCAAGACATCTTTAAAAAATTTGGAGATTCTCTTTTATTTGAAAGTAATCTCCATCAAAAAGACATAGAAAAAATTGCAAAGAAAGGAACTTTTATACATGATGTGATAAAATCTTGGTTTTTAGTAAGCAATAAATTCACAGGTGAAATTGATAAAGTTGAAAAACAAATAATCTGGAATAATTCAGATATAAAAATACAAAATACAACAGTATTTTAAAAAACTTGGTTTCAAAAAGGAATAAAATACATTGAACATCTATTTGATTATCGAACAAAAAGATTCTACAACTTTAATCAATTTAGATATCTTTATAACATTCAGCAAACAGACTTTCTTAAATATCATAGTCTTATTAAAAGCATACCACCTCAATATAAACAAAAACTTATGCAGGAAGAAATAAATACCATGGGTAAAAGTACACTTTTAAACAAAATTAACACATTAAAGAAGATAACAAAATATACATACAATATTCAGATGGAAAATTATGAAAATAAAAAATTAAAAGAGAAATGGGTAAATAGCATAGATATAAATGAAAATGATTTAAAGTGGAAAGACATGTTTTCAAATATTTACACATCTACTATTGATGCCAACTTGCATAATTTTCAATATAAATTCTTAATGCGCTTAATACCAACAAATAAATATTTATACAAATGTAAATTGTCCTCTTCAAATATGTGTGACTTTTGCAGTAGTTATATAGAGACAATAGAACATTTATTCTGGGAAAGTTCTGCTATACAAGAGTTATGGAGTAATTTGAGTAGATATTTGAAATTAAAATCATTTAACATTAATATTAGTAAACAAGATGCTTTATTTGGTAATAGTCAACAAGATAAATCATTAAAATTCATTTTCATTTTAATGAAATTCTTTATAGTTAAAATGAAATTAAGACATGAAATTCCTACTTTTAAAATATTCATCAACTACCTCAAACTAAAAATAGAAACAGAAAAAGAAATAGCTTTATCAAAAGATAAACTTAATACCCACCTACAGAAATGGAGTAAATTTATCATTTAAGAAATTAAAAAAAGAAAAAAGAAATGACATCTGACAAATGATTGTTTTTTTGTTTTTTGTTGTTTTTTTTCTTATTCGTTAGTTTAAATTTTTGAATTTAACATTTACATATACTTATTTTTTTTTTTAAATCAAGGACACTAGATATTATTATTTATTTATATATGTGAAAGGAGATGAAAGAAAATTTTCACATTGTATGCAAAAATAGAGTGTAAATATATGTCTATGTATGCATGCATGTGTGTGTGTGCGGATCTCTGTGTGCGTGTGTGTGTGTGTGCATGTGCGAGTGTGCATAAATTGTGTGTATAGAGTGTATATATATGTCAGAGTGACGTGCAGTGAGTATGGTTAGAACAATAGAGTGATTAATGTCGGATATTATACATGCAATCAATGTGCAAAATGATTGTGAATATAAAAGAAAAAAAAAGCTTGTGTCCAAGCTACTTCTCCAAAACGGCTTGGGGGCTTGAATTATAAATAAAACATCAGAAGGGGTTGGGAATAAAACAATATTGTTCGCATGTCTTCAACCTTCATATAAGAATCTGAAGCAGAAAAACATTACCATTTACCTTCAGTTCATGCTCTATTTTTGACTGATCTCTTTTCCACAGGCATATTCAATTATATATTTACACCAGTTCCATTTCAAAGCTACATTTCGGGGGCATATGTATATTTCCAGTGACAGCTTTTGTTTTTTAATCAAAAATAAATAAACAAGAGGGCCAATGGCCCTAAAGCACTCACCTGGGTTCAAAGATGAAAGAAATTTTTATGAATGTAATGATGCATATCACAGAAATGGACCAATGGAATTTAATTGCAACAGCTCCAAAAACAAAAAGTAGGTCAGTAGGTAAAAATATATAGGTCATGAGATGACATTTGTGAAATCGGAACAAAAAGCTGTACATACACACAACCCAATTTCATTGCTGTAGCTTTATAACAAACAAGAGGGCCATGCTGGCCCTGGATCGCTCACCTGAGTACTTTGGCTGTAGGTCTGCTGCTAAGCAGTATTTCATTTTTTAATTGAAAATATGTAAGTGCCTACAAACCAAATATGTAAAATATCAGTCAATAAATAAAGGCTCTATGCCAGAAAGTAGAAATATCTATTATAAGCTATGGTGACCTTGACCCAGTGACCTCAAACCCTACCCATGCCGTCCATGCAAGGAACCTATATACTGAATATCAAAGATATTGGTCTATAAATGAAGGCTCTATGAGGTACAGTAGATAAATCTTTTTTTAGCCTCCATGACCTTTAACCTAATCTAATAATTTCAAAAAGCTTGCTTCATGCCAAATTTTAAAATTCTAGGCCTTGTGGTTTCAGACAAGAAGATTTTTAAAGATTTTCTTCTATACTGCTATTTAAAACTTATGACCCCTCGGGCGGGGCCAAAAGTGACCCCAGTGTCATTTTTCAAACAAACTAGGTAGAGGTCCACTAGACAATGCTGCATACCAAATATCTAAGCTGTAGGCATTCAGGTTTCCAGTAAGAAGATTTTTAAAGATTGCCTCTTTTACATACTAAGGGCCCCCGGGGCGGGGCCAATTTTGACACCGGGGCCAACATATAAACAATACTGGTAAAGGTTCTCAACACAATACTCCACACCAAATATCTAAGGTCTAGTCCTATTAGTTTCGGAGAAAAATGATTTTTCATGTTTTTCCTATATAACTATATGTAAATCAATAGAACCCTGGGGCGTGGCCAATTTTGACCCAGGGGACATAATTTGAAGAAACTTGATAGAGGTCCACTAGACAATGCTGCACACCAAATACCTAAACTCTACGCCTTGAGGTTTCTGACAATAAGATTTTTAAAATTTTTCCTATATAACTCTATATAAAACATTTGACCCCTAATGGGGGCATTTTTGACCCAGGAGCCATAATTTGAACAAACTTGGTAGAGGTCCATTGGACAATGCTTCACACCAAATATCTAAACTCTAGGCCTTGCAGTTTCTGAAAAGAAGATTTTTTCAAGTTTTTCCTATATAACTCTATGTAAAACATGTGACCCTCGGGGCTGGCCCATTTTGATCCAGGGGACATAATTTGAACAAACTTGATAGACATTCACTAGACAATGCTGCATACCAAATATCTAAGCTGTAGGCATTGAGGTTTCCAGTAAGAAGATTTTTAAAGATTGCCTCTTTTACATATTAAGGGCCCCCGGGGCGGGGCCAATTTTGACCCCGGGGCCAACATATAAACAATACTGGTAAAGGTTCCAAACACAATACTCCACACCAAATATCT
This sequence comes from Cyclina sinensis, assembly GCA_012932295.1. Classification (NCBI taxonomy): domain Eukaryota; kingdom Metazoa; phylum Mollusca; class Bivalvia; order Venerida; family Veneridae; genus Cyclina; species Cyclina sinensis. The sequence continues at coordinate 19,347,157 of JAAONU010000002.1, forward strand.
AAGGTCTAGTCCTATTAGTTTCGGAGAAAAATGATTTTTCATGTTTTTCCTATACAACTATATGTAAATCAATAGAACCCTGGGGCGTGGCCAATTTTGACCCAGGGGACATAATTTGAAGAAACTAGATAGAGGTCCACTAGACAATGCTGCACACCAAATACCTAAACTCTACGCCTTGTGGTTTCTGACAATAAGATTTTTTAAAGTTTTTCTTATATAACTCTATGTAAAACATGTGACCCCCGGGGCTGGGCCATTTTTTACCCAGGAGCCATGATTTGAACAAACTTGGTAGAGGTCCACTGGACAATGCTGCACACCAAATATCTAAACTCTAGGCCTTGTGGTTTCAGACAAGAAGATTTTTAAAGTTTTTCCTATATAATTCTTTTTAAAACTAGTGACCCCTGGGGCAGGGCCATTTTTGACCCAGGGGTCATGATTTGAACAAACTTGGTAGAGGTCCACCTGATGATGCTTCATACCAAATATCTAAGTTCCATGCCTTGCGGTTTCTGACAAGAAGATTTTTAAAGTTTTTCCTATATAACTCAATGTAAATCAAGTGACCCCCAGGGAGGGGCTAGTTCTGACCCCAGGGTCATTATTTGAACAATCTTGGTAGAGGTCCACTAGATGATGCTCAACACCAAATATCTAAGCTCCATGCCTTGTGGTTTCTGACAAGAAGATTTTTTAAAGTTTTCCCTATATAACTCTATGTAAATCAAGTAACCCCCAGGGCGGGGCCAGTTCTGACCCCAGGGTCACAATTTGAACAATCTTTGTAGAGGTCCACTAGATGATGCCTCATACCAAATATCTAAGCTCCAGGCCTTGCAGTTTCTGACAAGAAGATTTTTAAAGTTTTCTCTATATAACTCTATGTAAATCAAGTGACCCCCAGGGCGAGGCCATTTTTTACCCAGGAGCCATGATTTGAACAAACTTGGTAGAGGTCTACTGGACAATGCTGCACACAAAATATCTAAACTCTAGGCCTTGTGGTTTCAGACGAGAAGATTTTTAAAATTTTCCTATATAAGCCTTTGTAAAATCAATTGACCCCCCTGGGCAGGGCCAAATTTGACCCCAGGGTCATAATTTGAATAAACTAGATAGAGGTCCACTAGACAATGCTACATACCAAATCTGAAGGCTCAGGGCCTTGTGGTTTCAAACAAGAAGATTTTCAAAGTTTTTCCTTTAAGTTGCCATAGCAACCAGAGTTCTTGATGGAATTGAATTCTTTGAACAACTTTGGTAGAGCTTCATGCAAGGAATATCCCAGGCATGTTTCATCAATGTTGGCTCAGCGGTTTAGGAGGAGATGTTGTTTAAGTCAAATTGTTGATGAAGCACGATGCACACCGACGCGCGCCGGACATTCAACTATTCCAAAATCTCACCCTGAGCAGGCTCAGGTGAGGTAAAAAGTTATTACATTTTATCTGTGTCCAAATAAAATCTCCAACAGCATCCGTTTGTTTACGCTGCCGTTAAGGCAATTTCTTTAAAGGCCCTGTTAACACACTGATTCATTTATTTCGCAAAAGGGCAGATTTCTGTTGAAATCCCTTATTACTTAATTAAGAAATCACATAAATACAACTAATAAAATATATTCCAGATACATGTTTATAAGTATATCAAGTTCATTTGCGTGATTCTTTGAGCAGCCATTTTCTTTGTCTTCCTTTGTCTTGTAGGTATGCATAAGTCGAAATACAATCAGAAATGAGATTGGATTTTTCTGTATTTATTACATAAATTATAAGCTCTATAATGGTACAGTGATATTCTGTAAAAATTGTTGTATGCTCAAACTACTGTCTGCTTATTTTACTTTCAATACAATAATAATTGAGATGAGGTATTGCCTGTGGGTCATACACTTGAAGATGGTTAGGTTCTAAATTGTTTTAAAAGCCTAAATGTGATTGCTTTCGGCATGGAATATGTTAGTGTTAAAAAGCGTACATCTGTTAGACTTTCTTATCATAACAAACTTCATTTATGTTTTCGCTTTTCAGAATATTGTAAACTGAAGGAAGTAAGCAGGAAGCGCTTATACAGACAAAAAATGCATGAAAAAATACTTTGAAGAAAAAAAGAGAACAAAGTCTACAGAGTATCAGTGTCGATTGCGCCTGAAGAAAATATATAGATGAATATTAATTTGTATCTTTTATGTTTCTGCAGATTTGAAATGCTAATTGTATCTAATTAGATGCATATTATTACAAAGAACAAACTTAAGAACAAATCAAATTTATTCATAATACTAATCTATTTATTAGATTATAGTACTATATTATGCTTACTTGGTCATTTTGTTTGGTTTGTACGTTTACTTGTTTATTATTTACTATATACATGTATCATTTGCTCTACGAAGGGGAGTGCGATGTGCCTTCGACCCACACCCACCTATGGTTCCAGGTCTTTAGCAATTGAAAGCACAGACTGTTTGCTACTTGCTGGAAAATTTCCTACATAACTAATCAGTAGAAAAGTGTTCAATTCAAACCATATTCCTACCTTTTTTGTTACCAGTATATCCAGCAGTCAATGATAAATGTTACCTTCTAAAAACTGCTACAACTTAACATTTATTATGCATTTATATATTATAGTAACATAGCAGAAATCAAACCGGAGCTATCAGTGGCAGTGATTTACCCCTATAACACGTCTTTGACCTAACTCAAAATTCTAGACTGAAAAATGCAAAAAATCTATCAAAATGTTGGTCAGTGTTATGGAACTTTTACAGTGATATTATATGATGTATAACAAAGATAGGTATAAAAGTTCAATCTAATATAATAGCTTGAGTAGTTTATAAAATCAAAGAAGAGTTGCACATAAAAGAGTATTTTTCTATATTTTATAGATGTAAAAAAAAAACAAAGGGCCATAATTCTGCCAACAACATCTGCGTCAGGAAGTTATCTGGTTCAATTATTGAAGACGTAAGAAATTCTCTCAACTGTAAAAAACGGAAATGGCCGGATGAATTTAGGATAAAGGTTAATCCTTAAATGGCCTCATTTTGTGGTGAATCCATGACAAAAAATAAATGTAAACATAAACTTGTAAAAAAGTTATCTATTCCTGCCAGAACCATGTCAAAGGGTCATCAAATCCGTACTCGTGTACCTAAATCTTAGTCCTTGTGTTTTAAGTACACACAGAGAAAAACTAGGAAAACGTGTATAATAGAGGGCATGAAAAAAATTTTTCTACGATTTCTGGTTTCCTCAAGATATTTCACATCAATTGGTAATAAAAAGGATGTTATCGTGTTGAGTCTTATTCAAGTCACGAGGTCTATATTTTGCAAAAAAAAATCAAAACTGAACCCTTTGTTGATTTCAAGGAAAAGTACGTGGATATTAATATTTCCAGGAGAACATTTGAAAGTTGTAAACCCTACTTCATCTGTAAAGCCAGGGCAAAGGACCGCGTGACGTGCCGATATCACCTAGAAATGAAATCATTATTTCGTACGTGTACTGAATTCTGCAAAAAGCACATGACATCTGACACTTATTGGTTATGTAAAATTAAAGAAGAGTTGCACATAAAAGAGTATTTTTCTATATTTTATAGATGTAAAAAAAAAACAAAGGGCCATAATTCTGCCAACAACATCTGCGTCAGGAAGTTATCTGGTTCAATTATTGAAGACGTAAGAAATTCTCTCAACTGTAAAAAACGGAAATGGCCGGATGAATTTAGGATAAAGGTTAATCCTTAAATGGCCTCATTTTGTGGTGAATCCATGACAAAAAATAAATGTAAACATAAACTTGTAAAAAAGTTATCTATTCCTGCCAGAACCATGTCAAAGGGTCATCAAATCCGTACTCGTGTACCTAAATCTTAGTCCTTGTGTTTTAAGTACACACAGAGAAAAACTAGGAAAACGTGTATAATAGAGGGCATGAAAAAAATTTTTCTACGATTTCTGGTTTCCTCAAGATATTTCACATCAATTGGTAATAAAAAGGATGTTATCGTGTTGAGTCTTATTCAAGTCACGAGGTCTATATTTTGCAAAAAAAAATCAAAACTGAACCCTTTGTTGATTTCAAGGAAAAGTACGTGGATATTAATATTTCCAGGAGAACATTTGAAAGTTGTAAACCCTACTTCATCTGTAAAGCCAGGGCAAAGGACCGCGTGACGTGCCGATATCACCTAGAAATGAAATCATTATTTCGTACGTGTACTGAATTCTGCAAAAAGCACATGACATCTGACACTTATTGGTTATGTGAAAATATGTATATGTGCAAAGATACCTTGTGTAAACCTGACCAAAATGGCCACATACACAAATCATATCTTGATAGAGAGTGTCCAGAATGTGGCATTTCTGAAGATATGTTTCATGAAAACGAATGGTCAATTGAGGAAAATGCGCCAACCGTGAACTCGGAAGCTTTTGAATATAAAGAAATAGAAACTAAAACTTATTCTCACCAAAAAAGCTACAAAACCAGGTGAAATGTTTTCATTCATGAAGAAGTTACTAACAACATTCTCATCAAATAATGTTAGGGCGAACTGGCAACAAAAACAATTTTTCTAGATTACTAGATAATCTGCCAATTAACCATGACTATTCGGAAAATCATCAATGTACCATAATATGCAATGTCTATGAGACCCCTCACGCGGAAGGACCTCAGGATGTGGCAGGGAGCTTCCTTTAGCGTCGGGCCAATTTAACTATTTTGAGAGGAAGAACAATTAATTCAAAATGTCAGAGATTTTTAAGAGTTTGCTAACAGTACCTTACAAGACACAAAATCAAACTAATGTGAAAGAAGAACTTTTAAGTACTGTGAAAACATTGACATGGAATCAGAAAGGAATTACAGACCTGTTAATGGAATACGACCGACGCATCAAGTAATTTTCCACCATGATGAAAAATCGATTTTACATACAAGAAGTCTCTTATGAGTGTGACAGTTATATTTTGAGTCGTACGTACAGGTGTAATAATAACATCATTGTAGGAATGGCACAATTATTTCGAAAACATTAAAAACAGCAGGCCCCAGTGAGGAGGAATGGCTTGGTAATACTGTACATATATCTAACATGGTGAACAAAGGAACAATATTCACTTCTTGGACAGATGATGCAGATCATAAATATTACCTGGTGCGTGCCGAGACCGGATCCTACTTGTTAGAAAATGATGAACCAGTCACTTGGGAAGCTTACTGGAAGTCCGGTGCAAGTGTTATGAAGGGCAAATATTATGACAACACTTCAGCAATGCCGCTAAAATACATATTTATTAAAGAAGATTTTGCGCTCGTGCCTATTGTTGAAACTTCTTCAAATGTTGTTAAATATTTCCGAAGCTGACCGTCATAAAATTTTAAAAACAATTGAGAAACTTGACTTATAAAGGCATGTTTACTGTTTAGCATATAGGCAGCAGTCAAAACTGTCACAAGGTGCAGAGGATGATTTTGATTTTAACGAGCCTGTCCTTAAAATAATACTGTAAATGTACCTGTTGTTATTTGTACTCGTTAATATGCATACATGTTGTGCATTTTGGAAAAATATGGAAAATTAAAAATGGAGTTAGAAAATTTGTTTCCTTGTCGTTTATATAAACAAGAGCCATCGCAAGCGGGGGCCATGCTCGACTTTTTCTTATTTCCAATGGCAATCACATCAGAGGAAGCACATTGTGGTGAAGGGATTTCAAATGAACATCATTTGGAAATATAATTCATCTTCACCATTCAAATTCATCCATACAAAACAAAGTTTGAACAACATTCAGAAATTTGACCTTAAATGTCAAGGTCAAGTTCAGTTTAACCTTCTTTGGAGGTATTGTCTGAAAGGTAGTTATGTCCAAGCATGAATACACTACATCCATTAATAACAAAGATGAAGCGAATTTAAGCAATGTCAAGGTCATTTAAGGTCAAGGTAATACTTGAATTGTTCAACATGTTTGCTTTATTCTCAGTGTAGTTTGTTACAGATCAAATCCGTCTATAAATAACAAAAAAAGTTTTGTCAAAGTCTGAATCAAATCCAACCATAACTTGCAAAATTATGATCAATTTTAACAAAATTCAATAATTTGACCTTGCCTGTTAAGGTCATTTAAAGGTGAAGGTCATACTTTCAAGGAATCAAAGTATTTGATTTGACATAAGTATTTTTTTGTCTGAGTATGAATCATATCAATAAATAAATAAAAAAAGATATGACAATTTGAGCAAAATTCAATAACTTTACCTTGACGGCCACGGTCTTTTTAAGGTTAAGGTCACACTTGAATAATTTAACATGTCTGCATTGCCATTAGTGTTGATTTGTCCAAGTATAATTTAAATCTAACCACAAATAATAAATTTATGGCCACTTTTAGCAAAATTCAATTAAATTACCTTGACTGTGAAGTCAAGGTCATTTAAAGGTCAAGCTCATACTTGAAAGAATTAAAATGTCAGATTTCTCATAAGTGCCGTTTTGTCAAAGTATGAATCAAGTCAATAAATAAATGAGAAAGTTATGACAATTTAAACAAAATTCAATCATCTGACCTTGACGGTCAAGGTCATTATTAGGTTATGGTCATACCTGAGTTATTCAACATGTCAGTTTTGTCAGAAGTGTTGTTTTTTTCCAAGTATGAGTCATATCCAACCGTTAATAACAAAGTTATGGCCAATTTTAGCAAAATTCAATAATATGACTTTGACTGTTATTCATTTGAAGGTCAAGGTCATATCTGAAAGAATCAAAATGGCGGATTTGTCATAAGTGTTGTTTTGTCCAAGTATGAATCAAATCCAACTAAAAATAACCAAGTTGTATATGGTCAATTTAAGCTAAATTCAATAATTTCACCTTGCAGGTGAAGGTCATTTCTGAGTCAATGTCAAGTTCAATCTTGTTCACTTGAAGATCTTGTCTAAAGGATTGCTGTGGCCAATATGTACTCTATGTACTCGGCGTTTTTCTGGCGTTATGCTTTTTACCTTCAACTTATGACTTACAGCACATTTGTTCCTGCTTAACAAAAGCCACCGCAAGCGTGGGTCATGCTCTATTTTTTTCTTATTTCAAAAGGCAAACATATCAGAGGAAGCATATCGCTTTAAAGGGTTTTCAAAGGCAACATCGTTTAGGATTATCATTATCAAATCCATCCATATATATCAAAGTAATAGCCAATTTAAGCAATATTCAATAATTTGACCTTGAACATAAAGACAAGATAAAGCTCAAGGTCATGTTCAGTTCAATATCTTGAAGGTATTGAAGGTGGCCATTTTAAGCAATATTCAATTATTTGACACTGAAGGTCAAGGTCAAATAAAGGTCAAGTTCAGTGTAACAATCTTGAAGGTATTGTCCAAAGGAAAGATATGTCCTAGTATCAAGACAATACATCCTTTCATAGCAAAGATATAACCAATTTTAGCCCTTTTAAGGTTATTTTAAAGGTGAAGGTCATACTTGAATTTTTCAATATGTTGGTTTGTTCTCAGTGTTGTTCTGTGACAGTATATTTCACATCTGTCCATATACAACAAAGTTATCGAAATTTAAGCAAAACTTTATACCTTGGCCTTGACAGTCAAGTTCATTTAAAGATGAAGTCGGTTTTGTAATAAGTGTTGTTTTGTCAAAGTATGAATCAAATCCAATTATAAACAACAAAGTTGTGGCCAATTTTAGCAAAATTCAATAATTTGACCCTGAAGATGAAGGTCATTTATGAGTCAATGTCATGTTCAGTCTGGTCAACTTGAAGGTCTTGTCCAAAGGCATGTTGTGTCTAAGTATGAAGACAATCCAATATTTAAGAACAGAGTTGTGGCCACTTTCAGCATAATTCAATCATTTGACCTTGAATAATATAATGATTTGGCATAAAACGCAAAGCAGAAAATTTTAATATATATCTTGACATAATACAATGAACCAACCATTTTTGCAACGTATGCATGTCATAAATGTACTAAAATAGTCTAATAACAATGAGAGAAAGCGTTAGATATCATTTAAATGCACACTAGTTGTGTAATCAAGTACATTGACAAGTTCTATAAATGAAACAGAAAATCAGTTATCACTTGGAATTTGGGGTAAGAAAAAATAAATCTACTTTGAAAATTATCATGAAGGTTAACACACTAAAAAATTGCCATTTATATGAACCATTTTAACTTATACGCAATAATTTGTCACTTAGTATAAAGCATTTGACCGAATGCAGTAATACCAAATTGAATGCAACAATACATTTTTTGCATAAATAATCTTCAATATTATATTAATCAACATTTGTGTTTAATCTTTAGCATGTTTTGCATCTTATCTTGTTTAATATGTTTACATCTTAGTTTGAAAGGCGACTACAGAATTTTCAAGACTGACGGAATGATATTTTTGTAAAGACTGACATTGTCATTTCGCAATTCAGAATTTCGTAATATTTCCATGCTTGTACCTTAAGGAGGGCACACTTTAGGATTTCTGTCAATTAGAATTTTAAAGAGAAAACTTCGTAATGTTTGCGAGAATAGTTAGTAGTTTTTGTGACACTTCATTTAAACCCTATGTATAGGTTGCATTGCTGAGCATTTCATTCTTTACAAATTGAATTTAAAATTTTAATAGAGGGAATTTGTAATGTTTGCACATTTGCATTTCCTAGCATATGCGTTTGAATATGTACTATGAAAATTTACCAATTGAAACATTCCTTGTGATGAATAATTGTGGCAGTGACCCCTACCCACTCTATAACGCATTTCATAAAAATATCTGCCAAGTCATTTTATCCTTTTTTCCTTCGTCTGTAGATACATACGTGCTTTCAGACAGGCAGCCAGTTAGGCAGCAATTCAATGATACCATTTAAAAGCATTTGTAAATGATTCACCTTCAAAAGTAAGTAACATTGAGGTAATTTAAGTAAATAAATAAGCAATAAGTAAACTTTGGTAAATATATTGAATTTCAAGACTTCATCCAACCAAATAAATCATTTCCATAAAATACGGACATTGTTTGAAAACAAACCTTTTCCATAATTTTCTAGCAAATTCGCTCAGATATTTTTACCTCATATTTGATCTTTTCTCAAAATCTGTTTTTGTTATTCAGATGTAGACATATCATTGCGAAGGTTTTTTATAATGTATTTTATAGAAATTTTATAAAAGTCATCTTTGTAGTGTTTCACCATGTTACATTCTGTTGATTTCGATGCCTTCTTGGAGAACAGTTCAAACATGTACTGATTTATAAGACATACTGCATTTTCATTCCGTCTTTCTATTGAATATACAATGCACTTTAAATTTTCACAAATAAAAATAAGTGTTTGTGACAATAAACATTTACTTCTAAATATCATTCGTATAACAATCCAGCTTGAGTGGGTCACATTAGTAAGACCTCATTTACATTTCGTGCTCGTCTCATTATTTCAACAGGGTCTGTCAGTATGTCTGAAAATGTACCTTAGAATACAATTGTTATCTGAGAGATTTTTATTACCTCTGTCAATCGAATTAATGACCGAACTGACACCATTGCTTCAGTGAAAAGTTATCATTCATTTTAATGTCAACTGAGTCACATAAATAGCCTAGGAGAGTTGTGTTACCGTTCTGTCAAGGTAAAGAGTCGCACATTTTATTGCACAGTCGTAAAAGGTAATACACTCATTAATAAACCACACACTAATTTATTTATTAGTCTATTTTTACTTGCTTGGGTTGTCAGATCAAACAAATAATGCCAGCACAATTTCAGTCTCTATTATTTTCTTAGTTACCAAATGCGCAAATAGTCCATCTGTATGAATTGACAGGCACATTAATTTAAACACCCTTCTCAGAGAACAAAAAATAATTCCCGGTTGGTCAAAGATTCCTAATATTGTGCAAATTTTTTACACTTCAGCAACTTATAGGTAATATATTGAAACAGTTTTGATTATATACATGTCAATTTCGAACTCTTGAATGAAAAGGCATTCGTTTATATAATTACGCATTAATTTGTCACTGAGAGCTGTGAGAGAACACCTGTGTATTTATAATTTTTGCAGTCACGATTGTTTCAACCAATGAAAATTTGTTGTAAGATTTTTCAGTCGAGGGGACATTGGTACACTTTCATTGGTCGTTTTAAGTTCATTGTAAAGGTCAATATCATAAATCTACTGCTGATAAAGCAGCGGAGTGCATTCACATAGCTGCTAAGGCATATATTTGCATGTACTTGGGTATTTCATGCCGCCGATTCACAATAACTAATCGATTCTGTGGCTCAGTGGTTAGTGTTGGCGTTCGATGCGATAAAATCGGGGTTTGAATCCCACTCTAGCTACATGTAGAACACATGTTGATATAAAATGCAGTCGATGATCAGTACTGAGACAACTAACTGTATTGGCAATTTGATAATTTTTGAAAGATGATGACAAATTCTTTTCTAAGTTTCCTTTATGCCATTATTTGCTAAAGTTCATGTTTTTGGAAAGTTTGTTTAGAATAGTTATATTTATTTTGAAAGAATAGTAATATTTATTTTGCGATAGTACAAATAAAAGCCACATTATTGAAGAATTACGGAGGTTTCGTCACACTACCGGTTCGTAACACTTATTCATATAGTAATAAAAAAGAGGTTTCGTCACACTGATATTATAGAATAATTCACACCTATTGCATATTGAATGCAATGGTGATTTAGCGAAATTCGTTGGGATTCTCACCAAGTACAGCGTGTTGTCAGATCTGGGTCCACTATGTTTTATGTTCTATGTTTTATGTGTTTCTTTTTATGTTTTATTGCAATGTGCTATGATAAAAAAATCTCACAGAAGTGTTGTCTGATCTGGGTCTGCTTTGTTTAATGTACTATGTTTTAAATTTTCTTTTTGGGTCTACTACTGTAAATGTAACGTTTGATGTACTATGTTTTATATTTCTTCTGTCGCTGTCACGTTCGTTTTTTTTTGTCTTATAACAATGTGCTATGCTATGGTTTTATGTGCTATATATGTTGAAGGTGTGAAATAAAAAAATAACAAAACTCCCTTTTTACGTTTTCATTTATTGCAGAATGTAGGGGAGATTGGACACTACATGAATAAACTTCATGTCTGGAAAGATATTAGCTGCAGACCTTTAAGACAGAAATGGTCTGGAAGTCTCCGTAGGGCTATAGCCCATAATGTTGAATGTAAGTGACACATAGTCAGATGGTAGTGAATATTTTTGCCAAATATCATCAAAATCCATCAAGGAATGACAAAGTTATTGAGCGGACACGAAATCCGGACGGACAGACAGACGGACGGTTCGACTAATATATGCCCACCTTCCACCTAAAAATAATAAGATTTGTATTTAAGTAGAGTAAATGTATTCTTCATTTTTCAATGCAAACACATAACAAACATTATAATTATACTTCATTCATTTTAATTCATTTAATCTATTTTCAATGCAAGCACATTACAAACATTATAATTATACTAATATCTTATTCTTTACAACAATCATTGTTGCAAACTTACAAATTAAAAAAAATCGATTATTTAATTACACCCCCAAATAATTGGTTGTTTGCCAACACCTAATCACTATTATATATACACTTTATAAATTAAGTATGACGAAACCTCAACCTGTTTTGTGCAGAAAAATAAGTGTGACGAACCAGTATTTTGACGAAACCTCCGACACCCTTATTGAAACTGGTGCAATGTAGTTTCACAATTTTTGATGACTATTTAAAATGTAATTTTGCTGTTTAATTGGTTTACTTATTTTTATTACCTTCTTTGTTTCCTATGTACTAAATATGATAACATTTTCCAGAAGTGTGATGCCACAATAGAAATTACAGTTCTGGCGGTGAAAGCTGTAGGTGTTGAACAGTATATGCAGACAGGGGAGATGTTAAATGTGTCACTATATAAGCTACAAAGACCTATGGGTGTAGAAAACGAGAGGGCCATGATCGCCCTAGATCACTCACCTGAGTATGAATACTTTTAACAAAATTGTTATTGGCTTGATTAATTGACCCCAGATGACCCATATTCGAAACTGACCTAGAAATTACCGAAACAACTTTTCTTACAAAATTCCAGATTATTTGGACTGAAAATGTTACCTCTGGGGTGTTAACATGGTTTTTTCATACTTGGGATCTGTGACCTAGTTTTTGAACCCAGATGACCCATATTCGAAGCTGAGCTAAAAATTATCAAAACAACTTTTCTTACAAAAGTTGCTTCGAGAGTGTTAACAAGGTTTTTCCATATTTGAGCTGTGACCTAGTTTTTGACCCCAGATGACCCATATTCAAACCAGTGCTAGAAATCATCGAATCAACCTCTCTGATAAATCTTTAAGGATATTTGGACGAAAATGTAACCTTTGGAGTGTTAACAAGGTTGCTCCACATTTGGGCTCTGTGACCTAGTTTTTGACCCGGATGACCCATATTCAAATCTGAGCTAGATATCATAGGAATAACCTTTCTGACAAATTTCAAGGATTTTTTGACTGAAACTGTACTCTCTACAGTGTTAACAAGGTTTTCCCATATTTGGGCCGTGTGACCAAGTTTTTGACCCCAGATGATCTATATTAGAACCTGTGCTAGACATCATTGAAACAACCTTTCTGACAAATTTCTAGGACATTTGGACTGAAAAAGGAGCCTCTAGAGCGTTAACAAGGTTTTTCTATTTTTGGGCTCTGTGACCTAGTTTTTGATCCAAGATAACCCATATTCAATCCTGAGCTAGAAGTCATTGAAACAATCTTTCTGACAAACTTCCAGGTTATTTGGACTGATAATATTACCTCTAGAGTGTTAACAAGGTTTTTCCATATTTGGGGTTTGTGACCTAGTTTTTGACCTCAGATGACCCATATTCGAATCTGAGCTAGAAATCATGAAAGCAGCCTTTCTGACAAATTTTCAGAATATTTAGACTGAAAAGTAGCCTCTACAGTGTTAACAAGTTTTTTTCTATTTTTGGGCCCTGTGACCTAGTTTTTGACTCCAGATGACCCATATTCGAATTTGTCGGTGTAATCACTAGGACAAACATCCTGACTAAGTTTCATGACAATTGAGGCAAAAATGTGACCACTAGAGTGTTAACAAACTAAGTGTGGATGAATGACAGACGACGGACATTGATCAATCCTAATAGCTCACCAGTCAAGTTAGATAACACTAGAAATGTATCCATAGGACACAGATGCCCCCACTCAACCTAGCTACTCATATAGCTAGCAATATGGCCACGAGATAGTCATACACGCTGAATCATTAATAAGACTGGTTTAACAAAATGACATCTATAAGAAACCTGTTGTGGTGTGAAGACTCAAAATACTGTCTCCAACACTGTGATCAATGGATGAATATTATCCTTCACAATTCAGTATGCATAGTTGGACATTCTTGGAGTTTGCAGATGGTAAACAGGTGTTTTCATGTCTAATTTGTTCTAAGTTCCTAAGTTGTATGTTCTGTCAGTCAGGCTATTTATAAAATGTCCATTGTCATCTAAATAGCAAACAATTTTAAGCAATTGTTGGAACAAAATTTCACCATTTCCATACTTAAATGTTGAATTCTGCTTAAGCTGGTGCTAACGGGCATGGACGGTAACTTGCATTTTCCATTACTGTCCATGAACATGCTCAATCAAACTGAGTCTGCAATTTGACCTTTGGAACAGCGTTAAACTCACTAAGAAGAAGGAAATTTTTTTAGGTATCAAACTTTAGGGCAACAATGCTGTGGTCTCAGAAATAGTTTGACAGGCAGGATAATCTGGGTTGTAAAATATTATTCTGTATGTATACAAGGTCAAGTGTAGAACCACCTCTGTGAGTTGGGAGCTGCACACACTGGGAATAGTTATTCAATTTCTGTGACAGTCTTGTATAATTTGTAGAATTAAAAACTAAGCTGAAATCTCCAAGCAGTGCATCTGGAGAAGTTTGGTCTGCAATATGTGTTAGATCATTTATAAAGTCTGTTATGTTCGAGGATGGAGATCAATAGAGAAGACAGAATGACCTTGGACAGAGCTCTGATGAGATGGTAATTGATACTTGTTCCATATGAGGTTCATGTGAAACACTGGAAGTTGTCACTGGCAACTTATCTCGTGTGTAGAACAACAAACCATGGCAGCTGTCTTCCCGTGACATAGGCAAACATGTCAAGCTCCACCCAACACGCTTTTGGTACTGTACTTGATTGTCATAGGCATTTGCTTCAGTCAGACACAGTATGTCAACCATGTTCAGAACTGGGTGACTCTAGCTCCAGTGCTTCTGCAGTTACAGGTGACACAAGTTGAAAATTGCAAATTTTGAGTATCTAAGGGGCCATAACTATAAAAAAATTTCCTATAAATCTATACGGGAAACCACAGGTGCACAACTTTACATGCTGATCAACATTCCTGTAAAGTTTCTTGACTGTAGGTGCAGCGCTTTTGCAGGTACAGGCGACACAAGTTGAAAATTGCAAATTTTGAGTATGTAAGGGGCCATAACTCTAACAATTTCGTATAAATCTATATGGGAAACTCCAGGGGCACAACTTTAGATGCTGATCAACATTCCTGTAAAGTTTCTTGACTTTAGGTTCAGCGCTTCTGCAGGTACAGGCGACACAAGTTGAAAATTAATATTTTTGACTAAGTAAGGGGCCATAACTGTAACAGTTCCAAATAAATCTATACGGGAAACCCCAGGTGCCCAACTTCACATGCTGATCAACATTCCTGTAATGTTTCATGACTCTAGCTCCAGTGCTTTTGGAGCTACAGGTGACACAACTTTTTGGGATGGACGGACATACGGACGGACAAGGGCAAATATAAAAACAAGAGGGCCATGATGGGCCCTGGATCGCTACTTTGGCTGTAGGTTTGCTGTTAAGCAGTATTTCATTTTTTAATTGAAAATATGTAAGTGCCTACAAACCAAATATGTAAAATATCAGTCAATAAATAAAGGCTCTATGACAGAAAGTAGAAATATCTATTATAAGCTATGGTGACCTTGACCTTGACCCAGTGACCTCAAACCCTACCCATGGGTAGAGGTCTATGCAAGGAACCTCTATACTAAATATAAAAAAATATTGGTCTATAAATGAAGGCTCTATGAGGTAGAGTAGATAAATCTACTTTTAGCCTCCGTGACCTTTAACCTAATCTAATAATTTGAAAAAGCTTGATAAAGCTTGCTTCGTGCCAAAATTTTAAAATTCTAGGCCTTGTGGTTTCAGACGAAGATTTTTAAAGATTTTCTTTTATATTGTTATTTAAAAGTTGTGACCCCTCGCGTGGGGCTAAGAGTGACCCCAGGGACATTTTTCTAACAAACTTGGTAGAGGTCCACTAGACAATGCTGCATACCAAATATCTTAACTCTAGGACTTGTGGTTTCTGACAAGAAGATTTTTAAAGTTTTTCCTATATAATTCTTTGTAAAACATGTGATCCCTAGGGCGGGGCCATTTTTGACCCAGAAGCTATGATTTTAACAAACTTGGTAGAGGTCCACTAGACAATGCTACACACCAAATATCTAAGCTCTATGCCTTAAGGTTTCTGACAAGAAGATTTTTAAAGTTTTTCTTATATTACTCTATGTAAAACAAGTGACCCCTGGGGCGGGGCCATTTTTGACCCAGAGGCTTTGATTTGAACAAACTTGGTAGAGATCCACTACACAATGCTACACACTAAATATCTAAGCTCTATAACTTACTGTTTCTGACAAGAAGATTTTCCTATATAACTCTATGTAAAACATGTGACCCCCCGGGC
Organism: Cyclina sinensis; assembly: GCA_012932295.1. Classification (NCBI taxonomy): domain Eukaryota; kingdom Metazoa; phylum Mollusca; class Bivalvia; order Venerida; family Veneridae; genus Cyclina; species Cyclina sinensis. The sequence continues at coordinate 19,363,061 of JAAONU010000002.1, forward strand.
TGGGCCATTTTTTACCCAGGAGCCATGATTTGAACAAACTTGGTAGAAGTCCACTGGACAATGCTGCACACCAAATATCTAAACTCTAGGCCTTCTGGTATCAGACAAGAAGATTTTTAAAGTTTTTCCTATATAATTCTATGTAAAACTAGTGACCCCTGGGGCAGGGCCATTTTTGACCCAGAGGCCATGATTTGAACAAACTTGGCAGAGGTCCACTAGACAATGCTACACACCAAATATCTAAGCTCTATAACTTACGGTTTCTGACAAAAAGTTTTTTAAGATTTTCCTATATAACTCTATGTAAAACACGTGAGCCCCGGGGCGGGGCCATTTTTGACCCAGAGGCCATGATTTGAACAAACTTGGTAGAGGTCCACTAGACAATGCTACATACTAAATATCTTAACTCTAGGGCTTCTTGTTTCTGACAAGTTTCAAGTTTTCCCTATATAAGTCTATGTAAAATCACCTGACCCCTGGGGATGGGTCAGTTTTGACCCAAGGGACATAATTTGAACAAACTTGGTAGAGGTTCACTAGATGATGCTTCATACCAAATATCAAAGCTCCAGGCCTTGTGGTTTCAAAGAAGAAGATTTTTAAAGATCCAACTTATAAAATCTATTTTTAGCTCCTGTGAACCAGAAATGCAATTGGCCAGAACCATTTGAACAATCTTGGTAGAGCTTCATGCAAGGAACATCCCAGGCAAGTTTCATTAAATTTGCCCCATTGGTTTCAGAGGAGATGTCGTTTGAATGAAAAGTTGACGGACGGACGGACGACCGACGGACATAGACCGATCAGAAAAGCTCACCCTGAGCTAATAAGTGGTACCGTACAGACACTTTGGCTATAAGTTTTGTGAATTGAAGATGTATTAGGTCTTTTTGTGCTGCAAATTAAAACGGTTCTCTTCAACAAATTAAATCTAGTAATTGATGTCTGTGTACCTTTCTGAAACAACAGCCACAGCAAGCGGGGGCCACTCTCGACTTTTTCCTATTTCGAAAAGCAAACATATCAGAGGAAACACATTGTGGTGAAGGGATTTCAAATGAAACATCATTTGGAAATATAATTATCAAATTATTCCATAAATAACAAAGTTAGAGCCAATTCTAGCACATTCAGAAATTTGACCTTAAAGGTCAAGATCAAGTTCAGTTTAACCTTCTTTGAAGGTATTGTCTAAAAGGTAGTTATGTCCAAGCATAAAGCCACTACATCAATTAATAACAAAGATATAGCTAAGTTAAGCAATGTCAAGGTCAGGGTAATACTTGAATTGTTCAGCAGGTTTGTTTTATTCTCAGTGTTGTTTTTTCCCAGTATAGGTCAAATCCATCCATAAATAACAAAAATGTGGCTATTTTAGCAAAATTCAATGATTGGACCTTCACGGGCAAATTAATTTTAAAATCTAGATCATACCTGAATAATTTAATATGTTCCTTTTTTCATAAGTGTCGTTATCTCAAAGTATGAATCAAATCCAAATAAAATAACTGGACATTGAATGTCCTGTTCAATTTAAGGTCAATGTTATACTTGTATTATTCAGCTTGTCAGTTTTGTCATAAGTGTTGTTTTGTCCAAGTATGAATCAAATCTGTAAAGTGATAAAGTTATTACAATATAATCAAAATTCAATAATTTGACCTTGACTGTCAAGGTGATTTTAAGGCTAATGTCATACAAGAATAATTTAACATGTAGATTTTGTCATAAGTGTTGTTTTGTCCAAGTATTAACAAAAAAGACTTAAAAATGACATCATGACAAATTTTAGCAAAATTCAATAATATGACCTTGAAGGTCATAATCCTATAAAGGTCAAAGTCATACTTGAATGATTCAACATGTCAGGTTTGTCATAAGGGCAATAACTCAAAAATTAATATAGCAAGAGTTATGGTTCTTGTGCACTGCACTGCTCCTTAATGAGATCTAACTACCTATGAAGTTTGGTCTTGATATCACTCTAGTTTCTGTGTTATGCTTCGGACAAAATTATGACAGACGGTTGAACGGACGGACGAACGGACGGACGGACAAAGCGGCAACCATATGCTTGCCCTTCGGTTGTTTTCTAATTGAAGATTTTCAAGATCTCAAAATTTATACAAATAAAACCCACGGCAAACAGGCAATTTTGGAGTAACAGCTTGAGAGGAGACATTATTTGAAGCAAACTACTGACAAAAATCTCTTTTAGTTATGGGTGCTATTTTATGCAATGGAGTGGAACCATCTGAGCAGTAGTTATAGGTGGATATATAACAAACATTCCTGTGAACTTACTTGGAATAAGACTTTGTTGTTTAAGTCTTTTATATATTTTAATTCTATTTCATTCTGATCTTAGCTCTTGTGACCTTTAAATGCACAAAACAGAACTGTTTGAGCAATTTTAGAAACAAGAGAACAATGATGGCCCTATATCGCTCACCTGAGTATGACTGCTTTAAACAAAGTTGTTAGAGACCTGGTTAATTGACCCTAGATGATCCCAATTTGAATTTGACTTAGAAATTATCTAAACAACCTTTCTGACAAATTTCCAGGTTATTTGGACTGAAAATGTAACATCTAGAGTGTAAACAAAGTTTTTCACTATTTGAGCTCTGTAACCTAGTTTTTGACCTCAGATGACCAGTATTCGAACTTGAGCTAGAAATCATCGAAACAAACTTTCTGGCAAATTTCCTGTGAATTTGGACTGAAACAGTAGCCTCTAGAGTGTAAATAAAGTTTTTCCATGTTTGGGTTCTGTGACTTAGAGTTTGAACCCAGATGACCCATATTGGAACTTGAGCTAGAAATTATAAGAACAACCTTTCTAACAAATGTCCAGGATATTTGAAATGAAAATGTTACCTCTAGAGTGTTAACAAGATTTTTCCATATTTTGGCTCTGTGACCTATTTTCTGACCCCAGATAACCAATGTTTGAACTCGAGTTATTACTTGGACAAACATCCTGACTAAGTTTCATGACAATTGAGGGGAAAATGTGACCACTAGAGTGTTAACAAACTAAATGTTAACGTCCCACAGACGACGGATACTGATCGATCCTAATAGTCCACCATGAGCCTACGGCTCAGGTAAGCTAAAAGTAAATATAAGAATTATTTCTGTAAAATTTCCTTAAAAATAGCATGTCAGAGAGCAATTTTAGGGAAAATGCAATGTAATAAACATTTCCGTTAAGTTTGGTAGAAACAAGAGCCCCTACCAGTGGGGGCCATGCTCGACTATTTCCTTTTTCTAAAGGCAAACACTTCAGTGGAAGCAAGTTTTTGTGAAGGGTTTTCAAAGGCAACATCATTTGAAAATATAATATTATTATTATTATCAAATCCATCTATAAATAACAAAGTTATATCCAATTTCAACAATATCCAATAATTTGACCTTGAATGTCAATGTCAAATAAAGGTCAATGTCAAGTTCAGTTTAACCTTCTTTGGAGGTATTGTAAAACAAGAGGGCCATGATGGCCCTGGATCGCTCACCTGAGTGCTTTGGCTGTAGGTTTGCTGTTAAGCAGTATTTCATTTTTTAATTGAAAATATATAAGTGCCTACAAACCAAATATGTAAAATATCAGTCAATAAATAAAGGCTCTATGACAGAAAGTAGAAATATCTATTATAAGCCATGGTGACCTTGACATTGACCCAGTGACCTCAAACCCTACCCATGGGTAGAGGTCCATGCAAGGAACCTATATATTGAATATCAAAGATATTGGTCTATAAATGAAGGCTTTTTGAGGTACAGTATATAAACCTATTTTTAGCCTCCGTGACCATTAACCTAATCTAATAATTTGAACAACCAAACAAGCTTTCTGACAAACTGCCAGGATATTTGGACTGAAACAGTAGCCTCTAGAGCCTTAACAAGATATTTCTATTTTTGAGCTCTGTGACCTAGTTTTTTACCCCAGATGACCCATATTTAAACCTGGGCTACAAATCACCATAATAACCTTTCTGACATATTACAAGGACATTTAGACTGAAAATGTGACCTCTAAAGTGTTAACAAGGTTTTTCCATTTTTTTAGAGACCATCGAAATAACATTTCTGACATATCTCCAGAATATTTGGGCTGAAAATGTTACCTGTAGAGTGTAAACAATGTTTTCCCAAAATTAAGCTGTGACCTAGTTTTTGACCCCAGATGACCCATATTCAAACTTGGGCTTGAAATCATCGATACAACTTTTCTGACATAATTCTAGGATATTTGGGCTGAAACTGTTACCTCTAGAGTGTTAACAGTTTTTCCATATTCAGGCTATGTGACCTAGTTTTTGACTCCAGATGACCCATATTCGAACTTGACCTAGAAATCATTGAAACAACCTATCTGACATATTTCCAGAATATTTTGGCTGAAAATGTTACCTCTAGAGTGATAAAAAGGTTTTTCCATATTTGGTCTCAGTGACCTAGTTTTTGACCCCAGATGACCCATATTCGAACCTGGGCTAGAAATCATCCAAATAACCTTTCTGACATATTACAAGGAAATTTGGACTGAAAATGTGACCTCTAAAGTGTTAACAGGATTTTTTTTTCTATATTTGGGCTCTGTGACCTAGTTTTTGACCCCAGATGACCATATTCGAACTTGAGCAAAAATCATGGAAACAACTTTTCTGACAAATTTCCAGGATATTCGGGTTGAAAATCTTACCTCTAGGGTATTAACAAGGTTTTTCCATATACAGGCTGTGTGACCTAGTTTTTGATCCCACATGACCCATATTCGAACTCGTCCGAGTAATTACTGGGACAAACATCCTGACCAAGTTTCGTGACAATTGGAGCAAAAATGTGACCAGTAGAGTGTTAACGAACTAAATGTGAACGGACAACGGACGACGGACATTCATCGATCCTAATAGCTCACCCTGAGCCAGCTCAGGTGAGCTAAAAAGGTAACTAGTTTCAAGGATGAATACCATTAATAACAAAGATATAGCGAATTTTAGCAATGTCAAGGCCATCTAAAGATAAAGGTAATACTTAAATTATTCAACATGGTCGTTTTATTCTCAGTGTTGTTTTGTCCCGATATTAATCAAATCCATCCATAAATAATAAAGTTATGGCAATTTTTGCAAAATTTCAATAATTTGACCTTGACGGTCAAGGTCATTTTAAGGTCGAAGTCACACCTAAAAAACTGAATGTGTCAGTATTTGTGTTTTGATTTTTGGGTTGAGAACTAGTCATTCAGGGGTCAAGGTCAGACAAATATAGCTCAGTCGGAAGGTCTTGTCCAAAGGGTGTCGTATCTAAGTATGAAGTGTATCCACTTCCTAATGTGGAAGTTATGACCAAATGTTAAAGTTTTGGACAACTGGATGTTCACGGTAAAGGTCATTCAGGGGTCAAAGTCAAACAAATATAGGTAAATGGGAAGGTCTTCTCCAAAGGGGTGTTGTGTCAAAGTATGAAGTAAATCCACTTACTAACAAGAACTGTCATTGTAAGATGACAATGCCCCCAACAGTGGTGCTTTGACCTTTGATCTGAGAACCAGTCATTCAGGGGTCAAGGTCAAATAATGAAAGGTCAGTGGGAAGGTCTTATCCAAAGGGTGTTGTGTCCAAGTATGAAGTTAATCAACTTACTAATAAGGAACTTATGGGCAATGTGAAAATTTCTAGACAACTAGACTCAAGGTGAAGGACATTCAGGGGTCAAGGTCAAATAGATACAGGACAGTGAGATAGTCTGGTCCAAAGTGGTGTTGTGTTTAAGTATGAAGTATATCCACTTACTAATTTGGAAATTATGGCCAAATAATAGTTTCTGGACGATTGGAAATTCAGGAGTCAAGGTCAGATAATTACAGGTCAGCGGGAAGGTCTTGTCCAAATGGGTGTTGAGTCCAAGTATGAAGCAAATCCACTTACTAACAAGAGGGCCATGATGGCCCTGGATCGCTCACCTGAGTACTTTGGCTGTAGGTTTGCTGTTAAGCAGTATTTCATTTTTTAATGGAAAATATATAAGTGCCTAGAAACCAAATATGTAAAATATCAGTTAATAAATAAAGGCTCTATGACAGAAAGTAGAAATATCTATTATAAGCTATGGCGACCTTGACCTTGACCCAGTGACCTCAAACCCTATCCGTGGGTAGAGGTCCATGCAAGGAACCTATATATTGAATATCAAAGATATTGGTCTATTAATGAAGGCTTTATAAGGTACAGTAGATAAATCTATTTTCAGCCTCCGTGACCTTTAACATAATCTAATAATTTGAACAACCAAACAACCTTTCTGACAAACTGCCAGGATATTTGGACTGAAACAGTAGCCTCTAGAGCCTTAACAAGATATTTCTATTTTTGGGCTCTGTGGCCTTGTTATTGACCCCAGATGACCCATATTTGAACTAGACCTAGAAACCATCGAAATAACCTTTCTAACATATTTCCAGAATATTTGGGCTGAAAATGTTACCTGTAGAGTGTAAACAAGGTTTTTCCAAATTAAAGCTCTGTGACCTACTTTTTGATCCCAGATGACCCATATTTGAACTTGGGCTAGAAATGACTGATACAACCTTTCTGACATATTTCCAGGATATTTGGGCTGAAAATGTTACCTCATGAGTGTTAACAAGGATTTTTCATATACAGGATGTGTGACCTAGTTTTTGACCCCACATGACCCATATTCAAACTTGAGCTAGACATCATCTTAACAAGCTTTCTGACAGTTTTTCAGGAAATTTGGGCTAAAAATGTTACCTCTTAAGTGTTAACAAGGTTTTACCATATTTGGGCTCAGTGACCTAGATTTGACCCCACATGACCATATTTAAACCTGAGCTAGAAATCCTCAAGACAACTTTTCTGACATATTTCAAGGATATTTGGGCTGAAAATGTTACCTCTACAGTGATAAAAAGGTTTTTCCATATTTGGTCTCAGTGACCTAGTTTTTGATTCCAGATGACCCATATTCGAACCTGGGCTAGAAATCATCCAAATAATCTTTCTGATATATTACGAGGATATTTGGGCTGAAAATGTGACCTCTAAAGTGTTAAGAAAGTATTTTACATATTTGGGCTCTGTGACCTAGTTTTTGATCCCAGATGACCCATATTCGAACTTGGGCTCGAAATTACCCAAATAACCTTTCTAACATATTACAAGGACATTTGGACCGAAATGTATCCTCTAAAGTGTTAACAAGGTTTTTACATATTTGGGCTCTGTGACCTAGTTTTTGACCCCAGATGACCCATATTCGAACTTGACCTAGAAATGATTGAAACAACCTATCTGACATATTTCCAGGATATTTGGACTGAAAATGTTACCTCTAGAGTATTAACAAGATTTTTCCATATACAGGCTGTGTGACCTAATTTTTGACCCCACATGACCCATATTCAAACTTGAGCTAGAAATCATCTTAACAAGCTTTCAGACATATTTCCAGGATATTTGGGCTAAAAATGTTACCTTTAGAGTGTTAACAAGGTTTTACTATATTTGGTCTCAGTGACCTAGTTTTTGACCCAAGATGACCCATATTCGAACCTGCACTAGAAATCATCCAAATAATCTTTCTGACATATTACAAGGATATTTGGACTGAAATGTAACCTCTAAAGTGTTAACAAGGTTTTTACATATTTGGGCTCTGTGACCTAGTTTTTGACCCCAGATGACCCATATTCGAACTAGAGCTAGAAATCATGGAAGCAACCTTTCTGAAAAATTTCCAGAAAATTCGTGCAGAAAATCTGACCTCTAGGGTGTTAACAAGGTTTTTCCATATTTGGGCTGTGTGACCTAGTTTTTGAACCCAGATAACCCATATTCAAACTTGGGCTAAAAATCAACCAAACAACCTTTCTGACAAATTGCCAGGACATTTGGACTGAAACAGTAGCCTTTAGAGCCTTAACAAAATTTTTCTATCTTTAGGTCATGTGACCTAGTTTTTTACCCCAGATGACCCATATTCGAACTCTTTAGAGTAATTACTGGGACAAACATCCTGACCAAGATTCGTGACAATTGGAGCAAAAATGTGACCAGTAGAGTGTTAACGAACTAAGTGTGAATGGACGATGGACGACAGACGACGGACATTCATCAATCCTAATAGCTCACCCTGAGCCAGCTCAGGTGAGCTAAAAAGGAAGTTATGGCCAAAATTAAAGTTTTTGGACAATTGGATCTTCAAGATGAAGGTCATTCAGGGCTCAAGGTCAGACAAATATAGGTCAGTGAAAAGGCCTTGTCCAAAGGGGTGTTGTGTCCAAGTATGAAGTAAATTCACAAACTAATACAGAAGTTATGGCCAATGTTTAAGTTTTTGAACAATTTGATCTTCAAGGTGAAGGTCAATCAGGGGTCAAGGTCAAATAATTTTAAGTCAGTGTAAAGGTCAAGTCCAAAGGAGTGTTGTGTCCAAGTATAAAGTAAATCCACCCACTTATATGAAAGTTATTGCCAATGTTAAAGGTTTTGGACGAACTGACAGACGGACGGACTGACGGACGGACTGTTCAAAAACAATATGCCTCCCTTCGGGGGCATAATTAGGAAGTTATGGGCAATGTTTAAGTTTTTGGACAATTGGATCTTCAAGGTTAAGGTCATTCAGGGGTAAAGGTCAAATAAATATAGGTTAGTGGGATGGCCTTGTCCACATGGGTGTTGTGTTCGAGTATGAAGTATATCCGCTTACTAATTTGGAAGTTATGGCCAAATATTAGTTTTTGAACAATTGGATATTCAGGGGTCAAGGTCAAGTAATGAAAGGTCAGTGGGAAGGTCCTGTCCAAAGGGATGTCGTGTCCAAGTATGAAGTAAATAAACTTACTAATAAGGAAGTTATGGGCAATGTTAAAGTTTTTAGACAATTGGATCTTCAAGGTGTAGGTCATTCTGCTGTCAAGGTCAAACAATAATAGGTCAGTGGGAAGGCCTTGTCCAAAGGGGTGTTGTGTTTAAGTATGAAGTATATCCACTAACTAATTTGGAAGTTATAGCCAATGTTGAAGTTTTTAGACAATTGGATCTTCAACGTAAAGGTCATTCAGGGATCAAGGTTAAAAAATATAGGTCAGTGGGAAGGCCTTGTCCAAAGGGGTGTTGCATTCAAGTATGAAGTAAATCAACTTACTAATAAGGAGGTTATGGCCAATGTTAAAGTTTTCAGACAGACTGACGGACGGACTGACGGACAGACAGTTCAAAAACTATATGCCTCCTATCGAGGGCATATAATAATGCTATAAAAATATATAATGATATAAAATATAACTAATTTTATCACTGAATTAAACAATACCCCAACAATACAATATTATCAGATGCAAAAGGGGAAAATATACAAGAGGGCCATGATGGCCCTGTACCGCTCACCTGAGTATGACTGCTTTTAACAAAGTTGCTATGGACCTGGTTCATTGACCCGAGATGACCCATATTTGAACTTGACCTAGAAATTATTGAAACAATCTCTTTGACAAATTTCCAGGATATTTGGACTGAAAAAGTAGCATCAAGAGTGTTAACAAGGTTTCTCGATATTTAGGCTCTGTGATCTAGTTATTTAACGACCCCAAATAACCCATATCCAAACTTGAGCTACAAATCATCAAAACAACCTATTTGACAAATTTCCAGGACATTTGGACTTAAAATGTAGCCTCTAGAGTGTTTACAAAGTTTTTCCATATTTGGGCTCTGTGACCTAGTTTTTGACCCAAGATGACCCATACTCCAACTTGAGCTAGAAATAATAAAAAAAACCTGTCTGACAAATTTCCAGGATATTTGGACTGAAAATGTAACCTCTGGAGTGTTAAAAAGTTTTTTACATATTTGTACCCTGTGACCTGGTTTTTGATACCAGATAACCCATATCCAAATCTGAGCTAGAAATTATTGAAACAACCTTTCTGACAAATTTCAAGGACATTTGGACTAAAAATGTAACCTCTAGAGCTTTTACAAGGTTTTTCTACTTTCGGGCTCTGTGACCTAGTTTTTGACCCCAGAGAACCTATATTCAAAACTGAGCTAGAAATCATCCATAGAATCTTTCTGACAAATTTCCAGGTTATTTGGACTGAAAATGCTACCTTTAGAATATTAACAAGGTTTTTCCATATTTGGACTCTGTGACCTAGTTTTTGACCCCAGATGACCCATACTCGAACCTGATCTAGAAATCCTCAAGGCAATTTTTCTGACAAATTTCCAGATTATTTGGGCTGAAAATGTAACCTCAAGAGTGTTAACAAGATGTTTCTATTTTTGGGCTCTGTGACCTAGTTTTTGAACTAAGATGACCCATATTTGAACTTGAGCTAGAAATCATAGAAGCAACCTTCCTGACAGATTTCCAGATTATTTGGTCTAAAAAAGTTACCTCTAGAGTGTTAACAAGGTTTTTCAATATTTGGACTCTGTGACCTAGATTTTGACCCCAGATGACCTATATTTGAACATGACCTAGAAATCATCAAAGCAACCTTTCTGACAAATTTCAAGATTATTTGGGCTGAAAATGTAACCTCTAGAGTGTTAACAAGATTTTTCTATTTTTTGGGCTCTATGACCTAGTTTTTGAACCCAGATGACCCATATTTGAACTTAATTTAGAAATCATCATTAGAACATTTCTGACAAATTTCCAGGATATTTGGACTGAAAAAGTAGCCCCTAGGGTGTTAACAAGGTTTTTTCTATATTTGGGCTCTGTGACCTAGTTTTCCAACCCTGATAACCCATGTTCAAACTTGTCTGAGATATTAATGAGACAAACAACCTGATTAAGTTTCATGACAATTGAGGCAAAAATGTGACCACTAGAGTGTTAACAAACCAACTGTTAATGGACGGACGACAGACAAAAGGTGATCAGAAAAGCTCACTATGTCACTACGTGACAGGTGAGCTAAAAACAAGAGGGCCATGATGGCACATAATCGCTCAACTGCATCCCATTGCTAAGGGGCCATAACTCTGGAACCCATGATGGGATGAGGTTGGTTCAGGAAACAAGATGACCCGTATTCAAACTCCATCTAGAGATCATCAAGACAAACATTCCACCAAGTGTTCATGCCCTTTGGACAACATAACTGACCCCTAGAGTGTTAACAAGAAAGCCATGATGGCCCTAGATCGCTCATCTGAATATTTTGGCTGTAGGTTTGCAGTTAAGCAGTATTTCATGTTTTAACTGAAAATATGTAAGTTAAGTAAATTTTATAAATATGTAAAATATCAGTCAATAAATAAAGGCTCTATGACAGAAAGTAGAAATATCTATCATAAGCTATGGTGACCTTGACCCAGTGACCTAAAACCCTACCCATGGGTAGAGGTCCATGCAAGGATCCTATATACCGAATATCAAAGATATTGGTCTTTAAATGAAGGCTCTATGAGGTACAGTATATAAACCTATTTTAAGCCATGGTGACCTTTAACCTAATCTAATAATTCGAAAAAAGCTTGTTTCATACCAAATCTTAGATCTCTTGTGGTTTCTCTTAGGCCTTGTGGTTTCAGACAAGAAGAATTTTAAAGTTTTACTACATATGCCTATGTAAAATCCATTGACCCCTGGGTAGGGGCCAAATTTGACCCTAGGAGCATAATTTGAACAAACTTGGTAGAGGTCCACAAGACAATGCTACATACCAAATCTTAAGGCTCAGAGCCTTGTGTTTTTAGACAAGAAGATTTTTAAAGTTTCACTATATACGCCTATGTAAAATTCATTGACCCCCGGGGTGGGGCCAAATTTGACCCCAGGGGCATATTTTGAACAAACATGATTGAGGTCCACTAGCCAATGCTACATACCAAATTTTAAGGCTCAGGGCCTTGTGGTTTCAGACAAGAGATTTTCAAAGTTTTTCCTTTAAGTTGCCATAGCAACCAGAGTTCTTGGTGGATTTGAATTGTTTGAACAACTTTGGTAGAGCTTCATGCAAGGAACATCCCAGGCAAGTTTCATCAAATTTGGCTCAGAGGTTTCAGAGGAGATGTCGTTTGAATGAAACTGTTGACGGACGACGGACAAAGACCGGTCACAATAGCCCACCATGAGCCAAAGGCTCAGGTGAGCTAACAAGGTAAATATGTGTTTTGACCTGATGAAATATATTGAAATATGATAAAGACATCATCAAAACATTTTGAAAATTTTTTAAGACATTTCTATGTTTTGACCCTGCGACCAGTTTTCGACACAGATGACCCATATTCGAACTTGACCTAGATATTATCAAGGCAGCAGATGACCCATATTTTAACTTGACCTAGATATTATCAAAGCAATGATTCTGACAAATATCCACCACATTTGGAAAGAAAATGTAGCATCTACAGTGTTAACAAGGTTCATCTATGTTTTGACCCCATGACCTAGTTTTCAGGACCTGATGACCCATATCTGAATTTGTCCTTGACATAATCGATACAGAGATTCTGACAAATGTTCATCACATTTGGAAAGAAATGTAGCCTCTAGGTTTGGTTTTCTATGTTATGACCATGCGACCTAGTTTTACCAGACATTAAAAGATCCTAAAAACACTCCCTGAGCTAGCAGGTGAGCTATCAAGAGGGCCATGAAGGCCTTAAATCGCTCACCTGAGTATCATTGCTCAAGTTACAAGCATCGTTATTGGTTGTTACGGGTGTTCGTTGTTCGCAAGTTTGAATAAGTTTGCAATAAGTTTGAAGACTCTGGGTTCAAAAGTACTCCAAATTTTGAGCAGAAATAGTTTTACTCTACAGGTCCCTGTGAACTTGACCTTTGGACTCTAAAATAATAGGGTTCTTCTAATACAATTACCCTATAAAGTTTGAAGGCTCTGGGTGTAAGGATACTACAGTTACTTAGCAGAATTACTTTTCACAGTACAGGTCCCTGGGACCTTGACTTTTGACCTACTAACCCCAAAAATGCTTCTTCTATTAAGTAAAAGCAATCATCCTATGAAGATTGAAGGCTCTGGGTGACATGGTACTCCTGTTTTTGAGAGGAAACAGTTTTAACTCTAGAGGTCCCTCTGACCTCGACCTTTGACAACTGACCCAAAAAGCAAACGGGATTTTTTCTACTCAATATGGGCAATAAACCTGTGAAGTTTGAAGCCTTTGGGTCAACTGGTACTCAGGTTATTGAACAGAAATGAAGTGTGACAGACAGCTGAACAGACACCCATGGGCAGGGCAAAAACAATATGTCTTCACAAGAAGGGCGTGGTTGGGGAGGGGGAGAAATAACACCGAACAACTGAATGTCTAGCCCTTTATTTTTCAGAGCAGCAGATTTTTTAAGTTTTCTCTATATCAGTCTTTGTGTAAAATCAAATGACCCCCAGGTGGGGCCAGTTATGACCCCAGGGTCATGATTTGAACAAACTTGGTAGAGGTCCTCTGGACAATGCTACATACCAAATATCTAAGCTGTATGCCTTTGGTTTCTGATAAAAAGATTTTAATTTGTTTTCCTATATAACTCTATGTAAAACATGTGGCCTCTGGGGCGGGGCGTTTTTTGACCTAGGGGCCATGATTTGAACAAAATGCTACATATAAAATATCTAAGCTCTATGCCTTTTGGTTTCTGATGTTAAGATTTTTTACACTTTTTCCTATACAACTCTATGTAAACAAGTGACCCCCGGGTCAGGGCCTATTTTGACCCAGTGGCAATGATTTGAACAAACTTAGCAGAGGTCTACTAGACAATGCTACACACCAAATATCTTAACTCTAGGCCTTGTGTTTTCTGACAAGAAGATTTTTAATGATCCAACTTTTAAAATCTGTTTTTAGCTCCAGTGACCCAGAAATGCAATGGACCAGAACCATTTGAACAATCTTGTTAGATTTTTATGCAAGGAATGTCCCAGGCAAGTTTCATTAAATTTTGTCCAGTGGTTTCAGAGGAGATGTCATATGAATGAAAAGTTGATGACGGATGGATGGATGGATGGACAGACGATGCAAGACGGACAAAGACCGATCAGAAAAGCTCACCTTTGGCACTTTCTGCTCAGGTGAGATAAAAACCTTCCACTGTAGTTGTAAATTTGATTTAAGACAGAACCAGTAAAAAAATGTTTACCACATTAAATAAATATATTTAATTAAAAAGACTCTCTAAGGATTCCAGTCAGTGGAAACTGAATTTTTTTAAATATTCAGCATCATTTACACTACTCTTCTTCAAAGATACAATCATATACTTAATAACAGTTGTAAACAAAAATTCTTAACTATGATTAATCTCACTAAAACTAAAACTGGAAGTAAACAAGAGAACCATGATGGCCTTGTATCCCTCACCTGAATATGACTGCTTTTAACAAAGTTGCTAAGGACCTGGTTAATTGACCCCAGATGACCCATATTCGAACTTGACCTAGAAATTATTGAAACAATCTTTCCTACAAATTTCCAGGTTATTTGGACTTAAAATGTAGCCTATAGAGTGCTAACAAGGTTTTTTGATATTTGGGCTCTGTGACCTAGTTTTTGACCCCAGATGACCCATATCAATATTTGAGCTACAAATCATCAAAACAACCTTTCTGACAAATTTCAAGGACATTTGGACTGAAAATGTAGCCTCCGGAGTGTTTACTAAGTATTTCGGTATTTCGGCTCTGTGACCTAGTTTTTGTCTCCAGATGACCCATATTCAAACTTGACCTAGAAATCATAGAAGCAACCTTTCTGACAAATTTTCAGATTATTTGGAATTAAAATCTTAACTTTAGAGTGTTAACAAGAATTTTCCATTTTTAGGCTCTGTGACCTAGTTTTTGACCAAAGATGACCGATATTAGTACTTGAGCTAGAAATCATCAAAACAACCTGTCTGACAAATTTCCAGGATATTTGGACTGAAAATGTAACCTTTGGAGTGTTAAAATGGTTTTTACATTTTCAGGGCTCTGTGAACTTGTTTTTCATCCCACATGACCCATATCTAAATCTGATCTAGAAATCATTGAAACAACCTTTCTGACAAATTTCAAGGATATTTGGACTGAAAATGTAACCTCTAGGGCATTAACAAGGTTTTCTACTTGTTTTTGCCATGTGACCTAGTTTTTGACCCCAGATAACCAATATTCAAAATTGAGCTAGAAATCATTGAAACAATCTTTCTGACAAACTTCAAGGTTATTTGGACTGATAATGTGACCTCTAGAGTGTTAACAAGGTTTTTCCATATTTGGGGTTTGTGACCTAGTTTTTGACCCCAGATGACCATATTCGAATCTGAGCTAGAAATCATTAAAGCAGCCTTTCTGAAAAATTTCCAGAATATTTAGCCTGAAAAGTAGCCTCTACAGTGTTAACAAGTTTTTTTCTATTTTTGGGCCCTGTGACCTAGTTTTTGACTCCAGATGACCCATATTTGAATTTGAGCTAGAAATCATAGAAACAACCTTTCTGACAAATTTCCAGATTATTTGGACTGAAAATGTTACATACTAAATCTTAAGGCTCAGAGCCTTGTGGTTTCAGAAAAGAAGATTTTCGAAGTTTTTCCTATATAAGCCTATGTAAAACCAATGACCCCAGGGTGGGACAAATTTGACCCCAGAGGTATAATTTGAACAAACTTGGTAGAGGTCCACTAGACAGTCTACATATCAAATCTTAAGGCTCAGGGCTTTGTGGTTTCAGACAAGAAGATTTTTAAAGTTTCACTAAATAAGCCTATGTAAAATCAATTGACCCCCGGGGTGGGGCCAAATTTGACCCCAGTGGTATAATTTGAACAAACTTGGTAGAGGTCCACTAGACAATGCTACATACCAAATCTTAAGGCTCAGGGCCTTGTGGTTTCAGACAAGAAGATTTTCAAAGTTTTTCCTTCTTGATGGAATTAAATTCTTTGAACAACTTTGGAAGAGCTTCATGCAAGGAATATTCCAGGCATGTTTTGTCAATGTTTGCTTAGCGGTTTAGGAGGAGAAGTCGTTCAAGTCAAATTGTTGACGACGCTGCCGACGGACGCAGGACATTCAACAATCCTAAAAATTAACTGACACATCAACACTCATATTCATCTATTTCACTTCTTTGCTGCTTTCTCAAAGTTCCACGCTTTGCTTTTGTATCCAAAAAATATACTGGTGTCAGTAGATTTTCTGTCATATTTTCACAGTTTTTTTCTTCAAGCCCATCTAGTTTTTGTAGATTTCCATTGTTCTTAACATGTAACTCTGTTCCTCCATTTACGGAATCCAGTCTGTCAGTTCCATCAGTTTCAACAGACTTCTTACTTCCGCATGTAACAGATGATTCTGATACATTTATTTGAGAGACAGAACTGAATTGTTTCATGTAAGTATATGGACTTTTTGATGTATTAGAGCCATGTAGGTTTTTTGATCCGTTTATTTTAGGCAAAGAATCAACACCTGAGTCCTTTTCAAAACTTGAGTCTAAATTCTTAACATGTTGCTTTTTGCAAATCTTATGTTTGAGAGAGTCAAGAGCAACATTTCTAGCTGATTTGTCACTCTGATTATCTGACTGACATTTGAGTCTGTACTTATCAAGCAGATGATCAGACTGTGCCTCTGAACGTAAAGACCGTGGTGAAAGGGAATCACATGATATAGAAGAAGATGGTGCCTCTGATGTCTCTGTCTCAAAACTTGAGAAAGTCACATACCCAATATTTATTTTTTTCTTCATTGTAGTGTTTGGACTCAGAGATTTCACAGCTTCACTGACTTTAAATGACTCATCAGGGTCAATTTTTATAACGGGGCCTGAAGCAAAACTTAAATTGGATAGTCTGGAGACTCTCGATCTCATAGAAGAGTGAGACCTCAAGGAATGTGTCTTCCCAATACTGTCATCTGAATCATATGACATATCAAAGTTCTGCTTCTCTGCTTGCTCTAAAGAATGAGATTTAAAAGAAAAAAGAGCAGTCCTCCCATGTTTTTTCTTACTTAAACTCTGTAAGAAGGGCATCTTTTCCTTCTCATCGAAATCATCATGGTTTTCATCTAGTGACTGCTTTAAAACATCTTCAGAGTGTACGTCATCTAACAGTATTTCCCTCTCACATGAAGACTGTTTCAGGTCTTCCTTACTTGTAGCATCTGAATTAAGGGATTTATCAAAGTATGATTTAAGCAGTTCTTGAAGACTATCTTTGGGCTTTTCTCTGAAGTCTGTGTTTTCTTCTTCATTCCTGTTTTTTTCTAGACAGGCAAAATCTACAGCGTATATGGACTGCCTTTTCGAATCCTCAGAGGCTTCATCAGTATCAATACAATGATAGTACTGAGACTTCTTGCTGAATTTGTCACAATCTTCTGCAGAAGGATGTTTATCATATCCCGGTAACATTCTCTTTATTACTTTCATTACTAAACTTGGCTTACCATAATTTGACTCCATATGGACTTCATTATTTGTAGGAGTATTTTCTTCAGTAAGTTGTGACTGGGCAATATTTGCAGGTTTTCCTACAGGATTTTTAATATGTGGTGATAAATGTGTTTCTTCACACTTATTTATTTCTGAGTACAGCTGAACAGGGTGGTTTCGTTCTAACAAATTAATCCTGCCAGAAGTCGGGCTGTCAATATTTCCATCTTCCAAAATTTTGTTCTTATGGCTTAAGTAAAGGTTTTGCTCAAAATTGTAATCATATGGAGGAAGCTCATGTTCATGTCTTACAGCACTAGATGATACATGCAATGTCTCAGAGCTACTGTATACCCTATTTGGATGAGCAGGCTCATGCATAACAGAATAATGAGCAACAAAATCAGAGGAATCTTCACTGAAGCTAACAGGACTTTGTCTATGTTCAGTCATGCTTGCATGCCCATTACATGCATGTGCACGTACAGATATTGGTGGAGTTCTATCAGCACTAATCACAGATATGCTATCTACTTCTGACTTAACAATTGGTGCACTGTGCTGCACGTGATTACATGAACCAAACTCAGTTTCTGCTACCATGCCATCTAGTCTATCTGCACCTTCAATGCTTTTTTCATCAGCCCTTTTGCTTCTTGGACGTGGTCCCTTGTGGAAGAATTCACTGAATAGAAATAAGCAGAATAAATATAGTAAAACGTATCATTAAAACAAGAGCAGTCACTTGAAGTGACAAATGCTCCTAAAGGGAAGTGGTATTTATGTAAAATTTCAAGCTGGTGCATACTGTGGGAATTCCTTTCATATAGCAAGTTCAGCCACATATCCATCATGATACTGACCAAACAACCGACACAAGCATACAAAATGTCATGGGTAATATTCTATCAAGTTCGGGCATCAAAGTTTGACCTTGACCTTGAACTCAACTAGATGTGATTAACATTTGTGGTGAGCTTTTTCAAACTCATGTCCGGTACCACTGGGTTGTAAAGCAGGACACAAAAAAAAGGTTGGCATTATGTATATTACATGTATATTGTATTTGGTGTGACAGAAAAATATTCAGACAGAAGGACCATTTACATCAAATTACCTCAATGTAATGACTTATGCCAAGTTACTATAATATCCTCAGAATGACACTGATGCTCCCCCCTCCTTATGTGCATTAAAAATCCCCTAAGAAGGTCAACTCAGTATGGTGAGCCTAGAACAACTAGTTGCAGAGTTATCTACTCATAAAGCTGAAGTATGTTTAAAATTCCTATATATAATCTGTTCTTGAGGCATTGACTGAAGAATACTTATATGGTACAGGCCCCTGTAAACTTGACAGTTAATGCAGTGACTACAAAATCAGCAGGATATATCTACACGTGCCCAATCATTCTGTTAATTTAGAGGGAACCATTAACAGTAGCTCTTGATTTACTGATTAGAAATGCAGACCCCTGTGAGCTTGATTTCTGACCTAGTGCTGACCAAAACAATAAGGTTCTCATGTCTCTGTCTCTGACTGTGTGTCCTCAAGCTATTGATAAGATACCACATTGATCTACCAACTGACAGACATGAGCAAAGCAACATACTCCCACTTCTTGGAAAAGGGGCATAAAAAGTAACAATGAGTTACAATGATGACACAGGTAGGAAGTATTCTATATTATATTTGGTAGGATTGACAAACAGTCAGTTAGGGACCAATTGCCATATGAGCAATATAAAGTTATTATACCGTTTTGTAAAGAATCACGAAATGCCAGAGTGGCCTAGATCATGCAAGGTGGGCCAGAAGAACATATAGTTGGATAATTTGTCACTTCCTACATATGTGTGCAGTTATTCTATCTAAAATCCTCTCTGGAATCTGAATGACAAAACAGATGCAAGCTTAATGGTATTCAGTATTCTATATTATCTGACTGGGCAGAAGAAAAGACCATTTGTGACACTGCCTCAATCTGGTGATTTTTTTTAAAATTCTAAAACCCTGTCATTTAGAGGAAGAAACGAATATATTTTATGCAACATACTGCCTTGATATTAGGTACATTACACAGTTATTTCTAAATACTGCGATGCATCAATGAGTTACAGGGAGGAAAGGTAGTTTTCTGCTTCTTGTTCATGACACAACATTTTAATGTGATAAACAACTGTTTTAAGTTATTTTAAATTCCTATACAAGGGAAAAATAATTAATTGTTTAGATAAAAAAATGATATTTATATAGTTTATCACATATAATCAGCATATAAAGAGAAAAACTGTCATTAGCTTTCTAAACAACGTTCACAAGCCTTTGGTGCTCAATGAATACTTAAGATTTTTATACAGGAGGAAACATGAAAATTCTATGTATTACAAAGTTCAGAAGTACATACCTCAATGTATAGCAGGCCACTGCCAGAAATACCACAAACACTGTTGCTGCTGCAATAACTGCATACATCCAGATATTTGTAGGCCCATCAGCTGTGAAGACACATAATTATGTTCAAAAATATAGCTATTTCATGATGCAGAGAAGTAATGCATTTTTTTGTTTAACAAGAAAGCAGTCTTAGTGACAGCTATATCAACTGCTGTCACCAATTCATCCATAATTCATTATGATGAGGGTTGGCTGTAAAGCTGTTGTAAAAGTATACAAGACAGTAGCTAAGACAGTATCATGGACAATCCTCTGAATTTACAAATTTTTAAAGTTTTCTTAATAACTGTGCCATTGTGAGGTGATGGATAACCAGCTACTGCGTAGTGTTAAATGATTAGTGCTCAGTTATTTTGAAACTGTCGTCAGTTCAAAAGTTGCATATGTGGGAGGCTGTTTAACTATTTAACTGAATTTTGTAACATCACCCATTTGAAAAGGTGACATTGCCTATCTGAATAGGTAATATCACCTATTGTAGTTTTTTTTTTAAACTCTGCAGATCATCTCATGATGGTGATCATTTGTATGAGGCTATTTCAAAATCGTTTCACACTTGAAGAAAATATGGCATGGACAAGAAAAATGGACCTTATTTTTTACCTTTGACCTCTAAGTGTGACTTTGACATTTGGGGAAGGGACGTGGTTTTGGGCTCTGCAGATCGTCTCATGATGGTGAATGTTTGTGCCAGGTTATTTCAAAACCCTTTCATGCTTGAGGAAAATATGGCCCTTTAAGTGAGACCTTTACCTTTGGGGTAGGGAAGTTCTGGCCTGGATAAGCGTGTCACAAATCAAATCTTCAGTTTGTTTAAACTCAGTTTTAAGTTTACTGATTTTACTTATACATTCACCAATTATTAAACTATCTTGGTGAAAGTAATATTGTGTTAAGTGGTGTTGTTCTAACAGTTTAATTTTTTTTTTTAGCCAGCTCTACCCTGACTGATCACACTGAGATGGCCATAAATATATACATATATTTATAACGTATATATGTATATTTATATTTATAACATTTCAATATATTATATATCTGTGTGTGTGTGTGTGTGTGCGTGCGTGCGTGCATGCGTGCGTGCGTGCGTGTGTGATTATTGACTGACCAGCTAGACAGACCAGTTTAGAAGCGCCGGGTCTTTTTATTTGTAACACACTCACTATTTTCTGCAGTTGTTCTGCAAGGCAATTGTCAAATGGCAGATGATTCAAATACCAAATTAGATATAGAAATCTTTTTAAACAAACCCATAGTTTCTGCAGAGAAAGGAGTGAAAAGAATGCCATGATGACCCTATATCGCTCACCTTCTTTGCCACTGGAATATATCACACTGTCAGTAAATGTCAGTAATAAAATCTGCTTTCAAAACTGTTCACATGTTACAAATGTCATGGAAGGAGCTTCAAACATAAAGGTCAATAGGCTAATGTAAATCAAAGTCAAATCGGAAGTCTGTCGGCAAACTTATACAAATAGTTAAATTTCAATGACATATATCTTCAAAAACAAGAGGGCCATGATGGCCCTAAACCACTCACCTGAGTCTCATTACTCATGTTACAAATATTGTTATTGGTTTTTATGGGTGCAAGTTTTAATAAGTTTGCAATAAGATTGAAGACTCTGGGTGTAATGGTACTCAAATTTTTAGCAGAAAAGTTTTATTCTACAGGTCCCAGTGACTTTGACCTTTGACATACAGACCCCAAAACCAATAGGGTTCTTCTAATATAATTACCCTGTTAAGTTTGAAGGTTTTGGGTGTAATGATACTCCAATTACTGAGAAGAAATAGTTTTCACTCTACAGATCCCTGTGACCTTGACTTTTGACCTACTGACCCCAAAAATGATTGGGTTCTTTTACTGAGTAAAGAAAATTATCCTATGAAGTTTGAAGGCTCTGGGTAAAATGGTACTGAGTAGAAACAGATTTCACTCTACAGGTCATTGTGAACTTAACCTTTGGACCCTAAAAACAATAGGATTCTTCTAATACAATTATCCTATAAAGTTTGAAGGCTCTGGGTGTAATGGTACTACAGTTACTCTGCAGAAATAGTTTTCAATCTACAGGTCCCTGTGACCCTGACCTTTGACATACTAGTCCCAAAAACAATATGGTTCTTCTGTTTAGTAAAAGCAATCATCCTATGAAGTTTGGAGGCTCTGGGTGAAATGGTAATCCTGTTATTGAGTAGAAACGGTTTTCACTCTAGAGGTCCCTCTGACCTTGACCTTTGACCTACTGACCCAAAACAAAAAACGAATCTTTTGTACTCAATAAGGCAATAACCCTGTGAAGTTTGAAGGCTTTGGGTCAACTGGTACTCAAGTTATTGAAAAGAAACAAAATGTGAAAGACAGACAGACAAACAGACACCCATGGACAAGGCAAAAACAATATGTCTCCATCAGAAGGGCAGGGTTGGGGGGAGACATAACAACAAACAATTGAAGATATAGCCATTGGTGTTTCCACCCCCCCCCCCCCCCCCCCCCCCCCCCCCGGTAGGTGCCAGTTTTGATCCCAGGGTCATGATTTGAACAAACTTGGTAGAGGTCTAGTAGACAATGCTATGGGGTATAATTTGAACAAACTTGGTAGAGGTCTTCTCGACAATGCTACATACATACTATCTTAGCTCTATGCCTTTTGGTTTCTGATTTGAAGACTTTTAAACTTTTTCGTATATAACTCTATGTAAACAAGTGACCCCCGGGGCAGGGCCTATTTTGACCCAGTGGCTATGATTTGAACAAACTTAGTACAGGTCCACTGGACAATGCTACACACCAAATATCTAAACTCTAGGCCTTGTGGTTTCTGACAAGAAGATTTTTAAAACTTTTCCTATATAACTCTATGTAAAACATGTGACCCCTGGGGCAGGGCCATTTTTGACCCAGGAGCCATGATTTGAACAACTTGGTAAAGGTCCACTGGACAATGCTGCACACCAAATATCTAAACTCTAGGCCTTGTGGTTTCTGACAAGAAAATTTTAAGTTTTCCCTATACAAATCTATGTAAAATCAACTGACCCCTTGGGTGGGGTCAGTTTTGACCCCAGAGTCATAATTTGAACAAACTTGGTAGAGGTCCACTAGATGATGCTATACACTAAATATCTAAACTCTAGACCTTGTGGTTTCTGACAAGAAGATTTTTACAACTTTTTCCTATATAACTCTATGTAAAATATGTGACCCCTGGGGCGGGGCCATTTTTGACCCAGGAGCCATGATTTGAACAAACTTGTTAAGGTCCACTGGACAATGCTGCACACCAAATATCTGAACTCTAGGCCTTGTGGTTTCTGACAAGAAGATTTTTAAGTTTTCCCTATATAAATCTATGTAAAATCAACTGACCCCTGGAATAGGTCAGTTCTGACCCCAGGGTCATAATTTGAACAAACTTGGTAGAGGTCCACTAGATGATGCTTCATACCAAATCTAAGCTCCAGCTTTTTGGGTTTCGGAGAAGAAGATTTTTTAAAGATCCAACTTTTAAAATCTAATTTTAGCTCCAGTGAACCAGAAATGCAATGGACTAGAACCATTTGAACAATCTTGGTAGAGCTTTATGCAAGGAACATCCCAGGCAAGTTTAATTTAATTTGGCCCTTTGCTTTCAGAGGAGATGTCATTTGAATGAAAAGTTGACGACGGACGGACTGACTGACACAATATTGAAATAAATCTATCTATCTATCTACTGACGGATGGACGACGGACAAAGACTGATCAGAAAAGCTCACCCTGAGCACTTTGTGCTCAGGTGAGCTAACAAGGAAGTAGGTTGGTAGGTCAAGGTTAGCCAAGATCAAAGTAGAAGGCTGCATACAAAATAGGTAAAATTTCATTGGATGTAGCTTCAAAAAATAAGGAAGTTGGTCAGTAGTTCACATGAAGGTCACAGTCACATGAACAAAGGTAGATGAAGTTTTAGTACATTCCTAACACATCCAAGGATGTTTTTTTTCTTTTTCTCTTTCTTTGAGGGGCAAGGGGGCTGAGGGAGGGGGGTAAACAGGTGGGTGGGGGTTGGGTACCCTAGATCTTCCAAAGCCCATCTAGTTAACTAGGCAATGCTGAACCATAAATATCTAAGCTGAACCCCTTTCACTTTCTGACAAGAATATTTTATTTTAACTTTTTCCTATAACTTTATATAAAGCCAAGTGGGCCCTGGGACAGTGCTAATTTTGACCCAGGGGCCAAGATTTGTATCAACTTGGTAGATGTCCACAATTCAATGCCATATAGCGAATACCTAAACTCTATGCCTTACTGTTTCTGGAAAGAAGATTTTTAAGTTTTCCCTATATAAATCATTGTATAATCAACTGACCCCTGCGGTGGGGTCAGTTTTGACCCCAGAGTCATAATTTGAACAAACTTGGTAGAAGTCCACTAGATGATGCTATACACTAAATATCTGAACTCTAGGCCTTGTGGTTTCTGACGAGAAGATTTTTTAAAGTTTTTCCTATATAACTATATATTCAAGTCTACGTAAAATCAAGTGACCTGTAGGTGGGGTTAATTCTGACCCAAGAGACTTGATTTATATGATTTTGGTAAATGTTCACTAGATACTGCTACAAACCAACTATCTATAGCCCATGACATTGTGGTTTCAGACAAGAAGATTTTCCAATATAACACAGACCCCGGGAACAGTGCCAATTATGAATCAGGGGCCATGATTTGTTTACACTTGGTAGAGGTCCACCAAACAATGGTACACAAAAATATATCAACTTTAGACCTATTGGTTTCTGACAAGAATATTTTTTAAAAATATTTTATTTTTTCTTACACAAGTCTGTGTAAAACTAGAGCTTGTAACGTCAGTGACGAATACCCCCCCCCCACCCCCCACTCCATCTGGTCACAGGACTGAAGGCTTTGTAAGTAAAAGGGGTCACTGCAAATTTTTGAACAGATGTAGAATGAACAAATATGTTTATGATGCTATTCTATTTAATGGTATGATGTAATAGGAAGTCATTAAATACTAAGAAGGCAAATAACCAGGAAGGTACATATATTTGTCATCTATGTATGGAGAATTATGGCCCAGACAAGGTCTATCATCAACATTTTTGGACCTTTGACTACTCACTGTGACCTTGACCTTTGAGCTAAGGACCCGGGATTTAAATGTGATATTTGACAATGGCCCAGACAAGGTCTATTAATGAACAAGTCACTGTGACCCTGACCTTTGATCAAAACACTTAAGTCTTGCAAGTTGCATACCATCTCATCTTGATGAACAAATATGCAAAGGTATGTTAAAATCCTTCCACGCAACATTTTTTACCTTTAAACAGTGACTGTGTCTCTGACCTTTGTGCTATGGACCTAAGTCTTACACATGACACACTGTCTCATCATGGTGAACAAATATGCCAAGGTATTTTAAAATCCTTCTATGCTTGAAGAAGTTATGGCCTGGACAAGGTCTATATCAACATTTTTTACCTTTAACAAGTGACTGTAACCTTGACCTTTGAGCTATGGACCTTGGTCTTGTACGTGACACACCGTCTCATCAAGGTTAACAAATATGCAAAGGTATTTTGATATCCTTTCATGTATGGAGAAGTTATGGCCAGGATAAGCAACAGGATGGATGAAACAAGAGCCACCACAAGCGGGGGCCATGCTCGACTTTTTCCTATTTCCAAAGACAAACACATCAGAGGAAGCACATTGTGGTGTAAGGGATTTCAAATGAAACATCATTTGGAAATATAATTATCAAATTCATCGATACATAACAAAGTTATGACCAATTTTAGCAACATTCAGAAATTTGACATTTAAGGTCAAGGTCAAGTTCAGTTGACCATAATGAAAATTGGTTCGCCAATTATGTTATCCACTTTAAATAAAGACGTTACTTACTTACTTACTTACTTACGAGTTAAACCTTCTTCAGAGGTATTGTCTAAAATGTAGTTATGTCCAAGCATGAAGACACTACATCCATAAAAACAAAGATATAGCAAAGTTAAGCAATGTCAAGGCCATTTAAAAGTCAAGGTAATACTTTAATTGTTCAACACATTTATTTTATTCTCAGTGTTGTTTTGTCCCAGTATAGATCAAATATGTCCAAAAATAACAAAATTTGGCTATTTTAGCAAATACTGCCATTTATCCATATTTCAAGTTTCATAAAAATATTTGAAGTACTTTTTGAGTTATCACAAATATTGCTATATTTGCCATATTTTAAGTCTATTTGTTGCCATAGCAACCAGATTTTTCAACATAGGAAGCAAAAAAAAGACGTGTATAATCTCCATACTGCCATCTATCCATATATATTTAGTTTCATAAAAATATTTTCAGTACTTTGTGCGTTATCTCGGGATCCAGTTTTTGCGGACGGACAGACTGATGGAAGGAGGGTAAACCTATAGTCACCTCCGGTGAAACCGGTAGGGGACTAGAAAAGGTCGCAAAACTACAATTTTGTCACAGATGGTGACTAATACCCTGCACTGCCTTGTCACAGGATGGTAGCCCAGTTGGAACAAGTTGCACATAATCTTTAATACTAAGTTTCAACTATCATCTGACCTTGACTTCTGTTGAAAACCCATGAAAAACTAGTTCCTAATGTTTAGATTTTTTCAGGATCACTATGTTTAACTTATGTTTCTACTTTACTTTATTCTCAGTATATTTGTTGGAAAAGTTCCAAGTACTTCAAAAGTGATCTCTGGATACAGTTTTTAGGGAAAGACAAATGTACCAAATTTTTCAACATAGGAAGAAAAAATTCAAAGTTTAAGGAAGATAATTCTGACAATTAAGGTGCTAGAATTATGAACCTTGTCACATATGATGTGGGTGATGATAAGAAACCAATATTTAAAGTTTGAAGTAGATACGTTAAGAAATAATGAAGTTATATACAAAAAACCTCATTTTTTCATGAAAATTTTAAGTTCATGGGGGATAAATCTAATAATTTTGGAGCTAGAGTTGTGAACCTTGAGGTGCATTATCTTCATACTGTCACCTACCCATACTTCATGTTTCCTAAAAATACTTTCAGTACTTTTTGAGTTTTACCAAAAAAACACATTTTTTCATGAAAATTCTAAGTTCAAGGGGGGGATAAATCTAATAATTTTGGTGCTAGAGTTGTGAACCTTGAAGTGAATTATTTCCATACTATCACCTATCCATATTTTATGTTTCATAGAATTATTCTCAGAACTTTTTGAGTTATCACAAATATTGTTGCATTTGCCATATTTTAAGTATATTTGTTGCTATAGCAACCAAACTTTTCAACATATGAAGAAAAAAAAGACGTGCATAATCTCCAGACTGCCATCTACCCATATTTCAAGTTTCATTGAAATATTTTTAGTACTTTTTTGCATTATCGCGGAATCCAGTTTTTGTGATGGACAGACAGACTGACGGACTAACAGACAGACAGAGGGACGGAGGGTAAACCTATAGTCCCCTGCGGTTAAACCGGTATGGGACTAATAATATTGTATATAGAGAAAACAATTACCGATAGACCATTGAACTGTATATTTTCTAGTAGAACTAGCTTAAGTTTAAGCGAACAGTGACCTTGACCCAACTGGCAAAATTTTCAATTCCAAGTGTCGTCTTCATAGGAGCTACCTTTACAGCAAAACTTCATCAAATTATCTCATTCCTAACTCAAGTTATTGAGCAGAAACCATTTATTTTTTATTTTTAGTAACAGTGACCTTGACCTTGGCCACACCAGCCCCAATATCAAACTTGACCTGTATTTTGTGATGTTACACCTGTGTACCGATAATTGTTTAAATCTGTCAAGATTTCATGAGTTATCATTCGGAAACCATTTTTCAACCATTTTATTATTTTTAGTAACAGTGACCTTGACGTTGGCCCCACCAGCCCCAATATCAAAGTTGACCTGTATGTTATGATGTTACACCTGTGTACCAAAAATTGTTTAAATCTGTCAAGCCATTCATGAGTTAGTGTCCGGAAACCATTTTTCTATTTTTATTCAGTGACCTTGACCTTGGCCTCACCAGCCCCAATATCGATGTTACACTGTGTACAAAAAATTGTTTAAATCTGTCAAGCCATTCATGAGTTATTGTCCGGAAACCGTTTTTCTATTTTTAGTAACAGTGATCTTGACCTTGGCCCCACCAGCCTCAATATCAAACGTGACCTGTATCTTATGATGTTACACCTGTGTACCAAAATTTTTTTTAATCTGTCTAGCCTTTCGTGCGTAATCATCCAAACACCGTTTATCTATTTTTATTAACAGTGACCTTGACCTTTGCCCCATAAGCCCCAATATCGGAAATGACCTGTATCTTATGATGTTTCAGCTGTGTACCAAAAATTGTTTAAATCTGTCAAGCCTTTCATGAGTTATCATCCGGAAACCATGACGGACTGGCCAACCGACCGACCGACAAGCTCACTCCTATATACCCCCTCAACATTTGTGGGGGTATAACAACAAATAAAAAAGTTATAACCAATTTTAGCAAAATTTAATAATTTGACCTTGAAGTTGAAGGTCATTTATGAGTCAATGTCAAGTTCAGTCTGGTCCACTTGAAGATCTTGTCCAAAGGGTTGTTGTGCCCAAGTATGAAGAAAATCCACCTAATAGTAATAAAGTTATGGCCAATTTAAGCAAAATTCAATAATTTGACCTTGAAGATGAAGGTCATTTATGAGTCAAGGTCAAGTTTAGTCAGGTGTACTTGAAGGTCTTGTCCAACGGGTTGTTGTGTCCAAGCATGAAGACAATTTACTAATTAATAATAAAGTTATGGCCAATTTTAGCAAAATTCAATATTCTGACCTTGAAGGTAAAGGAGTTAATGAGTTAAGGTCAAGTTTAGTCTGATCTGCTTGAAGGTCTTGTCCAAAGGGTTGTTGTGTTTAAGTATGAAGACAATCCATTTACTAATAAAAAAATTATGATCAATGTTAAAGTTTTCAGACGGGAACAGCAATGGCAATGGCAGCGGCAACAACACCATGACTATAGCAATAACTCTTTTTTCTTCGAAAAAAGTCAAGCTAAAAATACTGTTCCTTTTAATGGCTTTTGTTCATCAATGCTTATGAATTCATTTGAATTCCAAGTGTGACCTTGACCTTTGAGGAAGGGGTAAGGGTATTGCGCATGACACGCCGCCTCATTATTGTGAACATTTGTGCCATGTAATTTCAAAATCCCTTGATCTATGAAAAAGTTATGGACCAGACACAAAATATACCCTAGAACAGACTATGTTAAGCTTTGACCTTTAAGAGTGACCTTGACGTTGGAGGTTGGGGTCTGGGTGTTGTGCATGACTCATCGTCACATTACTGTGATCATTTGTGCCAAGTATTTTCAAAATCCCTTGATGGATGAGAAAGTTATTCACTGGACACGACATATACTCTCCAACAGACAATTCTGACCTTTAATTATCAAGTGTGACTTTGATCTTGGAGGTAGGGGTATGGATTCAGGCATGACACATTGTCTTATTATAACAAACATTTGTGCCAAACTATTTCAAATTCTGTTGATGAATGGCTTAGTTATGGATCGGACACGAAAGTGTGACGGATGGACAGAGCCCATTTCTATATCCCTCTTTTTTCTTCGAAAAGTCAGGGAACAATATCAAAGTTATGGCCAAGTTTAGCAAAATTCAATATTTTGACCTTGAAGGTGATGGTCATTTATGAGTCAAGGTCAAGTTTATCTGGTCTACTCAAAGGGTTGTTGTGTCCAAGCACGAAGGCAATCCACTTAGAAATAAATAAGAGGGCCATGATGGCCCTAGATCGCTCACATGAGTAAGACTTTCTTTAACAAAATTGTTAAGGACCTGATTAATTGATCCAAGACGACCCATATTTGAACTTGACCTAGAAATTACCGAAATAACTTTTCTGACAAATTTCCAAGTTATTTGGACTGAAATTAATACCTCTATAACTTTAACAAGGTTTTCCCATATTTGGGCTCTATGACCTAGTTTTTGACCCCAGATAACCCATATTTAAACTTGAGCTAGAAATCATCGAAACAACCTTTCTGACCAATTTCCAGTATATTTGGAATGAAAATATAACCTCTAGAGTGTTAATATGTATTTTCATATTTAGGCTCTGTGACCTAGTATTTGAACCCAGATGACCCATTTTCGAAGTTAAGCTAGAAATTATTGAAACAACATTTATGACAAACCTCCAGGATATTTGGAATGAAAATGTTGCATCTAGAGAGTTTACAAAGTTTTTCCATTTGGGCTGTGACCTTGTTTTTCATCCCAGATGACCCATATTCGAACTTGAGCTAGAAATCATCGCAACAACCCCTCTAACAAATTTCCAGGTTATTTGCACCAAAAATGTAGCCTTCAGAGTGTGTTCAAAGTTTTTCTATATTTGGGCTCTGTGACCTTTATTTTTACTCCAGATTACCCATATTCAAACTTGAGCTAAAAATCATTAAAACAACCTCTCTGACAAATTTTCAGGATATTTGAACTGAAAAAGTAGTTTCTAGAGTGTTAACAAGGTTTTTCCATATTTGGGCTCTGTGACCTAGTTTTTGATCCCAGATGACCCATATAGAAACTTGAGTTAGAAACCATCAAAACAATCTATCTGACAAATTTCCAGGTTATTTGAGCTGCAAATGTTACCTGTAAAGTGTTAAGAAGGTTTTTCCATATTTGGGTTCTGTGACGTAGTTCTTGAACCCAGATGACCCATGTTCAAATTTAAGCTAGAAATCATTTAAACAACTGAATTTAAACAACATTCTGACACATTTTTTGGATATTTGGAATGAAAATGTAACCTCTGGCGTGTTAACAAGGTGTTTCCATATTTGGGCTCTGTGACCTAGTTTTTGACCCCAGATGACCCATATTCAAACTCTTGCTTTATTTCATGGAATCAACCTTTCTGACAAATTTCCAGGATATTTGGACTGAAAAAGGAGCCTCTAGAGTGTTAACAAGGTTTTTCGAAATTTGGGCTCTGTGACCTACTTTTTGATCCAAGATGACCCATATTTGAACTTGAGCTAGAAATGATAAAAAAAAATTCTGACAAATTTCCAGGAAATTTGAACTAAAAAAGTAGCCTCTAGAGTGTTAACAAGGTTTTTCCACATTTTGGCTCTGTAACCTAGTTTTTGACCCCAGTTCACCCATATTCGAAACTGAGCTAGAAATTACTGAAACAACCTTTCTGACAAATTTCCAGGATATTTGGAATGAAAATGTAGCCTCTAGATTGTTAGCAAGGTTTTTCTATTTTGGGCTTTGTGACCTAGTTTTTCATCCGTGATAACCCATTTTCGAACTCGTCCGAGTAATCACTGTGACAAACCATCCTGACTAAGTTTCATGACAACTGAGGCAAAAATGTGACCACAAGAGTGTTAACAAACTAAGTGTGGATGTCCGACGGACATTGATCGATCCTAATAGCTCACCATGAGCCTATGGCTCAGGTGAGTTAAAAAGTTATGGCCAATTTTAGCAAAATTTGATATTTTGACCTTGGAGGAGAAGGTCATTTATGAGTCAAGGTGAAGTTAAGTCTGGTCTACTTGAAGGTCTTGTCTAAAGGGTTGTTGTGTCCAAGTATAAAGACAATCCATAAAGGAATAAAACTAGATGTTTTTTGTGAAAAACGCATTTCCTGCACTCAATGGAAGGAAGGCCAAGGAAGAGATATCACCTTTCTGAAACAGAAGCCTCCCCTCTCCACCAGAGAGGGGGGGGACATCTAGCTATTGTGCTATGCAAAATATCTAAGTTCTTAAACTAAGTCTTGTGGTTTCAGACAATAATATTTTTAAGACTTCCCTACATAAGCCTATAGAGAACCTGGGGCATAAATTGAACAATCTTGATAGAGGACATCTAGCTGATGCTCCATGGAAAAACTCTCAGCTCTTGGCTTTGTGGTTTCAGGCAGATGACTTTTTAAGGTTTTCCTATATAAGTCCATTACAAATTAAGTGACCCTTTGGGTAGGGCAAATTAAGACACAGGGGTATAATTTGAACAAACTTGGTTAAGGACCTCTAGTTGATGCTCCATAAAATATATCTTAGTTCAAGGATGAAAAGAATTTTTAAGGACTTCCCTATAAAAGTAAAATCAATTGACCCCCGGGGCAGGGTCAATTTTGAAGCCAGGGGCATAATTTGTTAGAGGACCACTAGACAATGCTACATACCAAATCTTAAGGTCTAGGGTCTAGTACCTTTTGACAAGAAGATTTTAAATTTTTTCCTTCTTTTTTCCATACTTACCAGAGTTTTGCTTAGAATTAAATTCTTTGAACTACTTTAATAGGTAGAGCTTTATGCATGGAATATCCCAGGCATGTTTCATGTCATCAGAGCTGGCTTAGCAGTTTAGGAGGAGAAGTCGTTCAAGTCAAATTGTTGACAATGCACAATGCATGCCACCGGATGCCAGATGATCACAGAAGCTCACTCTTGAGCACTCTGTTCTCAGGTGAGCTAACAAGTAAAATCAAATGACATTATATGAACAATTTTTGTAAATAGGACCCCCATGATGGGGCCAATTTTGACCCCAGGGACATAATTTGACCAAACTTTGTAGAGATCTACTATACAAAGGTTCATGTCAAATTTCAGAACTTAAGGCTTGGTGGTTCCAGACAAGAAGATTTTTTTTCCTTCTATATTCCTATATAAAATGTGACCCCTTTTGCGGGGCTCATAGTAACCCCATGGACAATATTTGAACAAACTTGGTAGAGGTCCACTAGACAATGCTACTCACCAAATTTCAGAGATCAGGGCTGAGCAGTTTTAGACAAGGTTTTTAAAAATATTCCTCTTTATTTCTATATAAAACATGTGACATCTCAGGGGGAGCCAACAGTGACACCAGGGATATTATTTGAACAAACTTGGTAAAGGTCCACTAGACAATGCTTCATGCCAAATTAAAAAACTCTATGTGGCTTCAGACAAGAAGATTTTTAAAGATTTTCTTCCATATTTCTATGCAACACTTGTGACCATCCAGGTGGAGTTAAAAGTGACCCCAGGGACATTACTTGAACAAACTTGGTGGAGATCCATTATATAATGCTACATAAAACTTTTTAATACTTATTGACAAGGAGATGATACACTGACGCACGCCAAACAATGTTTGTCTACAAAAGCTCATCCTTGAGCACTTTGTGCTCAAGTGAGTTAAAAAGTTGACTACGCCCCTGCTGATGATACATATTTATTTTGACTGACATGATCAAGTGTTCCCTATATAAGTGAATAATTATGTCTTATATTTATACTGTATGCAAAATTTATTAAATAGCCATAATTCTTCTGTTTACTAATTGTATATTCTTCCTAGACTATTGAAAATGGTAGATTTGGCACTACCACCAGTAGAACCAGAAAATACACTGAAATACCAGTAAATTTTATCTACCAGTGGCAGAGATCACAATGGAAGTTATAGCAGTGTGCTTAACACAGGAATTGTGTTGAGATGAAGTCTCTGTGTACCTGATACAAGAATGATGCTGAGGACTAGTGTGTGCCTGACCAAAGATTAATGCTAAGGGGTAGTGTCAGGTTGCCTGACACAAGAATGATGGAGAGGTGTAGGGGCAGTGCACCTAACACAAGAATGATGCTGAGGTGTAGGAGCAGTGTGCCTAACACAAGAATGATGCTGAGGTGTAGGGGCTGTGTCCCTGACACAAGAATGATGTTGAGGTGAAGGGGTAGTGTGCCTAACATAAAATTATGCTGAGGTGTAAGGGCAGGGTGCCTGACACAAGAATGATGCTGAGGTGTAGGGGCAGTGTGCCTAACACACAGATGATGCTGTGAAGTACAGGCAGTGTAGGAGAAATGTGTCTGACACAAAATCGATGCTGTGAAGTAGTGACAGTGTGCCTGACACAAGAATGATGCTGAGGTGGTCAATGTGCCTGACACAAGGCTGATGCTGTGAAGTAGTGGCAGTGTGCCTGACACAACGATGATGCTGTGAAGTAGTGGCAGTGAAGTGCCAGTATGCCTTACATACGGATGAAGCTGTGAAGCTGTGACAGTGAAGGGCCTGTATGCCTTTCATAAGGGTGATGCTGTGAAGTAGTGACAGTGAAGGACCAGTAGGCCTTACATATGGATGATGTTGTGAAGAAGTGATAGTGAAGGGCCAGTATGCCTTACATAATGATGATGCTGTGAAGAAGTGGCAGTATGCCTGACACAAGGATGATGCTGTGAAGTAGTGACAATGAAGGGCCAGTATGCTTTACATAAGGATGATGCTGTGAAGAAGTGATAGTGAAGGGCCAGTATGCCTGCAATGATGATGCTGTGAAGTAGTGGCTGTGTGCCTGACACAAGGATGATGCTGTGAAGCAGTGGAAGTGAAGGGCCAGTATGCTGTACATAAGGATGATGCTGTGAAGCAGTGAAAGTGAAGGGCCAGTATGCTTAAAATGATGATGCTTTGAAGTAGTGACAGTGAAGGGCCAGTATGCCTTACATAAGGATGATGCTGTGATGTAGTGGCAGTATGCCTGACACAAGGATGATGCTGTGAAGCAGTGGAAGTGAAGGGTCAGTATGCTTTACATAAGGATGATGCTGTGAAGCAGTGGAAGTGAAGGGCCAGTATGCCTTACATAATGAAGATGATTTGAAGTAGTGACAGTGAAGGGCCAGTATGCCTTACATAAGGATGATGCTGTGATGTAGTGGCAGAATGCCTGACACAAGGATGATGCTGTGAAGCAGTGGAAGTGAAGGGCCAGTATGCCTTACATAATGATGATGATTTGAAGTATTGACAGTGAAGGGTCAGTATGCCTTACATAAGGATGATGCTGTGATGTAGTGGCAGAATGCCTGACACAAGGATGATGCTGTGAAGTAGTGACAGTGAAGGGCCGGTATGCCTTACATAAGGATGGTGCTTTGAAGCCGTGACAGTGTAGGGCCAGTATAACTTACATTAGGATGATGCTGTAGAGCAGTGACAGTGAAGGGCCGGTATGCCTTACATAAGGATGATGTTGTGAAGTAATGATAGTGAAGGGCCAGTATGCCTTACATTATGCTGATGCTGTGAAGTAGTGGCAGTATGCCTGACACAAGGATGATGCTGTGAAGTAATGACAATGAAGGGCCAGTATGCCTTACATAAGGATGATGCTGTAAAGCAGTGGCAGTGAAGGGCCAGTATGCCTGCAATGATGATGCTGTGAAGTAGTGGCAGTGTGCCTGTCATAAGGACGATGCTGTTAAGCAGTGGAAGTGATTGGCTAGTATGCCTTACATAAGGATGATGCAGTGAAGTAGTGACAATGAAGGGCCAGTAGGTCTTACATAAGGATGATGATGTGATGTAGTGGCAATATGCCTGACACCAGGATGATGCTGAGAGGTGGTGACAGTGAAGGGCCATTATGCCTTACATAAGGATGATGCTGTGAAGTAGTGACAGTGAAGGGTCAGTATGTCTTACATAAGCATGATGCTGTGAAGTAGTGACAGTGAAGGGCCAGTATGCCTTACATAAGGATGATGCTGTGTAGTATTGACAGTGAAGGGCCAGTATGCCTTACATAAAGATTGCTGTGAAGTAGTGACAGTATGCCTTACATAAGGATGATGCTGTGAAGTAGTGACAGTTAAGGGCTAGTATGCCTTACATAAGGATGATGCTGTGAAGTAGTGGCAGTATGCCTGACATAAGGATGTTGCTGTGAAGTGGTGACAGTGAAAGGCCAATATGCCTTATATAAGGATGATGCTGTGAAGTAGTGGCAGTATGCCTGACATAAGGATGTTGCTGTGAAGTAGTGGCAGTGTAGAAGCAGTGTACCTGACACTAGAATGATGCTAAGTAGTGGCAGTGTAGAAGCAGTGTACCTGACACAAGGATGATGCTTAGAAGTAGTGGCAGTGTAAGAGCAGTGTACCTGACACTAGAATAATGCTTAGAAGTAGTGGCAGTGTAGGAGCAGTGTACCTGACACTAGAATGATGCTTAGAAGTAGTGGCAGTGTAGGAGCAGTGTACCTGACACTAGAATGATGCTTAGAAGTAGCGGCAGTGTAAGAGCAGTGTACCTGACACTAGAATGATGCTTAGAAGTAGTGGCAGTGTAGGAGCAGTGTACCTGACACTAGAATGATGCTTAGAAGTAGCGGCAGTGTAAGAGCAGTGTACCTGACACTAGAATGATGCTTAGAAGTAGCGGCAGTGTAAGAGCAGTGTACCTGACACAAGGATGATACTTAGTAGTGGCAGTGTAAAAGCAGTGTACCTGACAAGTATGATGCTTAGAAGTAGTGGCAGTGTATGAGAAGTGTACCAGACACAAGGATGATGCTTAGAAATAGTGGCAGTGTAGGAGCAATGAAACTGAAACTGTTTTATTTGATTAAACGCCTAATTTACACATATTTTTACAGTATTTTCACTGGCGTTGAACAAAAATAAAATTAACAAATAGTTAAAAGTCACACAGAGACAGGATAAAACCAATCATGAAAATATATCATGTATCACAAACTATAAATGAAGTATCAATTAAGGTCAATAATACAAATTTTTGGTATACATATATACACAAACTGTCTTCATCATACTGTGTCCCTTAAGGCATCACAACTATTTCATAACACATTGTTCATGTTGTTTAGAACCATGATTCAAAATTCCTAAAAGACAGTGTCTTCAGATTTTTCTTAAACGTGTCTACTGTTTCAGAGTTTTTTTAAGTACATAGGTAAATTATTCCATAACTTTGGTCCTACAATTCTGAATCCTGACACAAGAATGATGCTGACACTAGAATGATGCTTAGACAAAGTGGCACTGTAGGAGCAGTGTACCTGACACTTGGATTATGATAAGTAGTGGCAGTTTAGAAGCAGTGTACCTGACAAGGATGATCCTTAGAAGTAGTGGCAGTGTAGGAGCAGTGAACCTGACACAAGAATGATGTTAAGAGGTAGTTGCAGTGAACCTGACACAAGAATGATGCTGTGAAGTAGTGGCAGTGTAGGGGCAGTGTACCTGACACAAGGATGACGCAGTCAAGTACTTGCAGTGTAGGAGCAGTGTACCTGATACAACGATGATGCTGTGAAGTACTGGCAGTGTAGGGGTAGTGTTCCTGACAAAAGGATGATGCTGTGAAGTACTGGCAGTGTAGGGGTAGTGTTCCTGACAAAAGGATGATGCTGTGAAGTACTGGCAGTGTAGGGGTAGTGTTCCTGACACAAGGATGATGCTGTGAAGTACTGGCAGTGTAGGGGTAGTGTTCCTGACACAAGGATGATGCTGTGAAGTACTGGCAGTGTAGGGGTAGTGTTCCTGACACAACAATGATGCTGTGAAGTACTGGCAGTGTAGAGGTAGTGTTCCTGACACAAGGATGATGCTGTGAAGTACTGGCAGTGTAGGGGTAGTGTTCCTGAAACAAGGATGATGCTTTGAAGTACTTGCAGTGTAAGAGCAGTGTTCCTGACACAAGGATGATGCTGTGAAGTACTGGCAGTTAAGGGGCAGTGTTCCTGACACAAGTATGATGCTGTGAAGTACTGGCAGTGTAGGGGCAGTGTTCTTGACATAAGGATGATGCTGTGAAGTACTGGCAGTGTAGGGATAGTGTTCCTGACACAAGGAAGATGCTGTGAAGTACTGGCAGTGTAGGGGTAGTGTTCCTGACACAAGGAAGATGCTTTGAAGTACTGGCAGTGTAGGGGTAGTGTTCCTGACACAAGGATGATGCTGTGAAGTACTGGCAGTGTAGGGGTAGTGTTCCTGACACAAGGATGATGCTGTGAAGTACTGGCAGTGTAGGGGTAGTGTTCCTGACACAAGGAAGATGCTGTGAAGTACTGGCAGTGTAGGGGTAGTGTTCCTGACACAAGAATGATGCTGTGAAGTACTGGCAGTGTAGGGGTAGTGTTCCTGACACAAGGATGATGCTGTAAAGTACTGGCAGTGCAGGGGCAGTGTTCCTGACACAAGGATGATGCTGTGAAGTACTTGCAGTGTAGTAGCAGTGTTCCTGACACAAGGATGATGCTGTGAAGTACTGGCAGTGTAGGTGTAGTGTGCCTGATACGAAGATGATGCTCAGGAATGGCAGCAGTGTGTCTAAAACTCATGCAGAAACTTTATAGTTCAAGTAGTATATTTTGACAAAATTTCTCCTTACTAGAAAACAAGTTTTAGGTCCTAGAATTAGTTACTCATTAACAGTAGTTGCTTAAACAATTCTTGACAAGTGATGAAAAGAAACTAACTGAACATGTGAAACAATTACTTACTAGGTAATGTGATAGAGTCAGAAGCCAGGTTTCTCAAAGTAGAGTTATCCATCTTAATGCAATCTATGAGAACGTTCAACCGATTATACACTGGTTCGTAGCTAAGTGGGCATATGCATTGGTTTGTATCATTGCATACTGAATATAACACAGAGCATGGCGGATTACAACTCAACACAGTAGCAGGTTTTGTTTTCTCATCACATCCACCTGCAAAAAAGTAAGACTCTAAGGTTGAAAATAATAACTGTTTTTACAAAATCAATGTTGTTTAACTTGTAGCATGATAAACAAGAGAGCCATGATGGCCCTATATAACTCACCTGAGTATGACTGCCTTTAACAAAATTGTTAATTGACCTCAGATAACCTATATTTGAACCTAACTAGAAATTAGCATAACAACCTTTCTGACAAATATCAAGGTTATTTGCACTGAAAACATTAGCTCTAGAGTGTTAACAAGGTTTTTCCTTATTTGGACTGTGACCTAGTTTTTGACCCAAGATGACCCATATTCGAAATTGACCTAGAAATCATCGAAACAACCTTTCTGACAAATTTCCAGTATATTTGGACTGAAAGTGTAACCTCTAGAGTGTTAACAAGGTTTTTCTATATTTGGGCTATGTGACCATGTTTTTGATCCTAGATGACCCATATATAAAATTTAACTAGAAATTATAAAAAAAACCTTTCTGACAAATTTTCAGTATGTCTGGACTGAAAAAGAAGCAGCTAGATTGTTAACAAGATTTTTTTCTATTTTTGGGCCATGTGACCTAGTTTTTCATCCCAGATAACCCATATTCAATTTTGTCTGAGTAATTACTGGGACAAACATCCTGACTAAGTTTCATGACAATTGAGACAAAAATGTGACCACTAGAGTGTTATCAACGTAAGTGTGTACGTACGTTGATCGATCGTTATAGCTCACTATGAGCCTATGGCTCAGGTGAGCTAAAAACTAGATGGGCATGATGGCTCTTTATCGCTCACCTGAGAACGATTGTAGATATTGTTCCAACTTTGCTGTAACTTCCAAAAATAGAACATAGATCAGTATGTCAATTCCATATTTAACCATGTGTCAAATTTCTTTTAATTTACCTAACTGAAACAAGTCCACTAAAGGAATTTTTCTGTGAAATAACTTGGAAACTTGGCCAGGGGTTTCCGAAGAGAATATTATCAAAGTTTTCCATATACATGTTAAGTCTATGTAGTCATAGGAAGAAAACTTTTCCAACTACTTCCAAGTTTTTTTAACATGGCTTCAAGGAATTTCATAAAAGTCCACCACAGGAACATTTCTGTGAAATTATTTTTTAACTAATCATGCCAATGGTTTCTATGGAGAAGCTTTTAGAAATTAACCATGTAGTCATATAGTGAAAAAACAGGTCTGCCCTCTGAAGGCCAGGTTTTTTAAGGGACCAGAATGGCTTGAAGAATGGGACATCAAAAGAACTTTTTTCTGAAATTATTTTGAAATTGTGCTGGGTGTTTCTTTGGAGAAAGGCTTTGAAGGCAATGTTTTTTAAGGGACCCAAATGGCTTAGAGGGATATGATATTTGGTCACCTAGAAAACATTAATTTTTTTGTGAAATTATCTTGAAATCAGGCTGGTGGTTTCTGAGGAGAAGTTTTCTATATACTCATACCCTGCCCTTTATAAGCCAGGTTTTTTAAGGGACTGAAATGCCTTGAAGGAATTTCATAAAGGACTACCAAAGAACAATTTTGTGAAATTATTTTGAAACTGGGCTGGCAGTTTCTGAGGAGATGACTTTTAAAGCTTTCCATATACTGTATATCATGACAATGAAATGTTGGACATTTCTGCAAATTCACATAAATTGAGAAAATATCAGCCAGAGTAAATTTCATTATTCAGAATGTTGTTTTCGTACCTAATAAATTCTCGTACAGCCAGGTCATGTAACAAAGGGAAGCATTGTGTAATAATAAAAGGAAATCACCCAACTGAATGTGAGTTTGTCACTAACAAAAGAAGGTGAACAAAATAATTTTTGACTCTTTGATCATCTAATTTACAACTCATATAATGGAATATGATCACATGGTGTTAAATGTGCTGTTATCTATACATCAACACGCAGTTACTGCAAAATGCTTAACCTGATAATACAGAGAAAACTGTTGTAATCAGAAACTAATGCATCAAAATTGCAGTAAAGTGGTTTATACAATATATATATATATTACAGAAACTTATTTCAGAGATTTCCATGACAAATGATTTAATCTACGTGCAGATTTTAGGCAGTCAATGATTTGGGTTTCGCCAACAATTCTACCCAAAAAATTTCTATAAACTTCTGGAATTGTGATTTCGCAAACTTTTTGATGTGCGCAAATATCCACCTATACAGTAATGTAATTTTTCATTTGGTTTGTGTTTATCAGGCTGAGACCAATCAAAACCTTCAAACCTTCAAAACCTTAGTTGGTCATTCAAACCTAAGTCTATTATGTTATTAACTGTTTACAGAAAGATAACTGTGATGTTGAGACTATCTATGAACAGACCCTCCAAGGACTCCCACCTAAGCGTCGGAAAAAAAAAATGAAAAACAGCAAATGAGACTAAAACGTCTTTGCAGTCAGTTTGTAAGCAAAGATAAATCACTTGCTGAGTTCATGGAGGCAATTTGAAATTGTGTTAGATTACATTTGTAAAAAAATACAAAATCAACTATGATTTTTCATTAAATAATTTCAATATGGGAATTATGATGAAAAGAATTAATTAGGCAAACATTTTTTCATTTTTGATTGGTGCTAATTAATCAATATGTGGCAGTGTATTTAATTTCAAAGTATATGTATATCCCATTTCAATTGGTCATGAAATTCATATGTATTATGTATTATTTCTTTATAAATCGGCTATAAAAGTATTGAATGATTTAATGTCGAATAAAATGTTGTTGTTGTTGTTGTATAACAAACAAGTTTCAAGATAACAGTTTACTTAAACAATGTGTGCTTATTTCTTTAATAATGTGCTATTAGATGTATTATAAATATGACAGTTTGTTTCTTTAATAATGTGCTATTATACCTATTACTTTTACCAAAAAGCCATAGTTACAATCTATTACAGGTACCTTGAATCAAAGAATATTGTAAAAAGTATGAATAATGCAATAAAATCATTGAAATATTCCTGGTTAATGTCCTGGTTTTTTTTTGGTCATTTTATTAGTCCACTGACATGTAGGGGATATACCTAGGGGATTTTGTCCATAATGGATTATTAGTACTAGGGGATTTTGACATGCAGGGGATTTTGTCCATTTTTTTTAAAATAAACCTAGGGGATTTTGTCCGTAGAGGATTATGACCGCACACCACTGTAGTCATATAGTGAAAACAGGCCCCACCCTCTGTAGGCTTTGTTTTTTAAGGGACCCAAATTTCTTGATGGAATTTAAAAAGTGCCACCTAAGGAACATTTTTGTGAAATCGGGCTGGTGGTTTCTGAGGAAAAGATTTTAGTTTACTGTGTACTCGTAAAATGAAAACCCGCCCTGCCCTCTGTAGGCCATGTTTTGTAAGGGACCCAAATGGCATGAAGGAATCTGATAAAGGGGCACTTTATGGTACCATTTAATTTTACATTATTTGAAAATGGACCAACAGAGGAACATTCCTTGTTTGATTTAAATTACCCCAGTGGTTTAGGAATAGATGTCATCTGAAGGAAATGTTGAAGACAGACAGTCACCTATCCTAACAGCTCCCCCTCGAGCACTTTCTGTGTATTGTTACCATTAATGTACTTGGCAGTTTGCTTAATTAACACTAAAAAATATTCTGATCTGGTGCAGATTACAGAAGGAATAATTTTACCTCAGCTGTAACATTTTCATGTAAATGTTTTATTCAAATTGTAACAATTTATGATACTTAAATTTCTTCAAATAAATATGATAGTACTGAGATAACATCTTTTGAAAACATTTTATCAGTGACATCTGAGGTTCAAGAATCCAATAGCTGAGATTCATTTTTACACATCAACTCATAAATGCCCAGAGATAAACCAGCAGTGAAAATTGTCTCAAAATTATGTAAATAGGCAAATAATCTAGAGAATCTGAATCAGTTAAACATAACAACTGAAAATAGGTTCTGACATACATCCCTTTAATCTGTAACTTTTCAGCATGCCATCAAAGAATCCATTACTGTTAAAGCTAATCCTACTTTAACATGACATTAAATTTTATGCATTGCTGGTCA
The DNA here is from genome assembly GCA_012932295.1 of Cyclina sinensis. Taxonomy (NCBI): domain Eukaryota; kingdom Metazoa; phylum Mollusca; class Bivalvia; order Venerida; family Veneridae; genus Cyclina; species Cyclina sinensis. Next base: position 19,405,642 of record JAAONU010000002.1, read on the forward strand.
ATTACAAGGGATTACTTATGTGTCTATGTACTGATAGTATTAAACAAGAACACTAAAACTAGACAATCATTAAAGACTGGAGCCTTAGGCTTAGCTTGTGTTATTTATCTAGAATTACTGACCAAAAACCATTTTCAAAGAATGGTCCCATGTGAGCTTGACCCCCCAAAACAACAGGGTCTTCTATTATCCTGTAAAGTCTGAGGGCCCTGGGTGAAGTTATTCTTGAGTTATTTATCTGAAACCTTTTTCAAAGTGCAGGCCCTTATGATCTTGGCCTTTTAACCAGCAAACCTAAAAACACATGATGCCCAACCTACTGTACCTAACAAATCTCAAATCTATGTGCCAATGAGTTCTCAAGGTTTTGATCAGAAACCACTCTTCAAAGGGAAGCACAAGATTAATTTTGATGCAAAGCATTAAAGGCGGCGTACATGGTTTTGAAATAAGATAAATAATAAGTGTATAAATTAACCTAAACAATTGTACACGTGTGTAGTATATGTTGTACATTTTGATGATATAATCAAGTTATTTACAGATATGGGATGTAAAAAGATTTTAAAGGGGGACATTTGAATTATATCCATGTTTTAATCACTTTTATTGAAGTTGTGAAATCATGTGAATTCACTTTTCTTTAACAAAATGACCAGAAATGAATGACTATATTCTCATAAAAAATCATTTGATCTTTCACTTTTTATGAAAATGGCATATTGTCTCCCTTTAAAATTAAAAATTGTGATAATAATAAAGTGTTCTTCGTCTGCGACACAATTCAGCAGTTGAATATTCCAAATGTCTTTTGCTTTATTTCAACAATCTATACCCTTTTAATGATTTTAGTCTGTTTAAATCCTACTGTTTTGTGTCTTTTTCTATTCTATCCTGGTTCCACAACCATGATAGACAGGATATTACCGTCTCTGGTAGGAAACGGGAAACAAATTTTTGTGTAGCAGTAGCAGTAATACAGTGTGAGTGTATTTCTGAAATTGAAACAAAGAGAGCTGCAGACCTGACAGTGCTTCCAATAGGTAATCAGCTATGGAGTACACATTCTCCTATAACAGATGAAGGGCTTTACTACTAAATATTTTCTTGTATGCATAATATTCCCAGATTTGGTGAAAAAATATACCAAGATACTTGTCTCTGAAGGTGTGTCCTCGATTTTGAAATAACAATTCCTATGTTATCGACATCCAAAAAATAAAACCTTACATGTAATATCTTTGTTCCAATTCCACATTTCACAGTATGGTATTACATCATTTCAAATATTTTGTAATTTGTCTGCACTAGATAACACCCGAAGTACAACTGGTACTCTATCATATTCATGGTTTAACGGTTTAGTGGCGTAGTGAACAGATATGTTTTTTTTGTAACTATAACAACTGAATTGACTCCAGCAAAGTAAGAATGTTCTTCAAATTCATACTTCTGTCTGTATTCACAAAGACAGACTCATATCTTTATTACTGCATTGAAACGACAGATTTTGTACAATTTCTATTTTGAAGTTAGTTTATACAAATCAATTTTATTTCGATTGTGACGAAAGCTTTTAGCTAATAGAATCATTCTCAAATCAGTCCCTGGAACCAACCAGTACTAAGTAATGAGAATAAAGTTTCTTGCTGAAGGGAATAATCGATGCCGACACAGCCGCTGACGGGGTTCAAACTCGTATCTTGACTAGCGATCCTTAGATTACAACCACTTGGCTTCACCTTTCTTTATATAGCTATAGTTGAAAGAATTAACAAAGATTTGCATTTCAGAATAAGTAGCAACACACTGCTAGATACATGCAGTGAATACACAAGTACTTGCAGCGCTTTGATTTGTTTTGGGGAAAGTCATTAAATCTGTAATTTTTGCATCAAAAACTTTTAATTAAAATTACAAACTTACCTGATTTGGATCAATTTATTTTTAAAATTAATAAATACGATTAATGAAGTGACATATTTTAAGTGATGTACAGAATAATCGGATTTTTTTTACATTGATAATGATCCAAGATTCTCCCAAATTGATAACGTCAGTGCATGGTACAAAATGAAACAGTATCCAAATATAGGCATCGCCGTTCTCGGCGCCGCCAATAATAACCTTGACAGAAGTTTACTAGACAACTCTTCATCCCATATTCTAGAATTTTCATCCTTGTGATTTTAGAAAGAAGAGTTTTTAAAGATTTTCTTTCTATATTTTTTATGTAAAACATGTTACCTCTGGATTAGAGCCAAAAATAACCCCAAAACATAAATAACTTTGACAAAGGTGAACAAAACACTACTTAATAACAAATTTCACAGACAGACATTTAATTGAGTCTTGTACATAGTACACTGTCTAAAACACATAACAAGAGGGCCATGATGGCCCTGGATCGCTCACCTGAGTATGACTGCTTTTAACAAAGTTGCTATGGACCTGGTTAATTGACCCCAGATGACCCATATTTGAACTTGACCTAGAAATTATTGAAACAATCTCTAAATTTCCAGGATATTTGGACTGAAAAAGTAGCATCTAGAGTGTTAACAAGGTTTCTCGATATTTAGGCTCTGTGACCTAGTTTTTGACCCCAGATAACCCATATCCAGCTACAAATCATCAAAACAACCTATCTGACAAATTTCCAGGACATTTGGACTTAAAATGTAGCCTCTAGAGTGTTTACAAAGTTTTTCCATATTTGGGCTCTGTGACCTAGTTTTTGACCCAAGATGACCCATACTCCAACTTGAGCTAGAAATCATCAAAAATACCTGTCTGACAAATTTCCAGGATATTTTGACTGAAAATGTAACCTCTGGAGTGTTTAAAAGTTTTTTACATATTTGTACCATGTGACCTAGTTTTTGATCCCAGATGACCCATATCCAAATCTGAGCTAGAAATCATTAAAACAACCTTTCTGACAAATTTCAAGGACATTTGGATTAAAAATGTAACCTCTAGAGCTTTTACAATGTTTTTCTACTTTCGGGCTCTGTGACCTAGTTTTTGACCCCAGAGAACCTATATTCAAAACTGAGCTAGAAATCATCCATAGAATCTTTCTGACAAATTTCCAGGTTATTTGGACTGAAAATGCTACCTTTAGAATATTAACAAGGTTTTTCCATATTTGGACTCTGTGACCTAGTTTTTGACCCCAGATGACCCATACTTATACTTGAACTTAATCTAGAAATCCTCAAGGCAATTTTTCTGACAAATTTCCAGATTATTTGGGCTGAAAATGTGACCTCTAGAGTGTTAACAAGATTTTTCTATTTTTGGGCTCTGTGACCTAGTTTTTGAACCCAGAAGACCCATATTTGAACTTGTGCTAGAAATCTTTGAAGCAACCATTCTGACAAATTTCCAGATAATTTGGGCTCAAAATGTAATCTCTAGAGTGTTAACAAGATTTTTCTATTTTTGGACTCTGTGACCTAGTTTTTGAACCAAGATGACCCATATTTGAACTTGAGCTAGAAATCATAGAAGCAACCTTCCTGACAGATTTCCAGATTATTTGGTCTAAAAAAGTTACCTCTAGAGTGTTAACAAGGTTTTTCAATATTTGGGCTCTGTGACCTTGTTTTTGACCCCAGATGACCCATATTTAAACTTGAGCTAGAAATCATAATTAAAACATTTCTGACAAATTTCCAGATTATTTGGGCTGAAAATGTAACCTCTAGAGTGTTAACAAGATTTTTCTATTTTTGGGCTCTGTGACCTAGTTTTTGAACCCTGATGACCCATATTTGAACTTGTGCTAGATATCTTTGAAGCAAACTTTCTGACAAATTTCCAGATAATTTGGGCTGAAAATGTAATCTCTAGAGTGTTAACAAGATTTTTCTATTTTTGGACTCTGTGACCTAGTTTTTGAACCAAGATGACCCATATTTGAACTTGAGCTAGAAATCACAGAAGCAACCTTCCTGACAGATTTCCAGATTATTTGGTCTAAAAATGTTACCTCTAGAGTGTTAACAAGGTTTTTCAATATTTGGGCTCTGTGACCTTGTTTTTGACCCCAGATGACCTATATTTGAACTTGACCTAGAAATCATCAAAGTAACCTTTCTGACAAATTTCACAATTATTTGGGCTGAAAATGTAACCTCTAGAGTGTTAACAAGATTTTTCTATGTTTGGGCTCCGTGACCTAGTTTTTGAACCCAGATGACCCATATTTGAACTTGAGCTAGAAATCATCATTAAAACATTTCTGACAAATTTCCAGGATATCTGGACTGAAAAAGTAGCCTCTAGAGTGTTAACAAGGTTTTTCTATATTTGGGCTCTGTGACCTAGTTTTCCAACCCTGATAACCCATGTTCGAACTCGTCTGAGATATTAATGAGACAAACATCCTGACCAAGTTTCATGACAATTGAGGCAAAAATGTGACCACTAGAGTGTTAACAAACCAATTGTTAACGGACGGACAGACGGACGGACGGACGGACGACGGACAAAAGGTGATCAGAAAAGAATACTACGTGACAGGTGAGCTAAAAACAAGAGCCACCACAAGCGGGGGCCATGCTCGACTTTTTCCTATTTCCAAAGGCAAACACATCAGAGAAAGCACATTGTGGTGAAGGGAACTGTAAAATTATAATTTATAGGAAGCATGAGTATAGATTGGTTTATAATTGATGTATATGGTATTCTTATGTTACTGATACTATAGTGTTGCTGTTAGCACTTATCTGTATATTCTTGCACTTGAGCTAGTCCATTACCATGTGTATAAGGCTTTGCACTTTAGCTAGTCTAGTATGATATGTATTAGGCTTTCACGTCAGTACTTGTCAGCCAATCAACAGCCTAGATTTGTAGCGCTGGGTTTCATCCGGGTCCTTTTTCAGCAGCTTGAGGAAAGGAGCAAACGGATTTAGAGTTTTCTCACTTGATTCGTATAAATATTTCTTTCTATGATATCCTTTTTCTTTTCAGAATGGTGTAATATTATACATTAAGATACTCTTTTTTTTTTCTAAGTGAGAAAAATATACTGGTTTTAACCGTTTATTTCTTTCTATGGATCTTAAAAAATTGCAACGAAGCGACATTCCTTTGTCTTTGGAATGTCTTAGTTGTATGTTCCTTTCCGTGAAAACCATTGCTCCTGTTTACCAGAGGTACTTGTTAGTGTTTAACCATATTTGGGTTTATATACCCCAAAGGGAGTTAATTAAGTTTTCATTGAAGTCAACAAAGAATTGGTACTTGCAATTATTTTGATAAAACTTTTAAAGACATCTACATACAGTAGTCTTCTGGAAATAGGAGGAAACTGGTAACAGATACAGCAGTGTTTACGTAACTGCGTAAATAAGCATGTTGCCACTAGACTGGTCGAACAAATTGCGTGCAACAGAACTTCGCAGTTAGTAATTTTAGTTTTAGCGTGTTTAGACGTTTCTTCTAAATTCCATTTTATGCTTAATGTTTAACAGTTTAACAGTTTATTAATATCAAACCAGAAGGTCAACGACCCATGAGGCAAAATATACAATATAAATACAAATATGGCAGTATACATACTAGCATGTAAAATCTATATAAATGAAAATATTTCCGTTCTAGTTTACGTAACATTAAACCTAAATTATTTAGCAACAAGTAGATAAGTATTATTTAAGTCTTGCATTTGAAATAGTTTAACATAATTACAAACATATAGAAACGAAACTGGTGACAGGTATAAATATAAACTGTCCAAAATACATAGATAACTAAGTGATTGATACAGTTTACCGAAAATATATCACATTTAGAGGCAAATTACTGGTAACAATGATTCGCTGAATGAGTGTGATAACATATGAGAAGACCATATTACGTTAAGTGAAAATAGTGCTGTTCTCTCAAATCATACACCAAACTGGTTGTTGTATGACGAAAAATTTAGGGTCCAAAAGACAACTAAGGATTTACCCTGGGTTCCTGTACATACAGAAACCTATTTATACTGTTGCATTGAAAGTCCCAAAAGGACCTTTCATACCCAAAACCAGTCATTTCGCCCTTTGCAGAACTTTCGAAAACACCAATCTTCAATTTTTCGAAGAACAGGTTACTACTGGGACTATCAGGAAACAAGTACCTGTACCAAACCCAGCTGCCACGTGGCACATAAATGCTCAGCATGTGACGGACCACACGGAGCCCATCGCTGTCAAGCCCGTTGGTCCAAACCCAAACATCACACACCAATCAATGCCATCCGAAAAAAACATCTCAATAGTAAACAGGTCCACAATAAACATACCAACTCCATTTAATGCAGCTGTTCTTGACATATACTTACATGGCTATAGTCACAGAGATTACCTAATCAGTGGCTTTAAAAATGGTTTTTACTGGGTGTAGAGGGAACTGTTCCCTCCTCCATTGCATCCAATCATCCCTCAGTTAACAAACATTGTCCGTGCCAAAGTAACAAAAGAGTTAACTCTAGGCAGGGTGAAGGGCCCTTATAATCAACCTCCTTTTAGGAACTTTGTAAGCAGCCTTTTAGGAGTTGTCTCGAAAAAATCACCTAACGAGTATCGTCTCATCCATGATTTATCATTCAGTCTAAACGATAAGTCGATCAATGACCTGATTCTACGTGATAACTCGTCAGTGACATTAGAAACATTTGATGTTGCTAGGCTTGTCTTAAAATCTGGTCGAAATTGCTTCATTGCTATAGCTGATATTGAGGATGCATTTAGGATAATTCCGAATTCCCCTTTAGATTACCATAAACTCGGCTTTACATTTCAGGACAATTTCTACTTTGACAGAGTCTTACCAATGGGGGCATCCAGTTCATTTCAGATTTTTGAATCATTGTCCAAAGCAACCCAATGGATTTTGATCAATAAGTTGTCAGTTTCAGAGGTTTCTCATATTATAGACGACTTCATTTTTGTGGGTAATACGTATGACTTATGCCAGCATTCACTTGAGTTTTTTCTACAGTTTTGTAAAGAAATTAACATTCCCTTTAAACATGTAAGACAGGTTACAGTCCACGGAATTGATATAGATACCACTTAACTTCTTGCGAAGTTACCACTAGATAAGATTAATGCACTTAAGGATCTCTTGCAAGTTAATAGGAGGAGGAAAAAAGTTAAACTCAAACAGCTTCTTAGTCTTATTGGTCACTTAAACTTTGCATGTAAAGTCATCAAATCTGGCCGTTGTTTCCTGCGTAGACTTCATGACCTAACAAAAGGGAAGTCAAACCCAAAACATTACATAAAACTTAACCAAGACATAAGAGCTGATTTGAATCTCTGGACATCTTTCTTAGACAGCTACAATGGTTGCACACTACTCACAATTGACAGATTTCGTCTCCCACATAACTCCCCTATGGGGCCCCATAGAGATGACGCAGCATCACCTTTGCTCATCAGAACGAGGCTAAGGCTTAGGCTTATCAGTCAGCAAGAAATTTCTTTCAAAATAAAATCGATTTTAATCAAGGTTTTATGAAGCCATAATCGGGAATTTTTAAGCTCCAAATACGAGGATATACTAAAAGTTGAGGGATAACGGTTTAAAAATGTAAGTAAACTTTTATATTTAGATATTTTTACGATTTTCTTAGGGCTGAAAATTGTTCCCTTTGTTTGCACGAGGACGTCACTAGATCTAATTTCAATAAGAAGTAATAGTAAGGAAATGACGGATTTTAAAAACAACATGGCGTTTGTCGGCGCTTTTGTTTGCCACAATCATGAATTGATAAGTTCCGTTTTCGGAACAATATACGTGAATCATAAGCTAAGTCTGATCACGCGTGAAACGCATTTTGATCAATTATGTCAGTTACGACTGCCGGCTAATAAATAAGGTTTATTAATTACAAAGTATACGGCGTGAATCACCAAAAACTGAATAATTAACAGAGAACAAAAAATTGCTAAAATGTTTTCTTTGTCCCTCGTTGCAGGGCAGAATTGATAAAATGTCCCGGCTAGTAAACAAACTGGAAGACCGGCTCGAAGAATTTGGTCAAGCTGCTAAATCTGTGCGATCTTTGACAGACAAGGTGGAAAATCTGTCCAAAGAAGTTAATTTGTTGAAACAGAAGAGGCCAGCAGAACATGACTTGGATGATCAGGACAACAAACGCTCTAAAACAACGCCGAACGCGACAACTTCCGGTAGAACTTCACCAATTTCGGATAGTCAAATGAATGTCGTCGACTCCGAACTTTCATCAAGTGAGGACGAATGGGAGCAATTACTACCGGACAAAGGCACTGAAAACTGCACAGACGACAATTCTTTGCTAGACCTAGAGCAGTTTTTTGAGGAAAATGATGAGAGTGGCGATAGTATCAGTGATAACTTGGGAAAAATCGTAAATAAAGCGTTATGTGGGAAAAGAGATAATAGCGATATGGACAAGCTAAAAGCTTTCAGAGACACTTACAAAAGACCAGAAAATGTTACAAATTTGCAAGTCCCGAAGATAGACGAGGTTTTATGGCGACAGTTAAGGAGGGACACCAAAGCATTTGATCACTTGCATCAACGAGCAATAAATGGCTACAATGGCATCATGATTCCCCTTCTTCGTGCTTTGGATGCCCAGATGAATAAAAAAGATTCAACAACAGTCCAAAAGCATCTGATGGATGCCGTCAAGATGACATGTCTAACCATCAAAGAAACTAACTATACGAGAGCAGAAAGAATCAAGAAGAAATTACATCCAAGATATAAAGCCATCTGCGACAATCAACCTTCTGCACAACATTTATTTGGAGACGATCTAACTGAAAATATCAAGAAAATGGAGGGACCAAAAATGAACCTTACGATCACGCAGTCTATTTTAGGGAAGAAGAAAGCTGCACAAAGCAGCAATCAACAGCATCAACAGTACACACACAGACAAGAAAGGCAAAGGAACTTTTTTTCTCTACAAAAACATATGAGTCAGAAGAAAACCTTCAAACACCAGAATCGGAAACCAACCAACCAGCATGTACACCAGAACCGTTAAATGTGAGTACATATTCAATATTGAAACTAGTACAGAATACACCGGAAATTTTTTATGCGGGAAAAACACAACAAAATTTTAGGAAATGGTCAGAACTTACTAGTGATAAATGGATACTAGAAACTATTTCCGGTTATAAAGTTGAAGTTGAGTCTAACCCTATACAGCAAAACAAACCAGTACCATTAAAATTTACAGATGCAGAACTATCAAAAATCGATGCAGAATTACAATCATTTATTAATAAAGGCATCATTGAAGAAGTGCATTCTGACTTGAATGAGCAAGACGAATTTATATCAAACATTTTTATCAGACCAAAGAAAGATGGGCGCGTTAGGGTAATATTAAACCTCAAGAAATTCAACGAAAAATACATGCAACATATCCATTTTAAGATGCAAACTCTTAGGACAGCAATTAATGCAATGGGACCAAATTGTTTCTTTGCCTCAGTTGACTTCGCAGATGCATACTATTCAATTCCAATTTGCAATACAGACAGAAAGTATTTCCGGTTTTACCACCCAAAGAACAAAAAGAAATATCAATTCACCTCTTTAGTCATGGGTTTAGCTACATCCCCAAGAGTTTTTACAAAGATCCTAAAACCTGTATTTGCACACTTAGGAGGCTTGGGATATATCAGTACAATATTTATGATGACAGTTGTTTGCAAGGAGATACTTATGAACAATGCTTAAAAAATGTGAAAGCAACAGTTGAACTGTTTGATTCGTTAGGTTTAACGATCAATCCAGTCAAATCAAACCTTATCCCATGCCAACAATTAACATTCTTAGGTTTTGTTTTGTGTTCAGTGTCTATGCTAGTGAAATTGATGGATAGTAGATGTCCTGATATAGTTGCATTGTGTAGACATGTAAAGGAACAAAAAAGAGTAACAATCAGATGTTTTTCAAAATTAATAGGAAAACTTGTGGCTGCAGAACCTGGAGTTGAACATGCACCACTGTATTACAGACCTCTTGAAAAAATTAAAGAAAAAGAACTTAAGAAACATTCTGGCAATTCTGACAGCTTCATGAAGGTGCCTTTAGATTGTCATAAAATTCTGAAATGGTGGATTACTGAATTACCAAAGTGTTCCAAGGACAGTGTCTCATGGGCCCTCCAAAATAGTATTATATTCTGATGCTTCTGCATTGCGATGGGGGGGGGATACAATAAGTCTTCAGACATTCGTACAGGAGGTGAATGGTCTGCTATCGAACAAACAATGCATATCAATGTTTTAGAACTCAAAGCATGCCAGCTCACAATAATGTCCTTCTGCAAAGAGTATTCAAATATTCATATACGCATATATTTGGATAACACAACTAGTTGCAGTTATGTGAATAAATACGGGGGACGGTGTAAAGAGTTAGATAACATTGCAAGAGCCATTTGGGAATGGTGCATTGAAAGAAATATATATGTGAGTGCGGCGCACATACCGGGAAAAAGTAAAACAGAGGCAGATAAACAATCTTGACTAAAAAACGAAGACCCTGAATGGGCACTCAAACCAAATATTTTTTCAAAAATTCAGGCTTTATACCCAACATTATCAGTTGACTTATTTGCTTCAAGACTGAACTATAAACTCGAAAAATATGTAGCAATGAGACCAGATCCAAAGGCTTTGGCTGTGGATGCTTTTTCTTTAACATGGAATAATGAAGTCTACTTTATTTTTCCACCTTTCAGTCTGATACCCAGGATTCTTCAAAAGGTCACAGAGGACAAAACTCAGGCAATTCTAGTAGCTCCAGTATGGAAAACCCAAAGCTGGTGGCCATGCCTTCTGAAACTGATTTGCAGCGGCTGTTATCTACTACCAAAACCATCCTGCAGCCTCTATTTACCAAACAAACCAGGGTATCAACACCCACTAAGAAATCTAACATTGGGTGTTTTTCCATTGTCCGGAGAGCCCTCAAGAAGAAAGGTGTTCCAAAATCAGCAAGAAATCTCATCTTACAATCATGGAGAGACAGTACAAAAAAACAATACAACACCTACATTATTCAATGGATCAATTTCTGTGGAATTACCATTAACCCAATTCAACCCAATATAAATGAAATTTTAAAATTCTCGAGTATCCTATATGACAGAGGAATGAATTATAGGACATTAGGTGTCGCTAGATCAGCATTGAGTGTGTTCCTGAAAATTTGTGGCAACTTAGACATAAACACATCAGAAGAATTAACAAGGTTTATGAAAGGTGTATTTCTACAAAGACCGGCTTTCCCCAAATATCAAACAACATGGGATGTAAATTTGGTACTTAACTACCTTAAAAATTTTAAACAAAAAACTCTACTACACCTGACATGTAAATTATGTATGCTATTTTTTACTACTTACAGCCCAGCGAGGTCAAAACTTGCATTTGTTAGAGGTGGATGATATAAGAATCTTTAGTGATAGACTAGTAATAATACCTACACATCTCCTTAAACAATCAAGACCTGGTTATCATGCAGAAAATATTGTTTTATATGCATACAAGGAAAACAAACAATTATGTATTGTACAACTCATGACAGAATATTTACAAAGAACCAAAGCTTTGAGATCTGATAAAAAACTGCTAATAAGTACAATAAAACCACACAAGGCTGTATCACGAAGCACAATTTCTATGGTTAAAACAGGTCATGCTGAAAGCCGGTGTGGACAGAAGTGGCTGCACACAGTATTAGATAGCTTCAACTTCCAAGGCAAAACTACAGGGAATACCTCTGGCGTCAATTTTAAGGACTGCTGGTTGGTCAAATGCTAAAACTTTCGCAACGTTTTATGACAAACCAATCACAAATCAAGCAGACTTCTAATGTAGCATTTTAGAATAACTTGTTAAACTTGTATTATTATATTCAAATCTGTTTTTTGACTGCTTAATCACCTACTTGAATACAATAAATACATAGAACACATATTATGAGTTAAGATTTCTCTATTTTTCGAAGGATGAGCTCTAAAATCTCTATGGGGCCCCACAGGGGAGTTATGTGGGAGACGAAATTAGAAAATTAAACAAGACTTACCTGTAAGTTGAAGTTTAGTTGCAATTTCGTCGACCACAAACTCCCCTGAGGTCACATACCCACCCTCCCTCCCCTTAATTTCATCCTTCTTCAAATACTTGAGTTGCTTCCTGTGGCATAGAAGCAACCAATTTACTCTAAAGACTGATGAGCAAAGGTCGATGCTGCGTCATCTCTATGTGACCCCTAGGGGAGTTTGTGGTCGACGAAATTACAACTAAACTTCAACTTACAGGTAAGTCTCGTTTAATTTTCTAATTTATATCCTTGATTTCACTCGATTTTTTCACAGATGCTGCTAGCACAAAAGGTTTTGCTTGTACTTTCAGAGAATGTTGAACCTACGAGCCTTTCTCTGACAGGGTAAAACAATTCCATATCAATATTTTAGAATTATATCCCATTGCATTGGCAGTGCATCTTTATGGACATTTCTGGGAAAATAAAAATATCCTTTTCATTTGTGATAACCTCTAGCATAGTGCACTGCTTAAATAAACAAACTTCCAAAGACCCCTACATAATGAAACTTCTCAGAGTCATTGTTTTAATAGGCTTACAATATAATTTTTGATTTGCTTCGAAACACATTTCAACACATGATAACACTATCTGTGATAAGCTCTCTCGTTTACAGGTCGAAGACGCCCTCCAGCTAGCACCACACTTAAACAGACAACCCACACCGATTCCACAAATATGGTTACCAGAAAACTTGCTTCTGTAACTTCACGTCTTGTACACGAATCTCTGTCAAAAACAACAAGGTCCAGTTATGAAAGATTTTGGGATCGGTTTCAGCATTTCTGCATATCTGTTTCTAAAACAGAATGTATACCAGCAACCACAGAAACTGTGGCTTCCTTTATTTCTTACCTTTTCACAAAAGGTTTTGCTTCATCAACCATATGTAGCCATTTATCTGCTATTGCATATTACCATCAGTTACAAACCAGTCACGATCCCACTAAGTCCTTCATCATACAGAGAATGACTCTGGGTTGCAAAAAGATTAAGTCTTGTACTGACTCTAGGCTGTCTTTGCTACTTACACAAGTCCACAATCTGGTACAAGCTTGTCCTTTATTCATGTTGGGTCTATATGACATAAAAATGTTCCAATCAATATTCCTATTCTTGTATCATGGTTTCTTTAGGGTGGGTGAGCTGTTACCACTAAAACAGTTGGATCGAAATAAGGTTGTGCAGTTTCAAGACATTCGAATTTTAGAGGGCTCTGTACATATCATAATAAGGCACCACAAAACACAAAAGTCAGGAAAGCCTATTCATCTTTACATGAAATGTTCAATATCTAACTCCTTCATGTCATACCTTAAACTAAGGGGTTTGTCTCATGGCCCACTTTATTTAGATTGTTTAGGTCAGCCTCTTTGCCTTCCCACATTTTGGAAAGTTTTCCGTCAGGCCTTGGATGTTTGCAATTTACCTCCAAACCTGTACAAACTACATAGTTTCAGGATAGGGGCTTGTACTCAAGCTATCATGTCAGGTGTTCCTGTAGATGTAGTGAGGGAAATGGGCAGATGGAAATCTAATGCTTACCGGAAATACATACGCATTCCATCACTTTCAATGTAATGGACTACCTAATGGCTACGGGCAATCTCAAATTCATATTATTAGTAGATGAAACTGCCCTGCTCTGCCACAACACATTGTTGTTTTCTTACTAAGCTCACATTTTCCTACATTGGGGGTGTGGAGTAAATTTACAATTTATCCCCAGATCGGGATGTGTATGTTATAACAAGCTATTTGATACTGAGAGACATTGTCAGTCATTTTACCTTTATAACACCACACTGGGGTGTGTGGTGTAAAAGTGACTTGCTCACTGTAAATTTTTATTGTTATTTTGTTTTTCCATATATATCTATATATTTGAATAATGTCTTTTATTCATATGTTAACATATGTTTATAGCATTATCCATGTCTGATAAATATATTTCATCTTTCCATTGTATAGGTCATATTCATGACACTATAAGGGATATTTTTATAATTATAATACAATAATCATGTATCCCCACATTGGGGTGTGTGGGTTATTACAGGTGTACACACTGGACTGTGGATATCATTCACCATATGTGTTTATTATCTACATAAAGATGTGAGCCATAGTGCAGTTACCTTTACTTTATATACTTGTATATATATTGAGATCAAAACATATATGTAACATATATGATTCATATGACGCTTGTACTATTATCTCGATGTAGTTTATAGTTATTCATTGTACCTTCTTCTGACTGATATACCTTGTGTTACCATTTTCACATTAGCCTTAAGGAGATAGTGTTAGTTTTGTAAATTTAAAATGAACCTTTTATTCTGTGGTTTCTGTAAATTATCACTACTTGTTCCTTATCTCCAAATTGGGGTGTGTGTTTATTTTACATTTATCTTACAATAAACTTAAGTGTGTAGGTATTTTTGTCCTTCCGCTACCTCTTTTGGTTGGGTATTTGGTGGTTCTTTTACACCCAACTTTGTGTCTATTTAGATTGTTACTGAAATCATATACTATCTTTTAAATAAACGTCTGATTCTGTCAGACATTTTCAACCAACATGTGTTTTAGTCTTTAGACACAAATGAACAAAAGAGGTAGTAACAGCTATAGGTGTATCCCATACCAAAGGAAATTATAATATTATAATTTATAGGAAGCATGAGTATAAATTGGTTTATAATTGATGTATATGGTATTCTTATGTTACTGATACTATAGTGTTGCTGTTAGCACTTATCTGTATATTCTTGCACTTGTGCTAGTCCATTACCATGTGTATAAGGCTTTGCACTTTAGCTAGTCTAGTATGATATGTATTAGGCTTTCACGTCAGTACTTGTCAGCCAATCAACAGCCTAGATTTGTAGCATTGGGTTTCATCCGGGTCCTTTTTCAGCAACTTGAGGAAAGGAGCAAACGGATTTAGAGTTTTCTCACTTGATTCGTATAAATATTTCTTTCTATGATATCCTTTTTCTTTTTCCCTTTCCTCCCCACCTCCCACCATAATTGCTACATGTAACAGCAACGTTATAACAAGTTAAGTAATGTCAATGTCATTTAAAGGTCAAGGTAATGCTTGAATTGTTCAACATGTTTGTTTTATTCTCAGTGTTGTTTTGTCCCTGTATAGATCAAATCTGTCCATAAATAACAAAAGTTTGGCTATTTTAGCAAAATGCAATAATTCGAACTTGACTGTAAAGGTCATTTAAAGGTTGAGGTCATACTTGAATAATTTAACATGTAGGTTTTGTCATGAGCATTGTTTTGTCCAAGTATTAATAAAAAATAACTAAAAAAGACGTTATGGCCAATATTAGCAAAATTCAATAATTTGACCATGATGGTCAGGGTCATTTGAAGGTCAAGGTCACATTTGAATGATTCAATGTGTCAGTTTTGTCTAGGGATGTCAACGAATACCTAAATCGGTATCCGGATATCCGTATAGACTATTCGGATACTATCCGGATACTCGTATACAATCAACGACTATACGACCTCAATGTTCCAATTCCTATGCCAAACATTACATTTGACGTCTGTTTTACATATTGTTCCGGTAATCCTATTACATGTGTTAAGACAGTTTTACAAAAATAATAACTGTCATTACGTGTAAGTAAAGTTAATAAAACAAAGACATGTTGTTTATTTTTTTTATTTTCCTCATGTCTCTTGAAGTATATTTTCCCACCAATACGCACATGCATTAAGTCTAAGTGTCTAATGAAAATGATTACCGTCCGTTTTTTTGTTTATGTTTTTTTGGCATGGTCTGTCTTTGTTTTTAAAAAAAATGAACTATGTAATTTAAAAATATCATTTAAAATCACCGTAGATCAAAAACGCTGTTTTATTTGTATCCTCAAGTCTATGTCACATTATCGTTTTTGTATACCTGAACATGTATTTATGCAGCTTACGTGACTATGTGAGCGCCAACAAAATAAGACAAAACAATGATTTCAAATGTGTCAGAAGTTTTAAATGGGTTTAGTTTTTTTGAATGGTTCAAAGTTTTTAATGCGAATGCTTTAGCAAAGAATGATTATTTGACATATTCAAATCATAATGCTTGTTTTAGCAAATAATTGATTGGATACATCATTTGAGTAATCACATTTTGATAGGACATTCTTTTATTGGTCTTGCATTAAAAATATCATACATGTAGAATCATTTGCGGAAGTTACCTTGAAACCCTTAATTGGCAAGTTTGACACTGCTAATTGATTAACAAAGGGGCAAGATACTCTAGTATAGGCTATATAAACACCATGGATTAAAGTAATTGCTACACAATGGGATGTCGCGTTAGGTCCCAGCAGTTTGCAAGATGAATAAACACATTAAATGGCGTGTGACAGATAGATGCTTTAATCAATAAACCGATCAAGGGATATGCCGCCGGCGGTAAATAGACGCGATTATGTTTAGCGTTCTGAAATTGCAAGATTAATTTTGCCAGTGTTTGAATTTTTTATCCAAATTAAATTTGTATCCGTATACCAACATAGTATCCGGATATCCGAGTACTCGGATACTCGTTGACATCCCTAGTTTTGTCATAAGTGTTGTTTTGTCGAAGTATAAATCAAATCAAACCAAAAATAACAAAAATTTGGCTGTTTTAAGCAAAATTCAATAACTTGACCTTAAATGTCAAGGTCATCTAAATGTCAAGGTCATACTCATAATAAATTAAAATGTTGGTTTTGTTATTTTATCAAAGTATCAATCAAATCCATAAATAAACAACAGTTAGGACAATTTAAGCAAAATACAATAATTTGACCTTGACTGTTAAGGTCAGTTAAAGGTCAAGGTCAAACCTGAAAGAATCATAATGTCGGATTTGTCATAAGTGTTGTTTTGTCCAAGTATAAATCAAATCCAACAATAAACGACAAAATTATGACAATTTAAGCAAATTTCAAACATCTGACCTTGACAGTCAAGGTCATTTTTAGGTCATGGTCACACTTGAGTTATTCAACATGTTGGTTTTGTCACAAGTGTTGTTTTGTCAAAGTATGAATCAATTCCAACAATAAATGACAAAGTTATGGCAAATTGTAGCAAAATTCAATAATTTGACCTCGACTGTTAAGGTCCGTTAAAGGTCAAGGTCAAACTTGAAAGAATCATAATGTTGGATTTGTCATAAGTGTTGTTTGGTCCAAATATGAATCAAATCTATAAATGAAAGTTATGACAATTTAAGCAAAATTCAATCATCTGACCTTAACGGTTAAGGTCATTTAAAGGTCATGGTCATATCTGAATTATTCAACATGTCCGTTTTGTCATAAGTGTTGTTTTGTCCAAGTATAAAACAAATCCAACCATAAAGTTAAGGACAATTTAAGCAAAATTTAATAATTTGACCTTGAAGGTGAAGGTCATTTATGAGTCAAGGTCATATCTGAAAGGATCAAAATGTTTGATTTGTCATATTGTTCTTTTGTCAAATTATGAATCAAATCCACAAATAAATGAAAAAGGTTTGACAATTTAAGCAAAATTCAATCATCTGACCTTGATGGTCAAGGTCAGTTTTAGGTTATGGTCATACCTGAGTTATTCAATATGTTGGTTTTGTTATAATTGTTGTTTTGTCCAAGTATGAATCAAAACCAACCATAAACAACAAAGTTATGACAATTTAAGCAATATTCAATTATTTGACCTTGACAGTCATGGTAATTTTAAGGTTAAGGTCAAACTTGAATAATTTATCTAGTCGGCTTTTTTCATAAACGTTGTTTTGTCGAAGTCTGATTCAAATCCAACCAAAAACTAGAAATGGGTTTTTGATTGAACAAAAACATATGTCTCCCCCCAGCCAGTTGCTGCAGGCAGTACTGAGTCAGACGATTGTAAAATTTGACAATTAACCTCCAAGTGTGACCTTGACCTTGAGACACCACACCCGCAAAGTGGTTTCTGCATGTCGCCTTGATGAGGTGAACATCTGACCCAAGTTTCATAAAAATCCTTCAAGGGCTTTTGAAGATACAGAGTGGACAAGATTTTGTGGCAATTGACATTTAACCTCCAAGTGTGACCTTGACCTTGAGACACCACACCCGCAAGGTGGGTTCTGCACGTCGCCTTGATGAGGTGAACATCTGACCCAAGTTTCATAGAAATCCTTCAAGGGCTTTGGAAGATACAGAGCGGACACGATTTTGTGGCATTTGACATTAAACCTCCAAGTGTGACCTTGACCTTGAGACACCACACCCACAAAGTGGGTTCTGCACGCCGCCTTGATGAGGTGAACATCTGACCCAAGTTTCATAAAAATCTTTCAAGGGCTTTGGAAGATACAGAGCGGACACGATTTTGTGACGGACAGACAGACGGACGGACGGACGGACGGACAACCAGGGGAAAAACAATATGTCTCCCCCATTTTTGGGGGGAGACATAATAACAAAATTAAGGCTAGTTTTAACAAAATTCAATGATTTGACCTTGACTGTCAAGGTCATTTAAAAGTCAAGGTCAAACTTGAAATAATCATAATGTCGGATTTGTCATAAGTGTTGTTTAGTCCAAATATGAATCAAATCTATACAAAAATACTAAAGTTATGGACAATTTTAGCAAAATTTAATAATTTGAAGGTGAAGGTCATTTATGACTCATGGTCAAGTTGAGTCTGGTTCACTTGAAGATCTTGTCCAAAGGGTTGTTTAGTCCAAGTATGAAGACAATCCACCTATTAATAATTAACTTATGGCAAATTTTAGCAAAATTCAATAATTTGACCTTGAAGGTGAAGGTCACTTATGAGTCAAGTTCAAGTTTAGTCTGGTGTTCTTGAAGGTCTTGTCCAAAGGGTTGTTGTGTCCAAGTATGAAGAGAATCCATCTACTAATAATAGTTAGGGCCAATTTTAACAAAATTCAATATTTTGACCTTGAATTTGAAGGTCATTTAAGAGTCAAGGTCAAGTTTAGTCTGGTCATCTTGAAGGTCTTGTCCAAAGGGTTGTTGTGTCCAAGTATGGAGATAATCCATCAAGGAATAAAAAAAATTATGATCAATGTTAAAGTTTTCGGACGGGAACGGCAACGGCAATGGCAACGACACCATGACTATGACAATAACTCAAAAAAAGTCGAGCTAATAACTGATACTGTCACATACAATTAAAAGCAAATAAAAAAAATAAACAATAGAAGATGCAATTAGTTAATGTTTTCAATGACAAACCGAGATTGGTCAATGTAAAATTAAAAGTTTAAAGATGAGTATTTGGCAGGTCATATTTTTAAGTGCAATTCATAAACAAGACATAACATCATTCTTACAGAATCATTGTTATATCCAAGAAGTTTGCAGTGTTTTGAAGTGTAACATATTCTACTACAGAGTTAATATTGAATGTTTGGTCAGTCATACAAGATTTCACTATTCATAAAATCATACTTAAGAAATGGAACAAGAAAACAACTGTATATGGGTATCTTTTGTAGGCAAGTTAAGCTAATTAAGCACACATCTCTCAATGTAGTTTACACCTCAACAAAAACTGCATACAAAAGTTTTCATCAAACCTCATAAAATTTACATAATACTAATTCAATATTTGTGTATTCTTATAATAGAGGTTAAATATATGATCTTAAAGACTATGTGGTTCGAAACACTAGAGGATCCAGATGGGGGCACACCCAGTGCACACCCCCTTAAATTCCCGGACCATAGGTGTTATTGTAGGCTTATTTTGAATATGTCTTTAAATAATGTATACTTTATCGTTCAACATTGAATTGAATAATCAGAGGCCTATGTGATATTGCCAAATCAGTATACTCTAGCACAACCACAACCATTGAAATGAGGTAGAAAACGGACACAGACTGGGCCGAACATTTTGCGCCCCCACTTACCTGAAATCCTGGATCCGCCCCTGGGAAATGTTTGATATACATGCAAGTTAGTCAGATTTTTGAAGAGTTTGACTGTGTAAATCATTGTGAAGTACCTGATCCCTAGGGCAGAGCAAAAATGACCTCAGTGTCCAAGTTTGAAAAATCTTGCTAGAGGTCCAGTAGATAAAACTTCATGCCTAATCTCCAAACTCTTGGCCTTTTTGTTTCATACAAGAAGAATTTTATAGATTTGCCTCTATATTTGTATGTAAAACATGACAAATGGGGTGGTGAAAATAATGACCCCAGGGGCATAATTTGACCAAACTTGATACAGGTCCACTAGATTATACTTTAAAATTCAAAAGTCTCAACCTTGGAGTCTCTGACAAGAAAATCTTTAATGACTTTGCTTAAATTAGTCAATGTAAAACTTCAACCCTGCTGCATCAAAAATGACCCAAGGGGCAAAGTTTGAACACTTTTGGCAGAGTTCAAATAGACAATGATACACACCAAATTTCAGAGCTCTGGGCCTTGTGGTTTTAGACAAGAAGATTTTCAAGAAGTACTGACCCATCAAAAGAAAAAAAACTAGAACTATCACTAAAGGTGATTAATACCCCCACATGGGTGCTTGATACTGGAACTGGAAAGCTTAGAATCAATGGCATAAAGTGAAATAAGAAACATGGAAATATGTATATATTTTATATTTAATAATACTGTTTATAGAGAAAACAATTACCTGTAGACCACTGAACTGTGTATTTTCTAGTAGAACTAGCTGATGCTCTAGCTGAGCTCTTTGGAATAAGACATCTAGAGCATTCACGAGCTTTACTTCAAACACAATCATCATCAAATTATACAAGTACATATTTGGGCTTGAATGCATCCTTATCCATCTGGGAATAAACCCCTGACTGTTCCTGTAACTCATGAGGTATCATCCAGAAACTGTTTTTCTATTCTTAGTTAAAGTGAACAGTGACCTTGATCCAACCAGCCCAATGTTCAATCCCAAGTGTCATCATTATAGAAACTATCTTTAAAGAAAGTTTCATCATAATATCTCATTTGTAACTCAAGTAATTGAGCTGAAACCTTTTTTTTAATTTTTATTAACAGTGCCCTTGACATTTACCTCAGCAGCCCCAAAGTCGAACTTGACCTGTATTTTATGATGTTACACCTGTGTACCAAAAATAGTTTAAATCTGTCAAGCCTTTCATGAGTTATTATCCTGTAACCAGTTTTTCTATTTTTAGTTTAAGCAAACAGTGACCTTGACCCAACTGGCAAAATTTTCAATCCCAAGCGTCGTCTTCATAGAAGCTACCTTTACAGCAAATTTCATCACAATATCTCATTCTTTACTCAAGTTATTGAGCAGAAATCATTTAATTTTTATTTTCAGAAACAGTGACCTTGACCTTGGCCCCACCAGCCCCAATATCAAACTTGATGTATCCTGTGATATTACACCTGTGTACCAATAATTGTTTAAATCTGTCAAGATTTCATGAGTTATCATCCAGAAACCATTTTTCAACCATTTTATTATTTTTAGTAACAGTGACCTTGGCGCCACCAGCCCCAATATCGAAATTGACCTGTATGTTATGATGTTACACCTGTGTACCAAAAATTGTTTAAATCTGTCAAGCTATTCACGAGTTAAAATCCAGAAACCAATTTTCTTTTTTTAGTAACAGTGACCTTGACCTTGGCCATACAAGCCCCAATATAGATGTAACACCTGTGTACCAAAAATTTTTTAAATCTCTTAAGCCATTCATGAGTTATTGTCCGGAAACCGTTTTCTGTTCTTAGTAACAGTGACCTTGACACCTGCAGACCCAATATCGAACCTGACCTGTACCTTATGATGTTACACCTGTGTACCAAAAATTTTTTTAATCTATCTAGCCTTTTATGCGTAATCATCCAAAAATCGTTTTTCTATTTTCAGTAACAGTGACCTTGATCTTGGCCCCACAAGCCCCAATATCGAACTTGACCTGTATCTTGTGATGTTACAACTGTGTACCAAAAATTTTTTTAATCTGTCTAGCCTTTCACGAGTTATCGTTAGGAAACTGTTTTTCTATTTTTAGCAACAGTGATTTTGACCTTGGCTCCACCAGCCCCAATATCGAACTTGACCTGTATCTTATGATGTTACAGCTGTGTACCTTTTTATGTAAATCTGTCTAGCCTTTCATGAGTTCTCATCCAGAAACCATGATGGACCAACAAACCAACCATCTGACCACCAAGCTCACTCCTATATGCCCCCTCAAACTTAGTTTCAGGGGGTATAAAAAGGGGGGAGGGGCGTAAAAATAAAATCTAAAAAAAAGAAACGTGGTTTTGTGCAGGTGTGCAGGGAAATATCTACCCATACAAAAAATCTACAGAAACGAAAAAAACAAAGAAGATTTTTTGAGAGGGGGATTGGGGGATTGGGGGGGGGGGGGGGGGGGTTACCTAAGCATCCAAAAAAATATAACAAGAGGGCCAAGATGGCCCTATATCGCTCACCTGAGAATCATTCCACAGAAACATAAAAATCAGGATGTAAGTTAGTAGGTCAAGGCCAAGATCATCCATGGTCAAAGATTTAATCTGCATGCAAAATTATCTAATGTTTCATTGTTGTAGCTGAACAGAACGTCTTCTAAGAATAGGCCCTGTGACCTATTTTTTGACCCTTGATGACCCATATACAATCCCATCCTAGATTTTATCAAGACAAACATTCTGACCAAATACTAGGAAAATCGGAAGAAAAATACAGCTTCTATCGCATACACAAGCTTTTTCTAAGATTTGACCCGTGACCTAGTTTTTGACCCCAGATGACCCATAAACAATCCCAATCTAGATACCATAGAGGCAAACATTCTGACCAAATATTAGGAAAATCGGATGAAAAATACAGCTTCTATCACATAGACAAGGTTTTTCTAAGATTTGACCTTTTAACCTAGGTTTTGACCCCAATTGACCCATACACAATCCCAACCTAGATTTCATCAAGACAAACACTCTGACCAAATATTAGGAAAGTCAGATGAAAAATACAGCTTCTATCACATACACAAGGTTTTTCTGAGATTGGACCCTGTGACCTAGTTTTTGACCCCAGATAACCCATATACAATCCCAACCTAGATTTCATCAAGACAAACATTCTGACCAAGTTTCATAAAGATCCAATGAAAAAAACAGCCTCTATCGCATACACAAGGCAAATGTGAACAGACAGACGACAGACAGACGCCGGACATCCAGTGATCACAATAGCTCACCCTGAGCATTCGCTCAGGTGAGCTAAAAATAAAAGCAAACAAAAAACAAGAGGGCCATGATGGCCCTGGATCACTCACCTGAATACTTTGCCTTAAGGTCTGATGTTTAGCAAACATCAGAAGCTTTTTTAAGGTTCTCCATTTATAAATCTATATGAATTCAAGTCACCACCAAGGTAGAGCCAATTTTCACCCAAGGGACATAATCTGAATAAATTTAGTAGAGGACCTCTAACTGAAGCTCTATGCAAGATACCTAAAGAAGACAAGAAGATTTTTTAACTCTTCCCTTTATAACCCTATGTCAAATCAAGTGACCTGGGGCCAGGCCATTAATGACCATATAGGGGATTAATTTGAAAATTCTTGGTAGAGGACCTCTAGCTGATGTTCCATGCAAAAATCATTGCCCTTGACTTTGTGGTTTCAGACAAAAAGATTTTTAAGGTTTTCCTTAAACAAGTCCATATAAAATCAAGTGACCCCCTCAGGGCCACAAGTTTTTAATATATTGGTTTACAAAACCGCTGACCCTAATTTCTTGGAAAGTGGAAAAAAAATAAAATCAGAAAATCGTCCTTTTTTTATATGTTTCATTTCCGACCACTCAGAAAAGGGACGAAAACAATAAAAAAACAAGTCACTTCGAGTACGAATGCAAATAAAAGTGAGTAAATAAGAATGCCATTCAACAATATAAAACACAAATAACCATTTAATTCTTAAAATAAATAATACCAGAAGAGCAATGTCGTAAACAATAATCATTTTTGAGGTCATTGCCATTTTCAGAAAATGGGGTTACTACTGTACAGCTCTGGTGATGTGTACAAATTTTGTGCTTCCTCCGCGATAGCAGTTTGATGCAAACCTCCGAAATCCGCGGAGTTTCTCCTTGAAAAACGCTCATAATCTCTGCGATTTAAGTTTACACACAATCTCGACGATACAGATGTCGCAGCAGAGTTCATGATTTCCCAAAATAGGAAAGCAGTTTAACACGTGTTGATTGTAAACCGGTCAATTCATTTTCTGAAAATATGATCAGCTGTTTGGTGAAGCAATTGCTTTGAAATGTCATTCTTTGTGTAAACAAATAGGAGCGTTCGTACACAATTGCATCAGAATTAGAGCCCATTTGTTCAAATTGTGACTGTTTAAATTAGATGTATTAACTTTTCGCAGTTTGATTATCATTTGTAATTTATTTGCAAGTGGATTAACGCAAGCGTGGCACCTATTAAAGACTTGGAAATATGTAAGTTGCAGAAATTAAAGTTAATTAACAAGCTGTCAGGAAGGTGTGTAAATCTATTTATAATCGGCTGTGTTTCTTTTCTACAAATACCCTCATTTCATGCATTCAGTATTAATGATTGAGTCGTACAAAACCAAACTTGTTCGGTGAACAAAGCCAACATTGTCTAAATAAAAAAAATCCAGATATATGTCAAAGATATTAAATATCTTATTCACAAAACATCACTAAAAAAAAAAGCATGGTACATTTCCCACTCTAAAGAGCACATGGTGTCTGAAGCTTGTAAAGTGACATAATGTGAAAACCATTTATGGAAAATTACTGTCGCTCAATGTTAAAGGTCATATCTTATATTTAGGAACTAATTAACGATTGAGACACAATACAGTATGCGTGTACAGATCATAGGTCATGAGACCAACATATGATATCCTGTATTTTTAAGTCATTTGTAAAAAACATTGTAACGAATAAAAATATAAAGCATCCAAAAACATGAAGGTAAAAAGAGTAAGTAAATATGAAATTTCATTAGAAAAAAAACAATATAGTCAACTGAATGCATAAACAAACCGCGGAGATTCGCGGAGGATTGATATCACAGTAAATTCCATCAGTTTTCAGACGAGAAAAAGGTCTCCACGACACCGCGATTTAGGAAGTTTCTCAGAGTTTCTCCGCGGTTTTCCTCCTTATGTCCTTGGAGTTAAAGAGAAAAATGTATATATCGCGGGAGCAGTACTTTACACTCCTCCCCTCTTGCATTCAGATATTTTGTTTGTGAAAAAGATACTATATTTTTGTAATACATTTGACGAGTTAGCTTTATCTGTTTTAAAAGAATAGGGGTATAATTTTCTTGTTAATGTTTTAATAACTGAACAAATTAACACATGTTGTTTCAATTGAAAATGTTTTTTTTTTAATGGACCGCCCAACGGACCATTTTCTGAAAAAAATTTGTAAACCAATAAATAAAAAAGTCGTGGCCCTGGGTACAGCTAATTTTGACCAAAGGAGCATAATCAGAACAAACCTGGTAGAAGACATCTAGCTGATGCTCCCTGCAAAATATCTAACTTCCAGGCCTTGTGGTTTAGACCAGAAGACTTTACAAGGTTTTCCCTATATAAGCCTATGTAAAATAAATTGACGCCTGGAGTTGGGCCAATTTTGACCTGGGGCATATTTTGAACAAACCTGGCAGATGACCTCTAGCTTGTGCTCAATGCAAAGTATTTAAGCTCTAAGCCTTGTTGTTTAAGACACAAAGACTTTTTTTTAAGTCTTCCCTAGATAAGCTTATGTAAAATCAAGTGACTCCTAGGGCAAGGCTATTATAGAACCAAAAGGCATTATCTGAACACTCTTAGTAGAGGACCTCCAGATGATGCTCAATGCAAATTTTTTTAGGTTCCTCACAAGAAGATTTTTAAAGATTAAATATTTTGCACAAATAGGACCACCAGGGTGGGCCAAGTTCTTACCCTAGGGACATAACTTGAACAAGCTTGGTAGAGGACTTCTAGCCATACATGTGAACTTTTCCCTGTGCCAAGTAGAGAGATCTGGCTCAGAAAGTAGGGAGACTGGGTCTGTCAAGTGGGAGATTTACCGACACAACATTATTTCAGGCAGGGTCCAAGTACAGATGCTAAAAAATGTATTGTTTACAGAAAAAGAACTGTTATCAGTTTAATATGTATCAACAAGAAGCGCTGCAATAGGCCAAAGCAAACTCAAGTTATTGAGCGGAAACTGAATTTCTATTTTTAGCAACAGTGACTTTGACCTTGATCACAGATATCTGGGTAGCAATACCAAGCTGCCTCTTGATTTAAGCTACCCACACACCAAAGTTGGCGTCAATAGGCCAAAGCAAACCCAAGTTGATGAGCAGAAACCAAAAGTTGACACCTACCCACCCGACCGCCTGCCCGTTCCTCTCCTTGGTCATATGGAAATCATTTAAGTTGGCAACAGAATTTCATGCACAAAAATACATTCAGTGTCCTATTCGACAGACTATAGTTCGTTTGACTTTTGACCATAAAGTACAATCTTTCGAGGTCTGCATTGCTTTGTGGCAGTGAAAGTACAGTAAATACCAGTTTCTAGTCTCCCTTGTGTCTTTGATGTGTGCCTTATCTGCCTGGCAATTAACAACTTCATAATTTCAAGTGCTTATAATGTCAAACTGACAATATACAAACAATAAAACTTTCCAATACTAAAGTCAAGGTATATGAGACTGGGTCTCATTTTCCAGTACAGCAGCGTGGTACACATAGCATTATCGGTAAACCAGTCAAAATATTGTTTACATTCATCAATATCACTCAGGTGTTTGTAATTTTTTTTTTGGATGTTATGAAAAATGTTGGTAGAATGTAAGCCCTGAGTGGGAGGGGGATTTTGATTGCCCAAAATCGGTAGTCTACCGCCAGAATTGGGAGAGTTAACATGTATGCCTCAGGCTGATGCTCTGTGCAAAATTTCAAAGTTCTAGGCCTTGTGGTTTCAGACAAGAAGATTTATTTAAAGTCTTCCCAAGTGACCCCTGGGGCAATGCTATTAATGACCCACAAAAAACATTATTTGAAGAATGTTAGTAGAGGACCTCCAGATAATGCTCCAGGCAAAAAATCTTAGGTCTACAATTTACGGTTTCTCACAAGAAGATACTTAAAGATTAAATATTTTGCACAAATAAGACTCCCGGGTTGGGGCCAATTTTCACCCCAGGGACAAACTTGATAGATTGATCTAGTTGATTAAAAATATCTTCATGTCAGACAAGAAGATTAAAGTTTTACCTTAATAGGAAGACAAGAACATTTTCAAAGTTTTTCCTTTCTGTTGCCATGACAACCAGAGTTTTTGATGAAATTCAATTCTTTGAACAACTTTAGTAGAGCTTCATGCAAGGAATATCCCAGGCATGTTTTGTCAAAGTCAGCTTAGTGGTATAGGAGGAGAAGTCATTCAAGTCAAATTGTTGACGACGCACCCTGCACAACACATGCCAATGGATGCAGGACAATCAATGTTCCCAAAAGCTCAGCCTTGAGCACTCTGTGCTCAGGTGAGCTAAAAAGTATGACAAACAACACACTGACACATGTCTCACACAAGGAAATCACAGCAGCTTCTATTCTACCAACTAGAAATAATCTTCCAACAAGTCACATTTTAATATGGTGATGAAAAAAGAAGTCTTATTTGTTAATTATGCAGTTTCCATAAAAAGCAAAAAAAAAGGACTGAATGCCTGAATATAAAGCAACAAAATCACAACTTACTTGAAACAGTAAACTAGTACATAGTCCAACAATATCAATGTATTCACAGACTAAAGTTTTCTTTATGCAATGACTGCATTGTCTTTATTCCCTTAAACATCCTGACAAAATTGTCATAAATATTTAGTTAAGTTGTGGTCATGCTTGCATGATAAACTGAAATTAATGGTTTAAAAACCGTGTATGTATGAACAGGATACTTTATGTTTTATAGGCACCTTGGACATCTGACAAAGACATAATTCATAATATCAAGACAGTATGTGGTACTTAAACAGGTACCTTTTTTTAAGAAAAAAAAAAAAAAAAAAAAAGATTATAAGTTTAAATTACTTTGGCAAGTTGTTAACAATTGGTAAAAGGATGATGAGGGCAAAGTTATAATAACAGCATGATTGTTCAAGTATATTCCATATACTGGCACCTCAGAGCAGTATGATCACATATAGACAAAATGGCCATGATGGCCCTGGATCGCTCACCTGAGTACTTTGGCTGAGGGTCTACCTTTGAGCAAACAGCAGATACAACATTACATTTTCTAATAGAAGATTTTCAAAGATCTCATATTTTTTTACCAAAAAAAAAAAATCCATGGGGCAGAGGCAATTTCGAGATAACAGCTTGTGAGGAGATGTCATTTGAAGCAAAATATTGATGAAAATCTATTTTTAGCTCTGGAGCAGAACCATTTTAGCAATTTTAATAGAGGGCTATGTAAGGAACATTTCTGTGGAATTTGGTGGAAAATCACCTAGCTATTTAGATGAAGATGTTGTTTGATTTTTTTTCTATTTTTAGCTTTTGTACCCTTTATGTGCAATGAAATGGAATGAATTGAGAAATTTTAGAAAAAGGCAGTATCAGGAAAATTTCTGTAAAGTTTAAAAGCAGTTTGAGAGGACATGTCACTGAAGCAAAATATTGATGAAAATCTACTTTAGCTCTGGCAGCCATTTCGTTCAACGAAGCAGACCCTTTTCAGCAATTTAATTAAAGGGCTCTGAAAGGACCATTTCCATGAAATTTTGTAGAAAAACACATTGCTGTTTAGGAGGATATGTTGTTTGAATTTTTTTCTATTTTTAACTTTTACTGCCTTTATGTGCAATACAGCAGAACCATTAGAGCTATTTTTAAAACAAGAATATCATTGGAAACAATTAATGGATGCTCCCTAAAGGTACATTGAAGTTGGATGAATGTGTAACTGAGGAATGTGTAGGTGGGAGGAGGTTGGGAAGCATGTTGTGCAGTTATAATGATATTGACTGGTGTTCTTCATTTCACAGAAATAAAATCAGGAGAAAATAATTATTTTATTTTATTACATATTATTATGTCAACAGTGAAAAGTGGTTAAGCAAATATTGGAGTTGTTTCCAGAACCAGATCACAAGTGAATACTTGAACATTTGTTTGTAAGGCTATTGTTAGTATTTATTCTGGAAAAGTGTTATTAGACATGTACTTTTACATGACAGACTGGAGGTTCATCCCAATCCAAATAATCTGATGATCTGAGAAGTATGGCGTAGTGAGTCGTATGAATGAGTTGATGCTTCGAGAAACAAATACATGGTCAAGAGTAGAGCCAGTGTTTGTGGAAGCAAAATAAAGGGAATTATTTAAAAAGTAACCAAAACTTACTGTTCTTACTCAATGCATTTTCTTTCAATGTATTCTTTCATTTTATTAACTTTAAAAACATGCCTTCAGTAGCTTTGAAGTTATAGTGCAAATAAATCTGGTCAAAAAAATTTCGACAAAAGAATATAAGTTAAATTTAATAAAGGGAGATAATTCATAAAGTGAGCTAGACAGAATTATGGTTCTTGCACAATGCAAATCCTCTCATTGTATTCTATCATCGTGTAAACCTTCAACAAAATCACTAAATGAAAAGGCATCAGGGCATAAATCTATGAAAAAATCACTGAACCGGAACATGACGGTAAAATACACACGTGCTCTTGGTAGTGCAGCTTCCTAATGAGTTTCAATGAATTCCAGTCAATGGTTGCTGTGGAATAGTTTGGACAAAAATTACAGCTAAAAAAGTATCAAAGGGGTATAAGCTTGTGAAAAATCACTGAACCGGGACATGCCTGTAATATGCAAACCTCCACTTGATAATAAAGCTTCCTATTGAGTTTCAGTGAATTGCATTTAATAGCTGCTGAGAAATAGTCTGGACAAAAATTACAGCTAAAAAAGCATCAAAGGGACATAACTTTGTGAAAAAATCACTAAACCAGAACATGCCTGTATTATGCACACCTCCTCTTGGTAGTGAAGCTTCCTATGAAGTTTTGATGAATTCCAGTCAGTGGTTGCTGAGAAATAGTCCGGACAAAAATGTCAGTTGAAAGGGCATTAAAGGGGCATAACTTTGTGAAAAATCAATGGACCGGAACAGGCTGCTAATATGCACAGCTCCTCTTGGCAGTGAAGCTTCCTGTTAAGTTTTAGTAAATTCAAGCTAGTGGACAGAAGGACCAACGGACGGACGGACAAGGTGGCGACTAAATGCATCCCCATTGAGGAGCATAAAAAGGACAATATAAGGATCATTTCTGTCAAGGTTATTGTAAAATCTATCAGTAGTTTTCGAGGAGATGTAATTTGAAGCCAAATATTGAAGACAACCTATTTTTAGCTCTTGCAGCCATTTTGTTCAATGGAGCAGAATCGTTTTGGCATTTTATTAGGGTCTATGTAAGGAACATTTCCTGAAATTTGATTGAAAATTACCTTGCCATTGATTTTTGTTCTATTTTTAGCTTTTGCAGCCCTTATGTGCAATGGAGAGTAATGGTTTAAGCAATTTAAGGAAAGGGCAATATAAGGGAATTTTTTGTCAATTAGGTTCAAAATGACCAAGTGGTTTCGGAGGAGATATCATTTGAAGCCAAATATTGACGAAAATCTATTTTTCAGCTTTGGCAGCCATTTTTTTCAATGGAGTGGAACCATTTTAGCAATTCTGATAGAGGTCTATGTAAGAAACAGTTCCTTTAAAATTTGGTGGAAAATCACTAAGGTGTTTAGGTGGAGATGTTGCTTGAATTAGTTTTCTATTTTTAGCTTTTGCAGTCCTTATGTGCAAAGGAGCAGAACGGTTTGAGCAACATTAGGAAAGGGCAATATAAAGAACTTTTCTGTAAAGTTTGGTTAAAAATAGCTTTGTGGTTTAGAAGGAGATGTCATTTAAAGTAAAATGTTGATGACGGACGACTGACAATGGACAACGTACCCAGGATGATCACAATACCTCACCCTGAGCATTTGCTCAGGTGAGCTTAAAATGCTGTAAAAATTTTATGGCATAGTGAAAAGTTAAGTGACATAAGTTTACTTCTTTTGAGGTCAGAAGGCACATGCCAAGCTATAACTGATGAATGTTGCTGATACAGGATAGCTGGTTGTACCTGCACAGTGTATCTGAAATACACATTTAAAGAACAAAGAAAATTGCCATTCACTACGAAACAATATGGTGGCTGATTTCTGCCATTTTGTTCTGGTGTGCTGGAGCTCTTTTAAGGGGACCAACACAACAACACGACAAATAGCATAACTTGTTTCTCCATGCAATGACCTCCAGGTCTCAATAGTTTCTCCCATTTATAAAACTGTATGAAGTGTTATGTTAAACTTCTGCACATGCTTCGCTGAGAGGCCAAAATGATCAGAATGACAAACCATTTTTGTCATTATATATAATTAATTCTGGCATGTTGTCATGTTATGAAATTCAAGTGCAGCAATATGCCAAAATGACACATCAGAGTCACCAACATGCCATTTTGAGGGAGCAAAACCACAAATTTTAATGCTGTGTTGTTGTTTTGACGAGTACAAATAGCAACAATATTCTAACATGCCAGAACAACAAATAAGAGTGCCCGATATGACAAAATGCTATTTTTTGTTCTGGCATGTTGGTAGTCTTTGAAGGGTGCTGACATGCTAGAATGAAATGGCAGAAATCAGCCACCATAGCAGAATCTGATCAGTGTGATGTTTTACCTCTTTGTGGCTATATCAGTAAGAGTTATTATAATCCATTAATTACTTTAAGTCAGTTTCACTGGGCTAGAAAGCTTCTGTCATTGAAAAATGTATAGTCACATTCCGGAAAATTTTATGTTTAAATTTTGACATGTGATTCAACACTGCATGGGTCCTGGCATTTTGAACATAATACTGGAAATAAGGAAGTGGATCAGAATCATTTCTAGACAATCTCAGGCAATTATTTTATCCATATGGTCACATCATATTCATTGGATTAAAAATTTTATAATTGTGAAATATTAACCCATTTACTAGACTGATACTGTTTCATTGGAAAGTTGAAAGGTCATAAAATAGCAACATAGCTCACATAAAACATAAGGTATCATTTACAAATGCCGTAGACCTTTAAGAACACTTTGCAACTTCCCAGATACACTTTGTGAATGGCACTAAACTGAGATCATGGCATTATGCAGCATTCATAACTGAAATAAATGGTGCAAATGTAGAATATTTTTGAGGGTGAGGTAAGAAAATTTCATAATTTTAACTAGATTTAACAAGAGGGCCTACTTGGCCCTATACCACTCACCTGAGTATTCTTTTGCTCCATGACCTACCTAACAACAATGAAGGAAAAACTAGAAATGTGTCCATAGGACACAGATGCCCCCACTCAACCTAGCTACTCATTGTCGCTAGCAATATGGCCACGAGATAGTCATACATGCTGAATCATTAATAAGATTGGTTTAACAAAATGACAACTATAAGAAACCTGTTGTGGTGTGAAGACCCAAAATACTGTCTCCAACACTGTGACCAATGGATGAATATTATCTGTCACAATTCTGTAACTTGGAAATTCTTGGAGTTTGCAGATGGTAAACAGGTGTTTTCATGTCTAATTTGTACTAAGTTCCTAAGTTATATGTTCTGTAAGTCAGGCTGTTTATAAAATGTCCATTGTCATCTAAATAGCAAACAATTTTAATGTTATAATACTGCCCACAATTGTCATAAAAAATAAACCTTAAAAGAACAATGGTACGTTTAACAAGAGGGCCATGATGGCCCTGTATCGCTCACCTGAGTATGACTGCTTTTAAAAAAGTTGCTATGGACCTGATTAATTCACCCCAGATGACCCATATACGAACTTGACCTAGAAATTATTGAAACAATCTCTTTGACAAATTTCAAGGTTATTTGTACTGAAAATGTTACCTCTAGAGTCTAAACAAGGTTTTTCCATATTTGGGCTCTATGACCTAGTTTTTTAACCTAGATATCCCATATTCGAACTTGAGCTAGAAATTATCGAAACAATCTCTCTGACAAATTTCCAGGATATTTGAACTGAAAAAGTAGCCTCTAGAGTGTTAACAAGGTTTTTCGATATTCAGGCTCTGTGACCTAGTTTTTGACCCCAGATAACCCATATCCAAACTTGAGCTACAAATCATCAAAACAACCTTTCTGACAAATTTCCAGGACATTTGGACTTAAAATGTAGCCTCTAGAGTGTTTACAAAGTTTTTCGATATTAGGGCTCTGTGACCTAGATGTTTCAACTCCAGATGACCCATATTCAAACTTGAGCTAGAAACCATAGAATAAAACTTTCTGACAAGTTTCCAGGTTACTTGGAATTAAAATGTTACCTCTAGAGTGTTAACAAGGTTTTTCCATATTTGGGCTCTGTGACCTAGTTTTTGATCCAAGATGACCCATACTCCAACTTGAGCTAGAAATCATCAAAAAAAACCTGTCTGACAAATTTCCAGGATATTTGGACTGAAAATGTAACCTCTGGAGTGTTAAAAGTTTTTTACATATTTGGACCATGTGACCTAGTTTTTGATCCCAGATGACCCATATCCAAATCTGAGCTAGAATTCCTTGAAACAACCTTTCTGACAAATTTCAAGGACATTTGGACTAAAAATGTAACCTCTAGAGCATTAACAAGGTTTTTCTACTTTTGGGCTCTGTGACCTAGTTTTTGACCCCCGAAAACCTATATTCAAAACTGAGCTAGAAATCATTGATAGAACCTTTCTGACAAATTTCCAGGTTATTTGGACTGAAAATGTTACCTTTAGAATGTTAACAAGGTTTTTCCATATTTGGACTCTGTGACCTAGTTTGTGACCCCAGATGACCGATATTCGAACTTGATCTAGAAATCCTCAAGGCAACCTTTCTGACAAATTTCCAGATTATTTGGGCTGCAAATGTAACCTCTAGAGTGTTAACAAGATTTTTCTATTTTTGGCCACTGTGACCTAGTTTTTGAACCCAGATGACCCATATTTGAACTTGTGCTATAAATATTTGAAGCAACCTTTCTGACAAATTACCAGATTATTTGGGCTGAAAATGTAACCTCTAGAGTGTTAACAAGATGTTTCTATTTTTTGGCTCTGTGACCTAGTTTTTGAACCCAGATGACCCATATTAAAACTTGAGCTAGAAATCATAGAAGCAACCTTCCTGCCAAATTCCCAGATTATTTGGTGTAAAAATGTTACCTTTAGAGTGTTAACAAGGTTTTTCAATATTTGGGCTCTGTGACCTAGTTTTTGACCCCAGATTACCCAAATTTAAACTAGACCTAGAAATCGTCAATGAAACCTTTCTGACAAATTTCCAGACTATTTGGGTTGAAAATGTAACCTCTAGAGTGTTACAAGATTTTTCTATTTTTGGGCTCCGTGACCTAGTTTTTGAACCCAGATGACCCATATTTGAACTTGAGCTAGAAACCACCGATAGAACGTTTCTGACAAATTTCCAGGATATTTGGTCTGAAAAAGTAGCCTCGAGAGTGTTAACAAGGTTTTTCTATATTTGGGCTCTGTGACCTATTTTTCCAACCCTGATAACCCATGTTCGAACTCGTCCGAGATATTAATGAGACAAACATCCTGACCAAGTTTCATGACAATTGAGGCAAAAATGTGTCCACTAGAGTGTTAACAAACTAATTGTTAACGGACAGACGGACGGACGACAGACGACGGACAAAAGGTGATCAGAAAAAGTCACTATGTGACAGGTGAGCTAAAAACATTATCAACTCTCAATTTGGACGATTATTTTTCACGGATGGCAAGATATGTTCGAGATACAAAAGAATCAAATTATCAAATTATCTAATGACCCGCCGACATTAATTCGTCGATTTCCTTTAAACAAGCCATTAGTATCACGTGATCAAATTTGAATGAGCGATATAAACAACAATAGCGGATCAACCAAAACAAACTGGTAAAAGCGGTCGCCTGTGTCTTACAAATTCTGATAGAAACAGGCAAAAATGCAAAGGGAAATACTTGAATAAGTTCCATCCACTCGTTATACACATCACGATCGACTTTGTGTTTATATGCCTGCTCGGTTTATCAGCAGTTGACAAGATGTACCCCACCCACTTCATTCAATATCAGCCGAGGCCTGTTTCTAAAAATTGGCAATTTTATATCCGTTGACATCTGCGAAGAAGATCAGGAAATAAGTGAAATTAAGCAGTATTTTTCATTTTAGCGATGTCCATATGCTTTAATGTGAAAATTTTTCAAAAACTGGCGATAATGTTATATTTTTGTTCCTGAGCAGTATTATAACTTTAAGCAATTGTTGGAAACAAATTTCACCATTTCCATACTTAAATGTTGAATTCTGCTTAAGCTGGTGCTAACGGACATGGACGGTGACTTGCATTTTCCATTACTGTCCATGAACATGCTCAATCAAACTGAGTCTGCAGTTTAACCATTGGAATAGCGTTAAACTCACTAAGAAGAAGGATAATTTTTTGGTATCAAACTGTAGGGCAACAATGCTGTGGTCTGAGAAGTAGGTTGACAGGCAGGATTATCTGGGTTGTGGAATATTATTCTGTATGTAGACAAGGTCAAGTGTAGAATCACCTCTGTGAGTTGGGAGCTGCACACACTGGGAATAGTTATTCAATTGCTGTGGAAGTCTTGTATAATTTGTAGAATTAAAAGCTAAGTTGAAATCTCCAAGCAGTACATCTGGAAAAGTTTGGTCTGCAATATGTGTTAGATCATTAATAAAGTCTGTTATGTTCGAGGATGGAGATCTATAGAGAAGACAGAATGACATTGGAAAGAGCTCTGATGAGATGGTAACTGACACTTGTTCCATATGAGGTTGATGTGAAACACTGGAAGTTGTCACTGGCAACTTATCTCGTGTGTAGAACAACAAACCATGGCAGTTGTCTTCCCGTGACATAGGCAAACATGTCAAGCTCCACCCAACATGTTGATGGTACTGTACTTGATTCTTTTAGACATTTGCTTCAGTCAGACACAGTATGTCAACCCTGCTCAGAACTCGGTGACTTAAGCTCCAGCGCTTTTGCAGTTACAGGCAACACAAGTTGAAAATTGCAAATTTTGAGTATGTAAAGGGCCAAAACTCTAACAATTCCAAATAAATCTATACGGGAAACCCCAGGTGCAAAACTTTACATGCTGATCAACATTCCTGTAAAGTTTCTTGACTGTAGGTGCAGTGCTTTTGCAGTTACAGGCAACAAAAGTTGAAAATTGCAAATTTTGAGTATGTAAGGGGCCATAACTCAAACAATTCTGAATAAATCTATATGGGAAACCCCAGGTGCACAACTTTACATGCTGACTGACATTCCTGTAAAGTTTCTTGACTGTAGGTGCAGTGCTTTTGCAGGTACAGGCGACACAAGTTGAAAATTACTATTTTTGACTAAGTAAGGGGCCATAACTGTAACAGTTCCAAATAAATCTATACAGGAAACCCCAGATGCACAACTTTACATGCTGATCAACATTCCTATAAAGTTTCTTGACTCTAGCTCCAGTGCTTTTGGAGCTACAGGCGACATAACTTTTTGGGACGGACGGACAATGGGCAAATCTAAATGCCCCCCCCCCCCCCCCCCTCCCCCCCCAGAGTGGGGGCA
Source organism: Cyclina sinensis (assembly GCA_012932295.1). NCBI lineage: Eukaryota > Metazoa > Mollusca > Bivalvia > Venerida > Veneridae > Cyclina > Cyclina sinensis. The sequence goes on from JAAONU010000002.1 coordinate 19,442,562, forward strand.
TAAAAACAACAACTTAGTCTGGCTAAATTCCTAATGTTACAGCTGGTTCTTGCTATCAGAGAGGCAAGTATCTATATGAGGTTTAAAGTGTAGTGTATATTTAGCCAATGAGTAATTCTTTATTTTGACAAATTTATTTTGACCTAAAATCAGTTTATTCATGAATGAAATTGCACACTATTTTATTAAATGTAGCAGAACTGTTATAGCAATTTTAATAAAGGGCTATGTATGGAACATTTCTGTAAAATTTGGTGGAAAATCTCCCAGCCGTTTAGGTGGAGATGTTGTTTGAATTTTTTTTCTTTTTTTAGCTTTTGCAGCCCTTATGTGCAATGGAGTGGAACAGTTTGAAAAATTTTAGGAAAGGGCAATATAAGGAACATTTGGTCAAACATAGCTTTGTGGTTTAGGTGGAGATGTCATTTAAAGTAAAATGTTGACGCCGGACGACTGACGCCAGACACAGCATGATCACAATAGCTCACCCTGAGCATTTGCTCAGGTGAGCTAAAAATTGAATATTTACACAAATAGGAATATTGGGAGAGGGCCTGATTTTGACCCAAGGAACATAATTTCAACAAATTAGTCTATGTCCACTAGACAATGCAATAGACAAAATATCTAAGGCATACTGTTTCAGACAAGAATATTATCCACAGTTTCCTTTGATTTAAGCCAGTGCCCTAGTTTATGACCTTAGATGACCTATTTTCAAACTTGATAAAGAATTCTTTTATTAAACAAGAGGGCCATGATGGCCCTGGATCACTCACCTGAGTACTTTGGCTGTAGGTTTGCTGTTAAGCAGTATTTCATTTTTTAATTGAAAACATGTAAGTGCCTACAAACCAAATATGTAAAATATCAGTCAATAAATAAAGGCTCTATGACAGAAAGTAGAAATATCTATCATAAGCTATGGTGACCTTGACCTTGACCCAGTGACCTCAAACCCTACCCATAGGTAGACGTCCATGCAAGGAACCTATATACTAAATATCAAAGATATTGGTCTATAAATGAAGGCTCTATGAGGTACAGTAGATAAATCTATTTTTAGCCTCCGTGACCTTTAACCTAGTCTAATAATTTCAAAAAGCTTGATAAAGCTTGCTTCATGCCAAATTATAAAATTCTAGGCCTTGTGGTTTTAGACAAGAAGATTTTTAAAGATTTTCTTCTATACTGCTATTTAAAACTTGTGACCCCTCGGGCAGGGCCAATAGTGACCCCGGGGACATTTTTCAAACAAACTAGGTAGAGGTTCACTAGACAATGCTGCATACCAAATATCTAAGCTGTAGGCATTGAGGTGTCCAGTAAGAAGATTTTTAAAGATTGCCTTTTTTACATATTAAGGGCCCCCGGGGCGGGGCCAATTTTGACCCCGGAGCCAACATATAAACAATACTGGTAAAGGTTCTCAACACAATACTCCAGACTAAATATCTAAGATCTAGTCCTATTAGTTTGGAAGAAAAAGGATTTTTCATGTTTTTTCCTATATAACTATATGTAAACCAAGAGAACCCTGGGGCGTGGCTAATTTTGACCCAGGGGACATAATTTGAACAAACTTGGTAGACATCCACAAGACAATGATCCATACCAAATATTTAAGCTGTAAGCATTGAGGTTTCCAGTAAGAAGATTTTTAAAGATTGCCTTTTTTACATATTAAGGGCCCCCGGGGTGGGGCCAATTTTGACCCCGGGGCCAACATATAAACAATACTGGTAAAGGTTCTCAACACAATACTCCACACCAAATATCTAAGGTCTAGTCCTATTAGTTTCGGAGAAAAATGATTTTTCATGTTTTTCCTATATAACTATATGTAAATCAAGAGAACCCTGGGGCGTGGCCAATTTTGACCCAGGGGACATAATTTGAACAAACTTGATAGAGGTCTACTAGACAATGCTACATACCAAATATCTAAGCTGTAGGCATTGTGGTTTCTGAGAAGAAGACTTTTAAAGATTTCCTTTATAAGCCTATGTAAAATCAATTGACCCCCAGGGTGGGGCCTATTTTGACCCAGTGGCTTTGATTTGAAGAAATTTAGTAGAGGTCCACTGGACAATGCTGCACACCAAATATCTAAACTCTAGGCCTTGTGGTTTCTGCCAAGAAGATTTTTTAAAGTTTTTTTTATATAACTCTATATAAAACATCTGACCCCTGGGGCGGGGCCATTTTTGACCCAGGAGCCATGATTTGAACACACTTGGTAAAGGTCCACTAGACAACGCTGCACACCAAATATCTAAACTCTAGGCCTTGCAGTTTCTGATAAGAAGATTTTTTAAAGTTTTTCCTATATAACTCTATGTAAAACATGTGACCCCCTGGGCTGGGCCATTTTTTACCCAGGAGCCATGATTTGAACAAACTTGGAAGAGGTCCACTGGACAATGCTGCACATCAAATATCTAAACTCTAGGCCTTGTGGTTTCAGACAAGAAGATTTTTAAAGTTTTTCCTATATAATTCTATGTAAAACTAGTGACCCCTGGGGCAGGGCCATTTTTGACCCAGGGGTCATGATTTGAACAAACTTGGTAAAGGTCCACCTGATGATGCTTCATCCCAAATATCTAAGCTCCAGGCCTTGTAGTTCTGGAGAAGAAGATTTTTAAAGTTCCAACTTTGAAAATCTATTTTTAGCTCCTGTGGCCTAGAAATGCAATGGACCTGAACCATTTGAACAATTGTGGTAAAGCTTCATGCAAGTAACATTCCTGCCAAGTTTCAGCAAGATTGGCCCAGCAGTTCAGGAGAAGAAGTTGTTTGAAGAAAAAGTTAACGACGGACGGACGGACGGACGACGGACGCTGGACATCAGGCGATCACAAAAGCTCACCATGAGCACTTTGTGCTCAGGTGAGCTAAAAACGAAACAAAATGAGTAAACTGTGTCACTGACTTCTTTTTCCTTTCAACCAAGATGACAGAGACAGTAGTACTGGAATTATTCAGAAAGCTTGCTGAACAAAATTCACCTACATTTTTATTAATTCAGCTGCACTTGGGGTGATTTGGAGTAATATAGGATTTTTGGGTTATGCCCTTTAGGGCATCACCCAGTATACTGGCGAGTTTTCAAAATACAAGAGAGCGTCTATTGAAAAAGAATATGGAGCAGAGCGTCAGATCTGAAGATTTTCTTACATCCTTATTCTGCGGCCCTGTGATCCTATTTGCGGTCCTATTTGTGACCCTAGTTTTAAACAATGTGCAATCATAGGAATAAGGAAGCTGCATTCAATGTATTGAATCTGATTGTATCAATGTGAGTGGCAAATATATGTTTTTGTTTTTAGGTAAATGATGTGTTTAAATTCAACAGAGAAATTGATTGTCATTTACATATAATTTTGCATAATTTTTAAAAACAACAGAAATAAAATTGAAATCTATTTACTGCACAAAGAAAACAGACTTACAATTCAGACTTTAGATTTTCGCAACTGTTTTGCTGTAGAAACATGTTTCACACTAAAATCATTTGATATAAACATTAGATTTGATATTTTTAAATGAAGCCTCATTTAAATGAATGTTTAGAACTTCAACAATTTCGCAGAATTCAGAAAAGGCATTTAATGTCAGCAGGTGATGTGAGCTTTGCTAAATTAACTATATATTCCTTTATCTATCTGAGTTTATTTCTCGTTGGTACGTGTTGATCATTTGACCTACAGTACACGCAGTGCGGACTTTGACATTGTTAACATTGTCGCGGGGGCCGGTATTGTCTCCGGGTGGCCAGTCGCGGTGGACTGAACACCCGAAATTTCGGGTGTCCGCTAAAATGACCACCGCGATAACCGCCGAGGGGTATGATCACCGCGTGTCTTATTTTACTTACATGTATTTTGTGGCTAACTTCAGTTGGTCAAATTAAAACAAAATTTCAAGTACATATGTGGTGTAGGTTTATTGTGTACTTTCGTTTTTGGAATTTTTGAAAAACGCTTGTTACTATATAGCAAAATCGATCAATAATTTTTGCCAAGCGCCTAGATGATACAGATGTAGAAAGAAGTTAAACACGTGTTGACCTAAAAACACAGACAATTCATTTTCTGAAAATATGATCAGCTGTTTCCGGAAGCAACTGCTTTGAATGGTCATTCTTTGCATAAACAAAAAGGAGCGTACATAAATGCATCATAATTAGAGTGGATTTGTTCGAATTTTGACAGTTTAAAAAAGATCTATTAACTTTTCGCAGTTTGATGATCGTTAGTAATTTATTTGTGTGTAATTTATTTGCGAGTAGATTAACGCAAGCGCGGCACGGATTGAAGACTTGAAAATATATTAATTGCAGCAATTAAAGTTAACAAGATGGCATATAGGTGTGTAAATCTATTCATAATCGGCTGTGTTACCCTCAATTATACAACCAAACATCGAACGTCAACAAATAAAAGTTTAACCAGATGGGGTATTAAAAAGAAAAAGAAACAACTTCAACTGGTAAAAATTACGTGTTTTTGTAATTCGTCTGAAAAAAAATAGGGGAAAGTAAAATTGTGTTGCAACTTCGTTTTTTTGGACACCGCAAAGCCCCGCGACCGACGCCGCGACATGGCGCGGTACTGAACACCGCGGACGGCCGCGCTGACCCCCGCGTTTTATACGAATGAACACTCGACGCGGTGGTCATTTTGGTCTTCAACGCGGACAGTAAAATCGCGGGGACGGGTGTTCGTTGTCAAAGTCTGCGCTGCGTGTACTGTACGTCCCATAGACAGGTTAGCTTTTTTTAGGATGTTGGGTATAGTGCAAGACAAGAAAGCATCTCATTTCAATGACAACTCTGGTCCTTTTGCATGCTCAGTGTATAGCACTATATAGGACCCCTCGAATATCAGTTCAGTGCATTACCACTGCTCCTGCAGGATACCGGCTTGTTGAAATGTGACAACAAAATTGCAAAATACAGTGGTTTCATTTCAAAATCAAATGTGTAAGTAAATATACGATGCACGCTGGAAATGTTAGTCTTGTACAATATAACATTGTTATGCTGTTCTCTTTTTAATTTTCCCTTTTTAGCTCTATTTCCGATACTCTAATTATTTCTACAAGAGGGCCATGATGGCCCTGTATTGCTCACCTGAGTATGACTGCTTTTAACAAAGTTGCTATGGACCTGGTTAATTGACCCCAGATGACCCATATTCAAACTTGACCTAGAAATTATTGAAACAATCTCTGACAAATTTCCAGGATATTTGGACTGAAAAAGTAGCATCTAGAGTGTTAACAAGGTTTCTTGATATTTAGACTTTGTGACCCAGTTTTTGACCCCAGATAACCCATATCCAAACTTGAGCTACATATCATCAAAACAACCTATCTGACAAATTTCCAGAACATTTGGACTTAAAATGTAGCCTCTAGAGTGTTTACGAAGTTTTTCCATATTTGGGCTCTGTGACCTAGTTTTTGACCCAAGATGACCCATACTCCAACTTGAGCTAGAAATCATCAAAAAAACCTGTCTGACAAATTTCTAGGATATTTGGACTGAAAATGTAACCTCTGGAGTGTTAAAATTTTTTTTACATATTTGTACCATGTGACCTAGTTTTTGATCCCAGATGACCCATATCCAAATTTGAGCTAGATATCATTGAAACAACCTTTCTGACAAATTTCAAGGACATTTGGACTAAAAATGTAACCTCTAGAGCTTTTACAAGGTTTTTCTACTTTTGGGCTCTGTGACCTAGTTTTTGACCCCAGAGAACCTATATTCAAAACTGAGGTAGATATCATCCATAGAATCTTTCTGACACATTTCCAGGTTATTTGGACTGAAAATGCTACCTTTAGAATATTAACAAGGTTTTTCCATATTTGGACTCTGTGACCTAGTTTGTGACCCCAGATGACCCATACTCTAAATTGATCTAGAAATCCTCAAGGCAATTTTTCTGACAAATTTCCAGATTATTTGGGCTGAAAATGTAACCACTAGAGTGTTAACAAGATTTTTCTATTTTTGGGCTCTGTGACCTAGTTTTTGAACCCAGATGACCCATATTTGAACTTGTGCTAGAAATCTTTAAAGCAACCCTTCTGACAAATTTCCAGAATATTTGGGCTGAAAATGTAATCTCTAGAGTGTTAACAAGATTTTTCTATTTTTGGGCTCTGTGACCTAGTTTTTGAACCCAGATGACCCATATTTGAACTTGTGCTAGAAATCTTTAAAGCAACCCTTCTGACAAATTTCCAGAATATTTGGGCTGAAAATGTAATCTCTAGAGTGTTAACAAGATGTTTCTATTTTTGGGCTCTTTGACCTAGTTTTTGAACCAAGATGACCCATATTTGAACTTGAGCTAGAAATCATAGAAGCAACCTTCCTGATAGATTTCCAGATTATTTAATCTGAAAATGTTTCCTCTAGAGTGTTAACAAGGTTATTCAATATTTGGGCTCTGTGACCTAGTTTTTGACCCCAGATGACCTATATTTGAACTTGACCTAGAAATCATCAAAGCAACCTTTCTGACAAATTTCAAGATTATTTGGGCTGAAAATGTAACCTCTAGAGTGTTAACAAGATTTTTCTATTTTTAGGGCTCCGTGACCTAGTTTTTGAACCTAGATGACCCATATTTGAACTTGAGCTAGAAATCATCATTAGAACATTTCTGACAAATTTCCAGGATATTTGGACTGAAAAAGTAGCCTCTAGAGTGTTAACAAGGTTTTTCTATATTTGGGCTCTGTGACCTAGTTTTCCAACCCTGATAACCCATGTTCGAACTCGTCCGAGATATTAATGAGACAAACATCCTGACCAAGTTTCATGACAATTGAGGCAAAAATGTGACCACTAGAGTGTTAACAAACCAATTGTTAACGGACTGACGGATGGACGGACGGACGACGGACAAAAGGTGATCAGAAAAGCTCACCCTGTCACTATATGACAGGTGAGCTAAAAATAGATGATCGTAGTTGTCTTGTGTTCTGAAAGATTTTATTTTTATATCTTTATAGTGTATTCATTATATCCTGTGCTCGTAAATACTGATAATACTATAAATTCTAAAAAAATTACTTGCTTTGTTCACACACTGACAAATTTACTATCATAAACTGAAATATTAAAGGAAGAGGACAACTATCAATATCGCAAGGAATTGATAATATGTAAAATTCAATTATTTGGCATAATCTATTGGATGCTTTTTTAAGCAGCCAACTTGTTTTTTTTCTGTCAGATTTAAAACTGCAATAAATGCCAGGATGTAAAACATTTAAGTTTTTTCTTCACTCACATATTTTGAGAAAACCCCTTTCTTATTTCCAAACTAAGCATTACATTTATGTTTACCATTTACATTTCAAAGGTGTATTCCAGCATATCATAATGGAATCCATTGTGTTCACACTTGCTCAATTACCTTTGAAGATTGTGTTTAATTAGACTTGACATTGAGACAAACTGATTATCGTATTTACTCTTATGTATTTCATCTAAATAAATGTGTTAAGTCTCTGTTGAGGTGTGAAAACTGGGTCTTTCAAATGCTGGTGAAAAGCAGCAAACATTTGTTTTTACAGGTTTAAGAATTTCGATTTATGTATGGTAAATATAACTATTTATGAATGTATGGACTATAAAATAACTCTGATACACTGAAAACTTCTATTCAAACATAGATTGACAGTAAGATTTTAATATTGGAAACAATTAATAGGGACTTTCATTCAGAAAAAAAATGGTATCATCAAGAAATTTACATTATTTATTTAGAAATTTCAATATGTGGAAGTTACACTGTTTTACAAAAATTTCAGCAATACTTTTGCCTTAAATTGTGCCTATAAAATAAAAGGTAAAAACTGTCAGACTCTAAGTCATGTAAATTTATCGTAAAAAAATATCATATCATTTACTAGACCTCAGATCAAATCCAAATTTACCTTATTTCACATACATTTATGTATATTACATATTAAGTCTGTAATTCCAATCTACATGTACTAATTCATATTTTGCTGTTTCACATGAACATTTGCCTTTTTAAAAGAAAACGCTCTTTCTTCAAGATGAAGCAATAGCAATGCTGATCTAGCCTTAATGGAAACAATATAACACACATAAATATACCTTTCTTACCTAAACTATGGTAAAATCTCCACAGCAAAGTCCAATTTCTTTTCAATAAACTAATTTATCACTAAAAACAACAACAAACTATCCATGAAATTTCCAATTTGTATTTCCTCTTTGTTATGGGTATTCAACTGCTTGGTCAAGCAATAAATCTTTAAGCCTCACTGACTTAAACAAATTGTACTGTAAGATTGTAAACCTTAAAATTTCTGAACGGATTATTGACTATTATGTTGGCAACTGTAAGAGAGAGACACACTGAAGCTAAAAGCTGCACCCTCATCAATACATCATCATAACATTACACAATACGTTTCATACCAAACTGTTGTAAGAAAACAGTGTTTTTTTTACTTTGCACAAGGTCTGACAGTTACTGTAAAAGCTATCTCATGGAATGTTTTTATACTGAATTCCTGACAAGTGGATACACAATAAAAGACAACCATTAACTGTTATACAAAACACTATTGGAAATTTGCTTTTTAAACATGCAAAGCTGACCAGATCACCAAGAAAAACCTCCAATCAGCAGCATGATCAAAATGTTTACACCCCTAGTATCTACAGTATCTATGGCAGCCAGTAACCTTGATATATAATACATACAATACAATATACCTCTTAATACTTGTATCCACACCAGGTAAAGTCAAGACTATTTGACTTACTGTGTTGAAAATGCTAGCAAAGAATACACTGTATTAGTTCAACATTACTTGACCTTAAACAAATTTTGATACAAAATAAAATTAAGTTTAACATCTTTTATTCTTGCAAGGTGAACTGGAAACAAAGTAAACAGAAGCTACAAGTGTACAGCACATTATAAAGTGTATTGCCATGCAATATAATGTTTCCTACCACTGTGGCAGTAATTATAGGCATGGAAAACGTAGTTTCATTCTGAAACCATTAAAAATATTAAACTAAATCTATACAGTTGAATATGAGAGATGTATCTCTGATCTATATTAAACTATTATTTACAGTTGTAACAATTACAGAAATTGGCCTCAATTTATTTTCATTAAAACTAACTCTAGTACCTTCTATTAAGAGACCGCTCAAGAGTCAGGCCAAAAATGGTCTCTAAATAAAACTGATGGATCCCTGACCCCTCACATTCACTGGGGGCTGACGATGTCAAACCGCGAGCCGTTTTGTTACGAAGACAGGTAATGGTTTCGTTGTGAGTATTTGTTTACATCTAGCGTGACATGCATGTGCGGTATACACATTTGAATATATTTTGCTGTTTTTTCGGTGTGGATCTTCGGAGAGTTACAGAGAGATGGTGAGTTAATGAGTATGTTATGTTCGTGTATGCCCTATATGCGACATTTTGTTTTTTCTTAAATATTTTTGTGTTTATTAGTGTGTAATTACTATGTGTTACATAAAAATCCTTGTTTATTTGCAAAACGGTATAAAAGAAAAATACAATAATCTAAGAAAGAGTCACTTGTCTAGATATCAATGAATATTTGTTCCTGCTACAATAAGATGTCTCTGTTATTACGAAAACATTATTAAAATCGGCAATTTACATCATTTTTTGTGTCTGTGTTTCGTACAGACTGTGTCTAGGTTTTCATACGAAGTACAACAAAATAGTATGTGTTTCGTTACAAAGTCGATTTTCTTTTTTTTCAGAATCTTATGGGCAGCTATTGTGACTACATTTGAGAACATAAAAGACAGTGTGTCATTGTGTTGAGGATCGCCCGGCAGAAAAGGTGCCCTACATCCTTGTTAGTGTTGTTATTAACAAAAATAAAAATATAACAGCACGCATTTAAACTGTGACATAATACCGATGAAAACTCTATATGTATCTGTTGATAAGCAAACGAAATAGTACTACTAAAAATGCTCACTTTTCTCAAAAACAGATCTGGCATCCCCGGATCAAGAAATTTTAGCCGAAGGTAACATGCGGCCAGATACCGAAATAACGAGCCACATAGCGGTGTGTGGGGGTAGATGCAGGAAGGGGGATCTTCCTAAAGAAAGTTGTGTGTATATGTTTGTGTACCGGGGCTATAAATTGTACCAATAAATTTCTTGGGTAGAACCAGTACTTCGTCCCCGGTTTTGATCGAACCAGGGTCCGCAGCACTGACTGGATTGCTTGGTTTATGAACTGGCGCAATGATAGCCCAGATAATAACTATAGTGTTCCTATAACTATATATTTAATTATCGTGTCATTACATTCGCTGCAAGTTATGTCTTCATAAACAAAAGAAAGCCAGTCCATGCAGTCACTTACGCTCCCTCAGCAGCTAAGTGAATACTACCGTTCTGTATCTATTTACCGTTACTTCACACCGCTGCTTTAATAAGAGTAGATTTATGATACTGACCTTTACAATGAACTTTTAAAAAACCAATGAAAGTGCACCAATATCCCCAAAACCGAAAAATCTTTAAACCATTTTTCATTGGTTTAAACAATCATGTGATTCCAAAATTTATAAATAGACGGGTGTTTTCTGACAATTTTGTAAACACATTTCAACTACGCGTTTACGTAAACATCTTAATACAGAAATTAAACGTCTAAAAACAACTTTACCATCATGATTTTAACCTTTTTGATAGTTTTACTGGTTTATTTACGTATACAGATTAAAAACACTTTGAAAAGTGAAATACGTAATTTTAGCAGAGGTAAGAAAGTGAAACATTCGACCGATGCGCAGGAGAGTAGCAGTCACCCATTTGAAAACAAAGAAATGCAGATTGTCTACAGCCAAACTAAGTGATGATATACGAGTTTATAAGGCCTAAGCATCAAATCGAAGTTGAAATAAATAAAAAAGAATTATGATTAACTCACATTGAATTAAATAATTAAAGACCTATACATCAAAAGATGTATGCTTAATCAATGCAAAAGGTTATCAAGACGAATGCTTTTAAGTGAAACTTAGATGAGAATGAATCAACTTTCCCTAATAATAAACACAACAAATTAAAAAAACTATATTAAAGGTTAGCACACATGTATAATCTAATGGCTGCAGAAGAAACCCTAGACGTATTCTGTTGATGTCTTCAATAGAAAACACATACACCTTCAGTTGAAAACCCATACCTAATGCAGTGACTTCGAGAGAAAACCCATACTCATTTCTTATAGACACGACCGAATATTTAAGGCAAGTTTTGTAGGAATAGAGGCATAAAATCAAATGAAAAACATGTACAGTCCAAAAACATGTTGAACTCGTTTTTAAAAGCTGAAAGTGTAAGCAAAATAATTACATTTAATAACGGATGCTAGTGTTTACCATGAATTTGCTGTATAAAACAACACATTCAAAAAGAAACTGTCTGATTTTAATCAACTTACTGCTAAACAATTGCAAATTAGTCACATGTTTGCTTTGCTAACAATTGGTAAAGATTTACAGCTTACGTTTCACACAAATACTCTTACCTTTATATGAAAAGTTGTCAATTTCAGTAAACACAGGCATGTGTGAGGCGTGTGTGTAAACAAATACTCACGACGAAACCATTACCTGTCTTCGTAACAAAACGGCCCGCTGTTTGACATCGTCAGCCCCCAGTGACATTTGCATGATATAACAAAGAAGTGCAGTTATATTTTCACCACAAACAAGTATATAACAAAAGAGAACATACTAATGTTTGGGGGTAAAACTTATTGTTATAAGATTTAAGAGTCATGCTGTGGATTTTTTAATACACAGCTGTGTCACCAAAAGCACAAAAGAGAAACATCACACCTGTTGCACCAATTAACCACTAAAAATAAACAAAGGAACATTTTTATTCTTTTTTTTCTTTACAATGTCTTTATTGCAAAAGTTTATGTAAACAAGAGGGCCATGATGGCCCTCAATCGCTCACCTGAATACTTTGCCTTTGGGTCTGCTGTTGAGCAAACATCAGAAGCTTTTTAAAGGTTCTCCCTATATAAATCTATATGAATTCAAGTGACCCCCAGGGTAGAGCCAATTTTCATCCAAGGGGCATAATTTGAATAAATTTGGTAGAGGACCTCAAGCTGATGCTCTATGCCTTGTGGTTTCAGACAAGAAGATTTTTTAAGTCTTCCCTTTATAAGCCTATGTAAAATCAAGTGACCCCCAGGGCGAAGCCACTAATGACCACAGGGGTTTAATTTGAACAATCTTGGTAGACCTCTAGCTGATGTTCCATGCAAAAATCTTAGCCCTTGGCTTTGTGGTTTCAGACAAGAAGATTTTTTAAAGGTTGTCTCTATATAAGTCCATGTAAAATCAAGTGACCCCCAGGGTACAGCTAATTTTGATACAAGGGGCATAATTTGAATAAACTTGGTAGAAGACCTCTAGCTGATGCTTTATTAAAATTATCTAATATCTAATAGGCTTTGTGCTTTTAGCCCAGAACAGTTTATAAGGTTTTCCATATATAAGCCTATGTAATATTAATTGACCCCCAAGTGTTAGGGCTAATTTTGACCAAGGGGCATATTTTGAACAAACCTGGTAGAGGCTATTGATCACCCAAGGGGCATTATTTGAACAGTCTTAGCAGAGGACTTCAAGATGATGTCCCATGCAAAAATTCTTAGGTCTAAAATTTAATGTTTCTCACAAGAAGATTTTTAAAGATTAAATACCTTGCACAAATAGGACCCCCAGGGTGGGGCTAATTCTGCCCCCAGTGTTGTTTTGTCCAAGTATGAATTAAATATATAAATTGATAAAATTAATAAAATATAATAATTTAACCTTGACTGTCAAGGTCATATTAAGGTTAAGGTCATGTTATGGTCAATTTAAGCAAAATTCAATAACTTGACCTTAAATGTCAAAGTCATTTAAAGCTCATTTATGAGTCAAGGTCAAGGTCTACTTGACAATCTTGTCCAAAGGGTTGTTGTGTCCAAGCTTGAATCCAATCCACCAATTAATAATAAAGTTATCGCCAACTATAGCAAAATTCAATATTTTGACCTTGAAGGTGAAGGTCATTTATAAGTCAAGGTCAAGTTTAGTCTGGCTTACTTGAAGGTCTTGTCCAAAGGGTTGTTATGTCCAAGAATGAAGAAAATTCTACTATTAATAATAAAGTTATTGCCAATTTTAGCAAAATTCAATATTTTGACCTTGAAGGTGAAGGTCATTTATGAGTCAAGGTCAAGTTTAGTCTGGTCTACTTGAAGGTCTTGTCCAATGTATGAAGACAACCAATAAGGAATAAAAAAAATTATGATTAATGTTAAAGTTTTCGGACGGGAATGGCAACAGCAGCGACACCATGACTATAGCAATATCTCAATTTTTTCTTCGAAAAAAGTCGAGCTAACTAGGTCACAAGTCCCAAAAATGGAAAAACCTTGTAAACACTCTAGAGGCTACATTTTCTGTACAAAATATCCTGGAAATTTGTCAGAAAGGCTGTTTTTATAATTTCTAGCTCAAGTTTGAATAGGAGTCATCTGGGGACAAAAACTAGGTCACAGAGTCCAAATATGGGAAAACCTTGTTAACACTCTAAAGGCTATTTTTTCAGTCCAAACATCCTGGAAATTTGTCAGAAAGGATGCTTCGATGAGTTCTAGCTCTATTTCGAATATGGGTCATCTGGGGTCAAAAAAAAGGTCACAGAGCCCAAATATGGAAAAACTTTCTTAACATGCCAGAGGTTACATTATCAGTCCAAATGACCTTGAAATTTGTCAGAAAGGTTGCTTTGATGATTTCTAGCCCAAGTTTGAATACGGGTCATCTGGAGTCAAAAACTAGATCAAAAGTCCCAAATATGGAAAAACCTTGTTAACACTCTAGAGGCTACTTTTTCAGTCCAAACATACTGGAAATTTGTCAGAAAGGTTGCTTCAATGATTTCTAGCTCAAGTTCGAATATGGGTCATCCTGGTCAAACAAGAGGGCCATGATGGCCCTGGATCGCTCACCTGAGTACTTTGGCTGTAGGTTTGCTGTTAAGCAGTATTTCATTTTTTAATTGAAAATATGTAAGTGCCTACAAACCAAATATGTAAAATATCAGTCAATAAATAAAGGCTCTACGACAGAAAGTAGAAATACCTTTTATAAGCTATGGTGACCTTGACCTTGACCCAGTGACCTCAAACCGTACCCATGGGTAGAGGTTCATGCAAGGAACCTCTATACTGAATATCAAAGATATTGGTCTATAAACGAAGGCTCTATGAGGTACAGTAGATAAATCTACTTTTAGCCTCCGTGACCTTTAACCTAATCCAATAATTTGAAAAAGCTTGATAAAGCTTGCTTCATGCCAAATTTTAAAATTCTAGGTCTTGTGGTTTCAGACAAGAAGATTTTTTAAGATTTTCTTCTATATTGTTGTTAAAAACTTGTGACCCCTCGGGCGGGGCCAATAGTGACCCCAGGGACATTCTTCTAACAAACTTGGTAGAGGTCCACTAGACAATGCTACACACCAAATATCTAAGCTCTATAACTTACGGTTTTTGACAAGAAGATTTTTTTAGATTTTCTTATATAACTCTATGTAAAACTAGTGGCCCCTGGGGCGGGGCCATTTTTGACCCAGAGGCCAGGATTTGAACAAACTTGGTAGAGGTCCACTAGACAATGCTACACACCAAATATCTAAGCTCTATAACTTACGGTTTCTGATAAGAAGATTTTTTTAAGCTTTTCCTATATAACTCTATGTAAAACAAGTGACCCCCGGGGCGGGGCCATTTTTGACCCAGAGGCCAGGATTTGAACAAACTTGGTAGAGGTCCACTAGACAATGCTACATACCAAATATCTTTACTGTAGGCCTTCTTGTTTCTGACAAGAAGATTTTTTTAATTTTTCCTATATACCTCTATGTAAAACAAGTGACCCCGGGGCGGGGCCATTTTTGACCCAGAGGCCATGATTTGAACAAACTTGGTAGAGGTCCACTAGACAATGCTACACACCAAATATCTAAGCTCTATAACTTACGGTTTCTGACAAGAAGATTTTTTAAGATTTTCCTATATAACTCTATGTAAAACTAGTGGCCCCTGGGGCGGGGTCATTTTTGACCCAGAGGACAGGATTTGAACAAACTTGGTAGAGGTCCACTAGACAATGCTACACACCAAATATCTAAGCTCTATAAATTACGGTTTCTGACAAGAAGATTTTTTTAAGATTTTCCTATATAACTCTATGTAAAACTAGTGGCCCCTTGGACGGGGCCATTTTTGACCCAGAGGACAGGATTTGAACAAACTTGGTAGAGGTCCACTAGACAATGCTACACACCAAATATCTAAGCTCTATAACTTACGGTTTCTGACAAGAAGATTTTTTTAAGATTTTCCTATATAACTCTATGTAAAACTAGTGGCCCCTTGGGCGGGGCCATTTTTGACCCAGAGGACAGGATTTGAACAAACTTGGTAGAGGTCCACTAGACAATGCTACACACCAAATATCTAAGCTCTATAACTTCAGGTTTCTGACAAGAAGATTTTTAAAGATTTTCCTATATAACTCTATGTAAAACTAGTGGCCCCTTGGGCGGGGCCATTTTTGACCCAGAGGACAGGATTTGAACAAACTTGGTAGAGGTCCACTAGACAATGCTACACACCAAATATCTAAGCTCTATAACTTACGGTTTCTGACAAAAAGATTTTTTTAAGATTTTCCTATATAACTCTATGTAAAACAAGTGACCCCCGGGGCAGGGCCATTTTTCACCCAGAGGCCATGATTTGAACAAACTTGGTAGAGGTCCACTAGACAATGCTACATACCAAATATCTTAACTCTAGGCCTTGTGGTTTCTGACAAGAAGATTTTCAAGTTTTCCCTATATAACTCTATGTAAAATCAACTGACCCCTGGGGTGGGGTCAGTTTTGTCCCCAGGGACATAATTTGAACAAACTTGGTAGAGGTCCACTAGATGATGCTTCATACCAAATATCAAAGCTCCAGGCCTTGTGGTTTCGGAGAAGAAGATTTTTAAAATCCAACTTATAAAATCTATTTTTAGCTCCAGTGAACCAGAAATGCAATGGACCAGAACCATTTGAACAATCTTGGTAGAGCTTCATGCAAGGAACATCCCAGGCAAGTTTCATTAAATTTGCCCCATTGGTTTCAGAGGAGATGTCATTTGAATGAAAAGTTGACGACGGACGGACGGACGGACTGACGGACGACGGACAAAGACCGATCAGAAAAGCTCACCCTGAGCACTTTGTGCTCAGGTGAGCTAAAAATAGGTCACAGAGCCCAAATATGGAAAAACCTTCTTAACGCTCCAGATGTTACATTATCAGTCCAAATGACCTTTGTCAGAAAAGTTGCTTTGAGGATTTCTAGCTCAGCTTTGAATATGGGTCATCTGGGGTCACAAAGCCAAAATATAGAAAAACCTTGTAAACACTCTAGAGGCTATAAGTTCTGTCCAAATATCCTGGTAATTTGTCAGAAATGTTGCTACTCAGCTTTGAATATGGGTCATCTAGAAAAGCCTTCTTAACACTCTTGAGGTAACAGTTTCAGTCCACATATCATGTACATTTGTATGAAAGGCTGTTTCAGTAATTTCTAGCTCATGTTAGAATATAGGTCATCTGGGGTCAAAAACTAGGTGACAGCGCCCAAATATGGAAAAACCTTGAGGTAACATTTTCAGTCCAAATAACCTGTAAATTTGTCAGAAAGTTTTTTTATAATTTCTAGGTCATTTGAATTTGGGTCATATTGGGTCAATTTACCAGGTCCATAACAACTTTGTTAAAAGCAGTCATACTAAGGTGAGCAATATAAGGCCATCATGGCCTTTTTGTTTTTTTGAAATCCCACCATGCATGAGGAAGTTATGAGCTGGACGAGAACAAATTTTTCACTATATCAATATAAGGAATTAGCCAAAACTTCAAGGGTCCACTGTGACCTTGACCTTTGAGAAAACAACCTATTTCTTGCATGCGACATGTCGATCCATATGATGATCACTTATGCCAAATTATTTTGAAGTCCAACCATGCATAACAAAGTTATGAGCCGGACACAAACATGTATCGTATGTGCCACCCCCCACCCCAAGCACACACACGGACAGGGTAAACACTATTATGCCCGCTCGCCATTATCATGGCGAGAGCATAAAAATGGGATGGGCAAGTTTCAAGTCTATTCCTTTCATAGTTTTCAAGTTATGCTTAGGACAAAGATTCATTATAAAAGTGTGACCTTGACATTTGAGGTAAGGATATGGATGCTGGATGCAACATGTCATCTTGATGTGCTGAACACTTGTTATTCTAAAATCCTTCAATGCATGACAAAGTTACAGCCCGGATATTAAACATGAGGCCCTAAATCGCTCACCTAAGTCTCAATGCTCATGTTACAAGTATCGTTATTGGTTGTCATGGGTGTCTGTTGTTCGCAAGTTTGAATAAGTTTGCAATAAGTTTGAAGACTCTGGGTGTAATAGTACTCAGATTTTTGAGCAGAAGTAGTTTTACTTTACAGGTCCCAGTGAATTTGACCTTTGACCTACAGACCCCAAAATCAACAGGGTTCTTCTAATATAATTACCCTATGAAGTTTCAAGGTTCTAGGTGTAATGGTACTCCAGTTACTGAGCAGAAATAGTTATTACTCTACATGTCCCTGTGACCTTGACTTTTGACCTACTGAACCCAAAAATAATAGGGTTCTTTTACTGAGTAAAGACAATCATCCTATGAAGTTTGAAGGCTCTAGGTGTAATGGGACTCCAGTTGCTGAGCAGAAACAGTTTTCACTTCAGAGGTCCCTGTAAACTTAACCTTTGATCTATGGACCCTAAAAACAATAGGGTTCCTCTAATACAATTATCCTATAAAGTTTGAAGGCTCTGGGTGTTATGGTGCTACAGTTACTCTGCAAAAATACTTTTAACTCTACAGGTCCCTGTGATCCTGACCTTTGACATACTAGCCCGAAAAAAATATGGTTCTTCTATTTAGTAAAAGCAATCATCCAATGAAGTTTGAAGGCTCTGGGTGAAACGGTACTCCTGTTATTGACTGGAAATGGTTTTTACTCTAGAGGTCCCTCTGACCTTGACCTACTGACAAAAAAAAAATTAAGGATTTTTCTACTCAATAATGGCAATAACCCTGTGAAGATTGAAGGCTTTGGGTCAACTAGTACTCAAGTTATTGAAAGGAAACGAAGTGTGACAGACAGACAAACAGACAGGGCAAAAATGTCTCTATCAGAAGGGCAGGGTTCGGAGGGAGACATAACAAGGAAGAATTGAAGGTCTAGCCCTTGGTGTTTCACAGCAGCAGATTTTTTAAGTTTTCCCTATATTAGTCTTTGTGAAAAATCAAATGACCCCCCACCCACCAGCTGGGGCCAGTTGTGACCCCAGGGTTATGCTTTGAACAAACTTGGTAAAGGTCTACTCGACAATGCTGCACACCAAATATCTAAACTCTAGGCCTTGTGGTTTCTGACAAGAGGATTTTTAAATTATTTTCCTATAAAACTCTATGTAAAACAAGTGACCCCTGGGGCGAAGCTTTTTTTGACCCAGGGGCTATGATTTGAACAAATTTAGAAGAGGTCCAATAGACAATGCTGTACACCAAATATCTTAACTTTAGGCCTTGTGGTATCTGAAAAGAAGATTTTTTGAAGTTTTTCCTAAATAACTCTATGTAAAACTTGTGACCACTGGGACAGGGCTATTTTTGACCCAGGGGTCATGACTTGAAAAAATCTGGTAGAGGTCCTCTAGACAAAGCTACATACAAAATATCTAAGCTCTATGCCTTTTGGTTTCTGATGTGAAGATTTTTTAAACTTTTTCCAATATAACTCTATGTAAACAAGTGAGCCACGGGGCAGGGCCTATTTTTACTCAGTGGCTATGATTTGAACAAACTTCGTAACTTTGACAATGCTTCACACCAAATTCTAAACTCTAGGCCTAGCGGTTTCTGACAAGAAGATTTTTTAAAGGTTTTCCTATATAACTCTATGTAAAACATGTGATCCCTGGGGCTGGGCCATTTTGACCCAGAGGCCATGATTTGAACAAACTTGGTAGATGTCCATTGGACAATGCTGCACACCAAATATCTAAACTCTAGGCCTTGTGGTTTCTGATAAGAAGATTTTTAAGTTTTCCCTATATAAATTTATGTAAAATCAACTGACCCCTGGGGTGGGGTAAGTTTTGATCCCAGGGTCATAATTTGAACAAACTTGGTAGAGGTCCACTAGTTGATGCTTCATACCTAATATCTAAGCTCCAGGCCTTGAGGTTTCGGAGAAGAAAATTTTTAAAGATCCAACTTTTAAAATCTATTTTTAGCTCCAGTGAACCAGAAATGCAATGGACCAGAATCACTTGAACATCTTGGTAGAGCTTCATGCAAGGAACATCCCAGGCAAGTTTCATTAAATCTGGCCCTTTGGTTTCAGAGGAGATGTCGTTTGAATGAAAAGCTGACGACTGACGGACGACGGCGAAAAATCGATCAGAAAAGCTCACCCTCAGGTGAGCTAAATACTGAAGGACAGACACATATTGTGACCTTCTGAGAGTTCACAAAATTTTCCTTTGTTTTGAACCAATGTGGCCTAGATCCAACCTTGTTTATGAGACCACAAGGGCAAACATTCTGAGCAAGTTTCATTAACTCGATAAACATGTGGGCCATTGGCCCCAAAGCGCTCACCTGAGGACAGACTGTTATTTGTGTGAAAGCGGAGAAAGCTAGTGTTTATTACAAGAATTAGAACACTGTTGGTCACTAGACCATACTGCATGCTAAGCACATTTTTAAATTTTTACTAAATACAGGGTCCAAATTTCAAAGCTGTACATCAAAATTAATGTCATCTAATATCAGAGTTCACTTCGACACCTGAAACTGTACACATGGTCCAAATTTCATAGCTGTAAGTAAAAAAACAGGAAAGAAGGTCACTAGGTCAAAATCTAGGCCAACTCATCTCAAAGTTCATATCTACATCTGAAACTGTGCACATGGTCCAAATTTCATAGCTGTATATCAAATAACAAACAAGAACTGTCCCTGTAAGATGACAATGCCCCCAAAAGTGGTGCTTTGACCTTTGAGGTGAGAACCAGTCATTCAGGGGTCGACGACAAATAAATAAAGGTCGGTGGGAAGGTCTTATCCAAAGTGGGTTGAGTCAAAGTATGAAGTAAATTTACTCACTAATAAGGAACTTATGGGCAATTTTTCAAGTTATTTGACAATTGGATCTTCAAGGTGAAGGTCATTCAGGAGTCAAAGTCAAATAAATATAGGTCAGTGGGATGGCCCTTTCTAAAGGGGTGTTGTGTCCAAGCATGAAGTAATTCCTGTTACTAAAATGGAAGTTATGGCCAATGTTAAAATTTTTGGACAACTGAATCTTCAAGGTGAAGGTCATTCAGGGGTCAGGGTCAAACAAATGTAGGTCAGTGGAAATGTCTTGTCAAAAGGGGTGTTGTGTTTAAGTATGAAGTTAATCCACTTACTAATAAGGAAGTTATGGCCAAATATTAGCTTTTGGACAATTGGATATTCAGGGATCAAGGTCATATAATGAAGTCAGTGGGAATGTCTTGTCCAAAGGGGTGTTGTGTCAAAGTATAAAGTAAATCCACCTTCTAATAAAGAAGTTATTGCCAATGTTAAAGTTTTTGGACAATTGGATCTTCAAGGTAAAGGTCAATCAGGAGTCAAGGTCAAATAAATATAGGTCAGTGAAAAAGTCTTGTCCAAAGGGTTATTGTGTCCAAGTATGAAGTAAATGCACTCACTAATAAGGAAGTTTTGGCCAATGTTAAAGTTTTTGGATGGCCTGACTGATGGATGGACAGTTCAAAAACTATATGGCTCTCTTCGGGGGCATAAAAAGTAAGTCACTAGGTTAAAATTAGGTCATCTAACAACAAAGTTCATTTCTACATCTGAAACTGTACAAATGGTCCAAATTTCATAGCTGTAGATAAAAAAACAGAAAGTAGGTTGCTAGGTCAAAATCTAGGCCAGCTCATATCAAAGTTCAATTGTACATCTGAAACTGTAATAATGGTCCAAATTTCATAGCTGTAAAAGTAGGTCACTGGGTCAAAATTTAGGTCATCTAACATCAAAGTTCAATTCTACAACTGATACTGTGCAAATTGTCCAAATTTCATAGTTGTACATCAAAAAAACAAGAAAGTAGGTCACTAGGTCAAAATCTAGGGCAGCTCATATCAAAGTTCAATTCTACATCTAAAACTCTGCACATGGTAACTGTATATCAAATAACAAAAAAGTATGTCACTGAGTCCCCTGGGGCAGGGCCAACTTTGACAGCAAGGCTTTAATTTAAACAATCTATATATCGTTCCACTAGACAATGTTTCATGTCAAATATCTAGCTTTAATTTAAACAATCTATATATCGTTCCACTAGACAATGTTTCATGTCAAATATCTAAGCTCTAGCTATCTCGGTTTCAGAGATCACTTTTTTATGTATTTAAAGAAAACGCATGACCCCCTGGGCATGCCCAATTTTTACCCTAGGGCCATAATTTGAACAATCTTTGTAGAGGTCAACAATGTTTCATGCCAATTATCTAAGCTTTAGCCTTTGAAGCTTCAGAGGATAATTTTCTTGTAAGTTCTTACTATATGTATATAATGAAAATCTATGACCCCCGGGGCAGGCCCATTTTTAACCAGGGATATAATTCCAACAAACTTGGTAGAGGTTCACTAGACAATGTTTCATGCCAATTATCTAAGCTCTAGCCTTTGTGGTTTAAGAGAAGAAGTTTTCTTAATACTGTATGTATATAAGGAAAAGCCATGGCCCCGCTGGGGCGGGACCAGTTTTGATCCTAGGGCTTTAATCTGAACAATCTTTGTAGAGGCCCGCTAAACAATGTTTCATGCCAAATATCTAAGCTCTAGCCTTTGCAGTTTCAAAGAAGATTTTTTAAGTTTTTAGTATATGTATTTAAAGATCTAAAAACCCCGGGGCAGGGCCAATTTTGACTCCAGTACTATAATTTGATCAAACTTGGTAGAGGTTCACTACACAATGTTTCATGGCAAATATCTAAGCTCTAGCCTTTGCCATTTCAGAGAAGATGATTTTTAAAGTTTCTACTTTATACATATTGGGAAAACTATGACCCCCCGAGGCGGGGCCAATTTTGAAACTAAAGGCATAATTTGAATAACTTTGATAGAGGTCCACTAGACAATGTTTCATACTAAATATCTGAGCCTTCGTCATTTCAGAGGAGAAGATTTTTTAAGTTTTTTTATATACATATAAGTAAAACCTATGACCCCTCCATGGGGCGGGCCAATTTTGAAACAAGGGGCATTATTTGAACAATTTTGGTAGAGGACCAACAGATGATGTGATATACCAAATATCAAAGCTCTGGGCCTTGTACTTTCTGACAAGAAGAGTTTTTTACTTTGCATTTTTGAATAATATTTTTTGGCCCTGTGACCTACTTATGCTTTGAAAGAGGACCACCCAAGGATCATTCCTGTACAGTTTAGTTAATGTTGTTTCAGAGGAGATGTTGTTTTTAAGAAATTGTTGACAACGGAAGACGCACGATGCACACTGCACGACGCCGGACACAGGGGGATCACAAAAAATTACCATGAGCAAGTTATGCTCAGGTGAGCTAAAAATGCAGCCTCTAGAGTCATAATAAGTCAAAATATTGATGATTATTATGCATAAAAAAAGTCGCTAGACAGACAAAGGCCATCACAAAAGCTCATCCTTAGCACCCTGTGCTCAAGTGAGCTAAAGAGAGACAGATGTCTAACAATGTAAAGGACATGAGGATATGAATAAGTTGATGTCAGGCTGACTGAAAGATGACAAGTGCCTATAAATGAAAAGTCACTGGTGTTGCTCATAACACATAAGTCCCTTACCAGTTCTGCCTTGAAAATAAACTACATCTATCACTGAATGAGATTAATACCCTCACAATACTGCCTTGGCAGAGGAAAAAAGGGAAATATAGAATGCGTCATACACATATACACTTATTGGTGATCTTGCATACCATGTTAAAAGCTCAAAACATGCATTGGAGTGCATGAAAAATGCATCACACACATCTATGCTTATAGGAGAACATGCACACCAAGTTTCAAATTGATAGTCCTGGAAATGTGGAAGTACTTCATTTCACAAGATTTTGCTATGATAGGCCATAAAACCACAGAGCGGACATTGGCTTGCATGTAAAAACAAGTCAAGCACATCTTCAGTTATTGGTGCACATGCCCACCATGTTTCAAATCCATTATCCTAGAAATGTGGAAGAAGTTCAAGTCACAAGAATTTGCTATGATGGTCCATTAACTCCAGAGCAGACATAATTGATGAGCATACAAAGAATATATCAAGCACATCTACACTTACTGGTGAACATGCACACTAAGTTTCAAATTGAAAGCCCTAGAAATGTGGAAGTAGTTTGCATCACAAGAGTTTTTCTATGATGCATCTTAAATCAGCAGAAGGCACACAAGCAGGCATGAAAAATGGGTCACTCACATCTACATTTATTGGTGATCATGCACACCAAGTTTCAAATCAATAGGCATAGAAATGTGGAAGTAGTTGACGCTACAAGAATTATGTAACAGACTGTCCGATGGCCTGGCCAACTGTAAACTGCTGCAAACAAAGTTTGGCGGGGGTATAACTACCAAAATTTCATAATTAGATTCATTAATTTTTTTGAGCTATCAAAGGAACAATTTGTTAAAGCAGTATTTTGACTATTTTAATTACAAGAGGGCCATGATGGCCCTGTATCGCTCACCTGATTATGACTGCTTTTAACAAAGTTGCTATGGACCTGGTTAATTGACCCCAGATGACCAATATTCAAACTTGACCTAGAAATTATTGAAACAATCTCTTTGACAGATTTCAAGGTTATTTGTACTAATGTTACCTCTAGAGTGTTAACAAGGTTTTTCCATATTTGGGCTCTATGACCTAGTTTTTTAACCTAGATGTCCCATATTCGAACCTGACCTAGAAATTATTGAATAAATCTCTCTTACAAATTTCCAGGATATTTGAACTGAAAAAGTAGCCTCTAGAGTGTTAACAAGGTTTTTCGATATTTAGGCTCTGTGACCTAGTTTTTGACCCCAGATAAACCATATCCAAACTTGAGCTACAAATCATTAAAACAACACTTCTGACAAATTTCAAGGACATTTGGAGTGAAAATGTAGCCTCTAGAATGTTGACAAAGTTTTTCGATATTTGGCTCTGTGACCTAGTTTTCCATTCCAGATGACCCATATTCAAACTTGAGCTAGAAACCATAGAATTAAGCTTTCTGACAAATTTCCAGGTTATTTGGAATTAAAATGTTACCTCTAGAGAGTTAACAAGGTTTTTCCATATTTGGGCTCTGTGACCTTGTTTTTGACCCAAGATGACCCATACTCCAACTTGAGGTAGAAATCATCAAAAAAACCTGTCTGACAAATTTCCAGGATATTTAGACTGAAAATGTAACCTCTGGAGTGTTAAAAAGGTTTTTTAATATTTGGGCCATGTGACCTAGTTTTTGATCCCAGATGACCCATATCAAAATATGAGCTAGAAATCATTGAAACAACCTTTCTGACAAATTTCAAGGACATTTGGACTAAAAATGTAACCTCTAGAGCATTAACAAGGTTTTTCTACTTTCGGGCTCTGTGACCTAGTTTTTGACCCCAGAAAACCTATATTCAAAACTGAGCTAGAACTCATCGATAGAACCTTTCTGACAAATTTCCAGATTATTTGGACTGAAAATGTTACCTTTAGGATGTTAACAAGGTTTTTCTATATTTTGACTCTGTGACCTAGTTTGTGACCCAAGATGACCCATATTTAAACTTGATCTAGAAATCCTCAAGGCAACCTTTCTGACAAATTTCCAGATTATTTGGGCTGAAAATGTAACCTCTAGAGTGTTAACAAGATTTTTCTATTTTTGGGCACTGTGACCTAGTTTATCAACCCAGATGACCCATATTTGAATATGAGCTAGAAATCTTTGAAGCAACTTTTCTGACAAATTTCCAGATTATTTGGGCTGAAAATGTTACCTCTAGAGTGTTAACAAGATGTTTCTATTTTTGGGCTCTGTGACCTAGTTTTTAAACCCAGATGACCCATATTCGAACTTGAGCTAGAAATCATAGAAGCAACCTTCCTGACAAATTTCCAGATTATTTGGTCTAAAAATGTTACCTCTAGAGTGTTAACAAGGTTTTTCAATATTTGGGCTCTGTGACCTAGTTTTTGACCCCAGATTACCCATATTTGAACTTGACCTAGAAATCATCAAAGCAACCTTTCTGACATATTTCCAGATTATTTGGGCTGAAAATGTAACCTCTAGAGTGTTAACAAGATTTTTCTATTTTTGGGCTCCGTGACCTAGTTTTTGAACCCAGATGACCCATATTAGAACTTGAGCTAGAAATCATCGATAGAACTTTTCTGACAAATTTCCAGGATATATGGACTGAAAAAGTAGCCTCTAGAGTGTTAACAAGGTTTTTCTATATTTGGGCTCTGTGACCTAGTTTTCCAACCCTGATAACCCATGTTCGAACTCGTCCGAGATATTAATGAGACAATCATCCTGACCTAGTTTCATGACAATTGAGGCAAAAATGTGACCACTAGAGTGTTAACAAACTAATTGTGGACGGACGGACGGACGACGGACAAAAGGTGATCAGAAAAGCTCACTCTGTCACTACGTGACAGGTGAGCTAAAAATGGAAACCAGAATTTTGATCTGAAGGAAAAAATGAGATGCAAAATTTCCATATCGCCTTATAATTATATACTAAGTTTCATCAATTTAACTTGCATGGTTTTCAGATTATTGCAGGATCCAGATTTCTGGACAGTCAGATGGATGTATGTACAGACAAACTGATGGAGGGCAAACCTATAGTCCTCTCCTTTGTAAACACAGGTAGGGAACTAAACAAGAGGGCCATGATGGCCCTGGGTTCCTCACCTAAGATTTTTGGCTATGGCTCTGCAGTTGAGAAAACAGAAGCAAAATAACAGGTTTTGCATTGAAGACTATTGAACAGGGACATAATTTTGAACACACCTGGCATGTATCTACTATATGATGTTACATAAAAAATATCTAAACTCTAGGGCATACAGTTTCAGACAAAAGATTTTCAAAGTTTTTCCTATACACGCCTTTGGAAAATCAAATGAACTTCTCTGCAGGGTCATTAATGACCCAAGCAGTTAATTTGAACAATCTTGGTAGAGGACCACTTGATAATGCTCAATACAAATATCTTTTCCCATTGCCTTGTGGTTTCAGAAAAGAACAAGAAGCACTGCAATGCGATGAAAACCAGGTTTTCAATGACCAAGTATCGATGTGACAGGAATTAGGAAGAAATATGGCAGTGAAGAAAAAATGATGCTGTTAATTTGGTTCCAACACAGAAAGTTGGTTTCAATAGTTCAAAATAAAAATAAACCAAAAACCTGAGTAGCAATGCCAGGCTGTATTTTCAAGTAAGCTACACACATGCCAAGTTGAGTATCAATAGGTCAAAGTTTGCTGAAGTAATTGAGTAAAAGCTGAAAATTCTATTGTAAGCAAGTGACCTTGACCTTGCTCCCAGATATCTAAGTAGCAATCACAAGCTGCATCTTAATATAAGCTACCCACACAGCAAGTTTGGTGTCAATAGGTCAACGCAAACTCAAATTATTACCTGAAAACTAAATTTGTTTTTTTAAGCAACAGTGACCTTGACCTTGTTCACAAACACCTGGGTAGCAACCATAAGTTGCGTCTTGAGATAAGCTATCAACATACTAAATTTGTTGTCAATAGGTCTAAGCAAACTCAAGTTATTATGCGGAGACTGAATTTCTATTTTTAGGAACAATGACATTTACCTTGATCACAGACATCTGGGTAGCAATCCCGAGTAGCGTCTTGACATAAGCTACCCACACACCAAATTTGCTGTCAAGAGGTCACAGCTAACTCAAGTTGTTATTGTGTAGAAACTGAATTTCTATTTTTAGCAACAGTGACCTTGACCTTAATCAAAGTCACCTGGGTAGTAATCAGAATGTAAGCTAACCACATACTAAGTTTGGTGTCAATAGGTCAAAGCAAACTTAAGTTCTTGAGTGGAAACTTAATTTCTAATTTTAGCAACAGTGGCGTTGACCTTTATCAAAGTCACCTGGGTAGTAATCCCAAGCTGCCTCTTGATATAAGCTACCCATACACCAAGTTAAGCGTCAATAGGCCAAAGCAAACTCAAGTTATTGAGCAGAAACAGAATTTCTATTTTTAGAAACACTGACCTTGACCTTGATCACAGACTCCTGGGTAGCAATCTCGAGTAGCGTCTTGATATAAGCTACCCACACACCAAGTTTGGTGTCACTAGGTCTAAGCAAACTGAAGTAAATACATGGAAACTTAATTTCTATCTTTAGCAACATTGACCTTGACCTTGATCAAAAACACCTGGGTAGCAATCTCAAGTAGCATCTTGATATAAGCTACCAACACACCAAGTTTGGTGTCAATAGGTCTCAGCAAACTGAAGTAATTAAGTGAAAAATGAATTTTGTATTTTTAGCAACAGTAACCTTGACCTTGATCACAGACATCTGGGTAGCAATCCCAAGCTGCCTCTTGATATAAGCTACCCAGAAACAAAGTTTGGCATCTATAGGCCAAAGCCAACTGAAGTTATTGAGCAGATACTGAATTTCTATTTTTAGCAACAGTGACCTTGACCTTGATCATAGACATCTGGGTAGCAATCCCAAGCTGCCTCTTGATATAAGCTACCAATACACCAAGCTTGTTGTCAATAGGCCAAAGCAAACTCAAGTAATTGTAAGAAACTGAATTTTTATTTTTAGCAACAGTGACCTTGATCACAGACACCTGGGTAGCAATCCAAAGCTGCCTCCTGATATAAGCTACCCACACACCAAGCTTGTTGTCAATAGACCAAAGCAAACTCAAGTAATTGAGAGGAAACTGAATTTCTATTTTTAGTAATGGTGTCCTTGACCTTGATCACAGACACCTGGGTGGCAATCTCAAGCTGCCTCTTGATATAAGCTACCCATACACCAAGTTTGGCATCAATAGGCCAAAGCAAACTCAAGTTATTGAGCCGAAACTGAATTTCTTTTTTTAGCAACAGTGACCTTGACATTGATCACAGACATCTTGGTGGCAATCCCAAGCTGTCTCAAGATATAAGCTACCCATACACCAAGCTTTGTGTCAATAGGCCAAAGCAAACTGAAGTTATTGAGTGGAAACTGATTTTCTATTTTTAGCAACAGTGACCTTGACCTTGATCACAGACACCTGGGTAGCAATCCAAAGCTGTCTCTTGATATAAGCTACCCATACACCAAGTTTTGTGTCAATATGTCTCAGCAAACTGAAGTTATTGAGCGGAAACTGATTTTCTATTTTTAGCAACAGTGACCTTGACCTTGATCACAGACACCTGGGTAGCAATCCAAAGCTGTCTCTTGATATAAGCTACCCATACACCAAGTTTTGTGTCAATATGTCTCAGCAAACTGAAGTTATTGAGCGGAAACTGATTTTCTATTTTTGGCAACAGTGACCTTGACCTTGATCACAGACATTTTGGTAGCAATCCCAAGCTGCCTCTTGATATAAGCTACCCATACACCAAGCTTTGTGTCAATAGGTCAAAGCAAATTGAAGTTATTGAGTGGAAACTGAATTTCTATTTTTAGCAACAGTGACCTTGACCTTGATCACAGACACCTGGGTAGCAATCCAAAGCTGTCTCTTGATATAAGCTACCCATACACCAATCTTTGTGTCAATAGGCCAAAGCAAACTCAAGTTATTGAGTGGAAACCAAAAGTTGATGCCCACCCGCGGACTTCAGCATTACAATAACCAATTTTCGTTGAAAACCTGATTAATAAAAGCCTATATAAGCTTATGTAAAATCAAGTGATCCCAAAGCAGTGTTATTCATGACCCAAAAGGCATAATTTGAACAAACTTAGTAGAGAACCTCTAGATGATGCTCCTTGCAAAATATCTAAGGTCTAAAGCCTAACCAAAAAGGACCCCCAGAATATGGCCAATTTTGACCCAAGGGATATTTTTTTTAATAAACCTGGTAGAGGTCCACTAGACAATGCAACATACAAAATATCTAAGCTTATGGCATATGGTTTTCAGACAAGAAGATTTTTTTAAATCTAAAATCAACTGACCCCCAAGGCAGAGCCATTTATAAATCCAGGGGCATAATTTGAATAATCTTGGCAGAGGACCTCTAGATGATGCACCATGCATAACATATAAAACTTAAGCTTACGGTTTCTCAAAGGAGGATTTTATAAGATTAGATATTTTAGACAAAAATGACCCCTGGTGTGGGGCAAATTTTGACAGACTTGGCAGAGGTCTACCAGACAATGATATATACAAAATATCTCTATTACAGTGAGAGGTGTCACAAGTGTGCGGAGGGATGTACCTACCCATCCAATGTAAGTAAATAGAGTTAAGTTCTATGCTTTGTGCTTTCCCACTAGAAGTTTTTTGCTATATTAATCTTTGCAAAAAATCAAGTGACATCTGGGGTGGGGATAAGTTTCACCCCAGGGAAATAATATGAACAAAGTTAGTAGAGGTCTATTTGAGGATGCCTCACATCAAATTAAAAAACTCTGTGTCAAGTGGTTTTAGAGATGAAGAGTTTTAAAGTTTTTCCTACATAACTGAATATAAGCCCCAGGGTGGGGCAAATATTAACACTGGGGGCCATGATTTGAACATACATGGTAGAGGTCCACTAGACAATGCTACACACCAAATATCAAAACTCAGAGTCTTATGGTTTATGAAAAATCAGCCACATTAAAGTTGTTGTATGACGATGACGATGATAACGACTCAGTAACCATAATAGCTCCACCTTTTCTTCGAAAAATAGATGAGCTAAAAATGGCATCATCTACTTATGGTGGTCAAGAGTGACAATTGATACTGAAATACAATCATGCATGCAAGTTTTATACCCTGCTGTGACCTTGACCTTTGACCCAGGCACCTGGGTTTTGTGTGCGA
This sequence comes from Cyclina sinensis, assembly GCA_012932295.1. Taxonomy (NCBI): domain Eukaryota; kingdom Metazoa; phylum Mollusca; class Bivalvia; order Venerida; family Veneridae; genus Cyclina; species Cyclina sinensis. Next base: position 19,472,928 of record JAAONU010000002.1, read on the forward strand.
CACAATGTCTACTTATGGTGATCAAGTGTACCAATTTATTTTGAAATCCCATCATGCAAATTAGAAGTTATGGACCGGACACGAAGTATATACTTTTTCAAACACACACACGCACACAAACACATACACACACAGATACGCTCGGACAGGGGTAACAGTGTATGCCCTCTCACCCCCCACCCCCATTTTATGGTGGGGTCAAAAGAAAGGGCCATGATGGCCCTATATCACTTACCTGAGTATGACTGCTTTTAACAAAGTTGCTATGGATCTGGTTAATTGACCCCAGATGATTCATATTCGAACTTGACCTAGAAATTATTGAAACAATCTTTCTGACAAATTTCAAGATTATTTGGACTGAAAATGTAACCTCTAGAGTGTAAACAAGGTTTTTTAAATATTTGGGCTCTGTAAGCTAGTTTTTGATCCCAGATGTCCCATATCCAAACCTGAGCTAGAAATCACCAAAACAACCTTTCTGACAAATTTCCAGAATATTTGGACTGAAAATGTTGCCTCTAGATTGTTAACAAGGTTTTTCAATATTTGGACTCTTTGACCTAGTTTTTTACCCCAGATGACCCATATCTGAACTTGAGCTAGATATCATCAAAGCAACCTTTCTGAAAAATTTCCAGGCTATTAGGACTGAAAAAGTAGCCTCTAGAGTGATAACAAGGTTTTTCCATATTTGGGCTCTGTGACCTAGGTTTTTCAACCCAGATAACCTATGTTCGAACTCGTCCAAGTTATTACTGGGACAAACATCCTGACTAAGTTTCATGACAATTGAGGCAAAAATGTGACCACTAGAGTGTTAACAAACTAAGTATGGCCATCCGATGGACGATGGACGACAGACAAAAGTGGTTTCAGACAAGAAGATTTTCAAAGTTTTCCCTATATAAGCCTTTGTAAAATCAAGTGAACCTAGTGGCAGAGCCATTTATAACCCCAGGGGCATAATTTGAACAATCTGGTAGAGGAACTCTAGGTAAACTTTTATGCAAAATATCTAATTTCTAGATCTTGTGGTTTTAGATAAGAAGATTTCAAAGTTTTTCCTTTTCTACTTTCTGTTGCAAACAAGAGTTCTTGATGTATTCAATTTTTTTAAACACCTTTGGAACATCATGCAAGGAACATCCCTAGCAAGTTTGATCAAATCTGACCCAGTTGTTAATGAGAAGATGTCATTTAAAACAAAATGTTGACAAATCACAACAGATACAGGGTGATCACAAAAGCTCACCCTAAGCATGCTCAGGTGAGCTAATACGATATGCAAGGCCTACATTCATTCATCTGAAACATAAACCTATTGTGAGCACCAGTAGATCAGGAATTTTTCATGCCCATCAGTTATTCCTTTTAAAGCTAATTGACAGCATAATATATTAAAAGTCCATTTTTGCCCTTGTGACCTCAGGACACAATGTCTACTGTTTATAAACTGCTTACTTATAACATGCAAGTTGTCTGACCGTTCACACCAAACATGGCGGTCTTTTGCTGCTGACCAGCTGGAAGTCTTCCAGGCAAATGTAAAACATCTGTACGCTTCACATGGTCGACTCTCCCATAACTGCTCTGGGCATGGTAGATTGTTCATCTGTGCATAAGCCAACACAGCACGAGACCTGCTCTGAACCCCACGTGTGTAACCTGTTGAGATCAATTGTACATAGCAATGATTTCAACAGGAAAATCAAATGGTCCTGGGTCACACACCTGACTTTTAACCCAAGGGTGGAGGGTGGGGGAATGCATAAACAAGAGGGCCAAAATGGGCCTATTTTACTCACCTAGTCATCAAGTGAAACATTCTGACAAAGTTTCATGATGACTGACGGGGTAGAAAATGTTGCCTTTAGATTGTTAAAAAGATTTTTTCTAGAATTTGACATGGTGACCTAGTTTTTTTACCCAACATGACCCAATAATGCAAAGAACCTACAAGTCATCAAGCAAACAGTGTGACAAAGTTTCATGATGTTTAGATGGAAAATGTAGCCTCTAAAGATCACAAAATTTTTCTGTGATATGACCTGGTGATCTAGTTTTTGAACTAACATGACCCATATATCAGAAGAGCCTAGAAGTCATTTAGCTCAACATTCTGAATAAGTTTCCTGGTAACTGGAAGCAAAATGTAAACTCTAGATCATTTAAAAGGTAAATGTGGATGAATGACAGGCAACAGACAATGGGTGATCACAACAGCTCACCACTAAAGTGTTCAGGTGAGCTAACAACAGGAGCAAATGGTCCTGGGTTGCCCACCTGAAAATTGTCCAGCTAGTGTCAGATGAAAGAAACTAACAAATGCTATATCTCTAAGCTGGAGCCTTTAATATTCTGGCAAGAAGTTGGTTTTTCTAAACATTTTCCTATATAGCATAATTCAAAACCAAGTAACTCTTGGGAAGGGGCCAATTTTGACCCAGGGACCATGATTTGTATCAACTTGGTAAAGGTCCACTACGCAATGCCACACAGCAAATATCTAAACTCTTATGGTTTGTAACAAGAAGTTTTAAATTTTTCTCCTATACAGATTTTTTCCTATATAGATTCAAGTGAAATGAAGTGACCCTTCATTTGTCAGACCAGTTCTGACCCCAATGAAATGATTTGTTAGATTTTGGTTCAGGTCCACTAGATGATACTACATACAAAATATTTAAGCTCCGGTCTTGTGGATGCAGACCTTTTTTTTTTTAAAAATTTTTTTATATAACTATCCCTGGGGCTGGGGCCAATTTTCACCCAGAGGCAATGATTTGAGTCAACTTGGTAGAGGTCCATTAGACAATGGTACACATCAAATATCCAAACTGTGTGCCTTATGGTTTCTGACAAGAAGATTTTTTAAAAGTTTTTTCTATATAAGTCTACGTTAAATCACGTGTCTCCTGGTGTGTCACCAAATCTGACCTGAGAGACATGATTTATAAAATTTTGGTAAACATCCACTATGTAATGTAATGAGTGTACTTTTTTCATATTTTAGGTACTGAATGACCTTTATAGTCAAAGGTCCCACAACTTGGTCAGTAAGTACACTGCATACAGCTTTCAAAATAATACATGAAAATAGTTTGATAAATGGTGTTTTCATGTCAATTTTATATGTAGCCTGTCAGTCTAGATGTCAGGAAGTGTGACTTAATAATTAAAAAATACTATATAAAGTGGTTTTTTTAGATATTTGGAGGGACTAGCTGGGCAGAATGCTGCCACGTTAAACTTTAGTACTGGGACTCTGTGTCTCCCTGCATGTTTATTGTATTTCCTAGCTTGTTTCAGTGAAACTGAACATTGTTACTATTTAAAAACTTTAAAGGAGAGAGACATTTTTCTATGTAACACAAATATACTTAATAATTAACAACAATATAACAAGTAATAAACTGTGTGTGAAATGTTTCAGTGTTTTAACTGTGAGTTCCCGGTTACACCACACACTAGATATTGCTACAAACCAAATATGTAAACTCATAGCCTTGTGGTTTCAGACAAGAAGATTTTTAAAACTTTTTCCCATATAACTCTAAATAAATTCAAGTGACCCTTAGGTGGGGCCTCATTTGACCCAGGGGCTATGGTTTGTACAAACTTGGTAGAGGTCCAACAGACACTGGTACACATATTATGATGCACAATTTTTTTTACAAAATTATAATGCCTCAAAACACAGAATTTTAAATATAATTTTAATGAATTTTAACTGTTCATTGTCAAATTTGTTGTTAAAAGAATAGTTATTTAATAAGGACTGTGAAAATATTAATTTCATTTTAAAATTTTAACCTTCTAATTTTAATTTTGAAAATCAACATTATTTGAGCTCAGTTATTTTTGAGAAGTAAGGTAGCTCAATAATCTGTTAATGTGTTGTTTTTGTCATCTGACTTTCTATTAGCACCTCCAGTGTAATCTATCTAGAATGTTAGTGTTTTTAAAGCCATTTTACTCCAAAAGTTGACACCATGTGCTGAGGTCTGATTAGGAAATGAATACATAATAATCTTTTATATTAGAAAATAAGAAAAAAGCAACAATGTATTCATTCCTGACAAGATTAATAATCAGTATTTTAATAACTCTTGACACATGAGAATTTATTGAGGTATTAATGCCAGAGTGGAGGTATACCTGATAAAAACAAGCAACAAAATATTTTTAAAGAGGACAATTCAATTTCATAAGAGAAAAACTACTTTGTGTGTTGGATAAATTTTAGAGAGAACTTTGTGAAAAGAAAAACTACTTTGTGTCTAAGGAAAATATAAAGATCAGTATGTACTTTGTGACTTAAAAGCTAATGAATTCATTTCATTAACCAATTCATGTGGAAATATTTATGGACTATTGTGTTGGAACTCTGGAAATGATATATTGTTAACAACTAAATAAAATTTGAAAAACATTATTCAGACAGTTTTATAATTAAACATCCATTTGTCAACTAAAACAACAACAAAAATACCACCAAGAAAAACCTCACACGAAAATTCCGATCATAATATTTTTGGTGGAGATTTGCGGGGACAGCACATTACTGCTGTCACTTTCTTGATCAACTCTGCCAGCACAGAAGCGAGAAGATTCCCCAAATCAACGAAAAACAAGCAACTTGTGATCCAGTTACGAGGAGATAGCTGATGGCGTACAGACCAAATATTCTGACCAACAGAAAGCTTCCATTAACTAGGGCAAGATTTGCAAATTTCTGTCCTTCACTGCTGCAGAGGTTTGACTCTCAACAATGTGGTCGTTGTGGTGTGAGGTATGTTTATCAGCATTTTTGTAAGGCTATGAACAGGCTTTGTTACAAATGTAGATGTTACAATCATTTTGCAGAGTTCTGCAGAACTGATCTGTCTAGAAACAGAATGGCTTTAAGTTGTACCATGCCTTGTAAAGAAGTACAAGAACCATCTGATCAGAAAGAAAATATAGACAAGAGGGCCATGATGGCTCTAGATCACTCACCTGAGTATTTTGGCTGTAGGTTTGCAGTTAAGCAGTATTTCATGTTTTAATTGAAAATATGTAAGTACAGTATGTGCCAGGAGGAACTCACATTTTCCGCTTTATTTCGCAGACGCGGAAAAAAAAATATCCGCTGCGACATTGAGGAAAAGAACGGATTTCCTCAATGTCTCGACATCGCGAAATATCTCGGCGATATTTGACGACCAGCGCGAAAATAACAAGAAATGTTTGTAACACATAAATGCCCCCCAGCAGCACCAAAATGCTTGTGGTTGGGCCAAGCGTTCTCTAATTATTGATCAGAAACCGTTTTTAGGATCAAGGTCCCTGTGGCTTTGACCTTTGACCTAATGACCTCAAAATCAATGGGGGTCATCTACTGGTGATGACCAACCAGCATACCAAGTTTGGTGACTCTAGGTCAAAACATTCTCTAGTTATTGATCGGAAACCGTTTTTAGGATGAAAGTCTCTGTGAGCTTGACCTTTGACCTAATGACCTCAAAATCAACAGGGGTCATCTACTGGTGGTGACCAACAAGCATACCAAGTTTGGTGAACCTAGGTCAAAGCGTTCTCTAGTTATTGATCGGAAACAGTTTTTAGGATGAAAGTCTCTGTGATCTTGACCTTTGACCTAATGACCTCAAAGACAATAGGATTCATCTACTGGCGATGACCAATCAACGTACCAAGTTTGGTGAACCTAGGTCAAAGCATTCTCTAGTTATTGAATGGAAACCGTTTTTAAGGATGAAAGGCCCTCTGATCTTGACCTTTGACCTTATAACCTCAAAATCAATAGGGGGTCATCTACTGCTGATGACTAACCAGCATATCAAGTTTGGTGAACCTAGGTCAAAGAGTTCTCTAGTTATTGATCGGAAACCGTTTTTAGGATGAAGGTCCCTGTGAGCTTGACCTTTGACCTAATGACCACAAGATCAATAGGGGTCATCTACTGGTGATGACCAACCAGCATACCAAGTTTGGTGAACCTAGGTCAAAGCATTCTCTAGTTTTTGATCAGAAACCGTTTTTAGGATGAAGGTGCCTGTGAGCTTGACCTTTGACCTAATGACCTCAAAATCAATAGGGGTCATCTACTGGTGAAGACCAACCAGCGTCACAAGTTTGGTGAACCTAGGTCAAAGCGTTCTCTAGTTATTGATCGAAAACCGTTTTTAGAATGAAAGTCACTGTGATCTTTACCTTTGACCTAATGACCTCAAAGTCAATAGGGTCATCTACTGGTGATGACCAACCAGCAGACCATGTTTGGTGAACCTAGGTCAAAGCGTTCTCTAGTTATTGATCAGAAACCGTTTTTAGGATGAAGGTCCCTGTGAGCTTGACCTTTGACCTAATGACCTCAAAATCAATAGGGGTCATCTACTGGTGAAGACCAACCAGCGTAACAAGTTTGGTGAACCTAGGTCAAAGCATTCTCTAGTTATTGATCGGAAACCGTTTTTAGAATGAAAGTCCCTGTGATCTTGACCTTTGACCTAATGACCTCAAAGTCAATAGGGTCATCTACTGGTGATGACCAACCAGCAGACCAAGTTTGGTGAACCTAGGTCAAAGCGTTCTTTAGTTATTGATCAGAAACCGTTTTTAGGATGAAGGTCCCTGTGAGCTTGACCTTTGACCTAATGACCTCAAAATCAATAGGGATCCTCTACTAGTGATGACCAACCAGCATACCAAGTTTGGTGAACCTAGGTCAAAGCATTTTCTAGTTATTGATTGGAAACCGTTTTTAGGATGACGGTCCCTGTGAGCTTGACCTTTGACCTAACTAGAACTATCGCTGAATACGATTCATACCCCCACCAATGTCCTTGACAGAAGACGACATGGAAAGGTGGTTAAGGGAATAACTTTAGTGGCACAAATACATATACATAAAAAGAAATTATCTCTGGTGAAAAAAAACAAAAACAAATTGTACAGGTAATAGTATAAATATATATTGTCAAATCATGTTCGAAACAGTTACAAATAACCTTTCATTTCGTGAATATCTGTAAATATTCAAGTACATGTTAAAATTTCAGAACATTTTCTAAGTCAATTTTTGACCTTCAAGTGTGGCCTTGACCTTAAGCTGGCACAAGGGTAAGATGGGTTCTGCACATTGCCCAGTTGGGGTTAACATTTGAGTCAAGTTTGAAGAAAATCCTTCCATTAGTATAGAATTTATAGAGGGGACACGACATATTGTCTAGTATTGATTGTAAGTAAATTAAAAGACTTAAAAAGGGGCATAACTTTGTCAAAATGCAATACAGAGTTATGAAACTTGACCTGCATATCTAACTTGTGATACCTCATATATCTTTAAAGTTTCAAGCAAATACCTGTGCTAGTTTCAGAAATATTCAAGTACATGTAAAAATTTAAGAACATTTTCTAAGTCAATTTTGACCTTCAAGTGTGACCTTGACCTTAAGCCGGCACAAAGGTAACATGGGTTCTGCACATAACCTTGTTGAGGTGAACATTTGAGTAAAGTTTGAAGAAAATTCTTCCATTAGTATAGGATTTATAGAGCGGACACGACATATTGTCTTATTTTTGTTTGTATGTAAATTTGAAGACTTAACAAGAGGGCCATGATGGCCCTGGATCGCTCACCTGAGTACTTCAGTTTGCTGTTAAGCAGTATTTCATTTTTAATTGAAAATATGTAAGTGCCTACAAACCAAATATGTAAAATATCAGTCAATAAATAAAGGCTCTATGACAGAAAGTAGAAATATCTATTATAAGCTATGGTGACCTTGACCTTGACCCAGTGACCTCAAACACTACCCATGGGTAGAGGTCCATGCAAAGAACCTCTATACTGAATATCAAAGATATTGGTCTATAAATGAAGGCTCTATGAGGTACAGTAGATAAATCTACTTTTAGCCTCCGTGACCTTTAACCTAATCCAATAATTTGAAAAAGCTTGATAAAGCTTGCTTCATGCCAAATTTTAAAATTCTAGATCTTGTGGTTTCAGAAAAGAAGATTTTTAAAGATTTTCTTCTATATTGTTATTTAAAACTTGTGACCCCTCGGGCGGTGTCAATAGTGACCCTTGGGAAATTTTTCTAACAAACTTGGTAGAGGTCCACTAGACAATGCTACACACCAAATATCTAAGCTCTATAACTTACGGTTTCTGACAAGAAGATTTTTTTAGATTTTCTTATATAACTCTATGTAAAACTAGTGACCCCTGGGGCGGGGCCATTTTTGACTCAGAGGCCAGGATTTGAACAAACTTGGTAGAGTTCCACTAGACAATGCTACACACTAAATATCTAAGCTCTATAACTTACAGTTTCTGATAAGAAGATTTTTTAAAGATTTTCCTATATAACTCTTTGTAAAACAAGTGACCCCCGGGGTGGGGCCATTTTTGACCCAGAGGCCAGGATTTGAACAAACTTGGTAGAGGTCCACTAAACAATGCTACATACCATATATCTTAACTGTAGGCCTTCTTGTTTCTGACAAGAAGATTTTTTAGTTTTTCCTATATAACTCTATGTAAAACAAGTGACCCCCGGGGCGGGGCCATTTTTGACCCAGAGGCCAGGATTTGAACAAATTTGGTAGAGGTCCACTAGACAATGCTTCACACCAAATATCTAAGCTCTATAACTTACGGTTTCTGACAAGAAGAATTTTTAAGCTTTTCCTATATAACTCTATGTAAAACTAGTGGCCCCTGGGGCGGGGTCATTTTTGACCCAGAGGCCAGGATTTGAACCAACATGGTAGAGGTCCACTAGACAATGCTTCACACCAAATATCTAAGCTCTATAACTTACGGTTTCTGACAAGAAGATTTTTTAAGATTTTCCTATATAACTCTATGTAAAACTAGTGGCCCCTGGGGCGGGGCCATTTTTGACCCAGAGGACAGGATTTGAACAAACTTGGTAGAGGTCCACTAGACAATGCTACACACCAAATATCTAAGCTCTATAACTTACGGTTTCTGACAAGAAGATTTTTCAAGATTTTCCTATATAACTCTATGTAAAACTAGTGGCCCCTGGGGCGGGGTCATTTTTGACCCAGAGGACAGGATTTGAACAAACTTGGTAGAGGTCCACTAGACAATGCTACACACCAAATATCTAAGCTCTATAACTTACGGTTTCTGACAAGAAGATTTTTTTAGATTTTCTTATATAACTCTATGTAAAACTAGTGGCCCCTGGGGCGGGGCTATTTTTGACCCAGAGGACAGGATTTGAACAAACTTGGTAGAGGTCCACTAGACAATGCTACACACCAAATATCTAGGCTCTATAACTTACGGTTTCTGACAAGAAGATTTTTTTAAGATTTTCATATATTACTCTATGTAAAATAAGTGACCCCCGGGGCGGGGCCATTTTTGACCCAGAGGCCATGATTTGAACAAACTTGGTAGAGGTCCACTAGACAATGCTACATACCAAATATCTTAACTCTAGGCCTTGTGGTTTCTGACAAGAAGATTTTTAAGTTTTCCCTATATAACTCTATGTAAAATCAACTGACCCCTTGGGTGGGGTCAGTTTTGTCCCCAGGGACATAATTTGAACAAGCTTGGTAGAGGTCCACTAGATGATGCTTCATACCAAATATCAAAGCTCCAGGCCTTGTGGTTTCGGAGAAGAAGATTTTTAAAGATCCAACTTATAAAATCTATTTTTAGCTCCAGTGAACCAGAAATGCAATGGACCAGAACCATTTGAACAATCTTGGTAGAGCTTCATGCAAGGAACATCCCAGGCAAGTTTCATTTAATTTGCCCCATTGGTTTCAGAGGAGATGTCGTTTGAATGAAAAGTTGACGACGGACGGACGGACGGACGACGGACAAAGACAGATCAGAAAAGCTCACCCTGAGCACTTTGTGCTCAGGTGAGCTAAAAAGGGGCATAACTTTGTCAAAATGCAATACAGAGTTATGAAACTTGACCTGCATATCCTAATTGTGACACTTCATTTATATTTTAAGTTTCAAGCAAATACGTTTTCTAGTTTCAGAAATATTCAATTACATGTTAAAATTTAAGAATATTTTCTAAGTCAATTTTTGACCTTCAAGTGTGACCTTGACCTTTAGCCGGCAAAAGGGTAACATGGGTTCTGCACATCCCCTTGTTGAGGTGAACATTTGAGCCAAGATTAAAGAAAATCTTTCAATTAGTGTAGGACTTACAGAGCGGACACGACATAATGTCTAATATTTGATTGTTTGATATTTGACCTTCAATTGTGACCTTGAGCTGACACATGGGCAACATGGGTTCTGCACATCCCCTTGTTGAGGTGAACATTTCAGCCAAGTTTGAAGAAAATCCTTCAGTTGGTATAGGATTTATAGAGCAGACACGATAATGGAGACGGACGGACGGACTGACGGACGGACGCAACAAAGCGAATCCATTATAGCCCCCCCCCCCCCACATTTTGTGGTGGGGGTATAATGACCTCAAAATCAATAGGTGTCATCTACTGGTGATGACCAACCAGCATACCAAGTTTGGTGAACCTAGGTCAAAGCATTTTCTAGTTATTGATCGGAAACCGTTTTTAGGATGAAGGCCCCCCCCCACCCTCTTCAAAAGAAAAAAACATACAAAACGTTCGCTCCTATTGACGAGTGGAAAAGGTAGGAGGACGAGTAAAATTTTCTGATCGCTCGTCCTGCAGAACGAGTGCAAAAACCGCAAGAAATATACCGATGGATAAATTTATCATAACGTCACAGTTTACCGACAGTAAATTCTCCATGTAATACGCTGTCAAAACTAAAACGGAAGTGTGAGTAAGGGGGAGCACTGCGCCTTTTTTTTTAATTCAGTAAACTGTACAGTACAGTTGATCTTTTTTCTCCTTTGTCTCCAGGACGGGTGATGGTGATGCAGGACGAGTAGAAATTTTGGTCACTGAATGAAAGATTTGTTCCCTGGTTTGATACATTTTAAAGACTTGCGAATAAAAAACTAATAATGCCTACCGCCTTCTGTTTGATTTACACACTGATCAATGCTGTGTGTAACTGCATAAAAATAAAATTTACACTTTTAAATGGAGTATTTCGAAAATAACTCGCTTTGATACTCAATTTCGAAACATCAAACAGTATGGAGCATAAAAAACCACACTGCTAATTGAGCTCAAAAGTAACTGTGTAAAGGTCGTTTATCTTTCAACTGACTTCAAAGGAGCTGACTTTTACGAACATGTGGGCTGACGTAGTGCTAGCTGCAAACGATTTCATTCATTAATTTGAAGGCTAAACCAGAAACTATCAATTATTGTACTTGTTTTTCACGGTCATTTGGTCTTTGACAAGTTTATTAGGATTAGCGAGGTGTGATATACACAGATGGTCTGGGACTTATGTTGTGGTTTCATTTTGGCAGGTTTTTATACCGTCTGGATTTACATTAGGAATAGAAAACGGTGAATTTCTGGACCGATTGAAATAAGAATTTCAGAGATGCAAACCGGTCCCAGATGTTCTGAATCCGTTAAAACCTACGATTTGTCAGATATCTGCAAGCCTGATATATATATATATATATAATGTTCTTTATACCATAATAAATGACAGAGGCTTTCAGAAAGGTGATACCTCTTCCTTGGCCTTCCTTCCATCAGGTGCAGGGGGAAGACATGCGCTTTTCACAAAAAAACATCTAGTTTAACATGGTATGTAGCATTGTCGTGTGGACCTCTACCAAGTTTGTTCAAATTATGCCCCTGGGGTCAAATTTGGCCCCTACCCAGGGGTCAATGGATTTTACATAGGCTTAAAAAGTAAAACTTTAAAAATCTTCTTGTCTGAAACCACAAGCCCCCGAGATCTAAGATTTTGGTATGTAGCATTGTCTTGTGGACCTCTACCAAGTTTGTTCAAATATGCCCCTGGTGTCAAATTTGGCCCCACCCCAGGGGTCAACTTATTTTACATAGGGAAAACTTTGAAAATCTTCTTGTCTGAAACGACCAGGCCCTGAGCCTTAAGATTTGGTATGTAGCATTTTGTTGTGGACCTCTACCAACTTTGTTCAAATTATACACCTGGGGTCAAATTTGGCCCTGCCCCGGGGTCAGTTGATTTTACATAGGCTTATATAGTGAAACTTTAAAAATCTTCTTGTCTGAAACCACAAGGCCCTGAGCCTTAAGATTTGGTACGTATTATTGTCGTGTGGACCTCTACCAAGTTTGTTCAAATTATGCCTCTGGGGTCAAATTTGGTCCCTATCCAGGGGTCATTTGATTTTACATAGGCTAATATAGTAAAACTTTAAAAATCTTCTTGTCTGAAACCATAAGGCCCTGAGATCTAAGATTTGGTATGAAACAAGCTTTATCAAGCTTTTTCAAATTATTAGATTAGGTTAAAGTCACCGAGGCAAAAAATAGATTTATTCACTGTACTTCAGAGAGCCTTCATTTAAAGACCAATATCTTTGCTATTTGGTATATAGGATCCTTGCATGGACCTCTATCCATGGGTAGGGTTTTAGGTCACTGGGTCAAGGTCAAGGTCACCATAGCTTATGATAGATATTTCTACTTTCTGTCATAGAGCCTTTATTTATTAACTGATATTTTACATATTTACATATTTATATTTACATTACAGTACGTGCCAGGAGGAACTCTCGTTTTCCACGAGGTCATCGCGGACTACCCTTTCCTTAAAACGCGACCAAATCCGCCACATTTCGAGGATCACCGCCACGGACATGGTCACCAAATATCGTGGCGGACGTCCGCTAAATGGTTCCGCGAACTTTTTCACAGGTAAGAACTGATGTATCAAGGCTCACAAAGTTCCTGATTACATGCATTTCGGCGAATTTTTAACCAGGTTTTCAACGAAAACCTGGTTATGGTAATGCTGAAGTCGGCGGGCGGGCGTCAACTTTTGGTTTCCGCTCAATAACTTGAGTTTACTTTGGCCTATTGACACCAAACTTGGTGTATGGGTAGCTTATATCAAGAGGCAGCTTGGGATTGCTACCCAGGTGTCTGTGATCAAGGTCAAGGTCACTGTTGCTAAAAATAGAAATTTAGTTTCCGCGCAATAACTTGAGTTTGCTTTGACCTATTGACCCCAAACTTGGTATATGAGTAGCTTATATCAAGAGGCAGCTAATAGGTAAACACTCCTCTGTCTTCACTACAGAGAATCACAACAGAGAATGCAGTTTACAACTATGCCCAAGATAATAAGCACAGTTTATCAACTGCTTATCACGGGTAATAAATAAACAATTATACTCTCATTAGCACCAAGAATGTACAATACCAGATTATAACTGCATTTTGTATATCATTCCCATCAAATAATCTAAAATGGCCACTAGTAGTTCTATGAATTGGAGTAAAAAATAAGTAGAATTCTTAAGTTGTCTGAAATACAAAGTAATTGCTGGTTATATAAAAGAAAGAGGAAAAACCAGCGCTTTTGAAAAGGGATATATTTTTTTATGGAAAGTTAAATACATGGTGCATTTGTCTGTCAAACTGATAAAAAGTTCTACCTCAAAGCAAAATGTTGGCGAAGTCAAAGGAAGGCAGAATAGCCACATATATTGTCCGCAAAGATTTGCGCAAAGGAATCAAAAGTGGTTGATGGACGATGCAGTTGTATTACAGGGTAAGTAAAATTTTGTGTTTCTATCTAAGTGATTCATTTTAAAGCATAATGTATATTTTTTGTATATGTACTAATGTCCTATTTACATCTTTTAATCTTTATTTAAAACCAAACAAACAACCCCCACCCCCTAAAAAACAAAAAAAACAAAAAAGAACAGGTATATAAAGATATTACATGTAAAACATCATGCAGAATGATAATAAATGAGACAATAGTCAGTTGATTTTTTATTTGTACTTTTCAGAACTGGAGGAGTCTGCAACCATATAGCACTGCTGTACACTGTAGATCACTAGGTTAGCAAAGAAAATAACAGAGATTCCTGCAGATATGTCATGCACAGAAGTGGGACAAGCCTGGCACAAGCTGCCTGGGTATAAAATTGAGCCAGAACCAGTAATGAAACTCACCTATGCCAAGGCTATGATGGAAAGACAGTTACATTAACAAGAACCTGTGAAATGTTCCTTATATGACGAATTTGCCAAGAAAGTAAATTGACGCTTACACCATCAAAAGAGAAGATAGCTTCTATACAATAAAGTATTAGTACAAGAAACAGGAACATTCCCATAGTCTATTTCATGGAAGACTCTGCAGTCAATTTCAAGATTATCAAAACTGGAGTTTTCAGCCTATATTCCTAGCAAAGTTGACATTGTTTTGAAAAATAACTTACATTTCTCTGATATACCAATAACACAGACAAATCTTAACATTGACATAACTCGCCTTAATGAAAAAAGCAAAAAATTCTTGCAGTCATTGGACTTAAGTAAATCTTAGGCTAAGGAGATTGAACAATCGATTAACCAATCTCTAGTTAAACGATGGTATGAGATGCGTAAAATTAGACTTACAGTAATCAAAGTCAACGAAAAGAAGAATTTCTAAAAAAAAAATTTTAATTCAAAAAACTTAAGAAATGTTGCATCAATTTCACATAGAAGAGACAAGGAGGATACTGCATGAAAATTGTATACTAAAAAGATGATGAACAAATGTCATCATGATGTGTAAGTATTTGATACAGAGCTTTCAATAAATCCAGACTGTCCATATCTTGGAGCTTCCCCAGACAGCAAAATTTTAGACAGGTCATCATATAACCACTTTGAACTGTTGGAAATTAATAGGTGCTCATATAAATCTAGAAATGCTACACTTACAGATCTAGAAGCAGCTAGAAATACTGACTTCTGCCTTGAAATAAAGAACGGGGAGCTGCATTAAAAAGAATCATATAATTATTTCTTTTTTTTTCATCATTGGGAGATTTATGCAAAGACACATTTTCATCAAAGCCTGAAGCTTTACAATTAGGAACACATCAGTAAAACTCCATAATTTCTGGACAATGTTGATCTAAGTTCATAATATTGTTAATCTAGATGTATACAAGTGTTATATACATACTGGCTGGGAACTCTCTGTTTACCTGTTTCGGGTCACGTGATAAAATCTGTCGATATGGTGTATAACTTGAGTTTGCTTTGACCTACTGACCCCAAACTTGGTATATGGGTAGCTTATATCAAGAGGCAGCTTGGGATTGCTACCTAGATGTCTGTGATCAAGGTCAAGGTCACTGTTGCTTAATATAGAAATTCAGTTTCCGCTCAATAACTTGAGTTTGCTTTGACCTATTGACCCCAAACTTGGTGTATGGGTAGCTTATATCAAGAGGCAGCTTGGCATTGCTACCCAGGTGTCTGTGATCAAGGTCAAGGTCACTGTTGCTGAAAATAGAAATTCAGTTTCTGCTCAATAACTTTAGTTTGCTTTGGTCTATTGATGCTAAACTTGGTATATGGGTAGCTTATATTAAGAGGGAGCTTGGGATTGCTACCCAGGTGTCTGTGGTCAAGGTCACTGTTGCTAAAAAAAGAAATTAAGTTTCCGCTCAATAACTTTAGTTTGCTTAGACCTATTGACACCAAATTTAGTATTTGGGTAGCTGATATCAAGATGCAACTTGGCATTGCTACCCAGGTGTCTGTGAACAAGGTCAAGGTCACTGTTGCTTCAAAAAGAAATTCAGTTTTCACGTAATAACTTGAGTTTGCGTTGACCTGTTGACACCAAACTTGCTGTGTGGGTAGCTTATATTAAGATGCAGCTTGGGATTGCTATTATGATATCTGGGAGCAAGGTCAAGGTCACTTGCTTACAATAGAATTTTCAGCTTCTACTCAGTAACTTCAGCACACTTTGACCTATTGATACTCAACTTGGCATGTGTGTAGCTTATATGATAACAGCCTGGCATTGCTACTCAGGTATCTGATTTATTTTTGTTTTGAACTATTGAAACCAACTTTCTGTGTTGGTACCAAAATAACAGCATCAATTTTACTTCACTGCTATATTTCTTCCTAATTCCTGTCATATCAAAACCTGGTTTTCGTCGCATTGCAGCGCTTCTTGTACGCTTTAAAATATCATTTAATTGTATAAAAACTCTCATTCTGATGCATTTGTTTACAAATGCTCGTATTTGTTAAATGGAAGGAATGACAATTCAAAACCAAAAGTAATTGCTTCTCGGAACAGCTGAACCTATTTTCAGAAAATAAAAATGACTGGTTTTCGATTAACACATGGTAAAACTGCTTTCCTATATTTAAAGAATACAACATGTAAACCCTACTGCGACATCTGTATCGTCTATGCGCTTGACAAAATTATTGATCGATTTTGCTATACAATAACGAGTGTTTTCAACGACAGAAGTACACATAAACCTACACAGCAAATGTATTAGAAATTTGGTTTTAATTTTACCAAATGTCACATAATTGGCAGACTTAAAATGCACAGTTTCATTATGGTCATTTCATTAAATGTTCAGCTTATCCAGGTGAGTTATGACTTTTAATTATGCCCCCCATCGAAGATGAGGGGGCATATAGTTTTGCAAATGTTGGTCGGTCGGTAGGTTGGTCGGTCCGTCGGTAGACACTTCATTTCCGATCAATAACTAGAGAACTCTTTGACCTAGGTTCACCAAACATGGTATGCTGGTTGGTCACCACCAGTAGATGACCCCAATTGATTTTGAGGTCATTAGGTCAAAGGTCAAGCTCACAGGGCAAGAGTAATCGGCAGGTGGTTGGACCGATTGAGCTTGAAACATTTCTGCAAGCCTGATATATATATAGCGTTATATATATATATATATTAACATATGTTTGGTTATGATAGTTTCACACCTTACTCTAGGCACGGTTGACTTCACCTGACATCACAGTTGAACTGTTTGTATCAACGGCAGTGTGGAAGACAGCATATGTTACATCGTGGTAGCTGTAATGTATTAGAGTAACACCAGCTTCAATGCAGTCCATGTTTTTAACATATATGTTGTAGTGAAGTTAACTTCCAGCAGTGACTTTGACCTTTGACCTACTGACCCCAGAATCAATAGAGTTCTTCTACTCAATAAGGGCAATCATCCTATGAACATTGAAGGCCCTGGGTGAAATAGAACTCAAGTTATTGTGCGGAAATGGTTTACATTCTTTGGGCCTCTAAGACCTTGACCTTTGACCTACTGACCCCAAAAACTATAGAGTCCTTCTACTCAATAAGGGCAATCACCCTATGAAGTCTGAACGCTCTGAGTGTTAAAAAGTTTTTTACATATTTGTACCATGTGACCTAGTTTTTGATCCCAGATGACCCATATCCAAATTTGAGCTAGAAATCAATGAAACAACCTTTCTGACAAATTTCAAGGACATTTGGACTAAAAATGTTACCTCTAGAGCTTTTACAAGGTTTTTCTACTTTCGGGCTCTGTGACCTAGTTTTTGACCCCAGAGAACTTATATTCAAAACTGAGCTAGAAATCATCCATAGAATCTTTCTGACAAATTTCTAGGTTATTTGGACTGAAAATGCTACCTTTAGCATATTAACAAGGTTTTTCCATATTTGGACTCTATGACCTAGTTTGTGACCCCAGATGACCCATACTCGAACTTGATCTAGAAATCCTCCAGGCAATATTTCTGACAAATTTCGAGATTATTTGGGCTGAAAATGTAACCTCTAGAGTGTTAACAAGATTTTTCTATTTTTGGGCTCTGTGACCTAGTTTTTGAACCCAGATGACCCATATTTGAACTTGTGCTAGAAATCTTTGAAGCAACCTTTCTGACAAATTTCCAGATTATTTGGGCTGAAAATGTAATCTCTAGAGTGTTAACAAGATGTTTCTATTTTTGGGCTCTGTGACCTAGTTTTTGAACCAAGATGACCCATATTTGAATTTGAGCTAGAAATCATAAAAGCAACCTTCCTGACAAATTTCCAGATTATTTGGTCTAAAAATGTTACCTCTAGAGTGTTAACAAGGTTATTCAATATTTGGGCTCTGTGACCTAGTTTTTGACCCCAGATGACCTATATTTGAACTTGACCTAGAAATCATCAAAGCAACCTTTCTGACAAATTTCAAGATTATTTGGGCTGAAAATGTAACCTCTAGAGTGTTAACAAGATTTTTCTATTTTTGGGCTCCATGACCTAGTTTTTGAACCCAGATGACCCATATTTGAACTTGAGCTAGAAATCATCATTAGAACATTTCTGACAAATTTCCAAAGTATTTGGACTGAAAAAGTAGCCTCTAGAGTGTTAACAAGGTTTTTCTATATTTGGGCTCTGTGACCTAGTTTTCAAACCCTGATAACCCATGTTCGAACTCGTCCGAGATATTAATGAGTCAAACATCCTGACCAAGTTTCATGACAATTGAGGCAAAAATGTGACCACTAGAGTGTTAACAAACCAATTGTTACAGACGGACGGACGACGGACAAAAGGTGATCAGAAAAGCTTACTCTGTCACTACGTGACAGGTGAGCTAAAAACCTTTCCTACATATTTCCAGTATATTTCAACTGAAAATATTACCTCAAGAGTGTTATTTATTTGGGCTCTGTGTCTAGTTTTAGACCAAGATGACCCATATTCGAACTTGAGCTAGAAATCATTGAAACAACCTTTCTGACGAATTTCCAGGATATTTGGACTGACAAACTATCCTCTAGAGTGTTAACATGGTTTTTCCAAACTTGGGCTCTGTAACCTAGCTTTTGAACCCAGATGACCCATATTCGAAACTGAGCTAGAAATCATCGAAACAACCTTTCTGACAAATTTCAAGGGTATTTGGACTGAAAATGTAGCCTCTAGAGTGTTAACAAGGTTTTTCTATTTTTGGGCCTTGTGACCTAGTTTTTATCCAAGATAAGCCATATTCGAACTCGTCTGAGTTATTACTGGAACAAACATCCTGACTAAATTTCATGACAATTGAAGCAAATATGTGACCACTAAAGTGTTAACAAACTAAGTTTGGATGTCCAGTGGACAACAGACGACGGACATTGATTGATCCTAATAGCTCAGCATGAGCTTACGGCTCAGGTGAGCTAAAAATAAACAAGAGCCACCGCAAGGGGGGCAACGCTCGACTTTTTCCCATTTCAAAAGGAAAACACATCAGAGGAAGCACATTGTGGTGAAGGGATTTCAAATGAAACATCATTTGGAAATATAAATATCAAATTCATCCATACATATTAAAGTTATGGCCAATTTTAGCAATATTCAGAAATCTGACGTTAAAAGTCAAAGTCAAGTTCAGTTTAACCTTCTTTGGAGGTATTGTCTAAAAGGTAGTTATGTCCAAGCATGAAGACACTACATCCATTAATAACAAAGATATAGCGAAGTTAAGCAATGTCAAGGTCATTTAAATGTCAAAGTAATACTTGAATTATTGAACACATTTGTTTATTCTCAGTGTTGTTTTGTCCAAGAATAGATCAAATCCATCTATAAATAAAAAATATTTGGCTATTTTAGCAAAATTCAATAATTTGACCTTGACAGTCATGGTCATTTTAAGTTCAAGGTCATACCTGAATATTTCATAAGTGTTGTTTTGTCCAAGTATGATTCAAATCCAACCATAAAATAACAAAGTTATGGCTGGTTTAGCAAATTCAATAATTTGACCTTGACTGCCAAGGTCATATAAAGGTCAAGTCATGCTTGAAAGAATCAAAATGTTGGATTAGTCATAAGTGTTGTTTTGTCCAAGTATGATCAAAATCCAAGCACAAATAACAGTTATGGCCAGTTTTAGAAAAATTCAATAATTTGTCATTGAGTGTCAAGGTCATTGAAAGGTCAAGGTCATACTTCAAAGAAGTAAAATGTTGGATTTGTCATAAGTATTGTTTGTCCAAGTATGAATCAAATCCACATATAAATGACAAAGTTATGTCAATTTAAGCAATTGAATCATCTGACCTTGATGGTCAAGGTCATTTTTTGGTCACGGTCATACCTGAGTTATTCAACATGTCATTTTTTTTTTGTCATAAGTGTTGTTTTGTCCAAGTATGAATCAAATCCAATGACAAATAACAAAGTTAGGGCAACTTGTAGCAAAATTCAATAATTTGACCTTGACTGTCACGGTCATGTTCAAAGGGTTCTTGTGTCCAAGTATGAAGATAATCCATAAAGGAATTAAAAAATTATGATGGACGGCAATCACATTGGCAATGGCAACAACACCATGACTAGCAATAACTCGATTTTTCCTTCGAAAAAAGTCGAGCTAATAAAAAATGAAAACCACAGTTCTCTTGCTCACTTAGTGTTACTGTGGACTAAGTGTTAATTGTTTGTGCCAATAAGTTTGATTTAGCAGTATAACCTCTGAAGTCGTAAGAAACACTGTCATCTTTAACTTCAAAGAAATGTGCTACCGATATGTAAATTGAATAGTCTAATTTTTTGGGTATTTCTGTGTTCTTTGTTCTTGTTTGATGAAGTGAGCTTACCAATGAGACATGAAACTCAGGCTATCAGTGAAGAATAATTCTCTCAAGAGCTTCTTTGATTCACTTACACATGTAATGCACTTAAACTACATGTATACATATTGAAATAACGGCATGTATTAGGCCATTAGTTTCAATTTGTGCATCTTCTTATGACCTTGATTTTCATTTGATCATCACAAATCCGCTGGTGTGTAAATTATATAACAGTTAATTTCATGCACGAGTTATTTTGTGAAAATACTTGAATGTTGTGAATTTGGAACGGTATGTTAACAGAAGGTCAACAAGAGTAAAAGTGATAACCATGATAATCAGTATCAGGCATTATGTGCTTGTCGCTTTGTCTAACGGTTAACCTGTTAACTGTTTGAAAGAATAAACTGTTAACTGGTAAGTAAAGTCTTTTGAAGTCTCCAATGTTTCTTGATGTACAGAATATTGATTTGAATACTGAAGATTTTTTTCTTTTTGAGTTTCTGTTTGTGTCTCTAGTTCTTTCAGTTGTTCTCTTAGTGTTGAAATCAGTTTAGTTTGAACATCTGTTTTACGCTGAAGAAATTTTTCATGTTCTTTTAGTGATTTAAATTCCTCTTGAAATGAACAAGTTTCTTTTTGAAGGGTTGCAACCTCTACAAACTTGTCATTCAGTCTGGCTTGCAACTGTGTGATGTTGTTCCTCATGAGAGAGTTGTAGCAGAAGTCCTTGATGACCATATTGTCTACCTATCTAAAAGGAAGGTTTTCAGCATCCTTCCTGTTGAGAAATGCAGTCATTCTGGCAGTGTCACGAGACTTCTTGTACTGTTGCCTCAGTGAAGTTGACAGCATGCTTCTATGATAAGGATTTCTCCTGTTCAACTTAGCCTGTCCATTGAAATAATGTGTGAATCTACTCACTTTGTTGTCCTCAAAATATAATTTTCTTTCTGGATATCCATGCATTTCTACACAACTTATGAATTACCAAAGTAAATGTTTTGGGGAATAAATGATTTCACTCGCTGTACTTGTAGTTCTTGGTACCAGGAAAGTCTGACGAGCTAATAGGCGCCTGCGCGGATTCACCACCAGTTTTAATGCCATAAAGTTTTGAAGGCATTAAGTGAATAGAGTTAATGAAAATAAGTCCTTTTCTGTTTATCATTTAATCCAGTAATTAGCAGGTACACCAGCACATATATTTTGGAACACCAAAAATCCTCAACAGTTAATAATGAAATCAATATCTTATGGAACACCACAAATAAATTACTAATAAAGTAACAATGATTAAGTGAGGAGCACCTCTTACTTTTCAAATCTAAATTCTAACTAACTGCAATTTTTATTTGTGACTTATATACAAAATATTCTTAGAATAACAAAGATTTTCTGTTTGAAATTAAGTTGACACTTGAGTAATTAATCTATAATCTGATCAGGAAATGGCATATTTATAATCAAAGATAATTATCACTATGAGGTATGTAAACATCATATGACATGCTTGTTACTTAAAACAGTCTGGCTTCCTTGTCTCAGATGAAGTGTCAACCTTTTAGTAGCTTTATGGTTTCTCAAGACTTAGAGATTAAACTAAAGAAAGAATGTCAACAAGTCAGATGTTCAAAATAGACTGAAAATTACCTAAAAATGATAGACAAAAATTTACTTCAACTAAAGTGAATAGTCCCTTATTAAATATGCAGCAAATAAATATAATTCTTTAATTGTAAATAAATAGTAAGCAAATTCTTGTAAAATTGCTGCATAATATAAGCCTATATAAAACAAGGATATTGTTGGAAACCATGGATGCTCCCTAAAGGTACATGGAAGTTGGATGAATGTGTAACTGAGGAAGGTGTTGGGAAGCATGTTGTGCAGTTATAATGATATTTACTGGTGTTCTTCATTTCACAGAAATAAAATCAGGAGAAAATAATTATTTTATTTTATTACATATTATTATGTCAACAGTGGAAAGTGGTTAAGCAAATATTGGAGTTGTTTCCAGAACCAGATCACAAGTGAATACTTGGACATTTGTTTGTAAGGCTATTGTTAGTATAAAATGTTAGTAGTTATACTAGAGAAGTGTAATTAGACATGTACCTTTACATGACAGACTGAAGGTTGATCCCAATCCAAACAAGAGGCCATGATGGCCCTGTATCGCTCACCTGAGTATGACTGCTTTTAACAAAGTTGCGGGTCCCACGTTTTACCGGAATCGACCATTTTTACCGGAAATACCGGAATCGACTTTGCATTACCGGAATCGACCTATATTTCATCCATAAGCCAATTTTTTTCAAGATATACAACATTGTTTATTAATATATTATATAATTAACGTAATAACAAAAGGAATTTGAAGTATCTTCGAGTGGAAAGATTTTACATGAGAAAGAAAATCAGCGAGTTGCGGAAAATTTGCACATACGGACATATGCCGGAATCGGCCTGTATTTCATAAATAAATTGAATTTAAGTCATACAAATGTTATTTTTTCATTACTCTACATCAGAAATAACATATTTACCCAAGGAATTTGAAGTATCTTCGACTGGAAAAATTTTACAAGAGGAAGAAAATCGGCGAGTTGCGGAAGATTTGCGCATAAGGATACACACGGGAATTGGTCTGTATTTCAAACATGAATTGTATTTAAGTCATACAAAAGTTATTTTTCATTACTTTACATCAGAAATTACATACGTACCCGTATGCGCAAATTTTCCGCAACTCGCCAATTTTCTTTCTCATCAAAAAAAACCTGTCTGACAAATTTCCAGGATATTTGGACTGAAAAAGTAACCTCTGGAGTGTTAAAAAGTTGTTTACATATTTGGACCATGTGACCTATTTTTTGATCCCAGATGACCCATATCCAAATTTGAGCTAGAATTCCTTGAAACAACCTTTCTGACAAATTTCAAGGACATTTAGACTAAAAATGTAACCTCTAGAGCATTAAAAAGGTTTTTCTACTTTTGGGCTCTGTGACCTAGTTTTTGACCACAGAAAACCTATATTCAAAACTGAGCTAGAAATCATCAATAGAACCTTCCTGGCAATTTCCAGGTTATTTGGACTGAAAATGCTACCTTAAGGATGTTAACAAGGTTTTTCCATATTTGGACTCTGTGACCTAGTTTATGACCCCAGATGACCCATATTCAAACTTGATCTAGAAATCCTCAAGGCAACCTCTCTGACAAATTTCCAGATTATTTGGGCTGAAAATGTAACCACTAGAGTGTTAACAAGATTTTCTATTTTTGGGCTCTGTGACCTAGTTTTAGAACCCAGATGACCCATATTTGAACTTGTGCTAGAAATCTTTGAAGGAACCTTTCTGACAAATTTCCAGATTATTTGGGCTGAAAATGTAACCTCTAGAGTGTTAACAAGATGTTTCTATTTTTGGGCTCTGTGACCTAGTTTTTGAACCCAGATGACCCGTATTCAAATTTGAGCTAGAAATCATAGAAGCAACCTTCCTGACAAATTCCCAGATTATTTGGTGTAAAAATGTTACCTTTAGAGTGTTAACAAGGTTTTTCTATTTTTGGGCTCTGTGACCTAGTTTTTGAACCCAGATGACCCATATTTGAACTTGAGCTAGAAATCATAGAAGCAACCTTCCTGACAAATTCCCAGATTATTTGGTGTAAAAATGTAACCTTTAGAGTGTTAACAAGATGTTTCTATTTTTGGGCTCTGTGACCTAGTTTTTGAACCCAGATGACCCGTATTCAAACTTGAGCTAGAAATCATAGAAGCAACCTTCCTGACAAATTCCCAGATTATTTGGTGTAAAAATGTTACCTTTAGAGTGTTAACAAGGTTTTTCTATTTTTGGGCTCTGTGACCTAGTTTTTGAACCCAGATGACCCATATTTGAACTTGAGCTAGAAATCATAGAAGCAACCTTCCTGACAAATTCCCAGATTATTTGGTGTAAAAATGTAACCTTTAGAGTGTTAACAAGGTTTTTCAATATTTGGGCTCTGTGACCTAGTTTTTGACCCCAGATGACCCATATTCAAACCTGACCTAGAAATCGTCAAAGCAACCTTTTTGACAAATTTCCTGGTTATTTGGGCTGAAAATGTAACCTCTAGAGTGTTAACAAGATTTTTCTATTTTTGGGCTCCGTGACCTAGTTTTTGAACCCAGATGACCCATATTCGAACTTCAGCTAGTAACCATCGATAGAACCTTTCTGACAAATTTCCAGGATATTTGGACTGAAAAACTTACCTCTAGAGTGTTAACAAGGTTTTTCTATATTTGGGCTCTGTGACCTAGTTTTCCAACCCTGATAACCCATGTTCAAACTCATCCGAGATATTAATGAGACAAACATTCTAACCAAGTTTCATGACAATTGAGGCAAAAATGTGACCACTAGAGTGTTAACAAACTAATTGTGGACGAACGGACAGACGACGGACAAAAGGTGATCAGAAAAGCTCACTCTGTCACAACGTGACAGGTGAGCTAATAAACTGATGATCTGAGAAGTAGGACGTAGTGAGTCGTATGAATAGGTCGATGCTTCGAGAAACAAATACCTGGTCAAGAGTAGAGCCAGTGTTTGTGGTAGCAAAGTTAAGGGAAATAATTAAACAAGAGGGCCATGATGGCCCTAAATCGCTCACCTGAGTCTCATTGCTCATGATACAAATATCGTTATTGGTTTTTATGGGTGCAAGTTTGAGTAAGTTTGCAGTAAGTTTGAAGACTCTGGGTGTAATGATACTCAAATTTTTTAGCAGAAATAGTTTTACTCTACAGGTCCCAGTGACTTTGACCTTTGACCTACAGACTCTAAAAACAAAAGGGTTCTTCTAATATAATTACCCTATAAAGTTTGAAGGTTCTGGGTGTAATGATACTCCAGTTACTGAGAAGAAATAGTTTTCACTCTACAGGTCCTTGTGACCTTGACTTTCAACCTACTGAGCCCAAAGTGATTGGGTTCATCTTATGAAGTTTGAAGGCTCTGGGTAAAATGGTACTCCAGTTACTGAGCAGAAACAGTTTTCACTCTACAGGTCCCTGTGAACTTAACCTTTGACCTTTGGACCCTAAAAACAATAGGGTTCTTCTAATACAATTATCCTATAAAGTTTGAAGGCTCTGGGTGTAATGGTACTCCAGTTACTCTGCAGAAATAGTTTTCACTCTACAGGTCCCTGTGACCCTGACATTTGACATACTAGCCCCAAAAACAACATGGTTCTTCTACTTAGTAAAAGCAATCATCCTATGAAGTTTGGAGGCTCTGGGTGAAATTGTAATCCTGTTATTGAGTGGAAACGGTTTTCACTCTAGAGGTCCACTGACCTTGACCTTTGACCTACTGACCCAAAACACAAAAGGGACTTTTTGTACTCAAAAAGGGGTATAACTAATCCTGTTATTGAGTGGAAATAGTTTTCACTCTAGAGGTCCCTCTGACCTTGACCTTTGACTTACTGACCCAAAACATAAAAGGGATTTTTTGTACTCAATAAGGGCAATAACCCTGTGAAGTTTGAAGGCTTTGGGACAACTGGTACACAAGTTATCGAAAAGAAACAAAGTGTGAAAGACAGACAGACAAACAGACACTAATGGACAAGGCAAAAACAATATGTTTCCATCAGAAGGGCGGGGTGGAGGGAAGACATAACAACAAATAATTGAAGGTATAGCCCTTGGTGTTTCAGAGCAGCAGATTTTTAAAGTTTTCCCTATATATATCCTTGTGTAAAATCAAATGACCCCCCCGGGTGGGGCCAGTTTTGACCCCAAGGTCATGATTTGAACAAACTTGGTAGAGTTCCACTAGACAATGCAGCACACCAAATATCTAAACTCTAGGCCTTGTGGTTTCTGACAAGAGGATTTTTAAAACTTTTCCTATATAACTCTATGTAAAACATGTGACTCCTGGGGCGGGGCCTTTTTGACCCAGGGGCTATGATTTGAACAAACTTGGTAGAGGTCTAGTAGACAATGCTGTACACCAAATATCTTAACTCTAGGCCTTGTGGTATCTGAAAAGAAGATGTTTAAAGTTTTT
This sequence comes from Cyclina sinensis, assembly GCA_012932295.1. Taxonomy (NCBI): domain Eukaryota; kingdom Metazoa; phylum Mollusca; class Bivalvia; order Venerida; family Veneridae; genus Cyclina; species Cyclina sinensis. The sequence continues at coordinate 19,499,543 of JAAONU010000002.1, forward strand.
CCTTTATAACTCTATGTAAAACATGTAACCCCTGGGGCGGGGCCATTTTTGACATAGGGGCCATGATTTGAACAAACTTGATAGAGGTCCTCTTGACAATGCCACACACAAAATATCTAAGCTCTATACCTTTTGGTTTCTGATGTAAAGACTTTTCCTATATAACTCTATGTAAACAAGTGACCCCCAAGGCAGGGCCTAATTTGACCCAAAGGCTATCATTTGAACAAACTTAGTAGAGGTTCACAGGACAATGCTACACACCATATATATAAACTCTAGGCCTAGCGGTTTCTGACAAGAAGATTTTTTAAAGTTTTTCCTATATAACTCTATGTAAAATATGTGACCACTGGGATGGGGCCATTTTTTACCCAGGAGCCATGATTTGAACAAACTTGGTAAAGGTCCACTGGACAATGCTGCACACCAAGAACCAGAAATGCAATGGACCAGAACCATTTGAACAATCTTGGTCGAGCTTCATGCAAGGAACATTCCAGGAAAGTTTCATTTAATTTGGTCCTTTGGTTTCAGAGGAGATGTCATTTGAATGAAAAGTTGACATCGTCCGTCGTCCAGACGGACGACGGACAAAGACTGATCAGAAAAGTTCAGCCTGAGCACAAAGTGCTCAGGTGAGTTAAAAAGTAACCAAAACTTATTGTTCTTATTCAATGCATTTTCTTTCAATGTATTCTTTCATTTTATTAACTTTCAAAACATGCCTTCAGTAGCTTTGAAGCTATAGTGCAAATAAATCTGGTCAAAAAAATTTTAACAAAAGAATATAAAGGGAGATAATTCAGAAAGTGAGCAAGACAGAGTTATGGTTCTTGCACAATGCAAATCCTCTCATTGTATTCTATCATCGTGTAAACCTTCAACAAAATCACTAAATGACAAGGCATCGGGGTATAAATCTATGAAAAATCACTGAACCGGAACATGCCGGTAAAAAACACACATGCTCTTGGTAGTGCAGCTTCCTAATGAGTTTCAATAAATTCCAGTGAATGGTGTGTCCATAAGGTCTTTGCCAAATTCAGCATAAAGATATTATGTAATTCGTAGTTGCTGAAAAATGTTAAAACTGTTTAAATATGCAATGAAGAATGTAAGACAGTAATTGTTACCATTTTATTCTTTATTTTTCTATCAACTCAGACAGTGGCAGTCCTATTCAGACAGTGTCATGGTCACTGAAGTAGGCTGGTGACAGGTAAACCAGAGGTTTTTGATACCTCTTGTAGTTTCAGAGTTATGTCCCGGACAAAGTTCAAAGTGTAAAAATGAACAAAGAGCAATAACTCAAAAATTAGGCAATGCAGAGTGATGGTTCTTATGCACTGCACATCTACTCAATAAGATCTATCTACCTACAAAGTTTGTTGTTGATACTTCTTGTAGTTTCAGAGTTATGTCCCGGACAAGAAAATGCGGACGGACGGACATACAGACATACGGACGGACATACGGACGGACAAAGCGACGACTATATGCTCTCCCTTCAGGTCCCTTCAGGGAGCATAAACTTGGTAGAAGATCTCTTGCTGATGCTCCATGCAAAATATGTAAGTTTTAGGTATTGTTGTTTTAGACCAGAAGATTTTTTAAGGTTTTCCCTATATAAGCATATGTAAAATCAACTGACCCCAAGAGTAGGTTCATTTATGACCCTATTCATGCAAGGTGTTTATATGCCAAATAGTTAAAATGTCAATCAATAAATAAAGGATCTAAGACAAAAGTTTTTAAACAATCTTTTTTTAGTCTTAGTGACCTTGACCCAGTGACCTTAAACTCCACCTAAGGGTAGAGGTCCTTGCAAGTTACCTACATACCAAATATCTCCGATATCGATCAATAAATGAAGACTCTAAGGGGAAATGTACAAAAAACTATTTTTAGCCTTAGTGACCTTTACTTTGATCCAAGTAAATGGCAGAGCCAGATGCCTATATACCAAATATCATAGATATCTCTCAGCAAATTAAGGCTGTATTAGGAAAATTTAAAAAGTCTATTCTCCAAGAATTCTAGCCTTAGTGACCCCATGGCAAGGCCAATTTTGACCCCAGGGCCAAGATTTCAAAAAAAATTTTTTAGAACTTCGGGCCTTGTGATTTCAGAGAAGAAGATTCCTCAAGTTTTCCAATATATTTCTATGTAAAACATGTGACCCTGCCAAGTTTTATCATCTTTGGTCAAGTGGTTTCAGAGTAGATGATGTTTTAACCAAATTGATGACACACTAATGCATGACAACGGACATCATGTAAAAACAAGCTTAAAGAAAAAAGTAAGAAACAAACAAGAGCCACCGCAAGTGGAGGTCATGCTTGACTTTTTCTTATTTCCAAAGGCAAACACATCAAAGAAAGCATATTGTGGTGAAGGGTTTTCAAAGGCAACATCATTCAGGATTATAATCATCAAATCCATCCATTAATAAAAAAGTTATGGTCAATTTTAGCAATATTCAATAATTTGAATTTGAAGGTCAAGGTCAAATGAAGGCCAAGGTCAAGTTCAGTTTAATCTCTTGAAGGTACTGTCAAAAGGGTAGTTATGTCCAAGTATGAAGACAATACATCCATTAATATCAAAGATATAGCCTATTTCAGCACCATCAAGGTCAATTAAAGGTTAAGGTCATACTTAAATTATTCAACATGTCAGTTTTATTCTCAGTCTTGTTCTGTCCCCGTACAAATCAAATCCGTCCATTTCTAACAAAGTTATGCAAATTTGAGCAAAGTTCAATAACTTGACCTTCACAGTCAAGGTCATTTAAAGGTCAAGGTCATACCAGAATAATTTAACATGTCAGTTTTGTCATAAGTGTTGTTTTGTCTAAGTATAAATCAAATCCATAAATAAATAACAAAGTTATGACAATTTAAGCAAAATTCAATAATTTAACCTTGACGCTTATGGTCATTTTAAGGTTGAAGGTCACACTTGAATAATTAAACATGTCGGCTTTGTCATAAGTGTTGTTTTGTCCAAGTCTGATTCAAACCTAATGACAAATAAAAAAGTTATGGCCAGTTTTAGCAAAATTCAATCATTAGACTTGACTGTCAGGGTCATTTTAAGGTCAAGGTTGTACCTGAAAGAATCATAATGTCGGATTTGTCATAAGCGTTGTTTTGTCCAAGTTTGTATCAAATCCAACAACAAATAAAGTTATGGCCAATTTTAGCAAAATTAACAAGGCGATCGGTAAAACCGACATAAGCTCCCCGAAGCAGGAGCCAAAGGGACATGTGCAAGGCAAGAACATACAGGCAAAGTCATAAAGTGGGCATATTTTTGGCACTGCACTCTGCCTCAATGCCCTCTACCACTGTGTGCAGTTTAAACAAATTATGTCCAAGGGTTTTCAGGTTATGCTCCGGGCAAGATTTTTCTCAAAGGGGAGATAATTCAAAAACAGGGCAAAATAGAGTTAAGGTTCTTTGGCACTGCATTCCACCTCAATGCCCTCTACCACTGTGTGCAGAATAAACAAATTATGTCCAAGTGTTTTCAGGTTATGCTCTGGACAAGATTTTTCTAAAAGGGGAGATAATTCAAAAACGGGTCAAAATAGAGTTATGGTTCTTTGGCACTGCACTCTGTCTCAATGCCCTCTACCACTGTGTGCAGTTTAAACAAATTATGTCCAAGGGTTTTCAAGTTATTCTCCAGACAAGCATAACGGAGGGACAGATGGACAAGATGGCGACTATATGCTCTCCCTTCAGGGAGCATAATAAATTGACCTTGAAGGTGAACGTCATTTATGAGTCAAGGTCAAGCTCAGTCTGGTCCACTTGAAGATCTTGTCCAAAGGGTTGCTGTGTCCAAGTATGAAGACAATCCACTTAATAATAATAAAGTTATGGCCAATTTTAGCAAAATTCAATATTTTGACCTTGAAGGTAAGGTGAAAGTCATTTATGACTCAAGGTCAAGCTCAGTCTGGTCCACTTGAAGATCTTGTCCAAAGGGTTGTTGTGTCTAAGTATGAAGACAATCCACCTAATAATAATAAAGCTATGGCCAATTTTAGCAAAATTCAATATTTTGACCTTGTAGGTGAAGGTCATTTATGAGTCAAGGTCAAGTTTGTCTGATCTACTTTAAGGTCTTGTCCAAAGGGTTGTTGTGTCTAAGTATGAAGACAATCCATTAACTAATAATAAAAAATGATGATCAATGTTTAAGTTTTCGGACGGGTGGGCCACGGCAATGACACCATGACTAAAACAATAACTCAAATTTTTCTTCAAAAAAATTGAGCTAAAAAAACTGTTCCTTTTAAAGGCTTTTGTTAATCAATGCTTATGAATTCAACTTTTTTTGTGACCTTGACCTTTGAGGTAGGGGTCAGGGTTTTGCGCATGACACGTCGTCTCATTATTGTGAACATTTGTGCCAAGTAATTTCAAAATCCCTTGATCTATGAAAAAGTTATGGACCAGACACAAAACAAACCTTATAGCAGACCATGTAAAGCTTTGATCTTTAAGAGTGACCTTGAAGGTAGGCGTCTGAGTATTGTGCAAGACACGTCGTCTCATTACTGTGAACATCTGTGCCAAGTATTTTAAAATCCCTTGATGGATGAGAAAGTTATGGACCGGACACGACATATACACTCCAACAGACAATGTTTACCTTTAATTATCAAGTGTGACCTTGATCTTGGAGGAAGGGGTATGGATGTCATGCAAGACACATCGTCTTATTATAATTAATATTTGTGCCAAACTATTTCAAATTCTGTTGATGAATGGCTTAGTTATGGACCGGACACAAAAGTGTGATGGAAGGATGGATGAACGAAGCCTATTTCTATATCCCCTTTTTTTCTTCTAAAAGGAGGGGGACAATATGTCTAAAATTTTGCATTGTAGGCATAACATACAGATTTTCAATCTGCATTACTTTATGACTATGAACTTTTGTTGAAATTTTCTATTATCATTCACTAGTCAATTCTGTTTATAAACAGGTAAAATCATTCTTAGCATGATAGCCAGTGTGTTAGTTTTATAATGCGCAAAATGGGTGTTTCTGAACAAAAGAAAATAGAAAATGAAAGACCTAAATGGCAATGATATTCATAAAACATAAAATTCCATGACAGATATCAGTGTGTCTTTTAAACAAATACATGATCCCTGTTTAACCATTCGTATGTTGAGCATCTGTGTATGAATAATTTTATGGAACAGCCTCTGCTAGTTTGCTTAATAGACCCTATTTGTATTTTCCAATCTTCCATATTTTAGTCAATCACTTTCTGGATTTTTTTTTTGACTGCTATAATCTAGATTGTTTTTATGACTGCACTATTTTTTCCACACAACACATTTCATCCTTGTGATTGTAGCCTATATTCAGTGGCATAGGAAAAGTAGGTGTGCATAATATATTATTCTGTGTATTAAACAAAATTTGGTTCCTGTCCACGGTATCTCAGTATCTAAGCATATTTTCCACATGCATAGTGTACACCTGACAATAAGACAATGTATGAAGAAACTCATCATGATGAGGCCAAAAATAACCAGAATATATCTACTTTCAGATAGCATGAGTGACTAATTGCGAATAACAAGAACATGGAGTGAACATGTGGATATGCCAGTGTTGGCACATTAATACATTAATGTTAAAGTGAGCGTGTCCCTCTATACCTGATTTTGATTTGCAGTTCTAAAGACTGTCGGCTATTGCCGACAATCTAAAAACATGCCATGCATATCTACACTTATTGGTAAACATGCACATCAAGTTTCAAATCGACAGTCCTAGAAATGTGGAAGAAGTTCTCAGTGCAAGATGTTACTATGACAGGCTTTAAAACTACAGATAGGGCACTGGTGTGCATGAAAAACCCATCTTGAACATTTACACTTATTGGTAAACATGCACACATAGTTTCAAATCAATAGTCCTAGAAATGTGGACGTAGTTCATGTCACATGATTTTGCTATGACGGACATTAAAACCACAGAGTGGGCATTGATGTTTTGTATTTCTGGCTTGACCCAAAACACTCGGACCCCGTTACTACGTGCCCCATTATAACGCTAACCTCAGTATAACGCTCAAGGGTCATGGCTCCCAAAAAAATAATTAAAGGTCATGTGACACGAATTTTTGACCTCTGAAATTTTAATATGAGCGAAAACTATATATCTAACTATGACAGTTTTAAAAAATTCTGCAGGTAATTTTCATCTTAAAGATGTTTTTATAGCAAATTAAAATCCATATTTTACGCACTTGGTCGCGCGCACCTGTCACAAGCGAAACCGGAAGTGACGCACATTTATCTCTTGCCACTTGACAAAGCTGCCTGGATAGTTAACAAAATCTTAAAAATTATGATGGAAAGTGAAAATGTAGACTGAATATAGTAAAAAAACAAAATTGAACAAGTCAAGCTAACATCATGAATACACATTGAAGATTTTTTAAAATAAATAATTTGAAATTTTGATGGAATTACGAAGCCAATGAGCAATATTATATAGAGGCTAGTTTAATTAGGGTTATAGAATTAAAAGATACATCAGTGAAAATATCTAGAGATATTTTTCAAGTAACTGATCGAAAAAGATTTTGAACATGCTTATTTTTATCCGATGCAGTTTTTTTTAAGACTTGAATAACTAACTCCAATCGAGAGATTTTTTTCCATAAAAACATTCTCTTTACAGTGATGTGTTGCTTATTTGTCTGTGGTATGTGTAAGTAATCTTTGACTAGATCTATGACTTTTTTCATTATAACTGCCTTCCTTTTTTTGGCTTATTCATTCAACATTTAAAAAAAAACAATAATGATCATAGAACAAATAATATGAAGAAGCCATAAAAACTATGTCAAAATCATAACACAAACACATTGTTTTTTGTTTTAATTTGTTCACATTTAGAAGTCGAATGATTTTTATTTTCATCATAAATAGATGCATTACATTAATTATCTAATTTAAATATGCAACTGCATGGAAGCTTCTTAACTAAAAATCATTCAGACATGTTAATTGGAACAAGCTATCACATTATGTTTTCACAACTTTTGACTGATCAAAAGTAATTCAATCAATTTGTAAGATCTTTTGCCATAAAATTTTGCTATTTGTCTCAACTTTATCATTGATTGGGTCATAAAAAGTTAATTGCTTTGTTTTGACAGTTATGCAGAATATACAAGGGTCCCATTTGGGGCAGGTTAATTTGCATAAATCCCACAGTATAAGGCGTGATTTATGGATCTTTGACATTTCACTAGATATTAATCTATAAGCAGACACAAATTTCTACTTGATGGACATGCCATATTATAATTTTTCAAACAATATCCCAACGTGAAAATACACTGTGGTGTGAATTTCCATTCCAGTGACACAAATGTTAACACATTAGATCACTTAAATTCGAGTGTATATCAAAATCCCCTTGATCATAATCCCCTTGGTTGAAAAATGACATAGTGATCGAAATCCCCTCAACAGAAATGACAGGGTGTTCATAATCCCCTTGATGGATAGTCAAAATCCCCTTGGCAAAAATGATGGGGTGGTCAAAATCCCCTCAACTTGTGAAAAACAACCCCCTTTACTCAATATTCTTTTTCCTTTGATCTTTTGTCACTCCAGCTAAACTATTGTGTTACATAAAGAAATGTTGCAAACAGCAGTTACATTGAGTAGAGGAAAGAGTATGGAGTATACTTTAGCAATAAAATATTTGGAGACCGTGATTGTATTGATTAGGGGGAGCTGATTAGGGGATCAATGTGTCTGCTTTTGTAGACTTTTGCGATGGAGACAATAAAGATCTTTCTAATACATAATTGGTCTGGGTAAGATGTATTTAAAAAAAGGATTTCATTTCCTGGTTCCTTCATAATAAAGTTTGAACATAAAAATAAAGTTGACCTCATGTTGGTGCAAACATGTTGTTTTTCATTCAGCATAAAATATACATTTGTACTTCAATATTTGTCTATTTTTTTAACCAATGAATTTAAGAAAACATGGTACGAATATATCATTTTTTAAATCTCAAATTTCTTTATAATACTCCAATGTTGTCATTTTCATGTTAATATAAAGCTCACTGATGTAATTTTCAGACAGAAACATGCCTATAGAAACATAGGCCTAAAACCAGATCTAAAGCTAGTGTGCAACAAATTTGCCTTTAAAGGTGTTTATCATTGCAAAGATTAATTGATTGTTTGTTACATATAACTATAATTGCAATGATTAATTATAATCAACTATCATTTATTTGTTTGTATTTTACAATTTTCTCAGCAATAATAACATCAATAAGGGGTGTCATTATTAACTGGCTGTGACAAACATACACCTTTTAATTGTTTGTATGCTTTTCTCTTTTTTTCAGCAATTCTTGAAGCAGTTGGTTCTTAAATTCATTGAACTAAAAAGAAAAATAAGAAAAAAATCTTAAGAAATTTCCCAACCATTTCACATTATTTGAGGGGATTTTGACTACTCACTGAGGGGATTATGACCACCCCTTTATTTTTGCCAAGGGGATTATGATAACCCTGTCATTTCTGTTGAGGGGATTTCGATCACTATGTCGTTTATCAACCAAGGGGATTATGATCAAGGGGATTTTGAGCGTCCCTCCTTAAATTCACTTAAATTTTACTACACTTAAATGAAAAAGAATTTGTTTATGACGTTAACATCAAGTGAGGAATAGTTACGCAGCACGTTAAAACGTGAAGGAGATAGTTTAATATAGAACCACAACATGGAAGAAATTGGAATATTTATTAATATTTATAAAGGTAAAATTACAAACCGTTCTCCCGGCACAAAGTTTGAATTTACTTATAAAATCGAGAAGTGATCACATTGTTTTATTTAATTTACAATTTATAGCATGTTATTTTTATAAGTGTGCCTTTATTTTGTTTCTTGCACTTGTGGTTTAGTGTTATTTTTTTCATTTAAAAACGGATGTGTTATGAGCAGTATAATTCTGCACTACTGCCTAGGACAGTAGGGATAAATCTACGTCACAGCCAAAAATTGCAGCGGAAACTACCGATGTCGAAACGGAAAAAGCCGATCATCAAAAACACGTTTTTTCTTATCAAAAGCAATATTTTCATAATTTCGCAATTAAACCATTTTAATCAGTACATTATTATTATTTTGAATAGACAAAGTTGCTATAGTCGTGTCACATGACCTTTAAAAAAAAAGAAAAAGAAAAAAATGTACCTATTTTTCACCGACCATAATTATTTTACATGCATATCTTACGTGCTGTATCTATAACAATGCTTGTTTAATGTGTCAGCGAAGTACAATTAACTACGTAATTAGGACGCTCTAGGGCAGGAAAAGTGTGAAAAGCATGCAAAGTCTGGCATTAATCCGCTTCTTTGTTCGTTGTGATCGATGATCAGTCAGGTATCAAACTTTTATGAAAACCTCGATGCGCAAACATCAATGAACTGAGTAACAAACACAAGCCGGAAATCTGTTTAAAAACCTTGCGTTTTCTATCGACCAGCACAAAGTTTGTTGTATCTCACGAAGATATTACAGGACAGCATCTAAGAATCTGAGAGTTATCTTTCAGTGTTTACTTTATTACAGTGCAGCGTTACAAATTGTAACTTACCGATTTTCACGGTTTTACTTTCGTAACGCTTATGCTGTGGTTTTCCCAGGAATTGCTTATGTTTACATTTTTCTTATGCGATTTTTAACTGTTTTTTAAACAAAGTAGGTAATATTTTACCAAATAATATTTTTCTCTATGCAAAATGTATCTCGAGTGGTTTACAAACAAATTTGGTTCTTTTGAATGTTTTAACTTTGACATAATGATACAGTTACATGTTAAATAGGTGGGTGGGGTAATACTAGCAAATTCAACAGGTCAACTATACGATCTCGGTAGGCGCGTTATATATCGAAACCCCGTTTATATCATGGTCTGAAACCTTGGACCCCAACTAGAGCGCTATAACGGGGTCCCAGTGTAATTTCATTTTTGTCAGTTAAAAATTCTTAAAGACTTGAAGTTATCATTTCTAAGTTTTAGTTTTGAAGTCTTACACACGAATATTTCTTTCATAACAGCTTGACCATCAAATGCCCTGTATCACTCAACTGAGTATCAATGTCCTTAATGAAATAAAAGTGGAGGCATGGAACCTGGTACAGACATCTGAATAGAACAAGAGATGTTTGTAAAACTTATGCCCCGCTAGCACCTTATCCAGACATCTGAATAGAACAAGAGATGTTTGTAAAACTTATGCCCCGCTAGCACCTTATCCCTAGAGGTAGCCATGAAGGTTTTAGGAGCTGGGACCAAGTTTTCTATAGTTATTGATTGGAAACCGTTTTGCCATTCAAGGACACTCTGGCCCTGGCCTTTGACCTGGTGACCTGAAAAACTAAAGGGCTCATCTTCAAGTCATGAACAACTTATACATGTATATCAAGTTCAAGGAACATGGGCCCAAGCCTTATACAGTTATTCATCAGAAACCATTTTGCTTTCCAGGGTCACTGTGACCCTTGACCAAATGATCTGAAAAATGATAGTTGTGGTCTACTGATCATGACAAACCTACCTACATGTACTAAGTCTGACTAACCTGGGCCCAAGGATTCCCTAAACATTTAGCAGAAACTGTTTTGCTTCTCAAGGCTACTGTGACCTTGACATTTTAACCTAATAATCTTAAAAAACTAAAGAGGTCATCTTATTGTCATTACCAACCTAGTTTTGAGGAGCTGGGCCCAAGCAATCTATAGTAAATGATTGGAAACCATTTTGCTCTACAAGTTGTGACATTGAGCTTTGACCTTGTGACATGAAAAGCTATAGGGTTCACCTACTGGTCATGGCTAACCTATATACCAAGTTTGAGGAACGTGGGTCCAAGTGTTCTATAGTTAATAATTGGAAATCATTTTGATTTGATAAGTCACTATGATCTTGGCCTTTGACCTGAAAAACTACAGGGGAAATGAACTAGTCATAACCAATCTACATACTAAGTTTGAAGAACCTGGGACCAAGGGTTCTACAGTTATTGATCAGAAACCATTTTACTCTTCAAGGTCACTGTGACCTAGACCTTAAACTTGAAACCATTTTGCTATTCATTGTGACCTTGACCTTTGACCTGGTGACCCAAAAACCTAAATGGGTCATCCACTGGTCATAACCAACCTACATACTTAGATTGAAGACCCTGGAACCAAGATATTGATTAGAAACCATTTTGCTATTCAAGGTCACTGTGACCTTGATCTTTGACCTGGTGACTTGAAACACTAAAAGGGTCATCTACTGGTCATGACCAACCTACACACCAAGTCTGAAGAAGGTGGGTCTAAGGGTTCTCTGGACATTGATCGGAAACCAAAGTGTCTACTGACCGACCGAGATTTGCAAAACTATATGCCCCCTCATCTTTGATGGGGGGCATAATCAAGTGTTCACAATGAGCCCTTTCATACTTGATTCTTACACTGCAGCCTTTATGCTAGCTTAATTAACTTCATGTGACCGATTACTTACGAGGTCTATCATAGCTTTTGCAGTCAATGAAACATTCATTCCATTCTGACCACTTGGTGACAACACACTCCCCTGGACAAGGTACTGAACATGGCTGCTCTGTCTGGAAAAAATATATTCATGAATATCAAGTTTAAATTGCACATTCAATATTTCACTATTTCTTTTCATGTTCTTAGCAATAAGTCTACAGCTGTGTTTTCTTTCATGCTTTTATCTGATATAAACAATTCACAGTAGTTAAAACAGACTTAATGAACACCGTAGGCAAAACATAGGTCAACAGAAAAATGCTCTTTCCCTAGCAACACAAATTTAATCAAAATGATCTAGACAGTTACTAACCGTATCATTATCTGTCCAAAAACAAAATTTCATAAATCAAATTTCTGAACTTCTCAGTTACTGTGAAATCATTTAAATTCGAGGGCATAAAATTTCGTAGTTTGCCGGCAGAAAGCAATTTCGTGGGGTCGTAAATTCGTGGAATTGCCAGGTAAAAAATATACGGGGCCGAAAATACGTTGATTTTAACATTAGGTGAAAGGAAACCTTACATACAATATCCGGCATTTGTGCTATGAAATTGCTGACGCGTGCAAGTTAACGTGTTTCCATCTCACCAAACAACCGAAGAGTCGTTACCATGGTAATTAACCTACCGATTGGTCTTCTCAATTAACAAGTGTCAATTATACTTTGTAATATGTTGCACATCGTTTTCATTGTTAAAATTTAAGGTGTGTAAAAACTGTCTTTATCAATTTATTTTAAAGCTGTGATAAAACGTCGGCCTTCTATCTGTGATAATGTAAAAATAAACATTTCATTCAGGGACCGTTTAAATGCAAAAAGCATCTGCAGTATATTGCGGTTTGACAGACACTTGACGCTACGTCACTACAATTTCTACTTTCAGTTTGGATGCACTTAGTAAACAAACAAAATACGGGTACACACCTGAGAAAAAACTCATCAGTCGGTTTAGTATCCGATTCATACCTATGTTTATCGTTGATTCATTGAATGAAGTACACAAAAAGGAGCAGGTAAGCACATAACTTGTCTACGGACAATGTACCAACTACGAAGCACGTCTCACGCCTTTTTTGGCGATATTGACTGATTGGGCATATTTAACATTATCTTGGGCACAATTTGTTCATCGGGACTTAATTTCGTGGGTTACCTGAACCACGAAATCCACGAAAATTAATCCCCCACGAATATTAATGATTTCACAGTACTTCAGCATGATTTTTTCAAAAATTCTTTAAAGAACCACAGACAGATAAGCATGCAGACATATGGCCATAAGAAAAATCTCTTTTCTTCTTATATCAATAAGCCACCTAACTAGGAATATTTGGCTATTCTTTGTATCAGCCAATTTATCATCCCTGAGACATATATCAGCCTGAGAACCTACAGCTAAAGGTGTGACAAGGTTTTGGGGATGTTATGGCACCTGATATTGAAATTAACATAACAAAGTCTAAAGGTCAATACCTTGAATTATCTGCAATGTATTTTGAAAACTACATCTTTTGACATTTTACTTACTGGGTGTCTGATATGACCTACTGGTAACACATGAAGCATGCCAAAAATTGTGGGGACAATATAATACAAGACATTAGGGACATGATGGCCCTGAATTGTTCACCTGCAATCCATTGCTAAGGGACCATAACTCTGGAACCTGTGATAGCATGATGTTGGTTCAGGAAACGAGATGACTCAAATTAAAACTCAACTAAGAGATCATCGAGACAAACATTCTGACAAGTTCTCATGTCATTCGAACATAAAAATTGGCTTCTAGAGTGTTAATGAGGTAAATCTGTGGTATGACTACCTAGATGACCAATATTTGAACTTTTCCAAGATATCATCAAGGCAAAGACTCTGACAAATGTCCATCACATTTGGAAAGGAAATGAAGCCTATATAGAGCCAACAAAGTTTCTCTATGTTTTGACCCTGTGATTTAGTTTTTGACCCAAGAAGACAAATATTCAAACCTAGATATCATTAAGACAAACATTCTAACAAGTTTCCATGATATTTAAACAAAAATGTGTCCTCTAGAGTCTTAACAAAGTAAAATGTGTTTTAACCCATGACCTGGTCTTTGTTCCAAGATGACCCAGATTCAATCTTGACCTACATAGTATCAAGGAAAAGATTATGACAAATGTTCATCACATTTGAAAAGAAAATGTAGCCTCTAGAGAGTTAACAAAGTTTTTCTATGTTTTGACCCTGTGACCTAGTTTTTTACCCAAGATATTCGAATTCAGCCTAGATATCATCAGGACAAACATTCTGACAAGTTTCCATGACATTTGAATAAAAAATGTGCCCTCTAGTGAGTAAACAATGCAAATGTGTGTTTTATCCCCATGATCTACTTCTTAACAAAGATAACCCATATTTGATCTCAACATAGATATCATCAAAACAACTCTCTGACAAATTTTCATTTGCAAAGAAAATGTAGACTCTAATAAGTTAAAAAGGTTTATCTATGTTTTCACTCGGTGACCTATTTATTGACACTAGATCAACCATATTCAAACTCAACCTAGAGATCAACAAGACAAGCAGACAAATTTTCATACCATTTGAACAAAACAAATGGCCTCTAGACTGTTAACAATGTAATTGTGTTTTAACTGCATGATTTAGTTTTTTACCCAAGATAACCCATATTTGATCTTGACGTAGATATCATCAAAACAAACTCCCCAACAAATTTTCATGACATTTTACAACAAAATGTAGCCTCCAGAGTGTTAACAAGGTTTTTTTATTGTTTTGACCCTATTTTTTGATCTAAGATGACTGATATTGGAACTTGACCTAAATATCATCGAAATAAACATTCTGACAAGTTCCCATGTCATTTGAACAAACAAGAGGGCCCTGATGGCCCTGGATCGCTCACCTGAGTACTTTGGCTGTAGGTTTGCTGTTAATCAGTATTTCATTTTTTAATTGAAAATATGTAAGTGCCTACAAACCAAATATGTAAAATATCAGTCAATAAATAAAGGCTCTATGACAGAAAGTAGAAATATCTATTATAAGCTATGGTGACCTTGACCTTGACCCAGTGACCTCAAACCCTACCCATGGATAGAGGTCCATGCAAGGAACCTCTATACTGAATATCAAAGATATTGGTCTATAAATGAAGGCTCTATGAGGTACAGTAGATAAATCTACTTTTAGCCTCTGTGACCTTTAACATAATCTAATAATTTGAAAAAGCTTGATAAAGCTTGCTTCATGCCAAATTTTAAAATTCTAGGCCTTGTGGTTTCAGACAAGAAGATTTTTAAAGATTTTCTTCTATATTGTTATTTAAAACTTGTGACCCCTGGGCCTGGGCTAATAGTGACCCCAGGGACATTTTTCTAACAAACTTGGTAGAGGTCCACTAGACAATGCTGCATACCAACTATCTTACCTCTAGGACTTGTGGTTTCTGACAAGAAGATTTTTCAAGTTTTTCCTATATAATTCTATGTAAAACATGTGACTCCTAGGGTGGAGCCTATTTTGACCAAGGGGCAATGATTTGAACAAACTTGATAGAGGTCCATTAGATAATGCTGCACACCAAATATCAAAGCTCCAGGCCTTGTGGTTTTGGAGAAGAAGATTTTTAAAAATCCAACTTATACAAGAGGGCCATGATGGCACTAGATCGCTCACCTGAGTATTTTGGCTGTAGGTTTGCTGTTAAGCAGTATTTCATGTTTTAATTAAAAATATGTAAGTAATGTAAATATAAATATATAAACATGTTAAATATCAGTCAATAAATACAGGCTGTATGACAAAAAGTACAAATATTTATCATAAGCTATGGTGACCTTGACCTTAACCCAGTGACCTCAAACCCTACCCACGGAATATAGGATCCATGCAAGGAAAAATTTCCTGTAGCTTAAAAAGAAAAAGTAGGTCAAAAATATAGGTCATGCTACGATGCTTTTGAAATTGGAACAAAAATCTGTACACATGGTCCAAATTTCATTGCCATAGCTCCAAAAACAAAAAAGTAGGTCAGTAGGTAAAAAATATAGGTCATGGGATGACGTTTGTGAAATTGGAACAAAAAACTGTACACATGGTCCAAATTTCATTGCCATAGCTCCAAAAACAAAAAGTAGGTCAGTAGGTCAAAAGTATAGGTCATGCTATGACATTTTTTAAATCGAAACGAAAAACTGTGCACATGGTCCAAATTTCATTGCCATAGCTCCAAAAACAAACAGTAGGTAAGTAGGTCAAAAATATAAGTCATGCGATGACGTTTTTGTAATCAGAACAAAAAACTGTACACAGGGTCCAAATTTCATTGCCATAGCTCCAAAAACAAAAAGTAGGTAAGTAGGTCAAAAATATAGGTCATGCGATGACCTTTTGAAATCGGAACAAAAAACTGTACACATGGTCCAAACTTCATTGCCATAGCTCCAAAAACAAAAAGTAGGTCAGTAGGTCAAAAATATAGGTCATGAGACGAAATTTTGGAAAACGAAATAAAAAACTGTACACATGGTCCAAATTTCATTGCCATAGCTCCAAAAACAAAAAAGTAGGTCAGTAGGTCAAAAATATAGGTCATGAAAAGACATTTTTGAAAACGGAACAAAAAACTATACACATGGTCCAAATTTCATTGCCATAGCTCCAAAAACAAAAAGTAGGTCAGTAGGTCAAATATATAGGTCATGCGATCACATTTTTGAAATCGAAACAAAACCTGTGCACATGGTCAAAATTTCATTGCTGTATCTAAAAAACAAAAAAGTAGGTCAGTAGGTCAAAAATATAGGTCATGATATGACGTTTTTGAAATCGGAACAAAAAACTGCACACCTTGTCCAAATTTCATCGCCATAGTTCCAAAAACAAAAAGTAGGTCAAAAGTAAAGGTAATGCGATGACATTTTTAAAATCAAAACGAAATACCGTGCACATGGTCCAAATTTCATTGCCATAGCTCCATAAACAAAAAGTAGGTCAGTAGGTCAAAATATGGACATGCTATTACATTTTTGAAATCAAAATGGGAAACTGTGCACATGGTCCAAATTTCACTGTTGTAGCTAAAAAACAAAAAAGTTGGTCAGTAGATCAGATATATAGGTCATGTGATGACAATTTTGAAATCGGAACAAAAAACTGTACACGTGGTCCAAATTTCATTGCCATAGCTCCAAAAACAAAAAGTAGGTCAGTAGGTCAAAAATATAGGTCATGCGATGACATTTTAGAAATCGGAACAAAAAACTGTACACATGGGCCAAATTTCATTGCTGTAGCTAAAAAACAAAAAAGTAGGTCAGCAGGTCAAAAATATAGGTCATGATATCACGTTTCTGAAATCGGAAAAAAAAACTGTATACATTGTTCAAATTTCATTGCCATAGCTCCAAAAACAAAAAGTAGGTCAGCAGGTCAAAAGTAAAGGTCATGCGATGACATTTTTAAAATCAACACGAAAAACTGTGCACACAGTCCAAATTTCACTGCTTAAGCTAAAAAACAAAAAAGTAGGTCAGTAGGTCAAAAATAAAGGTCAAGGAATAATGTTTTGAAGTCGTTTTGAAAAAAAAGTACAAGTAGTCCAAATTTTATTGCCAAAGCGAAAAACTAAAAAAATGAGATAGAAATTTTTGGGCCAAGGGAGTGGGGGGGCGGAGTGACCCTCACGGGATGGGGGATGACCCCACTGTGGTCACGGTGCATACTACCAAATATCTAAGCTCCAGGCCTTGCAGTTTGTGACAGGAAGATTTTAAAAGTTTTTTGCTATATAACTCTATGTGTATCGGGGCCAGTTTTGACCCAGGGACCATGATTTGAACAATCTTGGTAGAGGTCTACTAGACAATGCTACACACCAAATATCTAACCTCCATGCCTTGCGGTTTCTGACAATAAGATTTTTAAAGTTTTCCCTACATGTATATAACTCTATGAAAATCAAATAAACCCAGGGCGGGGTCAATTCTGACACAATTTGAACAATCTTTGTAGAGGTCCACTAGATGATGCCTCATACCAAATATCTAAGCTCCAGGCCTTGAAGTTTCTGACAAGAAGATTTTTAAAGAATTTACTATACAACTCTATGTAAACCAAGTGACCACTTGAGCGGAGCCAATTTTGACCCAGGGGCCATGATTTGAACAATCTTGGTAGAGGTCTACTAGACAATGCTACACACCAAATATCTAAGCTCCATGCCTACCGGTTTCTGAGAAGAAGATTTTTAAAGTTTTCCTCTATATAACTCTATGTAAATCAAGTGACCCCGAGGCCGGGGCCAGTTCTGACCCCAGGGTCATAATTTGAAAAGTCTTTAGGGAGGTCCACTAGATGATGCCACATACCAAATATCTAAGCTCCAGGCCTTGTGGTTTCAGACGAGAAGATTTTTAAAGTTTTCCCAATATAACTCTATGTAAATCAAGTGACCCCCACGGTGGAGCCAGTTCTGACCCTAGGGTCATTATGTGAACAATCTTGGTAGAGGTGCACTAGATGATGCTCAACACCAAATATCTAAGCTCCATGCCTTGCTGTTTCTGACAAGAAAATTTTTAAAGTTTTCCCTATATATCTCTATATAAATCAAGTGACCCCCAGGACGGGGC
The DNA here is from genome assembly GCA_012932295.1 of Cyclina sinensis. Lineage (NCBI taxonomy): Eukaryota > Metazoa > Mollusca > Bivalvia > Venerida > Veneridae > Cyclina > Cyclina sinensis. The sequence goes on from JAAONU010000002.1 coordinate 19,517,824, forward strand.
CACTTCTGACCCCAGGGTCATAATTTGAACAATCTTTGTAGAGGTCCACTAGATGATGCCTCATATCAAATATCTAAGCTCCAGGCCTTGTGGTTTCAGACAAGAAGATTTTTTAAAGTTTTCCCTATATAACTCTCTGTAAATCAAATGACCCCCAGGGCTAGGCCATTTTTGACCCAGGAGCCATGATTTGAACAAACTTGGTAGAGGTCCACTGGACAATGCTGCACACCAAATATCTTAACTCTAGGCCTTGTTGTTTCAGACAAGAAGATTTTTAAAATTTTCCTACATAAGCCTATGTAAAATTAATTGACCCCCCAGGCGGGGCCAAATTTGACCCCAGAGGCATAATTTGAACAAACTTGATAGAGGTCCGCTAGACAATGCTACATACCAAATCTTAAGGCTCAGGGCTTTGTGGTTTCAGACAAGAAGATTTTTAAAGTTTTTCCTTTAAGTTGCCATAGCAACCAGAGTTCTTGATTGAATTAAATTCTTTGAACAACTTTGGTAGAGCTTCAGGCAAGGAATATCCAAGGCATGTTTCATCAATGTTGGCTAGGCGGTTTAGGAGGAGATGTTGTTTAAGTCAAATTGTTGAGGACGCACGACGCACACCGACAGACGCCGAACATTCAACGATCCCAAAAGCTCACCCTGAGCAGGCTCAGGTGAGCTAAGAAGTAGGTCATAGGTCAAAATTAATGTCATCTAATAGTTCAATTCGACACCTGAAACTGTGCACATGGTTTAAAGTTCATAGCTGTACCTAAACAAGAGGGCCATAATGGCCCTGGATCGCTCACCTGAGTACTTTGGCTGTAGGTTTGCTGTTAAGCAGTATTTCATTTTTTAATTGAAAATATGTTAGTGCCTACAAACCAAGTATGTAAAATATCAGTCAATAAATAAAGGCTCTATGACAGAAAGTAGAAATATCTATCATAAGCTATGGTGACCTTGACCCAGTGACCTCAAACCCTACCCATGGGTAGATGACCATGCAAGGAACCTATATACTGAATATCAAAGATATTGGTCAATAAATAAAGGCTCTATGAGGTACAGTAGATAAATCTATTTTTAGCCTCCATGACCTTTATTCTAATCTAATAATTTCAAAAAGCTTGATAAAGCTTGCTTCATGCCATATTTTAAAATTCTAGGCCTTGTGGTTTCAGATAAGAAGATTTTTAAAGATTTTCTTCTATACTGCTATTTAAAACTTATGACCCCTCGGGCGGGGCCAATAGTGACCCCAGTGATATTTTTCAAACAAACTAGGTAGAGGTCCACTAGACAATGCTGCATACCAAATATCTAAGCTGTAGGCATTGAGATTTCCAGTAAGAAGATTTTTAAAGATTGCTTTTTTTACATATTAAGGGCCCCCGGGGCAGGGCCAATTTTGACCCCAGGGCAAACATATAAACAATACTGGTAAAGGTTCTCAACACAATACTCCACACCAAATTTCTAAGGTCTAGTCCTATTAGTTTCGGAGAAAAATGATTTTTCATGTTTTTCCTATATAACTATATGTAAACCAAGAGAACCCTGGGGCGTGGCCAATTTTGACCCAGGGGACATAATTTGAACAAACTTGGTAGACATCCACTAGACAATGCTGCATACCAAATATCTAAGCTGTAGGCATTGAGGTTTCCAGTAAGAAGATTTTTAAATATTGCCTTTTTTACATATTAGGGGCCCCCGGGGCGGGGCCAATTTTGACCCTGGGGCCAACATATAAACAATACTGGTAAAGGTTCTCAACACAATACTCCACACCAAATATCTAAGGTCTAGTCCTATTAGTTTCGGAGAAAAATGATTTTTCATGTTTTTCCTATATAACTATATGTAAATCAATAGAACCCTGGGGCTTGGCCAATTTTGACCCAGGGGACATAATTTGAACAAACTTGATAGAGGTCCACTAGACAATGCTGCACACCAAATATCTAAACTCTACCCTTGCGGTTTCTGACAATAAGATTTTTTAAAGTATTTCCTATATAACTCTATATAAATCATTTGACCCCTGGGGGGTGGGGGGGGGGCCATTTTTGACCCAGGAGCCATGATTTGAACAAACTTGGTAGAGGTCTACTGGACAATGCTGCACACCAAATATCTAAACTCTAGGCCTTGTGGTTTCTGACAAGAAGATTTTTTAAAGTTTTTCCTATATAACTCTATGTAAAACATGTGACCCCCGGGGCTGGGCCATTTTTGACCCAGGAGCCATGATTTGAACAAATTTGGTAAAGATCCACTGGACAATGCTGCACACCAAATATCTAAACTCTAGGCCTTGTGGTTTCTGACAAGAAGATTTTTTAAGTTTTCCCAATATAAATCTATGTAAAATCAACTGACCCCTGGGATGGGGTCAGGTTTGACCACACGGTCATAATTTGAACAAACTTGGTAGAGGTCCACTAGATGATGCTTCATACCAAATATCTAAGCTCCAGGCCTTGTGGTTTCAGAGAAGAAGATTTTTAAAGTTCCAACTTTGAAAATCTATTTTTAGCTCCTGTGGCCTAGAAATGCAATGGACCTGAACCATTTGAACAATTTAAGTAAAGCTTCATGCAAGTAACATATCTGCCAAGTTTCAGCAAGATTGGCCCAGCAGTTCAGGAGAAGAAGTTGTTTGAAGAAAAAGTTGACGACGCACCGACGGACGGACGACGGACATCAGGCGAGAACAAAAGCTCACCTTGAGCACTTTGTGCTCAGGTGAGCTAAAAAGGGGCATAAAATTGCAAAAATAAATTTGAGGGTTATCTGCCCTTGAGAAATGGTGTTATCTTAAGTGATACAATTGTAAGCATTACAATTGGAAAGTTTGATGAAGAAATATTAAGAAATGGCATAGTTATAGCCAATGTTAAGTTTTCATGACAAAATCCAAGTACAAACAAGGGGGCCATTGGCCCCAAAGCGCTCACCTAAGGACAGACTGTTATTTGTGTGGAAGCTATAATTATTTCTTGTAAATCAAAGATCTAGCCTTTGAAGCTTCAAAGGATAATTTTCTTATAAGTTTTTACTAATGCAAATAATGAAAATCTATGACCCCCGGGCAGGCTCAATTTTTACCCCGGATATAATTTGTACAAACTTGGAACAGGTTCACTAGACAATATTTCATGCCAAGTAATTAAACTTAAGGCTTTGTCATTTCAGGGAAGTTTTTACTATATGGAAAACCTCCCAAACCAAAATAAAAGCTTGCAGTAAGCTTGTGACAAGCTTGCTGCAAGCTTGTCACAAGCTTACATTGACTACTGACGCTTGCTGCAAGCTTGCCAGTAGTTTCATACAGAATTCTGCAAGCTTGCAGTTACTGTGCAAGCTTGTACAAGAATCATTTTTATCGCAAGCTTCTTAGAAAATTTGGACTTAGAATATTCTGTGAAAACAGGGAAAGGAAAAGTAATGAAAAATTTCTAAGTACAAAACTTGGAAAAGTTTATAAAAATAATTTCACTCAAACTAATTAGCATTTATATAATATAATGAGATTCAAATGAAAACATTTATTTCATAGATTTTATCTGCCTGTTTTACATTCTATGTTTTAGATTCATATATAACTGTATCAAAATTTTTAATTACTGTTATTTAAATACTTATAACTTTCTCAATTTATAATTATTAATTAATGCCATGTCACAAACTAGAGAACACTTGTGACATCCAGATGATGTCCAGTAAAAAAAGAAAATCTCCCAAAATTAAAATGAAAGAGGAAATCAAGAGTGTTTCTGTAAGCTTATAAATTTTTAGTAAAAGCTTCGAACACAATTAAACTAAGATAAAGTCAGTATTTTAAATTAATTATTATGCTCCTGCATGAATATGAGAATATATATGATTATTGGTATCATTCATCTATTTATTATATGATTACACAATGACATAATTATATATATATATATATATATATATATATATATATATATATATATATATATATATATATATATAAATCAAATATGAAAAACAACAACAAATGAATGGTTATTGATATTACACTTGTGGAAAAATTTTTTATGAAAGTTAACTAAATTCACATTTCTTAACAACTAGTGAACATACAAGCAAATATAATGAACATAATTATAATCTAATGGCTAATTGTTTTTGTTTTGTTTTTTTAATCACTCAATGTTAATTTGTTTTATTTATGTTCCTTTAAGTTTTAATTCATTTGCACAAGAATATCCCTTCTTAAACATTATTAATTATCTTATGCAGAAGTTAATGATGGCATGTGATTCAAATTTGACATTTCATAAATTGGTCTCCTATGAGTATTAATTGTAGACTGTTCAACACAAGTGACTGTAACATAGTATAAACATGTGTAATTGGTCAGTGATCAGTCAAGTGCAACTTATTACTTTCTCCCTGGTGTTTTCATAATAACCAGTGTTAAACTCACCTATCTTATATAAAAGAAAGTGGGGTTTACAACATGTAATCTAATATCCTGAACAAATCTGGCATCAGGATCTCCTAGTTCAAACCTCAGATCTTTTGTACAGAAAATTCAAATATTACACAGGAAGATAGTCTATTTGGACCTCAGTGCTTATAATTTATAAAGATGCTTAGGAATAGAGTTAAACAAAAATGACTAAACAGTGTCATTTAGATGAAACAACTTTATAATGTGAACTTTAATAAAAATTAAAATGGGACATTAAATGAGTTCTTCAATCAGATGGAAATGGAAATTTACTATTGTTCAATGGAATATAATGGTAAGTTATTTAGACTATTTTGTTACAACAGCCTTTTCAAATTTACCTTGCAAATGAACACTTTTAATTTTAGTTGTTGTTTTTCTTCATCAATTTTACATGTGCCCTGATTTAATCTTTTTCACTGTTATTGGGTGGGAAATTTGAAATCTGCCCTTTTCTTTACATTATGTACCAGTAATTTACATTCCTGGTCATGTTTTTTCATAAAATTTTCATTCTGAGGGCAAAGGGACCCTTGTTTCAGTAAATTATGGGTTTATATTAACAGTACCAGACTACTATCAGAATAAGCATTTTGATTGTACTCAACTGATATATATATATATTAGTAATGAATATTTTTTTTCTATTTAAAGGTTGAAATAGGAAAACTTAAAATGCTACAGGTACCATCATCATGGACAGTTTCAAATTATAATGATGAAGAAGAAGAAAATGAGGTTGATTACAGAAATAAATTGGTGATTGGTTTTGTTATTCAATAAGGTTGAGATAATTGATAAAAATAATGAAATAAATAATTACCATTGATTTGAACAAAACTGTTAGATGAACATAAGTTACTTTCAAAGTAGTATATATTTCCATTTAAACAAAATGATTGTATAGAATATAATTTTTGTATATAAGATTTACTTAAATTACAATATTATTTTATCTTAAAGGTTTATACAATACTTAAATGCATGTAAAACTTTAACTAGTTAAAATTGTCATAATGTTTAAGCAAAAGTTCTGATAAAAAGAGACATTATCATCTGATGTAGCAGTCAAAACCAGTAGGAAAGTGAATATTTTCCAAGTGTATTGTTTAAACAAACAATTCCATTGCTAGATATAATACTGTCTGACAGATCTTTTATTGTTGAAATTATTTATAGCAGTATTTAACAAAATTTAAAACTAATGCAGCAATAACAATTTTAATTGTTGTTTATATATGTTTTGTTTTACAGACATTTTTATAAAAAATTAAACCGGAATTAGATTGCCAAAAAAACCATTTTACTATGCATGTGCTTTCAAATAATAATCTTTTTTAATTACATGCTAATAATACCAATCATATGCATATAAAACATGAATAATTAATTATGTACAAATATTTTTTCAGTGTGTACAACAGGCATTAAATAATATGGATATTTGTGTGCCACAATGAAGCCATCCTGAAAGACTGCATCTGTGAAGGACATGATTTATCATATTACAATATGGATACTTATTTGGAAAAAAACAAAAAGAGTTATCTTAAATAAATAATGTTTTGTTTTATATTTTCTCAACTTGGTAGACATTTATTATTTTTTGTATTTGTGTTATAGAATAATGTTTGTTAAGATGACTTTTAAATCTAGAAATAAGAGGAAATGAATAAATTAATTCTATTATGAAATAGTTTATTAATATTATACCTTATCAAATGACACAAAATTGCAATATAGGAAAAAGAGCTAAGTTTGTTACAAGCTAGACGCAAGCTTGCCGCAAGCTAGAGGCAGGCTTGTCGCAAGCTTGCAACTAGCTTGTTGCAAGCTTGTGATGCCTTTCAAATCTAAAGCAGGCATTTCTGAAATCACGCTGCAAGCTTACCGCAAGCTTGCCACAAGGTTCCAAAAACTAGCTAGTTGCAAGCTTGCTAGACACACTTGCAGCAAGCTTGTGACAAGCTTGCGAAATAAGCTTGCGATTTTGGTTTGGGCTATGACCCCCTGGGATGGGGCCAATTTTGGCACTAGGGGCATAATTTGAACAACTTTCGTAGAGGACCTATAGATGATGTCATATACCAAATATCAAAGCTGTAGCCTTTGTCATTTCAGAGGAGATTTTTTTAAGTTTTTACTATATATATACATGTATGTATATTTATGTATATTTATGTATGTATGTATGTATGTATATGTATGTATGTATATATATATATATAAGGAAACCTGACGCCCTGGGGCCGGCCAATTTTGGCACTAGGGGCACAATTTGAACAACTTTCGTAGAGGACCTATAGATGATATCATATACCAAATATCAAATCTCTAGCCTTTGTCATTTCAGGAGAGAAAATTGTTTTAAGTTTTTACTATATATATAATGAAAATATATAATGAAACCTGACCCCCCTGGGGCGGAGCCAATTTTGGCACTAGGGGCACAATTTTAACAACTTTTGTAGAGGACCTTTAGATGATATCATATACCAAATATCAAAGCTCTAGCCTTTGTCATTTCAGAGGAGAAGATTTTTTAAGTTTTCACAGGGTTCCCGCTGTCGCTCGCCAATTGCGCCAAATGCGCCAAAATACTAATTCTGGCCCATAAAATCTTCCATTGGCAAATTTTACCGGCGCCAACGAAAAAGAAAGCATCCGACAACTAGTACGATTAAAACTCAATAAGCGGCCAACAAAATTACATAAGCGGCCCGGATGTTTAGTATAAGGTCACGCGTGACTAGTTTGTTTATCAAACTTTATGACACTTTGAGAACGTGTTGAGATGCAACTGACAATCGGTTAATTGGAATAATTTGCCATTTTTAATCATCCGAAACTAAGATAATGAACCACGTGTGGTCAGTTAGTGTTTGTAGCAAATTACAGTGATGAAAAGAAAAATCGTCGGTGTTTGCAAGTGTCGTTTTCGTGTATGGAAGATTAAATAAGTGTAAAAATAAATGGTTCATGCTTCATCTTATAAAGATATTGTTCATATTGTCATGTTATGTATATTTTAAAAATGATATGCAAATGTGCTTATTTTCTGTTAATAAACAGTTGTAATAAATATATAAATAGTGTTTGTTGTCACAATGATACTACTCCTGTAATATCTTAACAGAGAAAGGCATGTCTCCTTACAAAATCACTAGCTCCAACTTTTGAGCCATTGGCACCAACTTTTTCTGAGTGGCGAATTTGCTGGCGCAAACTAAAATTGACCCAGAGGAAACCTTGTTTCACTATATATATATATATATATATATATATATATATATATAAGGAAAACCTATGACCCCCTGGGGCGGGGCCATTTTTGAGACTCGGGTCATTATTTGAACAACTTTGGTAGAAGACCTATAGATGATATCATATACCAAATATCAAATCTCTAGCTTTTGTCATTTCAGAGGAGAAGATTTTTTAAGTTTTTACTATATACATATAAGGAAACCTGACCCCCCTGGGGCAAGGCAATTTTGGCACTAGGGGCATAATTTGAACAACTTTCGTAGAGGACCTATAGATGATATCATATACCAAATATCAAAGCTCTAGGCTTTGTCATTTCAGAGGAGAAGATTTTTTAAGTTTTTACTATATACAGTATGCTCAGCGCGGATTCTGCCTTTTCCGCGATACCACCGCGGACAATTTTTTCTTATCGCAGACAAACGCGGCGGACGTCTGCAATGAGAGGGCTAATTTCCACTGCGATCCACGGTGTCCAGTTGTTTCCACCATGGACAAAATACCGAAGATTATATCTAAATTATTTATAAAATCGATTACCTGTTTCTCGTGGCGGAACGCGGTGGCCATTATAACTATAGCTCAAAAATAAATGTTTATTTTATAAAAATTTTCACTGTGTTCTTATTTTACAAGATGACTTTAAATCAACCAAAATACTTAAATGGTAATAACATTAGTTGAAATTTTAGATGTAAAAATATTGAAACAGCATTTAAAATGAAAAATGTTACCTTTGTTTTGATTGTAAAATTTGGAGTGACCACGTTGATAAACACAAACTACATACTACAGAGTATACTACAGCATCCTTGTTCCCTTGAACTATCCAAAACCGCGCAAATTAGAACATTCCTAAGAACAACAAGAGCCATGTTACACATGGTTAATCCCCCCGCCGGGAAGAAGCTACCTGAAGGTTGTACTTTCACTCAATGTAATAATGTGTGAAGAAAATCCCACAAAAAATAGGCAAGGTACAGTTATTGTTCTTGCAAACTGCACTTCCTACCAATGTGCTATGTCAGTGTATTAAGTTTGAAGAAAATCGCTCAAGCACTTTTTGAGTTATGCTTCGGACAAAGTTTTTCAATTAAATCTGATAAAGGGGAATAATTCTAAATGTAGGCAAGGTAGAGTTATTATTCTTACACACTGCACCTCCTCCAAATGTGCTCTTTCAGTATATGAAGTTTGAAGAAAATCACTCAAGTACTTTTGGAGTTATGCTCCCGACAAAACTGGAATGGATGCACGCACGCACGGACAGAGACCATTTCTAATATCCTCTCCTCCTTTCGCGGGGATAATAAGTTCAAGAATTCAAGAATTAGATAAACATGTATATGCTGGGATTTTTAAAATGTAAACAAGTAAATCTGATAAAGGGGAATAACTCTAAAAAATAGGCAAGGTAGAGTTATTGGACTTGCACACTGCACTACCTACCAATGTGCTCTGTCAGTGTATGAAATTTGAATAAAATCCTTCAAGTAGTTTTAATGTTATGCTCCGGACAAAATTTATTAAGTAATTCTGATAAAGGGGAATAACTCTAAAAATAGGCAAGGTAGAGTTATTGTTCTTGCACACTGCACTACCTACTAATGTGCTCTGTCAGTGTATGAAGTTTGAATAAAATCCCTCAAGTAGTTTTAGAGTTATGCTCTGGACAAAATTTATCAAGTAATTCTGATAAAGGGGAATAACTCTAAAAATAAGCAAGGTAGAGTTATTGGACTTGCACACTGCACTACCTACCAATGTGCTCTGTCAGTGTACTGAGTTTGAATGTAATCCCTTAAGTAGTTTTGGAGTTATGCTCCGGACAAAATTTATCAAGTAATTCTGATAAAAAGGAATAACTCTAAAAATAGGCAAGGTAGAGTTATTGGACTTGCACACTGCACTACCTACCAATGTGCTCTGTCAGTGTATGAAGTTTGAATAAAATCCCTCTAGCAGTTTTGGAGTTATGCTCCGGACAAAATTTATCAAGTAAATTTGATAAAGCGGAATAACTCTAAAAAAAGGCAAGGTAGAGTTATTGGACTTGCACACTGCACTACCTATCAATGTGCTCTGTCAGTGTATGAAGTTTGAATAAAATCCCTCAAGTAGTTTTGGAGTTATGCTCCGGACAAAACTGTTTCGGATGGACGCACGGTTGCACGGACGCACAGACACACGGACACACGGACGGACGAAGGGCTTTCCTAATATCCCCTCCGCCTTTGGCGGGGGGATAAATTACATGTTACACATGCTAATTATCGGGGTTATTTTAAGTGAACTGCTTTAACTGTCAAAGAAATTACGTCACTCAATAGCGGCTTTCAACTTTTTACAAAGGGCGCCATGTCTTCAGATTTACTCAAAATCACAGCTGACACCTGTGTGAATAACATACCTTAATACAAACTAAATCACCTTTTCTCAAACAAGTTTATAAACCAATCTGAGCTCTGGTTTGAAAGTGAAATCTACAGATCTTGTATAAATATATTTTTCTATGCATAACAAACACTTGTAAATTTCAGTGGCTCAACACTTCCCTTTTATATTTCTATCATTTGGGGATGAATTTCACAATCTTTGATATCGTAATATTGTTGTGAAACCTTTATGTAGCCTCAAAGGAACAACCTGTCAATCACAATTCCTATGACCATATTTTTATTGGTTGTAATTCAAAAGCTAACCTTTGACAGAAGCCTGAGTAATTTTCCATAAAAAAATCCCAGTATTTTACCACCTTTTCAACATCACATGATCTAATGCTGCATGCTTTTGGATGCTTGCTCTCTACTTTCAATTCTAATTTTCGGAAAATCTTTGAATAGTAACACCTAGTTTTGTAAGGAGATATTGACAAGGATTAAGATTTCATGGTGTAAGAAACAAAGTTGACGTTTTCACTGTTGTCTCTTGTTACTTTTTCATAAATGCCGTACACCGAGGTTATTCAGTATTTGACTTAAAAGTGGTTTTCACAACCATGAACTTGCATATCTACTCTATTTTCGAATTTAATACGAAAATGATTTGCCGCGATTTAGAGTATTTTTGTTCATGGTAATTCAATAACGAGAGAACAACAAGATTTACAAACAACAAATACATTGTATCTACAAAATTATTTTTATTACAAAATCAAATTTTACATATTTTAAGTAGTACAGTTTTAATAATTAATCGTAAAAAGCAACAATTTTCACCGTGATCCGCGGTGATTGACCACCCCGTTCCCCGCGATTTACCACGGCGTTCCGCGGGGGGAAACGCTTACGGCCACAGATTCATGTCCGCGGTGCTGAACATTTTCGTGCAAAATTTTGTCTGTGATGAGTCTCATCCATGGGGTCTCGCGGGTTTTGCAAAATCCGCGCTGAGCATACTGTACATTTAAGGAAAACCTATGACCCCCTGGGGCGGGGCCAATTTTGAGACTAGGGGCATAATTTGATCAACTTTCGTAGAGAACCTATAGATGATATCATATACCAAATATCAAATCTCTAGCCTTTGTCATTTCAGAGGAGAAGATTTTTTTAAGTTTTTACTATATACATATAATGAAACCTGACACCCCCTGGGGCGGGGCCAATTTTGGCACTACGTGCATAATTTGAACAACTTTGGTGGAGGACCTATAGATGATGTCATATACCAAATATCAAAGCTCTAGCCTTTGTCATTTCAGAGGAGAAGATTTTTTAAGTTTTTACTATATACATATAAGGAAAACCTATGACCCCCTGGGACGGGGCCAATTTTGGAACTAGGGGCATAATCTGAACAACTTTGGTAGAGGACCTATAGATGATGTCATTACCAAATATCAAAGCTCTTGGCCTTGTACTTTCTGACAAGAAGATTTTTTAAATTTGCTTTTTTGAAACTTCTTTTTTGGCCCTGTGACCTACTTATGCAACAGACCGAAACCATTTGAAAAACTTTGAAAGGGGACCACCCAAGGATCATTACTGTGTAGTTTGGTTAATGTGCAGTCATTGGTTTCAGAGGAGATGTTGTTTTTATGAAATTGTTGACGACAGACGACGCATGACGACGGACACTGGACACATGGTGATCACAAAAGCTCACCATGAGCACGTTGTGCTCAGTAGAGCTAAAAAGCAGCGAAGCTTTGATAAAGTTAGCAGTTTGTTTGCATATGAAAATGGAGTTGCAATTTTCTTTAACAAGAGGACCATGATGGCCCTATATCGCTCACCTGAATATGACTGCTTTTAACAAAGTTGCTATGGACCTGGTTAATTGACCCCAGATGACCCATATTCAAACTTGGCCTAGAAATTATTGAAACAATCTTTCTGACAAATTTCAAGGTTATTTGAACTGAAAGCGTAGCCTCTAGAGTGTTAACAAGGTTTTTCCATATTTGGGCTCTGTGACCTAGTTTTTGACCCCAGATGATCCATATCCAAACCTGAGCTAGAAACCATCAAAACAACCTTTCTGACAAATTTCCAGGACATTTGGACTGAAAATGTAGCCTCTAGAGTGTTTACAAAGTTTTTCGATATTTAGGCTCTGTGACCTAGTTTTTTAATCCAGATGACCCATATTCAAAGTTGAGCTGGAAATCATAGAAGCAACTTTTCTGACAAATTTTCAGGTTATTTGGAATTAAAATCTTAACTCTAGATTGTTAACAAGGTTTTTCCATATTTGGTCTCTGTGACGTAGTTTTTGACCAAAGATGACCCATATTAGTACTTAAGCTAGAAATTATCAAAACAACCTGTCTGACAAATTTCCAGGATATTTGGACTGAAAATGTAACCTCTGGAGTGTTAAAATGGTTTTTACATTTTAGGGCTCTGTGACCTTGTTTTTGATCCCAGATGACCCATATCCTAATCTGGGCTAGAAAACATTGAAACAACCTTTCTGACAAATTTCAAGGACATTTGGACTTAAAATGTAACCTCTAGAGCATTAACAAGGATTTTCTACTTTTTGGCCCTGTGTCCTAGTTTTTGACCCCACATAACCCATATTCAAAACTGAGCTAGAAATCATTAAAACAATCTTTCTGACAAATTTCAAGGTTATTTGAACTGAAAATGTTAACTCGATGCGTGTTAACACCCTTTTTCCATATTTGGGGTCTGTGACTTAGTTTTTGACCCCAGATGACCTTTGTTCGAATCTGAGCTAGAAATCATTAAAACATTTTTTCTAACAAATTTCGAGAATATTTGGACTGAAAAGTAGCTTCTAGAGTGTTAACAAGTTTTTTTTCTATTTTTAGGTTCTGTGACCTAGTTTTTGATTTCAGATGACACATATTCAAATTTAACCTAGAAATCATTGAAACAACCTTTCTGACAAATTTCCAGGATATTTGGACTGAAAATGTTACCTCTAGAGTGTTAACAAGGTTTTTCCATATTTGGGCTCTGTGACATAGTTTTTGACCCTAGATGACCCAATTTTGAACTTGAGCTAAAAATCATCAAAACAACCTTTTTGACTAATTTCCAGGATATTTGGACTGAAAATGTAACCTCTAGAGTGTTAACAAGGTTTTTCTATTTTTGGGCTCTGTGACCTAGTTTTTGAACCCAGATGACCCATATTCGAACTTGAGCTAGAAATCATAGAAACAACCTGTCCGACAAATTTCCAGATTATTTGGACTGAAAATGTTACTTCTCCTTCTACAAGAAGATTTTCAAAGTTTTCACTATATAAGCCTATGTAAAACCAATGACCCCGGGTTGGGGCCAAATTTGACCCCAGGGGTATAATTGGAACAAACTTGGTAGAGGTCCACTAGACAATGCTACATACCAAATCTTAAGGCTCAGGGCCTTGTGGTTTCAGACAAGAAGATTTTTTAAGATTTTCCTATATAAGCCTATGTAAAACCAATGACCCCAGGGTGGAGCAAAATTTGACCATAGAGGTATAATTTGAACAAACTTAATAGAAGTCCACTAGACAATGCTACATACCAAATATCTAAGCTCTATTCCTTACGGTTTCTGACAAGAAGATTTTTAAAGTTTTTCCTATATAACTCTATGTAAAACAAGTTACCCCTGGGGCGGGGCCATTTTTGACCCAGAGGCCATGATTTGAACAAACTTGGTAGAGGTCCACTAGATGATGCTTTATACCAAATATCTTAGCTCTATGCCTTACGGTTTCTGACAAGAAGATTTTTAAAGTTTTTCCTATATAACTCTATGTAAAACAAGTTACCCCTGGGGCGGGGCCATTTTTGACCCAGAGGCCATGATTTGAACAAACTTGGTAGAGGTCCATTAGATGATGCTTTATACCAAATATCTAAGCTCTATGCCTTACAGTTTCTGACAAGAAGATTTTTAAAGTTTTTCCTATATAACTCTATGTAAAACAAGTTATCCCTGGGGCGGGGCCATTTTTGACCCAGAGGCCATGATTTGAACAAACTTGGTAGAGGTCAACTAGATGATGCTTTATACCAAATATCTTAGCTCTATGCCTTACGGTTTCTGACAAGAAGATTTTTAAAGTTTTTCTTATATAACTCTATGTAAAACAAGTTACCCCTGGGGCGGGGCCATTTTTGACCCCAGGATCATAATTTGAACAAACTTGGTAGAGATCCACTAGATGATGCTTTATACCAAATATCAAAGCTCCAGGCCTTGTGGTTTCTGACAAGAAGATTTTTAAAGATCCAACTTGTAAAATCTGTTTTTAGCTCCTGTGACCCAGAAATGCAATGAACCGGAACCATTTGAACAAACTTGGTAGAGCTTCACGCAAGGAACATTCTAGGCAAGTTTCATTAAATTTTGCCCAGTGGTTTCAGAGGAAATGTTGTTTGAATGAATTGTGGACGACGGACGGACGGACGGACGGACGGACGGACGCCGGACAATCAAGGATCCTAAAAGCTCACATGAGCATGCTCAGGTGAGCTAAAAACTGATACTTTCAGGTTACATCGTATGAAAAAAGTGTACATTTTGTACATGTGTTTAATAAAATGTGTATGTAATATGAATAAGAATATTACATTGAAAAAAACAAAAAATTACTGAACTAATGTAATTTAACTGACTTGTCCATTTTTTTGGTTCAAAATACTGAAATCAAGAGGGCCATGATGGCCCCGGATCGCTCACCTGAGTACTTTGGCTGTAGGTTTGCTGTTAAGCAGTATTTCATTTTTTAATTGAAAATATATAAGTGCCTACAAACCAAATATGTAAAATATCAGTCAATAAATAAAGGCTCTATGACAGAAAGTAGAAATATCTATTATAAGCTATGGTGACCTTGATCTTGACCCAGTGATCTCAAACCCTAACCATGGGTAGAGGTCCATGCAAGGAACCTATATATTGAATATCAAAGATATTGGTCTATAAATGAAGGCTTTATTAGGTACAGTAGATAAATCTATTTTTAGCCTGCTTGACCTTTAATCTAATCTAATAATTTGAACAACCAAACAACCTTTCTGACAATCTGCCAGGATATTTGGACTGAAACAGTAGCCTCTAGAGCCTTAACAAATATTTCTATTTTTGGGCTCTGTGACCTAGTTTTTGACCCCAGATGACCCATATTCGAACTTGACCTAGAAACCATTGAAATAACCCTTCTGACATATTTCCAGAATATTTGGGCTGAAAATTGTAGAGTGTAAACAAGCTTTTTCCAAATTTAAGCTCGGAGACCTAGTTTTTGACCCCAGATGACCCATATTCGAACTTGTGCTAGAAGTCATCCATACAACCTTTCTGACATATTTCCAGAATATTTGGGCTGAAAATGTTACCTCTAGAGTGTTAACAAGGTTTTTCCATATTCAGGCTGTGTGACCTAGTTTTTGACCCCAGATGACCCATATTCGAACCTGAGCTAGAAATCATCTTAACAAGCTTTCTGACAGTTTTTCAGGAAATTTGGGCTAAAAATATTACCTCTAGAGTGTTAACATTTTTTTACCATATTTGGGCTGTGTGACCTAGTTTTTCACCCCACATGACCCATATTCAAACTTGAGCTACAAATCATCAAAACAACCTTTCTGACATATTTCCAGGATATTTGGGCTGAAAATGTTACCTCTAGAGTGATAAATTTTTTTTCCATATTTGGTCTCAGTGTCCTAGTTTTTGACCTCAGATGACCCATATTCGAACCTGGGCTAGAAATCATCCAAATAACCTATCTGACATATTACAAGGATATTTGGGCTGAAAATGTTACCTCTAAAGTGTTTTTTAATATTTGGGCTCTGTGACCTAGCTTTTTACCCCAGATGACCCATATTCAAACTTGTCCGAGTAATAACTGGGACAAACATCCTGACCAAGTTTTGTGACAATTGGAGCAAAAATGTGACCAGTAGAGTGTTAACGAACTAAGTGTGAACGGACGACAGACATTCATCGATACTAATAGCTCACCCTGAGCCAGCTCAGGTGAGCTAAAAAGCTTGATTAAGCTTGCTTCATGCCAAATTTTAAAATTCTAGGCCTTGTGGTTTCAGACAAGAAGATTTTTAAAGATTTCCTTTTTTACATATTAAGGGCCCCCGGGGCGGGGCAAATTTAGATCCCAGGGCCAACATTTAAACAATATTGGTAAAGGTTCTTTACACAATACTCAACACCAAATATCTAAGGTCTACACCTATTTGTTTTGGAGAAAAATTATTTTTCATGTTTTTCCTATATAAATCTATGTAAACCAAGAGAACCCTGAGGCGTGGCCAATTTTGACCCAGGGAACATAATTTGAACAAACATGGTAGACATCCACTAGACAATGCTACATACCAAATATCTAAGCTGTTGGCATTGCGGTTTCCTGTAAGAAGATTTTTAAAGATTGCTTTTTTTTACATATTAAGGGCCCCTGGGGCGGGGCCAATTTTGACCCCACGGCCAACATATAAACAATACTGGTAAAGGTTCTCTACACAATACTCCACACAAAATATCTAAGGTCTAGTCCAATTAGTTACGGAGAAAAATGACTTTTAATGTTTTTCCTATATAACTATGTAAACCAAGAGAACCCTAGGGCGTGGCCAATTTTGACCCAGGGAACATAATTTGAACAAACATTGTCCACTAGACAATGCTACATACCAAATATTTAAGCTGTTGGCATTGCGGTTTCCTGTAAGAAGATTTGTAAAAATTGCTTTTTTTTACATATAAAGGGCCCCCGGGGCGGGGCCAATTTTGACCCCACGGCCAACATATAAACAATACTGGTAAAGGTTCTCTACACAATACTCCACACAAAATATCTAAGGTCAAGTCCAATTAGTTTTGGAGAAAAATGACTTTTAATGTTTTTCCTATATAACTATATGTAAACCAAGAGAACCCTAGGGCATGGCCAATTTTGACCCGGGAACATAATTTTAACAAACATTGTCCACTAGACAATGCTACATACCAAATATCAAAGCTGTAGGCATTGTGGTTTCTGAGAAGAAGATTTTTAAAGATTTTCATTTTTACATATTAAGGGCCCCCGGGGCAGGGATAATTTTGACCCCAGGGCCAACATATGAACAATACTGGTAAAGGTTATCTACACAATACTCCACACCAAATATCTAAGGTCTAGTCCTATTAGTTTCGGAGAAAAATGATTTTTCATGTTTTTCCTATATAATTTTATGTAAACCAAGAGAACCCTGGGGCGTGGCCAATTTTGACACAGGGGACATAATTTGAACAAACTTGGTAGACATCTAGTAGACAATGCTACATACCAAATATCTAAGCTGTAGGCATTGTGGTTTCTGAGAAGAAGATTTTTTAAAGATTTCCTATATAAGCCTATGTAAAATGAAGTGAACCCTGGGGAGGGGCCAATTTGATGACAGGGCCAACATATAAACAATACTGGTAAAGGTTATCTACACAATACTCCACACCAAATATCTAAGGTGTAGTCCTATTAGTTTTGGAGAAAAATGATTTTTCATGTTTTTCCTATATAACTATATGTAAACCAAGAGAACCCTGGGGCATGGCCAATTTTGACACAGGGGACATAATTTGAACAAACTTGGTAGACATCCAGTAGACAATGCTACATGCCAAATATCTAAGCTGTAGGCATTGTGGTTTCTGAGAAGAAGATTTTTAAAGATTTCCTACATAAGCCTATGTAAAATGAAGTGAACCCTGGGGAGGGGCCAATTTTGACCCCAGGGAAATAATTTGAACAATTTTTGTAGAGTTCCATTAGAGGGTGCTAAATGCCAAATATCTAAGCTCTAGGCCTTGTGGTTTCAGACAAGAAGATTTTCAAAGTTTTTCCTTTAAGTTGCCATAGCAACCAGAGTTCTTGATGAAATTGAATTCTTTGAACAACTTTGGTAGAGCTTCATGCAAGGAACATCCCAGGCAAGTTTCATTTAATTTGGCCCTTTGGTTTCAGAGGAGATGTCATTTGAATGAAAAGTTGACGACGGACAGACGACGGACAAAGACTGATCAGAAAAGCTCAGCCTGAGCACTTTGTGCTCAGGTGAGCTAAAAATTGGGAAAAAAGGTCAATTGGTTTTATATTTTTGTTGTCAATATTTTTTGAACTCCATGTATTAGATGAATTATGAATTTTAAACTTGAATATAAGCATGCTTTATGTGAAATTTCATAGGGAGTGTTTGTCAATTTGTAATTTGTAGTTCTCAGCAGATGAATTAATTATCATGATTTTTTTTTTAGCATTTATGTCTGAGTATTAAAGATTTATAAAGTTGTATATCATCTTGTTGTCTGTGGTTTGGTAATCTGTGCTATAATGAATGCAACAAAAGGCCCAAAAATGCACCAGAATGCACCATTTTAGACCTTCATTTTTCAAATTCTCCGGGTGGTACCCCCATCAATGCGAGGGGACACCCCTCCTGTACCCACCCCAATGTGGATCTACCCTTCATGCAAGCCCGCCCAGGCAGCCCTATTCTGTATCTGCCCATGAAAGATATCATTTTACTTTATGAAGTAGTCACCTATCTAGGAATATTTCAAGCCTAAATAAACATTAGAAACTGCTTATCTGAGCGTCTCTTTCTTTATGCTTAAATTTACAAGTTAAACAAATATACCTAGAGTCCAGACCTATGGGAAGCATAATTTGGGCGCCCTTTCATTCAGTTCCTTATTCAAACAGTACAGATCAATCTGAAGTTTGTGTTTTTCATTTTTTAACTGGAGGGTTGCACTTGTGCGCCCCATCCTCCCCACCCATTGAGGGTCAATTTGAGATTGTGCTTTTATTATTTTATTATTATTTTATTACAGTCAAGCCATTATGCTTTATTTTAATTGTCATTTTTATGCACAGAGAATTTGCCAGTGGTTCTGATTGGTTTTTATCTGTTAAAATGGGGACAAACCTTCTTATTCTGCTAAACATCAACAAGTCAAATCAGAGTCAACTTTATTGGTAAACTGGCAATTCAGACAAAGCCTTTGGCCATATACAGTTGCAAAAGGCAAAATATGGCAAAATATGTAGTTATTAAGTGTTCAAATACATAACTAAAGGAGCGCAACTCTGTATCAACAAACATCATATGAATCATATCAATTTCAAGAAACAGTTATTTCATTCATCAACAATCAGTATGTATAACCCTCACTTCAACGCCATGAAATGTTATGGAAAAATTGACTGTATTGGGATTCTAACCCATAGGTTTCTGGCCCAAAGTATACACATTAGTGTTCTTAACCACTGCGCCACTGTTTTTTTATACTGTCAGTATGAGGTAAACCATATTAATTATCTACCCTGTGACCTAACAGGGTAAAATTTTTGGTGCTAAAAGTATGTAAAACTTCATATTATAATGTGTCTGCAACAAAAAATAAGACCGTAATTTAGTTTAGATTTCTTCTTTTTAGCCTGACTAAATCTCCCCGACTTTCTAAGGAGCAGTCTTTATAATTCTACAACTTTTGGCACCCCATGGCATTAAAATTTGTCCAAATTTACTGGTTCCTGATTTCGCTAAATTCATTAATCTTAGTGCATGTTGGCTAGTGCACTGCAACAAGTGTTATTTTTTCACTTCTTTGTGTATATTGACAGCAACTGCCAATAAGCTACTTAACAAAGTAATTGTCAGTTATACATGCAATTAATTTTTATAGCTATCCTAGTAAATGTAAATTCGAGATCAAAATTCAGCATTAAACTCTTGACATTTGCATAGAACTAAGCAGATGCATGGACACATACATTTGTTAGTTAACAAGAAACATATTATAAAACACTAAGCATTTAGCAGTCATATGAATTTACTGAGTATGTAGCATACATTTGCCATTAAATACGAAGCATTTCACTAAATGGAACAATATAATTTTTGCATTAATAATCTTCAAAACAGATCAGCCCATCAGTTTCACAGAAGAAGATTTTTAAAGTTTTTTATGTAGGAAAGAAGGAAAAACAAACAAGTGACCCCCATTGCAAGGTTAATGTTTACCCTTAGGACATAAATTGAAACAATCTTTGTAGAGGTCCACTAGACAATGCTTCGCGAACAGCACTACACCTCAATCACGGCATATGCAAGGGCTTTTAAACCACATAAACCATGTAAAAATAGAAAATTTTAGAGGGTCAGGTAAGAAAATAACCAGATGACTTCTAGTATGGCACTACACAGTGGTCAAGGCATATGCAACACTCTTAAACAGCACTAATAGTGTAAAAGTAGAAAATTTTAAAGGGCCATGTAAAAAAGTTTTGAGTTTTAACTAGATTTTAAATGAACAACCTAAGCATTAGGCCAATACAGCTGCCAAGTCCTTAAACTTGACTGTCGTCCTTTAAATGCTTGACCATTGCACTGAATTCCAACCAGTAGTTTTCAAGTTTTGCTCCAGACAAGGAAAACCAACAAAGGGCAATAACTCTGCAAATAGTCAAGATGAAGTTATAGCTCCTGTTCAATGCACTTTCTGTCATTGTGCTTGATCATTGTATGAAGTTGCACTAAATTCCAACCAGTAGTTTTCAAGTCATGCTCTGAGACAAGGAAAACCAGTAAAGGGCAATAACTCTGCAAAAAGTGAAGATGGATTAATGGCTTTTAGTCATTGCACTTCATGTCATTAAGCTTGACCATTGTATGAAATTGCATTGAATTCCAACCAGTAGTTTTCAAGTTATGCAAACATGTGAGCCCTGGGGCGGGGCTTTTTTGACCCAGGGGCTATGATTTGAACAAACTTGGTAGAGGTCTAGTAGACAATGCTGTACATCAAATATCTTAACTCTAGGCCTTGTGGTATCTGAAAAGAAGATTTTTAAAGTTTTTCCTATATAACTCTATGTAAAACATGTGACCACTGGGGCGTGGCCATTTTTGACCCAGTGGCCATGATTTAAACAAACTTGGTAGAGGTCCTCTACATAATGCTACATACAAAATATCTAAGCTCTATGCCTTTTGGTTTCTGATGTGAAGATTTTTTTCCCTATATAACTCTATGTAATAAAGTGACCCTCGGGGCAGGGCCTACTTTGACCCAGGGGCTATGATTTTAACAAACTTAATAGAGGTCCACTAGACAATGCTACTCACCAAATATCTAAACTCTAGGCCTTGCTGTTTCTGACAAGAAGATTTTTTAAAGTTTTTCCTATATAACTCTATGTAAAACATGTGACCCCTGGGGCGGGGCCATTTTTGATCCAGGGCTATGATTTGAACAAACTTGGTAGAGGTCCAATAGACAATGCTGTACACCAAATATCTTAGCTCCAGGCCTCGAGGTTTCTGACAAGAAGATCTTTAAGTTTTCCCTATATGTAAAATCAACCGACCTCTGGGGTGTGGTCAGTTTTGACCCAAGGGTCATTATTTGAACTAACTTGGTAGAGGTCCTCTAGATGATGCTTCATACCAAATATCTAAGCTCCAGGCCTTGAGGTTTCAGGAGAAGATTTTTAAAGATCCAACTTTTAAAATCTATTTTAGCTCCAGTGAACCAGAAATGCAATGGACCAGAAACATTTGAACAATCTTGGTAGAGCTTCATGCAAGGAACATCCCAGGCAAGTTTCATTAAATCTGACCCATTGTTTCAGAGAAGATGTCATTTGAATGAAAAGTTGATGACGGACGGACGGACGACCGACGGACAAAGACCGACCAGAAAAGCTCACCCTGAGCACTTTGTGCTCAGGTGAGCTAAAAAGGGGCATAACTCTGTCACATGTGACCCCGACCCAAAAATTTTGGCATCATCATGACCCTATTGTTGTAAGCAATATAATTTGAAAGTTTGATGACGAAATGTTAAGAAATGGCAAAGTTATTGCCAACGTTAAGTTTTCGTGACCAACAGACCGACAGACAAAGCCATCCCTATGTATCGCTGTTTCTTGGAAAAGGCGACACAAAAAAAACATTGAAATTTGGCCAGGGTTTCTTAGGAGATTTTCCTTATAGCCATATACTGAACACTTTCCCCACCCCATGTCAGGCAAGTCTTCTTTACAAACCATCATTACTCAAAGGAAATAAATCAAGAAGCATCTAAGAAACATTTCTTTGAAATTATTTCATAATTGGGCCAGCCGTTTCTCAGGAGAAAATTTTCAAAGTGTTTCATATAAAGTCAAAACAGGCCTCATCCATCCTCTTTTGGTCATTTCTTTTTAAGTCCCAGGATCACAATAACAAGTAGTTCTTATTTTACGTAGAAAGATGTCTTACCAACAGAAATAACTTTTATTTTTGCCAAAATCATTCATAACTTCACTTTTTAAATCAATGAACATGTTAGAAATATAGTCTTATTTTTTCAATGATATTGCAAAAAATATAAGAAAGGCTTTTATATGAGGAAAATGACTTCAATACAAAAGAAAAATTTATGTCAACATTGTTTTAGAATGAAAAGAACAAGGTTTGATCATTATCTTATCAGTACATTTATTTTTCTATATTAGTAAGATCAATGTGATACTGGGACTTTAAAGTCTAATATGGCGTGAAGGAATTTGACCAAAGGCCACATAGGAATATTTTTGTAAAATTATTCTGAAATCATGCCACAGTTTCAGAGGACAAGATTTTTAAAGTTTTCTATAATTATATAGGCCATGTTTTTTGAGTTCCAATATGGCTTGAAAGAATTTGATTAAGGGCCACATAAGAAACATATCTGTGAAATCTGAAAAAGGGCAGGTTTTTTCTGAGGCAATGTTTTTTTTTTTTTTTATTTTTTTTTTTTTTGCTGCCATAGCAACCACAGTTTTTAAATGGAACCATTCAATTTAAAGAAGCTTGAAAGAGGACTAACTAAGGAATATACTTTTTAAGTTAGGTTGAAATTGGTGCTATAGTTTAGCAGAAGCTGTCGTTTGCAGGATATTAGCTGATGATGGATGCATGATGACAACAGACAAGTCACCCATAACAACAGCTCACCCTGAGAGCTATAACAGAAATCTTACTGGTAGAATGATTATATCCAGGTCTGGTTTACAGTTAGTTCCATTAACTGGCATTCCTCCATTTGCTACACAAGTAATATTGCGTGTCTGAATACCATGTCCACATACACCATTCTGCTTGAAACACATTGACCAAGGGGAGACCTTCCATGTATAACAACCCTGCAGAAAACATGGCTTTGTCTGCTCAAATACCAAAGGACATTGACGTCCTCTTCCTCTTGGCTGCTCCACTATGTCTCTCGTTCTAACTTCTACTCCTGTTAATATGAAAACAAAAGCCATTATGGCACTCATCCACACACCTTAATTCAATCCTTAAAACACTGATAACCTCTTTAAGTGAGCTACATGGAATTATTTCTGATACCAATTCAGAGTAATCTGCCAAACTTTCATGTTTCTTATTAACTGATACACTGAAAATATTACTTTTTTTACAATTCAAATTATACTGTATCCCCTTTTTTGGGGTAAAAATATGTCTGCATAAATTGTATCAAACAAGAGGGCCATAATGGCCCTGTATCAATCACATGAATACTATTGAGTACTAAATCAAGGTAAGTTCACATGATGTTGAAGTTGAAATCTACATGCAAATTGTACATTTAGTCCAAATTTCATAGAAAGAAAATAGGTCAAAAGTACAAGGTCAATGTCATCTAAAGTCAAAACTAAAATACAATTTCTGACAAGAAAATATTGACAGATTTTATATTTTCCACTTTAAGGACCTTCAGGGCATGGCAAATTTTGACCCCTGGGAAATAATTTGAACAATCTTGACAGAGGTCAACTACACAATGCTGCACACCAAATTTCGTGACTCTTGACCAAGCAGTTTCAGAGAGGAAGACTTTTAAATTATTTCCTACATAACTCAATGTAAATCAAGTGACCCTTCAAATGGGGTCAATTTTGACCCATGGGACATAATATGAATACTTTGGAAGAGATTCACTAGATTTCAGAGAAGAAGATGTTCAATGTATTTCCTAAATATCTCAAAGTTAAGTCAGGTGGCTCCTTGGGCAGGGTCAATTTTAACCCTAAGGAAATAATTTTAACAAAATCTGTAGAGATAAGCTTAACAATGCTACAAACCAAATATCTAAGGTCAAACGCTTATTGTTTCAGACAAGAAGGTTTTAAAAGAGTTTATATTTCACACATATAGGACCCCTAAGGCAGAATCAATTATGACCCCAGGGGCATTATTTGATCAAGCTTGGTAGAGGACTTCTAGATGATGCTCCAAGCAAAATATCTCAACTCTAGGCCTTGTTGTTTCAGACAAAAAGATTTTCAATGTTTTTACTATATAATTCTGTCAAAAACATGTGACCCCTGGGTAGGGGCAAATTTTTTACTCCAAGACTATAATTTGAACAATCTTGGTACAGGTCTACTAGGTTATGTGACACACATAATATTTAGACCCAAAGCCATGTAGTTTAAGAGAAGAAGATTCTATTACGTCATACTACTCTCATGCTCATATGAGATGCGCGCTAACCGTGACCGTAGTTATCAGTGCGTTTATGGAAATTGTCAAGAGCAGATGTTTTTCCAATAATCTGTAGGAGCAAGATGGCAAGAGTCAATGTTGCTAACATCGCCGGTTCAACAAAATAAGGAAAACATGGCTTCATCGAAGCCAATGGGAGACTCGACAATGTCGGGAAGTAAATTGCTACTAAAGGACAATCCTCAGAAAGTAGAGTCTGGTGGTAAAAAGTCCACAAAACTTCTTCACGTTGGTGCAGGAACTAAATCTACCGGTGTCGGTAATACATCGTTCCACACAGTTCTAGTAGTAAGTCTAAGGTTCCCTCCGAGAAAGACCTTAACAAGGAAGTCTTAAAAATTTTACAAGAACTGAACACTAATGTGAATAAGCAAGGAAAAGACTTGAAGGCTTTGTCTGAAAGAGTTGATGCTTTATATGAGTCTGAAGGGGATGAAAATTATGATTACACTGCAGAGGTTTATACTGAAGATGACTATCTGTGTGACAGTGGTCAGGTCAGTGACCATGATACGGAGTCAGATCCTCTTCTTCCACCGAGAAAGAAGCCTAAATCCTTATTCCAAGGCCTTTCAGACAAGTATCTATTGTCCGACAAGGTTGACAGTGAAATTAATAATGATTTGGCATCCTTTGTCAACACTTCCTTCAGAAATGGTGGTTTTCATCGCATTTATAGAGGTCGTGGATACAGAATGACTGAGAGTGGTTCCAACACCTATGGTGGAAAAAACTTGAAAGAGGGGCAGATGAAAAAGAAAAGGTTAGTGATATTTTTGAAGCTGGTCGGCTAAGATTTTACGAGGAAAATTGGAGGAAAATTACTGGAGATGCCAATCTTTTAGATATTGTCAAACATTGTAAAATTGAATTTCATGATGGCATAAATACAGTCTAGTCTTTTTGTCCTCAATCAAAATTTTCAGCAGAGGAGGACATAGTTGTTGACCAAGAAATTAATAAATTAGTACATATGAAAGTAATTAAAGTTGTTAATTATCATCCAAATGAATTTATTTCTCCAATTTTCCTTGTACCAAAGAAGACACCTGGTGAATTTAGAATGATTTTAAATCTTAAAAAGCTCAATGAGAGTATACAATACCATCATTTTAAAATGGACACTTTTGAGTCAGTCTTGAAGTTAATCAAACCAGGTTGTTATATGGCATCAATTGACCTCCGTCATGCCTATTATTCTGTGTTCATAGCAGAAGAAGATCAGGTAAAGCTTAGATTTCAAAAGTCAGGTGTCATTTATCAGTACCAATGTTTACCAAATGGTATTTCTTTTGCCCCGAGAATTTTCACAAAGATCATGAAGCATGTGTATGCATCATTAAGGCTTCGTGGATATACAAACTCTGGGTACATCGACGATTCTTTGCTTGCAGAAAGTACATTTGATGAATGTAAAGAAAATGTGCAGGAAACTGTCAGTTTAATGACAGATGTCGGTTTCATGATTCATAAGGAAAAGTCTGTTCTTATCGAGGGATCATATGCCCACCCTAGAATGGTGTGTATGTTTCCCTCCCAGGTTTACGTCGTAAACAATATCCTACCTGCTTGAATTTTTGGTCTTCTTTTCCTTTGAATAACTGATAACTATGGTCACGGTTAGCGCGCATCTCATATGATCCCTCGAGTAGATATATGACTACATAGAATCCCAAACAAACATCAACTTAAGGTAAGTCTCGTTTGTTTGTTTGATTCTTTATTAGAAGTTTTTCCTATATAATTATGTCTTTATAAAACTAAGTGACCCGCAGTGCAAATAATGAACTCAGGCATATAATTTTTATAATCTTGGAAGAGGACCTCTAGATTATACACCATGCAAAATATCTCAGCTCTAGGCCTTGTGGTTTCAGAAAGAAAGATTTTCAAAAACATTTCCGCTATAATTCTACTCAATACATGGGACCCCTGGGGCAGGCCAACTTTTACTCCAGGGTCAAAATTTGAACAATTTGGTACAAATCTACTAGACAATGTGATACACAAAATATTTAGTCTCCAGGCCCTGTGGTTTAAGAGAGGAAGAATTTTTAAGATTTTCCTGTATATATCTTTATAAAACTAAGTGCCATTAATGACCCAAGGAATGTAATTTGTACAATCTATGCTCCATGCAAAATATCTCAGCTCTGGGCCTTGTGGTTTCAGACAAGATTTTTCCTATATAATTCTATACAAAATATGAACCCCCTGGGGCAGGGCAGGGCCGATTTTGACCCCAGGGACATAATTTGAACAAACGTGGTAAAGGTCTACTAGAGGATGCCTTACACCAAATTTCAGAGCTCTGGGCTAAGTGGTTTCAGACAAGAAAATCTTTGGCTGCAATAGCAACTATGGTTCTGCATGGAATTGAATTCTTTGAACAACTGTGGTAGAGCTTCATGCAAGGAAGACCCATGCAATTAAGTTCTGTCAATTTGGCTAGGCAGTTTTAGAGGAGATGTTGTTTAAAGCAAAAGTTGACAAGCCCGACACAGGTTGGACATTAAATTGGACACAATAGCTCACCAATAGCTAAAAAGTAACACAATTAATAAGGAAATTTTAAGAAAATTTTTATTCCCATCTGAGCAGAAATTGCATTAGAAAGTTGCAGGTTGGAGACAACAGATGAAGAGAAAATGCTTTATAGATGGCACATTTACTGAACATGTACATTCACAAATGTAAAAGAAAACATACAAATATATTTGTTTTTTGTGCAAGTACAAAATACATATTTCTCAAGATAACATTGGAGGAACTTAAGAATATATACTTTACTTCTGTAACCCAATTCATATATCATGAATACCAAGTTTCATGTTTTACTAAGGTCTGGCATATTTGCAAATATTTATTTCTGAGTTTTACTGATTTCTGGCAAAATAAAAAATCAAGTGACCCCGGGGCCAGGCCATTAATGACCATAGGCACTACATAAGAGCAATCTTTGTAGAGGACCTCTAGCAAACAATTTTACCCCTTGGCTTTGTGGTTTCAGGCAAGAAGATTTTTTGAGGTTTTCCCTATATCAGCCTATGTAAAACAAATTGACCCCCGGGTAGGGCCAATTTTGACCAAGAGGCATATTTTGAACAAACCTGGTAGAGGACCTCTAGCTTGTGCTTAATGCAAAGTATTTAAGCTCTAAGCTTGGTATTTCAGACAAGAAGATTTTTTTTATTAAAGTCTTCCCTATATAAACCTATATAAACTCATATAAAATCAAGTGCCCTTCGGGGCAGTGTGACCTAAGGGGCATTATTTGAACAATCTTAGTAGAGGACCTCCAGATTATGCTCCGTGCAAATAAATCTTAGGTGTAATATTTACTGTTTATCAAAAGAAGATTTTTAAGGATTAAATTGTCTGCACAAATAGGATCCCAGGGTTGAGGACAATTTTCACCCAAGGGGCATAATTTAAACAGACTTGGTAGAGAACATGTAGCTGATGATCTATGCAAAATATCTAAGTTCTAGGCCTTGTGGTTTCAGACAAGAAAATCTAGCCTCTAGAGAGTTAACAAGTTTTTTCTGTTTTGAACTTGTGATCTTGATTTTGAACCAAGATACACCATATTCAAACCTGACCTAGACATCATCAAGACAAACATTTTGAAAAGTTTTCATGTCATTTGAACACAAAAAAAGAGGCCTATAATGTGTTAACAAGGTTTTTCCATGTTTTGACCCTGTGACCTAGTTTTTGATCAAAAATGACACATATTCAAACTTGACCTAGACATCATCAAGACAAGCATTCTGACAAGCTTTCATGTAATTTGACCAAACAAATGTGGCCTCTAGAATGTTAACAAAGTTTTCCTTTGATTTGGCCTAGTTTCTGATCCCACATGATCCAGTTTTGAACCTGACCTAGAGATAATCAAGTTAAAGATCCTGATCATTTTTCAGAATGATAGGGTGTTTAATGAGACCTGTAGAGTGTTAACAAGGTAAAGTGTGGACGGACAACAGATGATAGAGGACAGACAGACGACAGACAACCAGAGATCACTATAGCTAACCCTGAGTATATGCTCAGGTGAGCCAAAAATAAGAAAATAAAAAAAAATTCCAAGTATGTATTAATCCCAGAAAAAGAAAAAAAGAAATGTGCACAGACACAAATGCCCCTGAAAAATGGCACTGGTCACAGTCATGGTAGCTAACTAATAAAGAAGTTATGGCCAATGTTAAAGTTTTTGGACAATTTGTTCTTCAAGGTTAAGGTCATTCAGGGGTCATATAAATATAGGTTAGTAGGAAGGTGTTGTCCAAAGGGGTGTTCTGTCCAAGTATGAAGTAAATCCACTTACTAATAAAGAAGTTATGGCCAATGTTAAATTTTTTGGACAATTGGTTCTTCAAGGCTAAGGTCATTCAGGGGTCGAGGTTAAATAAATATAGGTCCATTAGAAGGTGTTGTCCAAAGGGGTGTTGTGTCCAAGTATGAAGTAAATCCACTTACTAATAAGGAAGTTATGGCCAATGTTAAAGTTTTTGGACAACTGGATCTTCAAGGTGAAGGTCATTCAGGGGTAAAGGTCAAATAAATATAGGTCAGTGAAAAGGTGTAGTCCAAAGGGGTGTTGTGTCCAAGTATGAAGTAAATCCACTTACTAATAAGGATGTTATGGCCAATGTTAAAGTTTTCGGACAGAATGACGGATGGACAGTTCAAGAACTATATGCCTCCCTCCAGGAGCATAAAAAATATAGTATTTTCACATCCATCTTATACCCTAAATTTCTTCTACATTCCTGCAAACTGGGAGGCCTATTTGGAATGTTAGAATATTACTATTTTTTTATGAACAACAGGATTTTTAGGCAAATAATGCCCATTCTCTTTATTTATATAAAATTTTGATTGATGCAATGAAAAGAAATCAAACAAAGCTTTAAACAATAACAAAAAGATGTATGATATATTCTAGTTAATATGATTACCTTATGCATGTTTTATTACAAAAATGATATAGAGGATATTTGATTTTTTCAGCGTGTGATCGAAAATTTATTTCACAAGTGACTATCAGATTTTTATATTTTCACGAGTGGCGTAGCCATGAGTAAAAATATTTAAAATCTGATGGTCATAAGTGAAATAAATTTCGATCACACACAAAACAAAAGGGCCATGATGGCCCTATATCGCTCACCTGAATATGACTGCTTTTAACAAAGTTGCTATGGACCTGGTTAATTGACCCCAGATGACCCATATTCAAACTTGACCTAGAAAATATTGAAACAATCTTTCTGACAAATTTCAAGGTTATTTGGACTGAAAGTGTAGCCTTTAGAGTGTTAACAAGGTTTTTCCATATTTGGGCTCTGTGACCTAGTTTTTAACCCCAGATGATCCATATCCAAACCTCAGCTTGAAATCATCAAAACAACCTTTCTGACAAATTTCAAAGACATTTGGACTGAAAATGTAGCCTCTGAGTGTTTACAAAGTTTTTCGATATTTAGGCTCTGTGACCTAGTTTTTTAATCCAGATAACCCATATTCAAAGTTGAGCTGGAAATCATAGAAACAACCTTTCTGACAAATTTTCAGGTTATTTGGAATTAAAATCTTAACTCTTGAGTGTTAACAAGGTTTTTCCATATTTGGGCTCTGTGACCTAGTTTTTGACCAAAGATGATCCATATTAGTACTTGAGCTAGAAATCATCAAAACAACCTGTCTGACAAATTTCCAGGATATTTGGACTGAAAATGACTAACCTCTGGATAGTTTAAATGGTTTTAACATTTTAGGGCTCTGTGTCCTTGTTTTTGATCCCAGATGACCCATATCCTAATCTGGGCTAGAAATCATTGAAACAACCTTTCTGACAAATTTCAAGGACATTTGGACTGAAAATGTAACCTCTTGAACATTAACAAGGATTTTCTTCTTTTTGGCCCTGTGTCCTAGTTTTTGACCCCAGATAACCCATATTCAAAACTGAGCTAGAAATCATTAAAACAACCTTTCTGACAAATTTCATGGTTACTTGAACTGAAAATGTTACCTCAATGCGTGTTAACAAGGTTTTTCCATATTTGGGGTCTGTGACAAGGGCTCCCGAAAACCGAAAATTTGCCGGTTTTGACCGAATTTTATCTCTATGGACCGATTTCGATGTCCAAAAGTCCTTAAAAAATCGGTCCAGATAATTTCCAAAAAAAAAAATCTGTCTAACTTTTCAAAAAACAGTCAAAATCTCACACCAAAACCTCAATTGATCGCTAATCCGGTACTTCACACCTATCATAAAACTGTCACTGTTGCCCGCGGCAATTATCGCCAATTAACTTGTAAACAAGTAAAAGTGTGCTTGATTTGCAGCCGGCCAATCGATTAAAGTTGACCGGCTCAAACTGTGAAATGTAATTTCATCGAAATCATACTCCCCGCAGCAGTTACTTCCCCTGATCAGTACAGAAAACAGTTAAAGTAGAAAAGCGTGACGTAACCGGTGCGAGGAGTGTGCATCGAAATAAGCGATAACTTTTCGTCTGCTTAATTTCAGTAAGGGCTTAATAGTAATTGTAGTGGCTAGCTGCAGCACAAAGCACACTTTAAAATATCAGTGACTAGTTTGACGTTGTAAAATTAGCTCTAATTCTACTTTCGCTTTGAAAAACACATATTTTCGCGACGTCAACACTATCATAACACAAATTGTTCTTTGCCCTTAAATCGTTTCTATTTTTTTGTTGGTTCTTGGTCTCGGGTGGAGGGGGGGTCGAGGTCTCGGACCGATTGAGATTTCAAAATTTTAGGAGCCCTGTCTGTGACCTAGTTTTTGACCCCAGATGACCTTTATTCGAATCTGAGCTAGAAATCATTAAAACTTTTTTTCTGACAAATTTGGAGAATATTTGGACTGAAAAGTAGCTTATAGAATGTTAACAAGTTTTTTTCTATTTTTGGGCTCTGTGACCTAGTTTTTGATTTCAGATGACCCATATTCAAATTTAATCTAGAAATCATTGAAACAACCTTTCTGACAGATTCCTGGTTATTTGGACTGAAAATGTTACCTCTAGAGTGTTTACAAGGTTTTTCCATATTTGGGCTCTGTGACCTAGTTTTTGACCCCAGATGACCCAATTTTGAACTTGAGCTAAAAATCATCAAAACAACCTTTTTGACAAATTTCTGGGATATTTTGACTGAAAATGTAACCTCTAGAGTGTTAACGAGATTTTTCTATTTTTGGGCTCTGTGACCTAGTTTTTAAACCAAGATGACCCGTATTCGAACTTGAGCTTGAAATCATAGAAACAACCTGTCTGACAAATTTCCAGATTATTTGGACTGAAAATGTTACTTCTCCTTCTACAAGAAGATTTTCAAAGTTATCACTATATAAGCCTATGTAAAACAATGACCCTGGGTTGGGGCCAAATTTGACCCCAGAGGTATAATTTGAACAAACTTGGTAGAGGTCCACTAGACAATGCTACATACCAAATCTTAAGGCTCAGGGCCTTGTGGTTTCAGACAAGAAGATTTTCGAAGTTTTTCCTATATAAGCCTATGTAAAACCAATGACCCCAGGGTGGGGCCAAATTTGACCCCAGAGGTATAATTTGAACAAACTTGGTAGAGGTCCACTAGACAATGCTACATACCAAATACCTAAGCCTTATGCCTTACGGTTTCTGACAAGAAGAGTTTCGAAGTTTTTCCTATATAACTCTATGTAAAACTAGTTACCCCTGGGGCGGGGCCATTTTGACCCAGAGGCCATGATTTGAACAAACTTGGTGAAGGTCCACTAGACAATGCTACACACCAAATATCTAAGCTCTATGCCTTACGGTTTCTGACAAGAAGATTTTGAAAGTTTTTCCTATATAACTCTATGTAAAACAAGTTACCCCTGGGGCCGGGCCATTTTTGACCCAGAGGCCATGATTTGAACAAACTTGGTAGAGGTCCACTAGACAATGCTACACACCAAATATCTTAGCTCTATGCCTTACGGTTTCTGACAAGAAGATTTTGAAAGTTTTTCCTATATAACTCTATGTAAAACAAGTTACCCCTGGGGCGGGGCCATTTTTGACCCCGAGGCCATGATTTGAACAAACTTAGTAGAGGTCCACTAGACAATGCTGCACACCAAATATCTAAGCTCTATGCCTTACGGTTTCTGACAAGAAGATTTTTAAAGTTTTTCCTATATAACTCTATGTAAAACAAGTTACCCCTGGGGCGGGGCCATTTTTGACCCCAGGATCATAATTTGAACAAACTTGGTAGAGGTCCACTAGATGATGCTTTATACCAAATATCAAAGCTCCAGGCCTTGTGGTTTCTGACAAGAAGATTTTTAAAGATCCAAGTTTCAAAATCTGTTTTTAGCTCTTGTGACCCAGAAATGCAATGGACCGGAACCATTTGAACAAACTTGGTAGAGCTTCATATAAGGAACATTCTAGGCAAGTTTCATTAAATTTTGCCCAGTGGTTTCAGAGGAGATGTCGTTTGAATGAATTGTGGACGACGGACGGACGGACGGACGCCGGACAATCAAGGATCCTAAAAGCTCACATGAGCATGCTCAGGTGAGCTAAAAATCAAATATTCTATTTATTTCATGCTTTTCAGTGTTATTTCGGAAAAAAAGGTAAAACAGTAATAACATGAACATCTTATCCACACGTGGTGCACCCCAATATTTACTATGTCTGCACGTGCGAAACGCTTTTCAAAGTAGTTCCAAGAAATTCGATAAACAAGAGGGCCATGATGGCCCTGGACCGCTCACCTGAGTACTTTGGCTGTAGGTTTGCTGTTAAGCAGTATTTCATTTTTTAATTGAAAATATGTAAGTGCCTACAAACCAAATATGTAAAATTTCAGTCAATAAATAAAGGCTCTATGACAGAAAGTAGAAATATCTATTATAAGCTATGGTGACCTTGACCTTGACCAAGTGACCTCAAACCCTACCCATGGGTAGAGGTCCATGCAAGGAACCTCTATACTGAATATCAAAGATATTGGTCTATAAATGAAGGCTCTATGAGGTACAGTAGATAAATCTACTTTTTGCCTCCGTGACCTTTAACCTAATCCAATAATTTGAAAAAACTTGATAAAGCTTGCTTCATGCCAAATTTTAAAATTCTAGGTCTTGTGGTTTCAGATAAGAAGATTTTTAAAGATTTTCTTCTATATTGTTATTTAAAACTTGTGACCCCTCGGGCGGGGCCAATAGTGACCGCAGGGACATTTTTCTAACAAACTTGGTAGAGGTCCACTAGACAATGCTACACACCAAATATCTAAGCTCTATAACTTACGGTTTCTGATAAGAAGATTGTTTTAAGATTTTCCTATATAACTCTATGTAAAACAAGTGACCCCCGGGGCGGGGCCATTTTTGACCCAGAGGCCAGGATTTGAACAAACTTGGTAGAGGTCCACTAGACAATGCTACATATTAAATATCTTAACTGTAGGCCTTCTTGTTTCTGACAAGAAGATTTTTTAGTTTTTCCTATATAACTCTATGTAAAACAAGTGACCCCTGGGGCGGGGCCATTTTTGACCAAGAGGACAGGATTTGAACAAACTTGGTAGAGGTCCACTAGACAATGCTACACACCAAATATCTAAGCTCTATAACTTACGGTTTCTGACAAGAAGATTTTTTAAGATTTTCCTTTATAACTCTATGTAAAACTAGTGGCCCCTGGGGCGGGGCCATTTTTGACCCAGAGGACAGGTTTTGAACAAACTTGGTAGATGTCCACTAGACAATGCTACATACCAAATATCTAAGCTCTATAACTTACGGTTTCTGACAAGAAGATTTTTTAAGATTTTCCTATATAACTCTATGTAAAACTAGTGGCCCCTGGGGCGGGGTCATTTTTCACCCAGAGGCCATGATTTGAACAAACTTGGTAGAGGTTCACTAAACAATGCTACACACCAAATATCTAAGCTCTATAATTTACGGTTTCTGACAAGAAGATTTTTTAAGATTTTCCTTTATAACTCTATGTAAAACTAGTGGCCCCTGGGGCGGGGCCATTTTTGACCCAGAGGACAGGTTTTGAACAAACTTGGTAGATGTCCACTAGACAATGCTACATACCAAATATCTAAGCTCTATAACTTACGGTTTCTGACAAGAAGATTTTTTAAGATTTTCCTATATAACTCTATGTAATAATGGCCCCTGGGGCGGGGTCATTTTTGACCCAGAGGACAGGATTTGAACAAACTTGGTAGAGGTCCACTAGACAATGCTACACACCAAATATCTAAGCTCTATAACTTACAGTTTCTGACAAGAAGATTTTTTAAGATTTTCTTATATAACTCTATGTAAAACTAATGGTCCCTGGGGCGGGGTCATTTTTGACCCAGAGGACAGGATTTGAACAAACTTGGTAGAGGTCCACTAGACAATGCTACACACCAAATATCTAAGCTCTATAACTTACAGTTTCTGACAAGAAGATTTTTTAAGATTTTCTTATATAACTCTATGTAAAACTAATGGCCCCTGGGGCGGGGCCATTTTTGACCCAGAGGACAGGATTTGAACAAACTTGGTAGAGGTCCACTAGACAATGCTACACACCAAATATCTAAGCTCTATAGCTTACGGTTTCTGACAAGAAGATTTTTTAAAGATTTTCCTATATAACTCTATGTAAAACAAGTGACCCCTGGGGCGGGGCCATTTTTAACCCAGAGGCCATGATTTGAACAAACTTGGTAGAGGTCCACTAGACAATGCTACATACCAAATATCTTAACTCTAGGCCTTGTGGTTTCTGACAAGAAGATTTTCAATTCTTCCCTATATAACTCTATGTAAAATCAACTGACCCCTGGGGTGGGGTCAGTTTTGTCCCCAGGGACATAATTTGAACAAACTTGGTAGAGGTCCACTAGATGATGCTTCATACCAAATATCAAAGCTCCAGGCCTTGTGGTTTCGGAGAAGAAGATTTTTAAAGATCCAACTTATAAAATCTATTTTTAGCTCCAGTGAACCAGAAATGCAATGGACCAGAACCATTTGAACAATCTTGGTAGAGCTTCATGCAAGGAACATCCCAGGCAAGTTTCATTAAATTTGCCCCATTGGTTTCAGAGGAGATGTCGTTTGAATGAAAAGTTGATGACGGACGGACAGACGGACGGACGGACGGACGGACGTACAGACGACGGACAAACGGACGACGGACAAAGACCGATCAGAAAAGCTCACCCTGAGCACTTTGTGCTTTGTGCTCAGGTGAGCTAAAAACAAGTAA
The DNA here is from genome assembly GCA_012932295.1 of Cyclina sinensis. Classification (NCBI taxonomy): domain Eukaryota; kingdom Metazoa; phylum Mollusca; class Bivalvia; order Venerida; family Veneridae; genus Cyclina; species Cyclina sinensis. Next base: position 19,553,903 of record JAAONU010000002.1, read on the forward strand.
ATTTGTGAGCTAATGCTCACTAGTGATACCCCCGCTATCAGAAATTTGACTTTCATAATGTAATTTGCATTTGTCATATGTATAAAGAGTGTCAAATTTTTCCGAGTATTTACCTGAACTTAATACAACTTCATCCAAGGCACAGCTAGATGAATATGAAAATGGTCAGAATAATGAACAGGTATTACATCTGTGATTTCTGATTCATCGAAGTCTTTATTCACAAAAACACGATCAAGTGAACCTCCTTTCCTGTGTGTTAGTAACTTCTAAGTATTCGGTAAACAGGAAGTAGATGAGCAAGGAGCATATAATTGCTTTATAGCATATGAGAATATATGATAAAGCAATAAGCAAAATATCAGGCTGCTGCATCTTATAGTTGCTGAGAAAACTGTGACGGAAATTGTGAATGTATGTCAACTATGTGTAAAAATCTAAGTATTCGGTAAACAGGAAGTAGATGAGCAAGGAGCATATAATCGCTTTACACCATATGGGACTATAGGATAAAGCAATATTCAAAATATCAGGCTGCTGTATCTTATAGTTGCTGAGAAAACTGTGACGGAAATTGTGAATGTATGTCAACTATGTGTAAAAATCTAAGTATTCGGTAAACAGGAAGTAGATGAGCAAGGAGCATAAAATTGCTTTACACCATATGGGACTATAGGATAAAGCAATATGCAAAATATCAGGTGGCTGCATGCTCTAGTTGCTTAGAAAACTGCGACGGAAAATAAAGATGTCGTTTGGTTGATGTAATGCACCTATATAGTGACAAAATCTAAAAATATTCAGTAAACAGGAAGTAGATGAGCAAGGAGCATAAAATCGCTTTACACCATATGGGACTATAGGGTATAGCAAAATGTGAAATATCAGGCTTCTGCATGTTATAGTTGCTGAGAAAACTGCAACAGAAATTTGTTACGGACGTACGGACGGACACACAGACAAGGGTAAAACAGTATACCCCCCACTTCTTCGAAGCGGGGGTATAATAATAGATTCTGGGCTTTCAGTGTTTATTTTTTCACTCATAAGCACAACAAGTAAATTTGTGAGCTAATGCTCACTAGTGATAACCCCGCTATCAGAAATTTGAATTTCATAATGTAATTTGCATTTGTCATATGTATAAAGAGTGTCAAATTTTTCCGAGTATTTACCTGAACTTAATACAACTTCATCCAAGGCACAGCTAGATGGATATGAAAATGGTCAGAATAATGAACAGGTATTACATCTGTGATTTCTGATTCATCGAAGTCTTTATTCACAAAAACACGATCAAGTGAACCTCCTTTCCTGTGTGTTGGTAACTTCTAAGTATTCGGTAAACAGGAAGTAGATGAGCAAGGAGCATATAATTGCTTTATAGCATATGAGAATATATGATAAAGCAATAAGCAAAATATCAGGCTGCTGCATCTTATAGTTGCTGAGAAAACTGTGACGGAAATCGTGAATGTATGTCAACTATGTGTAAAAATCTAAGTATTCGGTAAACAGGAAGTAGATGAGCAAGGAGCATAAAATTGTTTTACACCATATGGGACTATAGGATAAAGCAATATGCAAAATATCAGGCTGCTGCATCTTATAGTTGCTGAGAAAACTGTGACGGAAATTGTGAATGTATGTCAACTATGTGTAAAAATCTAAGTATTAGGTAAACAGGAAGTAGATGAGCAAGGAGCATAAAATCGCTTAACAACATATGGGACTATAGGATAAAGTAATATGCAAAATATCAGGCTGCTGCATCTTATAGTTGCTGAGAAAACTGTGACGGAAATTGTGAATGTATGTCAACTATGTGTAAAAATCTAAGTATTCGGTAAATAGGAAGTAGATGAGCAAGGAGCATAAAATTGCTTTACACCATATGGGACTATAGGATAAAGCAATATGCAAAATATCAGGCGGCTGCATGCTCTAGTTGCTTAGAAAACTGCAACGGAAATTTGTTACGGACGGACGGACGGATGGACGGACACACACACGGACAAGGGTAAAACAGTATACCCCCCACTTCTTCAAAGCTGGGGTATAAAAATAACATTTTAACAAATCTTTTTTAATATTTATTCAATGTAATAAAGTATTACAAAAACTGCAAATATGACGCAAAATTGAAATGTCCACCATATTGTTTACAGTTTCTTTAACAGTAGAATTGAGTTCTGGGCCACTGAGCTCTTTAAACAATAACTGAACGAAATAAAAAGTGTTTTCATATTCACCTGGATTTAATTAAGTGTCTTAAAATATAAACAACTAGAGCTATCACTCAATGTGATTAATACCCCCAAAACACCGCTACAGAACAGAGGAAGTTATCAATTTAGTAACAGAATACTTCGTAAACAAGAGGGCCATGATGGCCCTGGATCGCTCACCTGAGTACTTTGCCTGTAGGTTTGCTGTTAAGCAGTATTTCATTTTTTAATTGAAAATATATAAGTGCCTACAAACCATATATGTAAAATATCAGTCAATAAATAAAGGCTCTATGACAGAAAGTAGAAATATCTATTATAAGCTATGGTGACCTTGACCTTGACCCAGTGACCTCAAACCCTACCCATGGGTAGAGGTCCATGCAAGGAACCTATAAATTGAATATCAAAGATATTGGTCTATAAATGAAGGCTTTATGAGATACAGTAGATAAATCTATTTTTAGCCTCCGTGACCTTTAACCTAATCTAATAATTTGAAAAAGCTTGATAAAGCTTGCTTCATGCCAAATTTTAAAATTCTAGGCCTTGTGGTTTCAGACAGGAAGATTTTTAAAGATTTCCTTTTATAGATATTCGGGGGGGGGGGGGGGACCCCAGGGCCAACATTTAAACAATATTGGTAAAGGTTCTTTACACAATACTCAACACCAAATATCTAAGCTCTACACCTATTTGTTTTGGAGAAAAATTATTTTTTCATGTTTTTCCTTTATAAATCTATGTAAACCAAGAGATCCCTGGGGCGTGGCCAATTTTGACCCAGGGAACATAATTTGAACAAACATGGTAGACATCCATTAGACAATGCTACATACCAAATATCCAAGCTGAAGGCATTGAAGTTTCCAGTAAGAAGATTTTTAAAGATTGCCTTATTTACATATTAAGGGCCCCCCGGGCAAGGCCAATTTTGACCCCAGGGCCAACATATAAACAATACTGGTAAAGGTTCTCTACACAATACTCCACACAAAATATCTAAGGTCTAGTCCTATTAGTTTCGGAGAAAAATGACTTTTAATGTTTTTCCTATATAACCATATGTAAACCAAGAGAACCTTGGGGCATGACCAATTTTGACCCAGGGGACATAATTTATACAAACTTGGTAGACATCCACTAGGCAATGCTTCATACCAAATATCAAAGCTGTAGGCATTGTGGTTTCTGAGAAGAAGATTTTTAAAGATTGCCTTATTTACATATTAAGGGCCCCCCGGGCAAGGCCAATTTTGATCCCAGGGCCAACATATACAAAATATTGGAAAAGGTTCTCTACACAATATTCCACACAAAATATCTAAGGGTTAGTCCTATTAGTTTCGGAGAAAAATGACTTTTAATGTTTTTCCTATATAACTATATGTAAACCAAGAGAACCTTGGGGCATGACCAATTTTGACCCAGGGGACATAATTTGAACAAACTTGGTAGACATCCACTAGGCAATGCTTCAAACCAAATATCAAAGCTGTAGGCATTGTGGTTTCTGAGAAGAAGATTTTTAAAGATTGCCTTATTTACATATTAAGGGCCCCCGGGGCAGGGCCAATTTTGACCCCAGGGCCAACATATAAACATTACTGTAAAGGTTCTCTACACAATACTCCACACAAAATATCTAAGGCTAGTCCTATTAGTTTCGGAGAAAAATGACTTTTTATGTTTTTCCTTTATAAATCTATGTAAACCAAGAGAACTCTGGGGTGTGGCCAATTTTGACCCAGGGGACATAATTTGAACAAACTTGGTAGACATCCACTAGACAATGCTACATACCAAATATCTTAGCTGTAGGCATTGTGGTTTCTGAGAAGAAGATTTTTTAAGATTTCCTATATAACTCTATGTAAAATGAAGTGACCCCTGGGGAGGGGCCATTTTTGACCCCAGTGAAATAATTTGAAAATTTTTTGTAGAGTTCCATTAGAGGGTGCTTAATGCCAAATGGAGGCATAAAAATGTGCCTGGGGTCACTACTGGCCCTGCCTAAGGGGTCACAAGTTTTAAATAGCAGTATAGAATAAAATTTTTATAAATCTTCTTGTCTGAAACCACAAGGCCTAGAATTTTAAAATTTGGCATGAAGCAAGCTTTATCGAGCTTTTTCAAATTATTAGATTAGATTAAAGGTCACAGAGGCTAAAATATAGCTAGAAATATATGGCTACAAGATAGTCATACACGCTGAATCATTAATAAGATTGGTTTAACAAAATGACAACTATAAGAAACCTGTTGTGGTGTGAAGACTCAAAATACTGTCTCCACAATAAAGAATAAATCTATACGGGAAACCCAAGGTGCAAAACTTCACATGCTGATCAACATTCCTGTAAAGTTTCTTGACTGTAGGTGCAGTGCTTTTGCAGGTACAGGCAACACAAGTTGAAAATTACTATTTTTTACCTAAGTAAGGGGCCATAACTCTAACAGTTCCAATAAATCTTTACGGGAAACCTCAGGTGCACAACTTCAATTGCTGATCAACATTCCTGTAAAGTTTCTTGACGCTAGCTCCAGTGCTTTTGGAGCTACAGGCGACACAACTTTTTGGGATGGACGGACAGATGGAACCCGAGGCGACACAAATTTTTGGGACAGATGGAAGGACGGTCAGACGGATGCACAGAACCCCAGGTGCACAACTTCACAGCCGATCAACATTCCTGTAAAGTTATATGACTGTAGGTGCAGCACTTTTGCAGGTACAGGCGACACAAGTTGAAAATTACTATTTTTGACTAAGTAAGGGGCCATAACTCTAACAGTTCCAAATAAATCTATATGGGAAACCCCAGGTGCCCAACTTCACATGCTGATCAACATTCCTGTAAAGGTCCTTGACTCTAGCTCCAGTGCTTTTGGAGCTACAGGCAACACAACTTTTTAGGACAGACGGAAGGACGGTCAGACGGACAGACAGAACCCCAGGTGCACAACTTAACATGCTGATCAACATTCCTGTAAAGTTTCTTGACTGTAGGTGCAGTGCTTTTGGAGCTACAGGCAACACAACGTTTTTGGGACGGACGGACAAGGGCAAATCTAAATGCCCCCCCCAGAGTGGGGGCATAAATATATTCTTCATAAATTCAAACCTTTAGTTTCTTGCTATTTCACATATTTTATTTGACTGCAAACAAGTATAATTTCTTGTTCTGTGTATCAAGAAATACAAAGGGTAAGGTTAATGCAAGCAAAAATGATGAACATTTGCACAATGCAAATTCAAGGTATATTCAGCCACAGAAAAGGTATTTGAAAATCACTCTACGTACAGACCTAAATCACATGTACTACTACAATCACTCCATGGAGACCAATCTGTCAGCAAGCAATCAACATCACATACGAGCTCACATGACACAACTTCTCTTTTTGCGGATTCTCCCAGTGCCTGAAATAAAAGGAAAATGGACTACAGGCAGCATATTAAAGCATTCATTAATTCTGCCAAAAGACATACATTTTTTATTTAAGAAAATATAAAGGTAACTGGTTCTTCACATGACATGTCCATGAAGAAACTTGAAATGAAGTCAGTTCTTATATCACCAGTAGTTCCATGAAGAAATTAAGAGCTGTCACTGTAACAAATGCAAGGTATTCATACAGCTGGGTATTATTCAATGTTTTTTGCATCAAAGATTGTCCTTTACTTTCAGCTCAGCTTGAACATTTGTGCCAAGTTATTTCAAAGTTTTATTTGTTGGAAATGGGGGCATATTAATAGATTTTAAGTCTGAACAGAATAGAGTATTATTATATTAATTGATGGCCCTATATTGCTCACCTGAGTACTCCTCTGCCCAATATTCAACCTTTTACAACAAGAGGGCCATGATGGCCCTAAATCGCTCACCTGAGTCTCATTGCTCATGTTACAAGTATCATTATTGGTTGTTATGGGTGTTGGTTGTTCGCAAGTTTGAATAAGTTTGCAATCAGTTTGAAGACTCTGGGTGTAATGGTACTCAAATATTTTAGCAAAAATAATTTTATTCTACAGGTCCCAGTGAACTTGACCTTTGACCTACAGACCCCAAAAACAATAGGGTTCTTCTTACCCTATGAAGTTTGAAGGTTCTGGGTGTAATGGTACTCCAGTTACTGAACAGAAATAGTTTTCACTCTACAGGTTCCTGTGACCTTGAATTTTGATCTACTGACCTCAAAAATGATAGGGTTCTTTTATTGAGTAAAGACAATCAACTTATGAAGTTTGAAGGCTCTGGGTAAAATGGTTCCCAGTTACTGAGCAGAAACAGTTTTCACTCTAGAGGTCCCTGTGCACTTAACCTTTGACCTATGGACTCTAAAAACAACAGGGTTCTTCTAATACAATTATCCTATGAAGTTCAAAGGCTCTGGATGTAATGGTACTACAGTTACTCTGCAGAAAAACTTTTCACACTACAGATTCCTGTGACCTTGACCTTTGACATACTAGCCCGAAAAACAATATGGTTCTTCTATTTAGTAAAAGCAATCGTCCTATGAAGTTTGAAGGCTCTGGGTGAAATGGTACTCCTGTTATTGAGTGGAAACGGTTTTCACTCTAGAGGTCCCTCTGACCTTGACCTTTGACCTACTGACCCTAAAAACAAAAGGGCTTTTTTCTACTCAATAAGAGCAATAACCCTATGAAGTTTGAAGGCCTTGGGTCAGCTGGTACTCAAGTTATTGAGAGGAAACAAAGTGTGACAGACAGAGAGACAAACAGACACCCATAAGCAGGGCAAAAACAATATGTCTCCATCAGAAGGGCAGGGTTAGGGGTGGAGACATAACAACAAACAATTGAAGGTCTAGCCCTAGGTGTTTCAGAGCAGCAGATTTTTAAAGTTTTCCTTATATAAGTCCTTGTGTAAAATCAAATGACCCCTCCCCAGTTTTGACCCTAGAGTCATGATTTGAACAATCTTGGTAAAGGACTACTAGACAATGTTGTACACCAAATATCTTAATTCTAGGCCTCGTAGTATCTGAAAAGAAGATTTTTAAAGTTTTTTCCTATATAACTCTATGTAAAACATGTGACCCCTGGGGCGGGGCTATTTTTCAACAAGGGGCCTTGATTTGAACAAACTTGATAGAGGTCCTCTAGACAATGCTACATACAAAATATCTAAGCTCTATGCCTTTTGGTTTCTGATGTGAAGAGTTTTAAAACTTTTTCCTATATAACTCTATGTAAACAAGTGACCCCGGGGCAGGGCCTATTTTGACCCAATGGCTGTGATTTGAACAAACTTAGAAGAGGTCTACTAGACAATGCTACACACTAAATATCTGCTACACACTAAATATCTTAACTCTAGGCCTTGCGGTTTCTCAGAAGAAGATTTTTCCTTATATAAGTCCTTGTGTAAAATCAAATGACCCCTCCCCAGTTTTGACCCTAGAGTCATGATTTGAACAATCTTGGTAAAGGACTACTAGACAATGTTGTACACCAAATATCTTAATTCTAGGCCTCGTAGTATCTGAAAAGAAGATTTTTAAAGGTTTTCCCTATATAACTCTATGTAAAACATGTGACCCCTGGGGCTGGGCCATTTTTGATCCTAGGGTGATGATTTTAACATACTTGGTAGAGGGCTACTGGTCAATGCTGTGCACCAAATATCTAAACTCTAGGCCTTGTGGTGTCTGACAAGAAGATTTTTAAGTTTTCCCTATATAAATCTATATAAAATCAACTGACCCCTATGGTGGGGTCAGTTTTGACCCCAGGGTCATAATTTGAACAAACATGGTAGAGGTCCACATGATGATGCTTCATACCAAATATCTAAGCTTCAGGCCTTGAGGTTTTTGAGAAGATCCAACTTTTAAAATTGATTTTTAGCTCCAGTGAACCAGAAATGCAATGGACCAGAACCATTTGAACAATCTTGGTAGAGCTTCATGCCAGGAACATCCCAGGCAAGTTATATTAAACTTGGCCCATTGGTTTTCAGAGGAGATGTTGTTTGAGTGAAAAGTTGATGACGGACAGACGATGGACAAAGACTGATCAGAAAAGCTCACCCTGAGCACTTTGTGCTCAGGTGAGCTAAAATTGAAGAAAAGAAATGTTTGGCTTACTTCCCTATGCTATCAGAGAGGACAGCATTTGTATGAGGTTCAGACTGTAGTGTATATTTATCAAATGAGTAATTCTTTATTTAATAGAGCAATATGTATATTAATCCTCTCTAATAGAACATCTCCCTTCTTGTAAATACTATTAATTTTTTATGACAAGAGGGCCAATGGCCCTAAAGCGCTCACCTGGGTTTCAAAGATGAAAGAAATTTTTATGAATGTAATGATGCATATCACAGAAATGGACCAATGTAATTTCAATGCCATAGCTCCAAAAACAAAAATCTGTCACAATACTACCATGTGACTGTGCCAATTTCGACCATGGAGCTTAAATTTGAACAAACTTGGAAGAGGTCTACTAGAGGAGGCTACACACCAAATATCTAACCTCTTCTGAGAAGATTTAAAAATTTTTTTCCTATATAAATCTATGTAAAATCAAGTGACCCCCGGGTCCTGGCCAATATTGACCCTGGGGCAATCATCTGAACAAACTTGGTCAACGTCTACTAAAGGATCCTACATATCAAATATCTAAGCTCTAGGCCTTATGGTTTTAGAAAAGATTTTACAGAATTTTCCTTTCGGTTGTCATGGCAACCAGAGTTCTTCATGGAATGGAATTCTGTGAAAACATTTGGTAGAGCTTCATGCAAGCAACATTTCTGATAAGTTTTGTTGAAATTGGCCCAGTGGTTTAGGAGAAGATGTTGTTTCAAAAAAAGTTTACGAAAGCACGCACGCATGGACATACTAACGACGGACTATATCTCTCATTTGACTACAAATGCAGCCCTGCACAATCTAGATTTAATATAGCAAGCTCTATGCCTTCTAGTGAAGAATTTCCAATTTTCATTTAAAAACAGTAAAGTAAGTCAGCAGCTCAAGGTCAAGGTCAGCCAAAGTCAAAGATAAAATACCTAAATGCAAAACCAGTAAAGCAGGTCAGTAGGGCAAAATCAAGGTCAACCAAGGTCAAAGATAAAATCTGCATCCAAAGTTATCTTAATATCTCAAATTTCAAAGCTGTAGCTTAAAAAACAGAAAAAGTAGGTCATTAGGTCAAGCTCAAGGTCAAAAATAAAATCTGCATCAAAAGTTTTCTGAATATCTAAAGTTTCATAGTTGTAGCTTAAAAAGAACCAAAAAGATCCTATTTAGTCTATGTAAGATCAAATGACCCCCGGGTTGGGGCAATTTTTTACCCCAGGGCCATAATTTGAACAATCTCAGTAGAGGTCAACTAGACAATGTATCATGCAAAATATCTTAGCCCTAACTTTTGCGGATTCAGACAAGAAGATTTTTGAAGTTTTTGCTATGTACATATAAGGAAAACCCCTGACCTCTGGGGTGGGGCCAATTTTGACCCCCGGAGGGCCATAATTTGACCACCTTTGGTAGAGGTAATGTTACATGCAAAAAATCTAAGCTCTATGCCTTATAGTTCTAGAGAAGAAGATTTTTGAAGATTCTACTATATATATCTGTGTACAAGAGGGCCATGATGGCCCTGTATCGCTCACCTGAGTATGACTGCTTTAAACAAAGTTGCTATGGACCTGGTTAATTGACCCCAGATGACCCATATTCGAACTTGACCTAGAAATTATTGAAACAATCTCTTTGACAAATTTCCAGGATATTTGGCCTGAAAAAGTAGCATCTAGAATGTTAACAAGGTTTCTCGATATTTAGGCTCTGTGACCTAGTTTTTGACCCCAGATAACCCATATCCAAGCTTGAGCTACAAATCATCAAAACAACCTATCTGACAAATTTCCAGGACATTTGGACTGAAAATGTAACATGTAGAGTGTTAAAAAGTTTTTTACATATTTGTATCATGTGACCTAGTTTTTGATCCCAGATGACCCATATCCAAATTAGAGCTAGAAATCATTGAAACAACCTTTCTGACAAATTTCAAGGACATTTGGACTAAAAATGTAACCTCTAGAGCTTTTACAAGGTTTTTCTACTTTCGGGCTCTGTGACCTAGTTTTTGACCCCAGAGAACCTATATTCAAAACTGAGCTAGAAATCATCCATAGAATCTTTCTGACAAATTTCCTGGTTATTTGGACTGAAAATGCTACCTTTAGAATATTAAAAAGGTTTTTCCATATTTGGACTCTGTGATCTAGTTTTTGACCCCAGATGACCCATCCTCGAACTTGATCTAGAAATCCTCAAGGCAATTTTTCTGACAAATTTCCAGATTATTTGGGCTGAAAATGTAACCTCTAGAGTGTTAACAAGATTTTTCTATTTTTGGGCTCTGTGACCTAGTTTTTGAACCCAGATGACCCATATTTGAACTTGTGCTAGAGGTCTTTGAAGCAACCTTTTTGACAAATTTCCAGATTATTTGGGCTGAAAATGTACACTGCGAAAAATACACCAATATACGGAAGTGTACGATCCCGTATATTTTAGATATACGGACATATACGGGACGTATTCGCATAATATACGGACATAATATACTAATCCGTATTCGGAACATCGGGTATACGGGAACTCCGTATATTTGTCACTACAAATACGGATTTCCGTATTCTTCCAATATACATGGATGTATATGTGTCCGTATATTTGTAATATACGCACAGTACAAAACCCGTATTTCAACCATATACGGGTTATAACAACATATAGTTTACTAGAATACGGAGGATATACGGACTTGTATTTTTATAGAATACGGGAAAGCTTAAAATCGTACATGATGCATATAAGGGATAGAATACGGACTATATATACAAGAGATATACGACGAATATACGGAAATGTATTTTCATAGAATACGGAAATGCTTTAAAGCGTATATGACACATATACGGGGCAAGAATACGGACTTTGTATACTGTAGATATACGTAGGAAATACGGAATTGTATTTTCAATGAATACAGGAAAGCTAAAATCCGTACATGACACCTATACGGACTTATTATATTACATGTACGGATCAAGAATAAGGACATGATATATTACATGATACGGGAACCAAATATAGACTGATAATATACATGTACATGATGTGCAGGATAATTATAAGTAGTTACTATTCATTTCTAGAACGAACTAGTTAAGATCCTCATCGTATCTACTTGAAGCATACGAAAAAATATAGACCTGCAATGTCTGAGAGAACGGTAGGAACATACCTTTTTTAACTAGATATTCTGACAGTAAGTTTACTTAGGCGTACACGAGATATGCCATCAGCATGATAAAAAATAACTGAGAATTCAAATTAGTTCTGAATTTAATGAATAGTATTTTATAAACAAGTTTATCAATAAATGTAATATGATCATAAAAGAGTAACAATCAATAATAAAACCAAGCATATTGCAATGATAAGAACATAACTGAAATCAATATTGAAGTTACGCAAACTATGACTAGTGAACCTTGGCTACTCAGAAACATATATATTCAAATTACAATAACATATGTAATATCAAAGATTTCTCAGCTCATTCCGTTGGTATTGTTTCATACGTTATCGTTAATCAATAGAAATCCAAGTATCACTGTATATGTATGTACTCACGGGTCATTGTTTAGCTGTACTACATATAAATGAGAAATATTTTTAAAAATCTTATAACAAGAGGGCCATGATGGCCCTGTATCGCTCACCTGAGTATGACTGCTTTAAACAAAGTTGCTATGGACCTGGTTATTTGACCCCAGATGGCCCATATTCAAACTTGACCTAGAAATTATTGAAACAATCTCTTTGACAAATTTCAAGGTTATTTGTACTGAAAATGTTATCTCTAGAGTGTTAACAAGATTTTTCCATATTTGGGCTCTATGACCTAGTTTTTGACCCCAGATTACCCATATCCAAACTTGAGCTACAAATCATCAAAACAACCTTCCTGACAAATTTCCAGGACATTTGGACTAAAAATGTAACCTCTAGAGGATAAACAAGGTTTTTCTACTTTCGGGCTCTGTGACCTAGTTTTTGACCCCAGAAAACCTATATTCAAAACTAAGCTAGAAATCATCGATAGAACCTTTCTGACAAATTTCCAGGTTATTTGGACTGAAAATGCTACCTTTAGAATGTTAACAAGGTTTTTCCATATTTGGACTCTGTGACCTAGTTTATGACTCCAGATGACCCATATTCGAACTTGATCTAGAAATCCTCAAGGCAACTTTTCTGACAAATTTCCAGATTATTTGGGCTGAAAATGTAACCTCTAGAGTGTTAACAAGGTTTTTCCATATTTGGGCTCTGTGACCTAGTTTTTGACCCAAGATGACCCATACTCCAACTTGAGCTAGAAATCATCAAGGAAACCTGTCTGACAAATTTCCAGGATATTTGGACTGAAAATGTAACCTCTGGAGTGTTAAAAAGTTTTTTACATATTTGAACCATGTGACCTAGTTTTTGATCCCAGATGACCCATATCCAAATCTGAGCTAGAAATCTTTGAAACAATCTTTCTGACAAATTTCAAGGACATTTGGACTAAAAATGTAACCTCTAGAGGATTAACAAGGTTTTTCTACTTTCGGGCTCTGTGACCTAGTTTTTGACCCCAGAAAACCTATATTCAAAACTAAGCTAGAAATCATCGATAGAACCTTTCTGACAAATTTCCAGGTTATTTGGACTGAAAATGCTACCTTTAGAATGTTAACAAGGTTTTTCCATATTTGGACTCTGTGACCTAGTTTGTGACTCCAGATGACCCATATTCGAACTTGATCTAGAAATCCTCAAGGCAACTTTTCTGACAAATTTCCAGATTATTTGGGCTGAAAATGTAACCTCTAGAGTGTTAACAAGGTTTTTCCATATTTGGGCTCTGTGACCTAGTTTTTGACCCCAGATGACCCATATTTGAACTTGACCTAGAAATTGTCAAAGCAACCTTTCTGACAAATTTCCAGATTATTTGGGCTGAAAATGTAACCTCTAGAGTGTTAACAAGGTTTTTCCATATTTGGGCTCTGTGACCTAGTTTTTGACCCCAGATGACCCATATTTGAACTTGACCTAGAAATTGTCAAAACAACCTTTTTGACAAAATTCCAGATTATTTGGGCTGAAAATGTAACCTCTAGAGTGTTAACAAGATTTTTCTATTTTTGGGCTCCGTGACCTAGTTTTTGAACCCAGATTACCCATATTTGAACTTGAGCTAGAAATCATCAATTGAACCTTTCTGACAAATCTCCAGGATATTTGGACTGAAAAAGTAGCCTCTAGAGTGTTAACAAGGTTTTTCTATATTTGGGCTCTGTGACCTAGTTTTCCAACCCTGATAACCCATGTTCGAACTCGTCCGAGATATCAATGAGACAAACATCCCGTGCAAGTTTCATGACAATTGAGGCAAAAATGTGACCACTAGAGTGTTAACGAACTAATTGTGGACGGACGGACGGACGGACGGACGGACGGACGACGGACAAAAGGTGATCAGAAAAGCTCACTCTGTCACTACGTGACAAGGTGAGCTAAAAACTATGTGGAAGTGTCATTTTTACTTGCTACGATCACAGCTTATATATAAGACCCAGTTTCAAGTGCACAGATAAACATACTTAATTATTGGTTTATTGTGAGTTATTTCACTGTTTTCTAACACGGACATACATTTACAACATGCATTTCATAAAGTTTTATTCTTTTTGTTCTTTTATTCTGCTTCATTGTCTTTTGGCTGTGACTTTTTCTGGGACTCGTGCAAGACTCGCATCTGCTCCTTCAGCTCTGCAATGGCATCATGAAGGTCCATTTTTCTGAAAATACAAAATGATAGTAATTATTTTGTATTTTGATTAATTTTCAATTATTACTTTTAAACATTTACTGTCTGTATTTGATCGCTTTTGCATACAAAATTGTATTACCTATTTTGAAATTGGTATTGTCATGGAAAGATGCTGGAATGATTAAGAGTTGTATATTTCATCAATTAATTACTCTCATTCTTACTATTGTTTGTTTGTTGTTTGTTTGTTTTGTTAAGGAACTAGGAACAGGATGTTACACATTTTACAATTTCATTACCAGTGCGTCTTATATAATCATATTTTGTCTTTAATTAATAAAATCTTTAATTTTCTTAATTTTGATTTCGATCATGAAAAAATCGCTAATCTGTGGTTACTTATCTAATTGCCGACATTTGTGAATGTTTAACCAAATAATCAATTATCTATCAGGGCTTATTCACATAATTATTCAGTCTCACTTATCTCTTAATATGCAAAAGATTTACTGAAATGTCGGTAACATGATTTTATATAGTAAAAACAGGGAAAAATTGGTAACAATAAAAATACTGTATGTACCCATAAAGGTGATAAAGTAGGTGTGAAAAGGCATGTTTGGGTATACTGCTGATCATAGAAAGGTGCTAACGACACGTGTCGGTCGTTAAATAGGTTATAAATTCGTCTCAGCAAGTAATTAAATAATTAGTGTTTGTCATGCAGTTATCATTATAAAAATTATTATAACTGATTCTCAAATTTTATAATCATAGTTACTTTTTCGCACTTAAAATGACGCCGAAGGAAGTAATGTATTCAATGATTACGGCTTGATCTTTGATTTAAATCGGTTTATGATCTAATAACGGCAATGTATTAAAATGAAAACACATTTAAAATATATAAAACTTTTACAATATACCGCAACACATCAATACTCGAGACATCACTTATTAATATATTTTTATATACAACTATATATTTATAGAAATTGCACAAATACACCAATTAATATCGGTCATCAAAGCGGCTTTCACACCAACTTTCTCAACTGTATAAAATTATCAACAATATTCTTTAGGTACCGATTTCTCTCGGTTTTTTTTTTTACTATATAAAATCGTGTTACCAATAATGAAAGACAATTGCCGTCATAAAAAAGCGATAATTTGATTATTTTGGTATTCAAGAGAGAAAGTTTTGTTTTTATTCTTCTTTTCGTTTAAATTTATCATTTGATATAAATCTAATGACCAGCAGTACTCTTATCATCATATTCTGTTTAAAAATAATAGAATTCAATTCAAAACATAAAAGAGTAATCTTGTTTCAAAAAATAAAATCAATTTCTAATTTTCATATTTAAAGATCATGTACGTATACGTTCCAGACAAATGTATTATTTTTTCACGAATACATGGTGGATTTCGACGTTGATTCAAGGTTAGTAAGTGAAATGTTCTTGAATGCCAAAGTAAATCAAAACAATCATCCAATTAACGCTCATCTCTATTAAAAACTATTTTATAACAGAAGCATTCGCAGTATAACAATAGTTTCAGTTTATTGGCAATCAGCAGCACGACAACAACAACAACACACTTTATTAGCAAATCGACATAACACATGATGATGTCTTTGGCTAATGCATAGTGAACCATTTTTACAAATATAGTTCATGCGCAACACACACATATAAACAAAAAGTTAGATATGGTATCCATTAACATGTAATTTGAGTTAATAATGGGAATGTAATAAACGAAATATATGTTTATTAAATAGTGTTCTTATACGATACGCTTTTGTCAAAAGTTTACAAATTCCTTAAATGTTTTTCTTCTTTTTCGATAACATAAGATTTGTGAATTTTCTAAGATCGGGCCATGCAAATTTTGGGAGGTAGGTATCTCGAATAAGCAATACATTTGCCTTTGGCCATTTACACACACACACACACAATAAACAAAACTAATAGCAAAGACAATCAATTAAAGTACAAGTATACAGATAATAAAAAAAACATTACAAAATCTTTTTACTTTGCGATGACGTTAATGCATTGAACTTTTGTATAGTAGATCATGAACATTGACCTAAGTGTTTGGATCTTATACGGCTGTATCCTGAGCAACATAATATAAAATTATCTTCTAATTCTACTGTTTCTTGATTACATACCTTACACAATCTTTTATCTCTTTCTACATTATTATACCTTCCTAATTCTATCTCTTAGGTATGTGAACATAATGAAGCTTGTCATTTGAATACATCTAAATATTTTTCAAAACAAAATTCAGTTTAATATCTGCAAAAGGAATTTAATTTTGACGTTGAACAACAATTTACCAAACTTACACCCGTTTAAAAACAGAAGCATACAAAAATCACCATAAGCGATTCCTTGCAGGGCATGATCAAGCATTTGATTCCAAGCATGAGTTCAGTAAAACTGAAAAGTATTATACAAAAACTTTGACTTACCTCATTTTACTTTCAAAACGACGAAGTCTTCGATAAAAGGAAATTTTTGAGATATGAATTGCTGAAATCTGCTTCTTCCATTTCGCGCCCAAAGAAATGATTGGATAGGTGAACACAAGCTATACTTGATTGGTGCAATCTGATCACATGAAATAAACCCACGCTTCCTTTGATTGGTGGGATTGATCACATGGAATAAACCCACGCTACCTTTGATTGGGGCGATCTGGTCACATGGTATGTGCCTTGTTACACTGACTGGTACAGTATATTTCTCTTTCTCGTCTTGGGGAAATAATTTTTTATAATAATAAATTAAACTTGATGAATATGGTTTTCTTGGTTGGTGTTGTCGCATAAATACCCTGGTATCTCGATCCACCTGCGCAAAAATATTTATCTTGTAGGGCTAGTCTTGAGAAAAAAAATCGTATCATTGCAAATAATAAAATAAAAAACGAAGACTTTAAACACCTCTGACTTTGTTTGATGCCTTAATTATGATAATAACTGAGTGAACCTCTTTCAAGGTCACGTGACTGTCCGCCATTAAAAGGCTGCTTAACTTTGCTGTGATGTCTAAGTCTCGTAAAACATGGTATAACTTTAGCACATTTCAAGGTGACATGCTGTCTTTTAACGCGAGAATTTTGTGACAGCATTTTATTGTATTATTATTACTTTTCTGTATGTTTTATTCCTGACTTGAACATATTATTAACTTGAATTATTAAAAACATGAAAGACGGTGAATAAAGACCATCGACCGTTCAAAATAATAGATTTAGTTGTGTAAAACACATATAACTGTTCCTTTTCAAAAGTTGAAAATATGATTTCAATTATTTGAACACCTCTGAAAGTTTACAAAATGGACAAAATGACGAAATTAAACATTTCACTCATCAACCGCATGTTGATTTAGAATGTTAACTAAAACTTGTTTTATTCTATGATACAGTTTCAAACAATACTTGACAATAAAAGTGCATTATTTAGCGCTTCTATTATTATCACACTCTTTTGTCTTTCGCGGTGTCCTGTGGTGAAGGGATGTAGTTACGTAATATGGGGGGTGACATACTGGCTTTGTTTTGATAAGTCACCGTTAATTGTCATTGTCGGTGTTCCTTGATCAGTCACAGTAAAACACTTTAGTTAACAAATTTTGCTCTTGAGGAAATGCCTGAAGGCTATAACACATGGTCTTCAATTGTTCCTGGTTGTTATATAAAATTTAGTATCTACTGCTGAATGGACCTATTCTCTAATATTTATTTCTTGCATTTCGGATTTTTGTGTGTGCAAAATATTGATATGTACAGCATTCGAGTTTATGTATGCAGAAAAAAATAATAGCTTCAATGCACACGTTTGTAAGAAATTGATCTTACAAATAATTCGTTTGCTTTCTTTTTTCTTATTTCTAATATTATTGTTGGTATATTTAATGTACTACGCAAAACAAAATAATTATGACATCCATGTAACTGTACCCTTTTATTCAGATTTCTTTTAAAGATAGAAACATGTACTTCTTAAAAGCAGTTTTTTCGTGAAATTTTGATAAAATAAAAAAATAATCTACCGGGGAATACAACAAGAGCTTAATTTAACAGTTCATCAGATTGAGATGTTATCTATGATTCGTCTAGGTAAATTGTAACTGTAAATTGATTATTCGTTCTATATGTTAACTGATATTTGATATCTCATAACAAACAAAACTTTTTGTTTATTGTTAAAACATACAGCAAATAGTTTACACTAGTTTAATGTTATGAAGCTGTTTAACTTTCTGAAGCAAAATCTTAAATGTTGTATTACTGGCTTAAATTTCTTTGCTGTTTATAAGTTATCACGCTTCATTATAGGTGAAAAAAGATGTCTAACCAAAAACATGACAGTTTAGATCTGCATGTGCGATGTAATCAATGCAAAGGCAAACTAATTATTTCAACAGAATGTCTTTTTAAGAATAATTGAACCTGCTACTTTTTGTTTAATTTTTAAAAGTCATTATGATTTAATTTTCCTTCAAAAAGACAGAAGCACAAGCAGACCTAAGACAAAAGAGCACATTTTAAGTGTAAATAATATCACCATAGAATACATCCTTTAAATCGCAATATTGTTTTAAGAAAAAGCACATCACTGTTACGCAATATTAGATCAGCCAGCAAAGAAAATTTTTAACGAGAGGCACGGTATGATTAAATTTAGTTAAAAACTTGAAAACCCTGCTGTGAACTATGATCCATATCCGGCTTTAATAATCCAATACTGCAATTTGGTTAAGACAATAAAGCACATCACTGATCATCTTGTAGATAAAAATTAGAAAATAGACACGGGCAGCTTAATTAAAGTTAAGTCGGTTTCATTTTAATTTCGTTTTCAAGTTTGAGACGCCTGCATTGGATTATGTTCTATATCCGGCATAAAATCAAGAGTGGAATTTAGTTTTGACAGAACGCCGCCTCCCCCCCAGGCCAAAAAAAAAAGAAGAAAGAAAAAAAAGAAAACCATTATTCATTATTACAAAAAGAAAACATTTTGCTATATAAAGATCCTTAGTTTCAACTAGTAATTATAACTCTATATAACTATAACTGTGTAACTATGACCGATATTATCTTCGTATTTTCAAATATACGGAATGCTGTATTCGAGTAATATACGGACTTGCAAGCATACTCCCGTATTTCAGGAATATACTGAATAGTATTTCAAGTTTCTCTTATAAGTAAATATACAGAAACCCTTATTTGGGCAGTATACTGACTTGATTTGATATGCCCGTCTTATTCAATTATAATTTAAATAATCAAATAATTGTTATAATAATCATTACTTTTCCAGTTTACAGATACATTTTTTATTTGTTGACTTCTCAATCAGTAGTTTTCTAGAGATGTTCCTTCTCGAAAATAATGACCTCCGAACCATTTTACATGTTTCCAAAATTTTAAGCATACGGAATGCCGCATTCGAGAAAAATTTGGAAAAAAATATCGTGTTTTAGACACATAATAGGTTCCATTATTTACAAATTTATAGAACACCAGATTTGAGCAGTATACTGACACCCGTATTTCAGTATAGACGAAAAGTACATTGATTCTTGTTTTCTTAACTTTCAAATAAAGGGAGATATGTAGTTTAGCAGTATACGACTGTTCATGAATATGCAGTCTTTTTAGATTCACGTATTTGTAAGAATACGGGATGTCGTATTTTAGTAATATACGGACTTATTATGACGTTCCCGCATTTTAGAAAAATACGGACACCGTATATCTAGTTTTCCGTATTTTGTAAGTATACGGAACACCGTATTTTGGTCATATACGGATTTGCTGGATATACGGCACCGTACACCTCCGTATTTTATGTTTTCCGTATTTTTACCCGTATATTAATGATATACGGAATTCCGTACACTCCCGTATATCCACATACTTTTCGCAGTGGTAATCTCTAGAGTGTTAACAAGATGTTTCTATTTTTGGGCTCTGTGACCTAGTTTTTGAACCAAGATGACCCATATTTCAACTTGTGCTAGAAATCTTTGAAGCAACCTTTCTGACAAATTTCCAGATTATTTGGGCTGAAAATGTAATCTCTAGAGTGTTAACAAGATGTTTCTATTTTTGGGCTCTGTGACCTAGTTTTTGAACCAAGATGACCCATATTTACACTTGAGCTAGAAATCATAGAAGCAACCTTCCTGACAGATTTCCAGATTATTTGGGCTGAAAATGTAATCTCTAGAGTGTTAACAAGATGTTTCTATTTTTGGGCTCTGTGACCTAGTTTTTGAACCAAGATGACCCATATTTACACTTGAGCTAGAAATCATAGAAGCAACCTTCCTGACAGATTTCCAGATTATTTGGTCTAAAAATGTTACCTCTAGAGTGTTAACAAGGTTTTTCAATATTTCGGCTCTGTGACCTAGTTTTTGACCCCATATGACCTATATTTGAACTTGACCTAGAAATCATCAAAGCAACCTTTCTGACACATTTCAAGATTATTTGGGCTGAAAATGTAACCTCTAGAGTGTTAACAAGATTTTTCTATTTTTGGGCTCCGTGACCTAGTTTTTGAACCCAGATGACCCATATTTGAACTTGACCTAGAAATCATCAAAACAACCTTTCTGACACATTTCAAGATTATTGGGCTGAAAATGTAACCTCTAGAGTGTTAACAAGATTTTTCTATTTTTGGGCTCCGTGACCTAGTTTTTGAACCCAGATGACCCATATTTGAACTTGAGCTAGAGATCATCATTAGAACATTTCTGACAAATTTCCAGGATATTTGGACTGAAAAAGTAGCCTCTAGAGTGTTAACAAGGTTTTTCTATATTTGGGCTCTGTGTCCTAATTTTCCAACCCTGATAACCCACGTTCGAACTCGTCCGAGATATTAATGAGACAAACATCCTGACCAAGTTTCATGACAATTGAGGCAAAAATGTGACCACTAGAGTGTTAACAAACCAATTGTTAACGGACGGACAGACGGACGGACGGATGGACGGACGACGGACAAAAGGTGATCAGAAAAGCTCACTCTGTCACTACGTGACAGGTGAGCTAAAAACTGATAAGCCCCGGGGTCAGGCCAATTTGACCCCAGGGGTCATTATTTGAACAAACTTGGTAGACATCTACTAGAGAATGCTACATACCAAATATCAAAGCTGTAGGCACTGTGGTTTCTGAGAAGAAGATTTTGAAAGATTTCCTATATAAGTCTATGTAAAAGGAAGTGACCCCTGGGACGGGGCCAATTTTGACCCCAGGAAAATAATTTGAACAATTTTTGTAGAGTTCCATTAGAGGGTGCTAAATGCCAAATATCTAAGCTCTAGGCCTTGTGGTTTCAGACAAGAAGATTTTCAAAGTTTTTCCTTTAAGTTGCCATAGCAACCAGAGTTCTGCATGGAATCAAATTCTTTGAACAATTTTGGTAGAGCTTCATGCAAGGAACATTTCTGTGAAGTTTTGTTGAAATTGGCCCAGTGGTTTAGGAGGAGATGTTCTTTAAAACAAAAGTTTACGCACGCACGGACGCACCGACGACGGACGACGGACATTGACTGATCACAATACCTCACCTTGTGCACTACGTGCACAGGTGAGCTAAAAAAGCAAGAAAGTAGGTCACTAGGTTAGAATCTAGGTCATCTAACATCAAAATTAAATGCTACATCTGAAACTGTGCAAATGGTCCAAATTTCATAGCTGTACATCAAAAAACAAGAAAATAGGTCACTAGGTCAAAATTTAGGTCATTTAACATCAAAGTTCAAGTCTTCATCTGAAACTGTGCACATGGTCCAAATTTCATAACTGTATTCAAATTACAAAAAAGTAGGTCACTAAGTCCCCTAGGGCAGGGTCAAATGTGACCCCAAGCTTTAATTTAAACAATCTTGATATAGTTCCACCAGACAATGTCTCATGTTAAATATCTAAGCTCTAGCTTTCTCGGTTTCAGAGATCACTTTTTTATATGTATATAAAGAAAACCCATGACCCCATAGGCAGAGCCAATTTTGACCCAAGGGCAATAATTTGAACAATGCTTGTAGAGGTCCACAATGTTTCATGCCAAATATCTAAGCTCTAGCCTTTGAAGCTTCAAAGGATAACTTTCTTATGTTTTTACTATATGCACACATAGAATATCTATGACCCCGGGATAAAATTTGAACAAACTTGGAACAGGACAATATTTCATGCCAAATATCTAAGCTTTAGGCTTTGTCATTTCAAAGGAGAAGATTTTTAAGATTTACTATATATATATATAAGGAAAACCTATGACCCCTGAGGCAGGGTCAATTTTAAGGCTAGAGGCATAATTTGAACAACTTTGGTAGAGGACCTGTAGATGATATCATATACCAAATATCAAATCTGTAGCCTTTGTTATTTCAGAGGAAAAGATTTTTTAACTTTTTACAATATACATATAAGGAAAACCTATGACCCCCTGGGGCGGAGCCAATTTTGGCACTAGGGGCATAATTTGAACAACTCTGGTAGAGGACCTATAGATGATATCATATACTAAATATCAAATCTCTAGCCTTTGTCATTTCAGAGGAGAAGATTTTTTAAGTTTTTACTATATACCAATTTTGGCACTAGGGGCATAATTTGAACAACTTTGGTAGAGGACCTATAGATCTTGTCATATACAAAATATCAAAGCCTTGTACTTTCTGACAAGAAGATTTTTTTAATTTGCATTTTTGAAACTTTTTTTGGCCCTGTCACTTACTTATGCAACAGACCGGAACCATATGAACAACTTTGAAAGGGGACCACCCAACGATCATTCCTGTGTAGTTTGGTTAATGTGCAGTCAGTAGTTTCAGAGGAGATGTTACTTTTATGTAATTGTTGACAACGGATGATGCACTACGCACGGACGCACGACGACGGACGCCGGACACAGGGGGATCACAATAGCTCACTATGAGCAGGTAGTGCTCAGGTGAGCTAAAAAAAGGGAAAAAAATCTGAGAGGGTGGGTGGGTTGGGATGGGGGGCAAGGAATGGTGTGTGTGTGTGTGTGCGTGCGTGCGTGTGTGTGTGTGGGGGGGGGAAAGGGCCCAAGCACCTACGTTTTATAAAAAAAAAAAAAAAAACATCAATAATCTTGTCAATTGTGGCTCTGGTGTAGGTTTTTTCCCAGATAATTGTGGTGATACAGGTTGATAAGGTGTAAAAGGTTATAGCTTGAATCCACTGTTCAGGCTCAGTTTTTCTGGTGACCTAGTATTTGTTCCCACATGACCCAGTATTAAACTTGACCCAGATAACATAAAGGAAAATATTCTGAGCAACTTTCATTAAGAATTGATCAAAACTGTTGTCTCCAGAGTGTTAACAAGGTTTTCATATGATTTGTCTTGGTGACCTAGTTTCTCATCCTACATGACCTGGTTTTGAAGTTGACCGAGATATCATCAGGCAAACATTCTGAGCAACTTCCATTAAGGCTTCATCAACACGAGGGCCTTGATGGTTCTTAATCCTTCACCTGCATCACTTTGCTAAGTGGCCATATCTCTGGAACCCATAAAGAGATGAGTCTGGTTCAGAAAACAAGATGATCCATATTCAAACTTGTAGAAAAACATTCTGACAAGTTTTCAAGACATTTGGTAAAAAACATTGGCCTATACAGTGTTGACAAGGTAAATATGTGTTTTGACCCGATGACCTAGTTTTAAAACTCATTTTCAAACCTAACCTAGATATCACTAACCTAGATATCATCAAGACAAAGCTCTGACAAATTTTTGTGACATTTAGAAAAAAATGCAGCCTTTATAGAGTAAACAAGGTTTTTCTGTGTTTTGATTCAATGACCTAGTTTTCAATCCTTGATGACCTATATGAGAAATTGAGCCAGATATCATCAAGACAAAGACTCTGACACATGTTCATCACATTTGGAAAGAAAATGTAGAATGTTATGAAGATAAATCTCTGTTTTGACCGAATGACCTAGTTTTTGACCCAATATCACCCTTATTTGATCTTGTCCTAGATAACATCAAGACTAAGATTCTGACAAATTTTCGTGACATCTGGGAAGAAAATGTACCCTACAGAGTGTTAACATCGTTTTTCTATTATTTGACACAGTGACCTAGTTTCTAACACAAGATGACCCATTTTCAAACTGATCTAGATATTATCAAGGCAAACATTGACAAATTTTCATGACATTTAGAAAGAAAATGTAGCCTCTACAGTGTTATCAGGGTTTTTCTATCTTTTGACATTGTGACCTAGATAGTAACAAGATGACCCATATTCGAACTTGGCCTACATATCATCCACATTTACATTGTGACAAGTTTTCATGATATTTGGAAAGAATATTCATCATCTACAGTGTCAACAAGGTTATTCTATGTTTTCACCTTGTGAACTAGTTTTTTAATCAAGATAACCCATATTCTAAAATGACCTAGATATCATCAAGAGAAACATTTTGACATAATTTCATGACATTAGAAATGAAAATGTAGTCACTAGAGTGTTAAAAATGATTTAATATGTTTTGACCCTGTGAACTAGTTTTTGACCCATAATGACCAATATTAAAAATTTGGTCTAGATATTATCAAAACAAAACATTCTGACAAGTTCTCATGTCGTTTGAACACAAAATGTGGCCTCTACAGTGTTTTAAATGTTTTTAAATGTATTGACCCTGTGACCTAGTTTTTGACCCATAATGGCCAATATTAAAACTTGGGTATAGATATTATCAAGACAAACATTCTGACAAGTTAATATGCCATTTGAACAAACTAGAACTATTGCTGAATGCGATTCATACCCCCAGCAATGTGACAGATGACATGGATATATGAATAGATGGAAAAGGGAATAACTTTTTTGGCATAAAATAGTTGTGTTTATTGGGAAACAAGAGGGCCATGATGGCCCTGGATCGCTCACCTGAGTACTTTGGCTGTAGGTTTGTTGTTAAGCAGTATTTCATTTTTTAATTGAAAATATGTAAGTGCCTACAAACCAAATATGTAAAATATCAGTCAATAAATAACGGCTCTATGACAGAAAGTAGAAATATTTATTATAAGCTATGGTGACCTTGACCTTGACCAAGTGACCTCAAACCCTACCCATAGGTAGAGGTCCATGCAAGGAACCTATATATTGAATATCAAAGATATTTGTCTATAAATGAAAGCTTTATGAGGTACAGTAGATAAATCTATTTTTAGCCTCCATGACCTTTAACCTTATCTAATAATTTGAAAAAGCTTGATAAAGCTTGCTTCATGCCAAATTTTAAAATTCTAGGCCTTGTGGTTTCTGAGAAGATTTTTAAAGATTTCCTTTTTTACATATTAAGGGCCCCAGGGCGGGGCCAATTTTGACCCCAGGGCCAACATATAAACAATACTGGTAAAGGTTCTCTACACAATACTCCACACCAAATATCTAAGGTCTAGTCCTATTAGTTTTGGAGAAAAATGATTTTTCATGTTTTTCCTATATAACTATATGTAAACCAAGAGAACCCTGGGGCGTGGCCAATTTTTGACCCAGGGGACATAATTTGAACAAACTTGGTAGACATCCACTAGCCAATGCTACATACCAAATATCAAAGCTGTAAGCATTGTGGTTTCTGAGAAGAAGATTTTTAAAGATTTCCTTTTTAACATATTAAGGGCCCCTGGGGCAGGGCCAATTTTGACCCCAGGGCCAACATATCAACAATACTGGTAAAGGTTCTCTACACAATACTCCACACCAAATACATGTATCTAAGGTCTAGTCCTATTAGTTTTGGAGAAAAATGATTTGTCATGTTTTTCCTATATATGTCAACCAAGAGAACCCTAGGGCGTGGCCAATTTTGACCCAGAGGATATAATTTGAACAAACTTGGTAGACATCCACTAGACAATGCTACATACCAAATATCAAAGCTGTAGGCATTGTGGTTTCTAAGAAGAAGATTTTTAAAAATTTCCTTTTTTACATATTAAGGGCCCCTGGGGCAGGGCCAATTTTGACCCCAGGCCAACATTTAAACAATACTGGTAAAGGTTCTCTACACAATACTCCACACCAAATATCTAAGGTCTAGTCCTTTTAGTTTTGGAGAAAAATGATTTTTCATGTTTTTCCTATATAACTATATGTCAACCAAGAGAACCCTGGGGCGTGGCCAATTTTGACCCAGGGAATATAATTTGAACAAACTTGGTAGACATCCACTAGACAATGCTACATACCAAATATCAAAGCTGTAGGCATTGTGGTTTCTGAGAAGAAGATTTTAAAAGATTTCCTTTTTTACATACTGAGGGACCCTGGGGTGGGGCCAATTTTGACCCCAGGGCCAACATATCAACAATACTGGTAAAAGTTCTCTACACAATACTCCACACCAAATACATGTATCTAAGGTCTAGTCCTATTAGTTTTGGAGAAAAATGATTTGTCATGTTTTTCCTATATAACTATATGTAAACCAAGAGAACCCTAGGGCGTGGCAAATTTTGACCCAGGGGATATAATTTGAATGAACTTGGTAGACATCCACTAGACAATGCTACATACCAAATATCAAAGCAGTAGGCATTGTGGTTTCTGAGAAGAAGATTTTTAAAGATTTCCTTTTTTACATATTAAGGGCCCCTGGGGCGGGACCAATTTTGACCCCAGGGCCAAGATTTAAACAATACTGGTAAAGGTTCTCTACACAATACTCCACACCAAATATCTAAGGTCTAGTCCTATTAGTTTTGGAGAAAAATGATTTTTCATGGTTTTCCTATATAACTATATGTCAACCAAGAGAACCCTGGGGCGTGGCCAATTTTGACCCAGGGGATATAATTTGAACAAATTTGGTAGACATCCACTAGACAATGCTACATACCAAATATCAAAGCTGTAGGCATTGTGGTTTCTGAGAAGAAGATTTTTAAAGATTTCCTTTTTTACATATTGAGTGACCCCGGGGCGAGGCCAATTTTGACCCCAGGGCCAACTTTCAAACAGTACTGGTAAAGGTTCTCTACACAATACTCCACACCAAATATCTAAGGTCTAGTCCTATTAGTTTTGGAGAAAAATGATTTTTCATGGTTTTCCTATATAACTATATGTAAACCAAGAGAACCCTGGGGCGTGGTCAATTTTAACACAGGGGATATAATTTGAACAAACTTGGTAGACATCCACTAGACAATGCTACATACCAAATATCAAAGCTGTAGGCATTGTGGTTTCTGAGAAGAAGATTTTTAAAGATTTCCTTTTTTACATATTAAGGGCCCCCGGGGCGGGGCCAATTTTGACCCCAGGGCCAACATTTAAACAATACTGGTAAAGGTTCTCTACACAATACTCCACACCAAATATCTAAGGTCTAGTCCTTTTAGTTTTGGAGAAAAATGATTTTTCATGTTTTTCTTATATAACTATATGTAAACCAAGAGAACCCTGGGGCGTGGTCAATTTTAACACAGGGGACATAATTTGAACAAACTTTGTAGACATCCACTAGACAATGCTACATACCAAATATCTAAGCTGTAGGCATTGTGGTGTCTGAGAAGAAGATTTTTAAAGATTTCCTATATAAGTCTATGTAAAATGAAGTGACCCCTGGGACGGGGCCAATTTTGACCCCAGGGAAATAATTTGAACAATTTTTGTAGAGTTCCATTAGAGGGTGCTAAATGCCAATATCTAAGCTCTAGGCCATGTGGTTTCAGACAAGAAGATTTTCAAAGTTTTTCCTTTAAGTTGCCATAGCAACCAGAGTTCTTGATGGAATTGAATTCTTTGAACAACTTTGGTAGAGCTTTATGCAAGGAACATCCCAGGCAAGTTTCATTTAATTTGGCCCTTTGGTTTCAGAGGAGATGTCATTTGAATGAAAAGTTGACGACGGACGGACGGACGACGGACAAAGACTGATCAGAAAAGCTCACCCTGAGCACTTTGTGCTCAGGTGAGCTAAAAAGACAACACTTCATAATAGTATGAATAAATTTTGAATCATTAAATCAGGAAACAGGTAACAATAACCTCTGATTTTCAAATTTACTAAAACAAAGAAATTATTAGCTGAAATAAAGAATATCACGTATCCAGCCAAGTAAGGAAAAAATCTTCATCTTACATTTGATCGTCTAATATTTGATGTTCAAGTGTGACCTTGACCATGAGCTAGTACAAGGGCAACAAAAGTTCAACACCAGTTCTGCATATCCTCTTCATCAGGGAAACATTTGAGCTAAGTTTGAATAAAATCTTTCAAGGGGTATGGGATTTAAAGAGCGGACAAAAAAATGGTCAAACTTTCCAGTGTGACCTAGACCTTGAGCTTACACAAGGGCAATATGGGTTATGCACACTGCCTTGTTGAGATGAACATTTGGGCGAAGTTAGAAGAAATCCTTGTCTCATAATTCAATGTCAAATATTTGATCTTCAAGTGTGACCTTGACCTTGAGCAAGTACATCGTCAATATGGGTTCTGCATATTGATATAATGAGGTGAACATTTGAGCCAAGTTTGAAGAAAATCCTTCAAGGGGCATAAAATTTACAGAGCAGACACAAAAATTGTCTGACCTTCAAATGTGACCTTGACCTTGACCTGACACATGAGCAAAATGGGTTCTGCAAATTGCCTTGTTGAGTTGAATATTTCAGTCAAGTAAGAACAAAATCCTTCAAGGGGTAAAGAATTTACAAAGCAAACAAAACACATTGTCTTTTTCTTTAATTGTCAGATATTTGACCTTCCAGTGTGACCTTGACCTTGAGCTGACACAAGGGCAATATGGGTCATGCATACTGCCTTGTTCAGATAAACATTTGAGAAAAGAAGAAAATCTTTGTCATATAATCCTTGTTAAAAAATTTGACCTTCAAGAGTGACCTTAACCTTGACCTTGTGCTAATACAAGGTCAATATGGGTTCTGCACATTGCTATCATTAGGTGAACATTTGAGCCAAGTTTGAAGAAAAATCTTCAAGGGTTATAGAATTTACATGAAAATTTGCTGATCCAGTGTGAACTTGACCTTGACCTGACACAAGGGCAGGCGTTCTGCACATTCCCATGTTAAGGTTAACATCAAAGCCAAGTTTGAATAAAATCCTTCCATAAGTATATGACTTATTGAGCGGACAAGGTGGAGACAGATTGACCGACCGACTGACTGACCAACCAACTGACAGACACAACAAAGTGATTCCAGTATACCCCCCCCCCCCACACACACACATTTTGTGGTGGGGGTATAAAAATGTGGGCTCTAATGTGTTAACAAGGTTTTTCTGTTATGATGAAGTGACCTACTTTTTTTACCGAAGATGACCCATATTTTAACTTGACTTAGAAATTATCAAGAAAAACATTTTTACAAATTTCCATGACATTTGGAAACAAGAGGGCCATGATGGCCCTATATTGCTCACCTGAGAATGACTGCTTTTAAAAAAGTTGTTAAGGACCAGGTTTATTGACCCCAGATGACCCATATTCGAACTTGACCCAGAAATCATCAAAAAACAACCTTTCTGACAAATTTCCAACATATTTGGACTGAAAATGTTACCTCTACAGTATTAATAAGGTTTTTCCATACTTGGGCTCTGTGACCTACTTTTTGAGCCCAGATGACCCATATTAAAACTTGACCTAAAAATCATAGAACAACCTTTCTGATGAATTTCCAGGTTATATGGACTGAAAATGTTATCTCTAGAGTGATAACAAGGTTCTTTTTCCATATTTGGGCTCTGTGACATTTTTTTCATCCCAGATGACCCATATTACAACTTGTCCAAGTAATTGCTGGGACAAACATCCTGAATAAGTTTCATGACAATTGAGGCAAAAAAGTGACCATAAGAGTGTTAAAACAAGAGGACCATGATGGCCCTTAATTGCTCACCTGAATATGACTGCTTTTAACAAAGTTGCTATGGACCTGGTTTATTTACCCAAGATGACCCATATTTGAACTTGACCTAGAATATATTGAAACAATCGTTCTGACAAATTTTCAGGTTATTTGGACTGAAAATGTAGCCTCTATAGTGTTTACAAGGTTTTAAATATTTGGGCTCTGTGACCTAGTTTTTGACCCCAGATGACCCATATCCAAACTCGTGCTACAAATCATCAAAACAACCTTTCTGACAAATTTCCAGGGCATTTGGACTGAAAATGTAGCCTCTAGAGTGTTTACAAAATTTTCAATATTTGGGCTCTGTGACCTAGTTTTTGATCCAAGATGATCCATATTTGAAAATGAGCTAGAGATCATCAAAACAACCTTTCTGACAAATTTCCAGGTATCTGGACTGAAAATGTAACCTCTGGAGTGTTAAAAAGGTTTTTAAATTTTTGGGCTCTGTGACCTAGTTTTTGATTTCAGATGACCCATATCCAAATCTGAGCTAGAAATCATTTAAAACAATTTTTCTGACAAATTTCAAGGATATTTGGACTGAAAATGTAACATCTAGAGCATTAACAAGGTTTTTCTACTTTTTAACCCTGTGACCTAGTTGTTGACTCCAGATAACCCATATTCAAAACTGAGCTAGAAATCAGTGAAACAATCTTTCTGACAAATTTCAAGGTTATTCGAACTGATAATGTTACCTCTAGAGTGTTAACAAGGTTTTTTCATATTTGGGGTCTATGACCTAGTTTTTTAACCCAGATGACCCATATTTGAAGCTGAGCTAGACATCACCAAAATGACCTTTCTGACAAATTTCCAGAATATTTGAACAGAAAAGTAGCCCTTAGAGTGTTAACAAGTTTTGTTTTCTATTTTTGGGCTCTGTGACCTAGTTTTTGACCCCAGATGATCAATATTTAAAATTAATTACCAAGAAATCATTGAAACAACATTTCTGACAGATTTCCAGGTTATTTGGACTGAAAATGTTACCTTATAGAGTGTTAACAAGGTTTTCCATATTTGGGCTATGTGACCTAGTTTTTTACCTTAGGTGACCCATATTCAAACTTGAGCTAGAAATCACCAAAACAACCTTTCTGACAAATTTCTTGGATATTTTAACTGAAAATGTAACCTCTAGAGTGTTAACAAGGTTTTTCTATTTTTGGGCTCTGTGACCTAGTTTTTGAACCCAGATGACCCATACTCGAACTTGAGCTTGAAATCATAGAAACAACCTGTTTGACAAATTTTCAGACTATTTGGACTGAAAATGTTACCTCTCCTTCAACAAGAAGGTTTTCAAAGTTTTCACTATATAAGCATTTGTAAAACCAATGACCCTGGGGTAGGGCCAAATTTGACCCCAGGGGTATAATTTGAACAAACTTGGTAGAGGTACACTAGACAATGCTACATACCAAATCTTAAGGCTAAGGCCCATGTGGTTTCAGACAAGAAGATTTTCAAAGTTTTTCCTATATAAGCCTATGTAAAACCAATGACCCCAGGGTGGGGCCAAATTTGACCCCAAAGGTATAATTTGAACAAACTTGGTAGAGGTCCGCTAGACAATGTTACATAGTAAATATCTTAGCTCTATGCCTTACGGTTTCTGACAAGAAGATTTTTCAAGTTTTTCCTATATAACTCTATGTAAAACAAGTTACCCCTGGGGCGGGCCATTTTTGACCCAGAGGCCATGATTCGAACAAACTTAGTAGAGGTCTATTAGACAATGCTGCCTCCAAATATCTTAACTCTAGGCCTTGTGGTTTCTGACAAGAAGACTTTTAAGTTTTCCCAATATAACTCTATGCAAAATCAACTGACCCCTGGGGTGGGGTCAATTTTGACCCCAGGATTATAATTTGAACAAACTTAGTACAGGTCCACTAGATACCAAATATCTAAACTCCAGGCCATGCGGTTTTAGAGTAGAAGATTTTTAAAGATCCAACTTTAAAAATCTGTTTTTTGGCTGCAGTGACCCAGCAAAGCAATGGACTGGAACCATTTGAACAATCTTGGTAGAGCTTCATGCAAGGAACATCCCAGGCAAGTTTCATTAAATTTGGCCTAGTGGTTTCAGAGGAGATGTCGTTTGAATGAATTGTGGATGACGGATGGACGACGGACCGACGGAAGGACAGACAACCACAGATCCTAAAAAGTAGGTCACTAGGTCAAAATTTAAGTCATCTAACATTAAAGTTCAATTCTACACCTGAAACTGTGCACATGGTTCAAATTTCATAGCTGTATATCAAATAACAAACAAGAAGCGTCGCAATGCGACGAAAACCAGGTTTTCAACGACCAAATATTGATGTGACAGGAATTAGGAAGAAATATGGCAGTGAAGTAAAAATGATGCTGTTATTTTGGTACCAACACAGAAAGTTGGTTTCAATAGTTCAAAATATAAATAAATCAGATACCTTAGTAGCAATGCCAGGCTGTATTTTCATGTAAGCTACACACATGCCAAGTTGAGTATTAATAGGTCAAAGTGTGCTGAAGTTATTGAGTAGAAGCTGAAAATTCTATTGTAGCAAGTGACCTTGACCTTGCTTCCCAGATATCTAAGTAGCAATACCAAGCTGCATCTTAATATAAGCTACCCACACAGCAAGTTTGGTGTCAACAGTTCAACGCAAACTCAAGTAATTACGTGAAAACTGAATTTTATTTTTTAAAGCAACAGTGACGTTGACCTTGTTCACAGACACCTGGGTAGCAATCCCAAGTTGCATCTTGATATCAGCTACCCAAATACTAAATTTGTTGTCAATAGGTCTAAGCGAACTCAAGTTATTATGCGGAGGCTGAATTTCTATTTTTAACAACAATGACATTTACCCTATTCACATCTGGGTAGCAATCCCCAGTAGCGTCTTGAAATAAGCTACCCACACACCAAATTTGCTGTTAAGAGGTCACAGCTAACTCAAGTTATTATGTGGAAACTGAATTTCTATTCTAAGCAACAGTGACATTCACCTTGATCATAGACACCTGGGTAGCAATGCCAAGCTTTCCCTTAATATAAGCTACCCATATACCAAGTTTGGTGTCAATAGGCCAAAGCCAACTCAAGTTATTGAGCGGAAACTGAATTTATTTTTTTAGCAACAGTGACCTTGACCTGGATCATAGACACCTGGGTAGCAATACCAAGCTGCCTCTTGTTATAAGCTACCCATACACCAAGTTTAGTGTCAATAGGCCAAAGCAAATTAAAGTTATTGAGTGGAAACTGAATTTCTATTTTTAGCAACAGTGTTCTTGACCTTGATCATAGACACCTGGGTAGCAATGCCAAGCTGCCTCTTGATATAAGCTACCCATACATTAAGCTTTGTGTCAATAGGCCAAAGCAAACTCAAGTATTTGAGCAGAAACTGAATTTCTATTTTTAGCAACAGTGACCTTGACCTTGACCACAGACACCTCGGTAGCACTGCAAAGCTGCCACTTGATATAAGCTACCCAAATACCAAGTTGGGTGTCAATGGGCCAAAGCAAACTAAAGTTATTGAGCTGAAACTGAATTTCTTTTTTTAGCAACAGCGACCTTGACCTTGATCATAGACACCTGGGTAGCAATGTCAAGCTGCTTCTTGATAAAAGCTACCTATACAGCAAGTTTGGGGTCAAAATATCAAAGCAAACTCAAGTTATTGAGCAGAAACTGAATTTCTATATTTAGCAACAGTGACCTTGACCTTGATCAAAGACACCTGGGTAGCATTTCCCAGCTGCATCTTAATATAAGCTACTCATACACCAAGTTTAGGGTCAATAGACAAAAGCAAACTCAAGTTATTGAGCAGAAACTGAATTTCTATTTTTAGCAACAGTGACATTGACCTTGATCACAGACACCTGGGTAGCAATGCCAAGCTTCCCCTTAATATAAGCTACCCATATACCAAGTTTGGTGTCAATAGGCCAAAGCAAACTAAAGTTATTGAGTGGAAACTGAATTTATTTTTTTAGCAACAGTGACATTGACCTTAATCACAGACACCTGGGTAGCAATCCCAAGCTGCCTCTTGATATAAGCTACCCATATCCCAAGTTTGGGGTCAATAGGTCTAAGCAAACTCAAGTTTTTGAGCAGAAACTGAATTTCTATTTTAAGCAACAGTGACCTTGACCTTGATCACAGACACCTGGGTAACAATCCCAAGTTGCCTCTTGATATAAGCTACCAATACACCAAGTTTGGCATCAATAGGCCAAAGCAAACTCATTTTATTGAGCAGAAACCAAAAGTTGACGCCCGCCCGCCGACTTCAGCATTACAATAACCAGTTTTCGTTGAAAACCTGGTTAAAAAGAATGTCACTAGGTCAAAATTTAGGTCATCTAACATCAAAGTTCAATTTTTCATCTGAAACTGTGTAAATGGTCCAGATTTCATAGCTGTACATCAAACAAGAGGGCCATGATGGCCCTAAATTGCTCACCTGAGTCTCATTGCTCATGTTACAAGTATCATTACTGGTTGTTGGGGGGGGGACATAACAAGGAACAACTGAAGGTCTAGCCCTTAGTGTTTCAGAGCAGCAGATTTTATAAGTTTTCCCTATATAAGTCATTGTGTAAAATCAATATGACCCCCCCCCCCCAGGTAGGGCCAGTTTTGACCCCAGGATCATGATTTGAACAAACTTGGTAAAGGTCCACTAGACAATGCTTCACACCAAATATCTAAACTCCAGGCCTTGTGGATTCTGACAAGAAGATTTTTAAAGTTTTTCCTATATAAATCTATGTGACCCCTGGGGCGGGGCCTTTTTTGACACAGGGGCTATGATTTGAACAATTTAGTTAAGGTCCACTAGACAATGTTGTTCATCAAATATCTTAACTCTAGGCCTTGTGGTTTCTGAAAAGAAGGTTTTTAACGTTTTTCCTATATAACTCTATGTAAAACATGTGACCACTGGGCGAGGCCATTTTTGATCCAGGGGCCATGATTTGAACAAACTTGGTAGAGGTCTTCCAGACAATGCTACATACAAAATATCTTAACTCTAGGCCTTGTAGTTTCTGACAAGAAGATTTTTAAGTTTTCCCTATATAAATCTATGTAAAATCAACTGACTCCTGGGGTGGGGGCAATTGTGACCCAAGGGCTATAATTTGAACAATCTTAGTAGAGGTCCACTACACAATATTTCATGCAAAAAATCTAACCCCTAGCCTTTGTCAAAACAGAGAAGATGATTTTTTAAGTTTTTAATTTAAACATATCAGGAAAATCAATGACCCGCTGGGGCCAGGCCAATTGTGACCCCATGGCTATAATTTGAACAATTATTGTAGAGTTTCATTAGATGATGCTACATTACAAAATATCTAAGCTCTAGCCTTGCAGTTTCAGAGGAGATGATTTTTTTACTATATATATACTTGAAAATCAATGACCCCCGGGGCAGGGCCAGTTTTGACCCAAGGGCTATAATTTGAACAATCTTAGTACAGGGTTCCAACTCTTTTGCATATCAAAAATTTAAGGACTTTTCCAGTTTTCCAGGACCTTTTTGCAATTTTCAAGGACTTTTTTCACAAGATCAGAACTGCTGTTTGACATACATTCCCTTTCCCAGTATGTACGAGTCCATAAACTGAGAGACACTTTAATGTTCAGTCAACTAAACATATGCAGAACATGAAAACAGTCTTGCAGAACAACTTTCTAGGAACTGCAGTCAGCATATAGAATAGATTTCATGCTTTGTGCTTTGCAGTTTTACTACAACAGGTGTTTAGTGCCGTGTGGCGGCTGTAAAAAGTCTCCCTATGCTTCGCTTCAGTGAGGTCAGCATTTGCTATTACCTCCCTTTAAATGGAAGCATGATATGCTAATTTCTAACCATGAAGAGTGTCTGTCACTGTAGGAGTCAATATATATCCTGCTTGAAGTATTCTTTATTGGGCATACGGATGGTACGTTGTGTGTTTGTCTCTTGCATGGCTGGCTAGGCGCTTCCGCAAAATGTAACCTCTGGAGTGTTAAAAAGGTTTTTACATATTTGGGCTCTGTGACCTAGTTTTTTATCTCAGATGACCCTTATCCAAATATGAGCTAGAAATTATCAAAACAATCTTTCTGACAAATTTCAAGGATATTTGGACTGAAATGTAATCTCTAGAGCATTAACAAGGTTTTTATACTTTTTGGCCCTGTGACCTAGTTTTTGACTCCAGATAACCCATATTCGAACTTGAGCTAGAAATCATCAAAACAACCTGTCTGACAAATTTCCAGGATATTTTGACTGAAAATGTAACCTCTGGAGTGTTAAAAAGGTTTTCACATATTTTGGCTCTGTGACCTAGTTTTTGAACCCAGATGACCCATATCCAAATATGAGCTAGAAATCATCAAAACAACCTGTCTGACAAATTTCAAGGATATTTGAAATGAAAATGTAACCTCTAGAGCATTAACAAGGTTTTTATACTTTTTGGCCCTGTGACTTAGCAAATTGTAGCAAAATTCAGTAATTTGACCTTGAAGGTCAAGGTCATTTTTAGGTCAAGTTGATACATGAAAGAATCATTATGTCGGATTTGTTATACATGAAAGTATCATAATGTCTGATTTCTCATAAGCCTTGTTTTGTCCAAGTATGAATCAAATCCATAAATAAATACTAAAGTTATGACAATTTTGAGCAAATTTCAATAATCTGACCTTCAGTCATGGTCATTTTAAGGTAAAGGTCATATCTGAAAAAATCAAAATGTCGGATTTGTCAAGTGTTGTATTGTCCAAGTATGAATCAAATACATAAATAAATGAGAAAAGTATGACAATTTAAGAACAAGAGCCATGTTACACATGGTTAATACACCCGCCAGGAAGAAGCTGCCTGAAGGTTGTACTTTCAAACACTCAATGTAATAATGTTTGAAGAAAATCCCACAAAAAATAGGCAAGGTAGAGTTATTGTTCTTGCAAACTGCACTTCCTACCAATATGCTATGTCAGTGTATTAAGATTGAGGAAAATCGCTCAAGCACTTTTGGAGTTAAGCTTCGGACAAAGTTTTTCAATTAAATCTGATAAAGGGGAATAATTCTAAAAGTAAGCAAGGTAGAGTTATTATTCTTACACACTGCACCTCCTCCAAATGTGCTCTTTCAGTATATAAAGTTTGAAGAAAATCACTCAAGTATTTTTGGAGTTATGCTCCGGACAAAACTGGAACGGACGCACTCACAGACGGACAGAGACCATTTCTAATATCCCCTCCGCCTTTGGTGGGGGGATAATAAGTTCAAGAATTCAAGAATTAGATATACATGTATATGCTGGGATTTTAAAAATGTAAACAAGTAAATCTGATAAAGGGGAATAACTCTGAAAATAGGCAAGGCAGAGTTATTGTTCTTGCACACTGCACTACCTACCAATGTGCTCTGTCAGTGTATGAAGTTTGAATAAAATCCCTCAAGCATTTTTGGAGTTATGCTCCGGACAAAATTTATCAACTAATTCTGATAAAGGGGAATAGAGTTATTGTTCTTGCACACTGCACTACCTACCAATGTGCTCTGTCAGTTTATGAAGTATGATTAAAATCCCTCAAGTAGTTTTGGAGTTATGCTCCGTACAAAATTTATCAAGTAATTCTGATAAAGCGGAATAACTCTTAAAAAAAGGCAAGGTAGAGTTATTGCACTTGCACAATGCACTACCTACCTATGTGCTCTGTCAGCGTATGAAGTTTGAATAAAATCCCTCAAGTAGTTTTGGAGTTATGCTCCGGACAAAATTGTTACGGACTGGACGGACGGACGGATGCACAGACGCACGAAGGGCATTTCTAATATCCCCGCCGCCTTTGGCGGGGGGATAAAAACTCAATCATCTGACCTTGACGGTCAAGGTTATTTTTAGGTTATGGTCACACCTGAGTTATTCAATATGTTGGTTTTGTCATAATTGTTGTTTTGTCCAAGTATGAATCAAATCCAACCATAAACAACAAAGTTCTGACAATTTTATCAAAATTCAATAATCTGACCTGGACGGTCATGGTAATTTTAAGGTTAAAGTCAAACTTAAATAATTTATCATGTCGGCTTTGTCATAATTGTTGTTTTGTCATAAGTGTTGTTTTGTTCAAGTATGAATCAAATCCATAAAAAAATGAGAAAGTTATGACAATTTAAGCAAAATTCAATCACCTGACCTTGACAGTCAAGGTCATTTTCAAGTTCTGTTCATATCTGAGTTATTCAATATGTTGGTTTTGTCATAATTGTTGTTTTGTCCAAATATGAATCAAATCCAACCATTAACAACAAAGTTATGACAATTTAATCAAAATTTAATCATTTGACCTTGATGTTCATGGTCATTTTAAGGTTAAGGTCAAACTTGAATAATTTATCATGTTGGCTTTGTCGTAAGTGTTGTTTTGTCCAAGTCTGATTCAAATCCAACTATAAATATCAAAATAATGGCCAGTTTTAACAAAATTCAATGATTTGACTTTGACTGTCAAGGTCATTTTAAGGTCAAGTTCAAACTTGAAATAATCATAATGTCCGATTTGTCATAAGTGTTGTTTAGTCCAAATATGAATCAAATCCATAAATAAACAAGAGAGTTGTGACAATTTAAGCAAAATTCAATCATCTGACCTTGACGGTCAAGGTCGTTTTTAGGTCATGGTCATATCTGAGTTATTCAACATGTCTGCTTTGTCGTAAGTGTTGTTTTGTCCAAGTATAAATCAAATCCAACCATAAATAACAAAGTTATGGCCAATTTTAGCAAAATTCAATAATTTGACCTTGAAGGTGAAGGTCATTTATGAGTCATGGTCAAGTTTAGTCTGGTCTACTTGAAGGTCTTGTCCAAAGGGTTGTTGTGTCCAAGCATGAAGACAATCCACCTATTTATAATAAAGTTATGGCCAATTTTAGCAAAATTCAATATTTTGACCTTGATTTTGAAGGTCAATTAAGAGTCAAGGTCAAGTTTAGTTTGGTCTACTTGAAGGTCTTGTCCAAAGGGTTTTGGTGTCCCAGTATGAAGATAATCCATCAAGTAACAAGAGGGCCATGATGGCCCTGGATCGCTCACCTGAGTACTTTGGCTGTAGGTTTGCTGTTAAGCAGTATTTCATTTTTTAACTGAAAATATATAAGTGCCTACAAACCAAATATGTAAAATATCAGTCAATAAATAAAGGCTCTATGACAGAAAGTAGAAATATCTATTATAAGCTATGGTGACCTTGACCTTGACCCAGTGACCTCAAACCACACCTATGGGTAGAGGTCCATGCAAGGAACCTATATATTGAATATCAAAGATATTGGTCTTTAAATGAAGGCTTTATGAGGTACAGTAGATAAATCTATTTTTAGCCTCCGTGACCTTTAACCTAATCTAATAATTTGAACAACCAAACAACCTTTCTGACAAACTGCCAGGATATTTGGACTGAAACAGTAGCCTCTAGAGCCTTAACAAGATATTTCTATTTTTGGGCTCTGTGACCTAGTTCTTGACCCCAGATGACCCATATTCGAACTAGACCTAGAAACCATTGAAATAACCTTTCTGACATATTTCCAGAATATTTGGCTGAAAATGTTACCTGTAGGGTGTAAACAAGGTTTTTCCAAATTTAAGCTCTGTGACCTAGTTTCTGACCCCAGATGACCCATATTCGAACTTGGGCTAGAAATCATCGATACAACCTTTCTGACATATTTCCAGGATATTTGGGCTGAAAATGTTACCTCTAGAGTGTTAACAAGGTTTTTCTATATTCAGCCTGTGTGACCTAGTTTTTGACCCCAGATGACCCATATTCGAACTTCATCTAGAAATCATCGAAACAACCTATCTGACATATTTCCAGGATATTTGGGCTGAAAATGTTACCTCTAGAGTGCTAACAAGGTTTTTCCATATACAGGCTGTGTGACCTAGTTTCTGACCCCACATGACCCATACTCCAACTTGAGCTAGAAATCATTTTAACAAGCTTTCTGACAGTTTTTCAGGAAATTTGGGCTAAAAATGTTACCTCTAGAGTGTTAACAAGGTTTTACCATATTTGGGCTGTGTGACCTAGTTTTTGACTACACATGACCCATATTCAAGCTTGAGCTAGAAATCATCAAAACAACCTTTCTGACATATTTCCAGGATATTTGGGCTGAAAATGTTACCTCTAGAGTGATAAAAAGGTTTTTCCATATTTGGTCTTATGGACCTAGTTTTTGACCTCAGATGACCCATATTCGAACCTGGGCTAGAAATCATCCAAATAACCTTTCTGACATATTACAAGGATATTTGGGCTGAAAATGTTACCTTTAGAGTGATAAAAAGGTTTTTCCATATTTGGTCTCATGGACCTAGTTTTTGACCTCAGATGACCCATATTCGAACCTGGGCTAGAAATCATCCAAATAACTTTTCTGACAAATTGCCAGGACATTTGGACTGAAACAGTAGCCTCTAGAGCTTTAACAATATTTTTCTATTTTTAGGTCATGTGACCTAGTTTTTAACCCCAGATGACCCATATTCGAACTCGTCCAAGTAATTTCTTGGACAAACATCCTGACCAAGTTTCGTGACAATTGGAGCAAAAATGTGACCAGTAGAGTGTTAACTAACTCAGTGTGAACGGGCGACGGATGACAGACGACGGACGATGGACATTCATCGATCCTAATTAGCTCAGGTGAGCTAATAAAAAAGTTATAATCAATGTTAAATTTTTCGGACGAGAACGTCAACAGCACCGGCAATGGCAACAACACCTAACTATAACAATATTTCAATTTTTTTTTACAAAAAAAGTCGAGCTAAAAATGACTAAGTACCCATTGCTCTGCAAAAAATAATCTGAGCAGAAACTCCTGATAATATGCACAACTAGGCTTGGTGACAAACACTCCTATTAAGTTTTAATGAAATCCCTCAAGCACTTTAGGAGGCATAAAAAAAACATCAAAGGCCCATAACTCGGTGGAAATTCATCGCAGTGGAGGCAGCCACAACATGCACAACTATGCTTGGTATTTATGATTCTTGCAAAGTATTATGAAAATCTGAATAATAGTTGATGAGAAACAGTCCAGACAAACTGATGTGTAAAAAACAAGAGCCACCGCAAGCAGGGCCCATGCTCAACTTTTTCCTATTTTGAAAGGCAGACACATCAGAGGAAGCACATTGTGGTGAAGGGCATTTGGAAATATAATTATCAAATTCATCCATACATAACAAAGTTACAGACTATTTTAGCAACATTCAGATATTTGACCAGTTCAGTTTAACCTTCTTTGAAGGTATTGTCTAAAACATAGTTATGTCCAATCATGAAGACACTACATCGATTAATAACAAAGATATAGCAAAGTTAAGCAATGTCAAGGACATTTAAAGGTCAAGCTAATACTTGAACTGTGCAATACGTTTGTTTTATTCTCAGTGTTGCTTTGTCCCAGGATAAATCAAATCTGTTCAAAAACAAGAGATGTTTGTAAAACATTTATCCCCCCCCCCACCTGGCAGTATACATTGTGGGCAGTGCACATGGAAATGAAATTTACCTTTTGAACTTAAAATCAATAGGGGTTATCTACAGGTACTATCTGAGATGCATCAAGTATGATGTGTCTAAGCTAAAACTAGACCTAGATATTCTTATGATAAATCTGTATACCAAATTTTTATTCAGTATGTGCAACCTCTGCAAAGAAAATGAACAGAAAACAGCAAATAATTGGAATTCCAAGGGGCATAACTCTGTCAAAAATTGCTTAATCAAACCCAAAACAGAACTTGACCTAGATATTCTTATGATAAATCTGTATACTAAATTTCATTTGCATGTGTGCAATTTTTGTGAATAAAACGAACAGAAACTGCAAATAATTGGAATTTTTTCTAAGTCCAAGGGGCATAACTCTGTCAAAAATTGATCGATTGTACCCAAAACAGAACTTGGCTATTTAAGCAAAATTCAACTATTTGTCCTTGATGGTCAAGGTCATTTTAAGTTCAAGTTCATATTCTTATGATAAATCTGTATACTAAATTTCATTTGCATGTGTGCAAACTCTGCGAAGAAAACGAACAGAAACTGCAAATAATTGGAATTTTTCTTAATCCAAGGGCATAACTCTGTCAAAAATTGCTCGATCAAACCCAAAACAGAAACTGACCTAGATATTCTAATGATAAATCTGTATACCAAATTTTATTTCTGTATGTGCAACCTCTGCAAAGAAAATTAATGGAAACTGCAAATAATTGGAATTTTTCTAAGTCCAAGGGGCATAACTCTGTCAAAAATTGCTCGATCGTACCCAAAACAGAACTTAATTTAGATATTTTTATGAAAAATCTGTATACTAAATTTCATTTCGGTATGTGCAATCTCTGCGAAGAAAATGAACAGAAACTGCAAAAAATTGGAATTTACAATTTTTCAAAGAGGGGGCATAATAACAAAAATTTGGCTATTTAAGCAAAATTCAATAATTTGTTCTTGATGGTCAAGGTCATTTTAAGTTCAAGGTCCTACTTGAATAATTTAACATGTAGGTCTTGTCATGAGTGTGGTTTTGCCCAAGATTTAATCAAAAAAACTAAAAGTGGCCAATTTTAGCAAAATTCAATAATTTGATCTTGATGGTCATGGTCAAATAAAGGTCAAGTCATACTTGAATGATTCAACATGTTGTTTTGTCCAAGTTAAGATCAAATCAAATGATAAATAACCAATCAAGTTATGACCAATTTAAGCAAAATTCAATAACTTGATCTTGAATGCCTAATTCATCTAAAGGTCAAGGTCATACTTTCATAAATCAAAATGTCAGTTTTATTCTTTTCAAAGTATGAATGAAATCCATAATAAAGGACAGTTACTACAATTTAAGCAAAATTCAATCATTTGACATTGAC
The DNA here is from genome assembly GCA_012932295.1 of Cyclina sinensis. Taxonomy (NCBI): domain Eukaryota; kingdom Metazoa; phylum Mollusca; class Bivalvia; order Venerida; family Veneridae; genus Cyclina; species Cyclina sinensis. Next base: position 19,596,993 of record JAAONU010000002.1, read on the forward strand.
TGTCAAGGTCATTTCAGGATTTGTGAATTATTCAACATGTCAGATTTGTCAAAAGTGTTGTTTTGTCCAAGTATGAATCAAATCCAACCATAAATAAATAAGTTATGACCAATTTTAACAAAATTCAATCAATTAAATAATTTGAACTTTACTGTCAAGGTTATTTTAGGTCAAGGTCATCCTTGAAAGAATCAAAATGTCGGATTTGCCATAAGTGTTATTTTGTCCAAGTTTGAATGAAATCAATAAATAAATGAGAAAGTTATGACAATTTAAGGAAAATTCAATTATTTGATCTTGACGGTCAAGGTCATTTTCAGGTTAAGGTCATACCTGAGTTATTCAACATGTCGCTTTTATCATAAGTGTTGTTTTGTCCAAGTATGAATCAAATCCAACCACAAATAACAAAGTTATGGCCAGTTTTAGCAAAATTCAATAATTTGACCTTTACTGTCAAGGTCACTAAGAGGTCAAGGTCAAACTTGAAAGAATCATAATGTAGGATTTCACATAAGTGTTGTTTTGACCTTGATGGTTGTTTTGTCCAAGTATGAATCAAATCCAACCATAAACAACAAAGTTATGGCCAATTTTAGCAAATTCAATAATTTGACCTTGACTGTGAAGGTCACTTCAAGATCAAGGTCATATCTGAAAGGCTCATTATGTTGGATTTGTCATTAGTGTTATTATGTCAGAGTATGAATCAAATCTTTTGACCTTGAAGTTGAAGGTCATTCATGAGTCAAGGTCAGGTTCAGTCTGGTCTATTTAAAGGGTTGTCCAAAAAGTTGTTGTGTTGTATGAAGACAATCCTTAAAGGAAGAAAAAAAATATGATAAATGTTAAAGTTTTCAAATGGGAACGGCAACAGCAATGACACCATGACTATAGCAATAACTCGATTTTTTCTTCGAAAAAAGTGGAGCTAAAAATATGAAAGGTCCATAACTCAGTGATAATTTATCTAATGGGAGGTGACAATGATATGCACAACTAGGCTTGGTACTTATGATCGTTGCAAAGTATTATTAAAATCTGAGAAATAGTTGTTGGGAAACAGTCTGGACAAATTTTTTTCTATGGACGGCCTGACAGATGTACTGACTGATATTCTATCTGTAGGTATAACTATGAAGTCTGCATTGTTACCCAAGAAACCTTGTAAAATCACATCCCATTTGTTGATATGGATGGAACGAACGTAAGATCAAAAGAGCAAATAATTTCCTAGAATAAATCTGCATCTGTATACTTGCAACTTACCAGTACACAAAACTCATCACTGACAATCATGTCTGACTGATCCTGACAAACTGGGTATCTCTCTTTGTAGCCCAGTCCACATTCATCCAGTCCAAAATTCACAAGACAAGTGGTCCAGTCTGTCATTGTCCATGTATACTCTACACAGTTGTCTCCCCTGATACAGAATCTCTCCTCCAGAAGGCTAGGACAGATGTGTATCGGATCATCACTTGGCTGTCGTAGAACTATTCGAGTGCGAGTTTGTACTTGGTTTGGATCTGCACAGGGCTGAAGTATTTACTGGAATTTATTTACTGTGAAACTCAGAGTAAATTTTTTCTGTCCTTTATATCTGAGGTATGCTATGTACATGTAGCAAACTCTTTTCCTTTTAAATTAAATTTAAATGCATTATAGTAAATTTAGTAAACTTAAACATTCTTAATTACCTGATTCATTTGTATTGTTTGAATACACCGTTCTACCATAATCAACCATTTTGTAAAATGTTTAATCTATCATGCTTAAAACTGACCTATGCATCTCTCTTCCTTATTAGACTATCAAAGTGTTTGTCACACCTCGTGTTTTGGTGTTGCCAAGGACAGGTAAATACAGTTACCAACAAGAGCGCCTCAAGGCAGAGAAAATACACCTGTCAATTGTGCAATTTGTTTCAATAACATCTATCCACCTATAAAGTTTCAAGTCAATACCTTTGATAATGTAGGAGTATGGTCCAGACAAAGATCAAGTATGAAAATTGAATGAAGGGGAATAAATGGCTTGAAGGAATTTTATAAAGGGCCACCGAATGAACAGTTTTGTGAAACTATTTTGAACAAGAGGGCCATGATGGCCCTGGATCCCTCACCTGAGTACTTTGGCTGTAGGTTTGCTGTTAAGCAGTATTTCATTTTTTAACTGAAAATATATAAGTGCCTACAAACCAAATATGTAAAATATCAGTCAATAAATAAAGGCTCTATGACAGAAAGTAGAAATATCTATTATAAGCTATGGTGGCTATGACCTTGACCCAGTGACCTCAAACCACACCTATGGGAAGAGGTCCATGCAAGGAACCTATATATTGAATATCAATGATATTGGTCTATAAATGAAGGCTTTATGAGGTACAATAGATAAATCTATTTTTAGACTCTGTGACCTTTAACCTAATCTAATAATTTGGAAAAGCTTGATAAAGCTTGCTTCATGCCAAATTTTAAAATTCTAGGCCTTGTGGTTTCAGACAAGAAGATTTTTAAAGATTTCCTTTTTTACATATTAAGGGCCCCCGGGGTGGGGCAAATTTTGACCCCAGGGCCAACATTTAAACAATATTACTAAAGGTTCTTTACACAAAACTCAACACCAAATATCTAAGGTCTACACCTATTTGTTTTGGAGAAAAATTATTTTTCATGTTTTTCCTATATAAATCTATGTAAACCAAGAGAACCTTTGGGCGTAGCCAATTTTGACCCAGGGAAAATATTTTGAACAAACTTGGTAGACATCCACTAGACAATGCTACATACCAAATATCTAAGCTGTAGGCATTGAGGTTTCCAGTAAGAAGATTTTTAAAGATTGCCTTTTTCACATATTAAGGGCCCCCGGGGCAGGGCCAATTTTGACCCCAGGGCCAACATATAAACAATACTGGTAAAGGTTCTCTACACAATACTCCACACCAAATATCTAAGGTCTAGTCCTATTAGTTTTGGAGAAAAATGATTTATTATGTTTTTCCTATATAACTATATGTAAACGAAGAGAACCCTGGGCCTGGCCAATTTTGACCCAGGGGACATAATTTGAACAAACTTGGTAGACATCCACTACACAATGCTACATACCAAATATCAAAGCTGTAGGCATTGTGGTTTCTAAGAACAGATTTTTAAAGATTTCCTTTTTTACATATTAAGGGCCCCCGGGGCGGGGCCAATTTTGACCCCAGGGCCAACATATACACAATACTGGTAAAGGTTCTCAACACAATACTCCACACCAAATATCTAAGGTCTAGTCCTATTAGTTTTGGAGAAAAATGATTTTTCATGTTTTTCCTATGTAACTATATGTAAACCAAGAGAACCTTGGGGCGTGGCAATTTTGACCCAGGGGACATAATTTGAACAAACTTGGTAGACATCCACTACACAATGCTACATACCAAATATCAAAGCTGTAGGCATTGTGGTTTCTGAGAAGAAGATTTTTAAAGATTTCCTTTTTTACATATTAAGGGCCCCCGGGGCGGGGCCAATTTTGACCCCAGGGCCAACATATAAACAATACTGGTAAAGGTTCTCTACACAATACTCCACACCAAATATCTAAGGTCTAGTCCTATTAGTTTTGAAGAAAAATGATTTTTCATGTTTTTCCTATATAACTATATGTAAACCAAGACAACCCTGGGGCGTGGCCATTTTTGACCCAGGGGACATAATTTGAACAAACTTGGTAGACATCCACTAGACAATGCTACATACCAAATATCTTAGCTGTAGGCATTGTGGTTTCTGAGAAGAAGATTTTCAAGTTTTCCCTATATAACTCTATGTAAAATCAACTGACCCGTGGGGCGGGGTCAGTTTTGACCCCAGGGACATACTTTGAACAAACTTGGTAGAAGTCCACTAGATGATGCTTCATACCAAATATCAAAGCTCCAGGCCTTGTGGTTTTAGACAAGAAGATTTTCAAAGTTTTTCCTTTAAGTTGCCATAGCAACCAGAGTTCTTGATGGAATTGAATTCTTTGAACAACTTTGGTAGAGCTTCATGCAAGGAACATCCCAGGCAAGTTTCATTTAATTTGGCTCTTTGGTTTCAGAGGAGATGTCATTTGAATGAAAAGTTGACGATGGACGGACGTCGGACGACGGACAAAGACTGATCAGAAAAGCTCACCCTGAGCACTTTGTGCTCAGATGAGCTAAAAAGGTGGTATATATTCCAACAGCAACCAGAGTTCTGAATTGTACCATTTAATTTTGAGGAATTTGAAAAGGCTGATTATTGAGGAAGGAACATTCCTGTAAAGTTTGGTTTAGGAAGAGATGTTGTTTGAAGGAAAATATTCACGACGGATGACAGACTACAACAGACTATCACCTTGCCTAACAGCTCACCCTTCAGCACTTCCTGCTTATTCGAGCTAAAGACTGAATGGCAACATATTTTTCATCAGCTATTTCATAGTTTCATATCTCAAAATACTCACCATTATTGCTCACAAGTGAAGTTGTGGGTCTTAAGCATTAGCACAACGTGTTTGTAAAACTTGTGTTTTGTCTCTAAGACTGCCTAAGTTAGTTTCATGAAAGTCAATCTCATGCGGTGATATTCACTGAGGATTTTTGGGCCTGGACTGATTACCATCAGTATTAAAGGGTGTGGAAAAACTGTGAGATTTGAATCTATGTAATATTTTACATAAATGAAATGAGCAATATAGAGAATTCTTGAATGCAGATTTACAAAACAACAAACCTGCTTGCATCTTGACCATGATTCCCACTCACTGACAACACACTCTCCAACACAAGGTGAGTAACAAGGACGCTGATCAATTGGTTTTTGGTAATGTGAGCACATTCTTTCATCCAGTACTTCATTGGTGTAACTGTCTACTGCATATTCTTCACACCTGAAATTAGTCATGAAATTTCAATCAATATAATTTAACAGAAACTCCTGCTAGTCTTGATTGGCATACTAGAGATCAAGAAACAAAATGCACTGCAGATTATTTAAGTAGTAAATTGTATTGTTTGAAATAAGACTTTCCAACTAATAAACAGTCTTAATAAGAGCTCCGCTGAGCGGCACCAACACTCGTCTGTTTTACATGTCGACAATGGGGGCCTTAGTTATAGTTTTTGTGCACTACTCCTGAAGGAGGTCTATATATCTCTGATGTTGCAAGATGTTGATATTGTTCATATTGATACCTTTAATCATTCAACTTAATAAGCAATTGTGACAAAAATAGTAACTTAAAAAGGGACATAACTCCAAAAATATAGCTTTCAGACTAATGCCCCTTGTGTTACAACTGCCTCTTGTCATGATAAGCAAGCACTCCAAGTTTTATATTGATACCTTTGATAGTTTTGAAATTATTCAACTTAATAAGCAATTTTGACAAAAACTGTAAGTTAAAAAGGGACATAACTCCAAAAATATAGCTTTCAGACTAATGCCCCTTGTGTTACAACTGCCTCTTGTCATGATAAGCAAGCACTCCAAGTTTCATATTGATACCTTTGATAGTTTTGAAATCATTCAACTTAATAAGCAATTTTGCCAAAAAATGTAAGTTAAAAAGGGACATAACTCCAAAAATATAGCTTTCAGAATAATGCCCCTTGTGTTACTACTGCCTCTTGTCATGATAAACAAGCACTCCAAGTTTCATATTGATATCTTTGATAGTTTTGAAAATCATTGAACTAAATAAGTAATATTGACAAAAATTGTAAGTTAAAAAGGGACATAACTCCAAAAATATAGCTTTCAGAATAATGCCCCTTGTGTTACAAATGCCTCTTGTCATGATAAGCAAGCACTCCAAGTTTCATATTGATATCTTTGATAGTTTTAAAATCAATCAACTTAATAAGCAATTTTGACAAAAATTGTAAGTTAAAAAGGGACATAACTCCAAAAATATAGCTTTCAGAATAATTCGCCTTGTGTTACAACTGCCTTTTGTCATGATAAACAAGCACTCTAAGTTTTATATTGATACCTTTGATAGTTTTGAAATCATTCAACTTAATAAGCAATTTTGCCAAAAATTGTAAGTTAAAAAGGGACATTACTCCAAAAATATAGCTTTCAGAATAATGCCCCTTCTGTTACAACTGCCTCTTGTCATGATAAGCAAAGCACTCCAAGTTTCATATTGATACTGTGAAATCATTAATATTCGTGGGGGATTAATTTTCGTGGATTTCGTGGTTCAAGTAACCCACGCACGAAATCAAGTCCCGACAAACAAATTGTGCCCAAAATAATGTTTAGTATGCCCAATTAGTCAATAGCACCAAAAAAGGTGTGATACGTGGTTCGTAGTTGGTACATCGTCCGTAGACAAGTTGTGTGCTTACCTGCCATTTTTTAGTACTTCATTCAATGAATCAACGATAAACATCGGTATGAATCGGATACTAAGCCGAGTGATGAGTTTTTTTCAGGTGTGTACCCGTATTTTGTTTGTTTACTACATGCATCCAAACTAAAAGTAGAAATTGTAGTGACGTAGCGTCACGTGTCTGTCAAACGCACTATACTGCAGATGCTATTTGCATTTATAGTCCCTGAATTTAAAGTTTATTTTTACATTATCAAAGACGGAAGACCGAGAGGTCTATGGCACTTTTTTAACACACCTTAAATCTTAACAATGAAAACGATGCGCAACATATTACGAAGTATAATTGACACTTGTTAATTGAGAAGACCGATCGGTAGGTTAATTACCATAGTAACGACTCTTCGGTTGTTTGGTCAAGTGGAAACACGTTAACTTGCACGCGTCAACAATTTCATAGCATATTGTTTGTAAGGTTTGCTTTCACCTACTGTTGAAATCAACGAATTTTCGGCCCCGTATTTTTTTTTTACCTGGCAATTGAATTCCACGAATTAACGACCCCACGAAATTGCCTTCTGCTGACAAACCACGAAATTTTATGCCCTCGAATTTAAATGATTTCACAGTATCTTTGATAGTTTTGAAATCATTCAACTTAATAAGCAATATTGACAAAAATTCTAAGATAAAAAGGGACATAACTCCAAAAATATAGCTTTCAGAATAATGCCCCTTGTGTTACAAATGCCTCTTGTCATGATAAGCAAGCACTTCAAGTTTCGTATTGATATCTTCGATAGTTTTGAAATCATTCAACTAAATAAGCAATTTTGACAAAAATTGTCAGTTAAAAAGGGACATAACTCCAAAAATATAGCTTTCAGAATAATTCGCCTTGTGTTACAACTGCCTCTTGTCATGATAAACAAGCACTCCAAGTTTTATATTGATACCTTTAATAGTTTTGAAATCATTCAACTTAATAAGCAATTTTGCCAAAAACTGTAGGTTCATTGCCATAACTCCAAAAATATAGCTTTCAGAATAATGCCCCTTGTGTTACAACTGCCTCTTGTCATGATAAGCAAGCACTCCAAGTTTCATATTGATATCTATGATAGTTTTGAAATCATTCAACTTAATAAGCAATTTTGACAAAAAATGTAAGTTAAAAAGGGACATTTCTCCAAAAATATAGCTTTCAGAATAATGCCCCTTGTGTTACAACTGCCCCTTGTCATGATAAGCAAGCACTCCAAGTTTCATATTGATATCTATGATAGTTTTGAAATCATTCAACTTAATAAGCAATTTTGACAAAAATTGAAAGTTAAAAAGGGACATAACTCCAAAAATATAGCTTTCAGACTAATGGCCCTTCTGTTACAACTGCCTCTTGTCATGATAAACAAGCACTCCAAGTTTTATATTGATACCTTTGATAGTTTTGAAATCATTGAACTAAATAAGCAATTTTGCCAAAAATTGTAAGTTAAAAAGGGACATAACTCCAAAAATATAGCTTTCAGAATAATGCCCCTTGTGTTACAACTGCCTCTTGTCATGATAAGCAAAGCACTCCAAGTTTTATATTAATATCTTTGAAAGTTTTGAAATCATTCAACTTAATAAGCAATTTTGCCAAAAATTGTAAGTTAAAAAGGGACATTACTCCAAAAACATAGCTTTCAGAATAATTCGCCTTGTGTTACAACTGCCTCTTGTCATGATAAGCAAGCACTCCAAGTTTCATATTGACATCTTTGATAGTTTTGAAATCATTCAACTTAATAAGCAATTTTGACAAAAATTGTAAGTTAACAAGAGGGCCAATAGCCCTAAAGCGCTCACCTGGGTGCAAAGATGAAAGATATTTTTATGAATATTATGATGCAAATCACAGAAATGGAACGATGCAATTTCATTGCCATAGCTCCAAAAACAGAAAGTAGGTCAGTAGGTCAAAATATAGGTCATGAGATGACATTTTTAAAATCTGAACGAAAAGCTGTACATGCAGTCCAAATTTCATTGCCATAGCTTTAAAACAAAAAAAGTAGGTCAGTAGGTCAAAAATATAGGTCATGCTATGCCGTTTTTGATATGGGAACAAAAAACTGTACACATGGTCCAAATTTCATTGCCATAGCTCCAAAAACAAAAAGTAGGTCAGTAGGTCAAAAATATAGGTCATGCGATGACATTTTTGAAATCCAAACGAAAAACCGTGCTCACTGTCCAAATTTCATTGCTGTAGCTATAAAACACTAGATGGGTGTTCAGTGGAACACTTGTGTCGCCCTTGGGTACTCTGTTAGAATAACTAAAAATGTAAACAAAAGCCTGCTGGGGTTGAGGGTGGATGGGGAGTCAAGTATCTATGTATTAAAATTTAAAAAAAAAAAAAAAAAAAAAATTGGGCCAGGGGGGGGGGGGGGGGGGGTGACTGGTTGGGAGGGGGGGGGGGGTTGAGGTCGGGGGGGGGAATAAAGTGCGTATGTTTTAAAATTAAAAAAAAAAAAAAAAAAAAAAAAAAAAAAATTGGGCCCCGGGGGGTAGGGGGGATGACTGGTGGGGAGGGGGGTTTGTGGGGGGGGGGGAGAATAAAGTGCATATGTTTTAAAATAAAAAAAATAAAAAAATTGGGCCCGGGGGGTGGGGGGTGGGGTGACTGGTTTGGGGAGGGGGGTTGAGGTAGGATGGGAAGTAAAGTACCTATGTTTTAAAATTTAAAAAAAAAAAAATTGGGGCCCGGGGGGGTGGGTGGGGGAGTGACTGGTTGGGGGGGGGGCGGATTCCCATGCAGAGGGGACAGTGGGGGGGAGTACTTACCCATCTCATGTCAGTTAATATTTTATTTCTAGGCTTAAGAAGTTTTTTTTCCTATATATAAGTTTAAGCAAAATAAAGTGACCCCCGGGGTGGGGCTAACTGTGACCCCAGGGACATGGGTACCAACAATCTTTGCAGGGATCTTGCTGGTGATCAAGTATTCCAAGTTTGAATGGAATATCCTTGACACTTTTTGAGACATGGACATAAAGAAAAAGGTTAACCAAGAAATTTTAACTTGAAAAAGGGGCATAACATTGCAAAAAAAAATTTGAGGGTTATCTGCCCTTGAGAAATGGTGTTGTCTTAAGTGATACAATTGTAAGCATTACAACTGGAAAGTATGATGAAGAAACATTAAGAAATGGCATAGTTATAGCCAATGTTAAGTTTTCATGACAAAATCCAAGTACAACTGGATGGGTGTTCAGTGGAACACTTGTGTCGCCCTTGGGTACTCTGTTAGAATAACTAAAAAGGTAAACAAGAGGAGGGCGGACTGGTTTGTGGATCGGATGGGGAGTCATGTACCTATGTATTATAAAAAAAAAAAAAAATTGGGCCCGGGGGGGGGGGGGGTTGAGGGTGGATGGGAAGTCAAGTACCTATGTATTAAAATTTAAAAAAAAAAAAAGGCCCCGGGGGGGGGGGGGGGGGTTTGAGGGTGGATGGGGAGTCAAGTACCTATGTATTTAAAAAAAAAAAAAAAGGGCTGGGCCCGGGTGGGGGGGTGACTGGTTGGGGGGGGCGGGGTGACTGGTTGGGGGGGGGGGTTGAGGGTGGATGGGGAGTCAAGTACCTATGTATTTAAAAAAAAAAAAAAAAAAAAAATTTGGGCTGGGCCCGGGGGGGGGGGGGGGGGCGGGATGACTGGTTGGGGGGGGGGGTTTGAGGGGGGATGGGGAGTCAAGTACCTATGTATTTAAAAAAAAAAAAAAAAAAAAAAAATTGGGCCGGGCCTGGGGGCGCGGTGACTGGGGGGGGGGCGCGGTGACTGGGTGGGGGGGGGGGGGGTTTAAGATAGGGTGGGGAGTAAAGTACCTATGTTTTAAAATTAAAAAAAAAAAAATTGGGCCCGGGGGGAAGGGGTGACTGGTTGGGGGGGGGTCCCCATGCAGAGGGGACGGTGAGGGGGGGAGGGGGGGAGTACTTACCCATCTCATGTCAGTTAATATTTTATTTATAGGCTTAAGAAGTTTTTTTCCTATATATAAGTATAAGCAAAATCAAGTGACCCCTGGGGGTGGGGCTAACTGTGACCCCAGGGACATGGGTACCAACAATTAGCAGGGGTCTTGCTGGTGATCAAGTATTCCAAGTTTGAATGGAATATCCTTGACACTTTTTGAGACATGGACATAAAGAAAAAGGTTAACCAAGAAATTTTATCTTGAAAAAGGGGCATAACATTGCAAAAATAAATTTGAGGGTTATCAGCCCTTGAGAAATGGTGTTGTCTTAAGTGATACAATTGTTAGCATTACAACTGGAAAGTTTGATGAAGAAACATTAAGAAATGGCATAGTTATAGCCAATGTTAAGTTTTCATGACAAAATCCAAGTACAAAAAGGGGCATAACTCTGTCAATTGATATCTTGACCTACACATTTTGGCATCATCACGACCCTGTAGTCATAAGCAATATAATTTGGAAGTTTGTTGTTGAAATGTTAAAAAATGGCAAAGTTATTCCCAACGTTAAGTTTTCACAAAATCCATGTATAAAAAGGGGCATAACTCTGTCAAATGTGACCTTGACCTAGAAATTTTGGCATCAACCTGACCCTGTTGTCATAAGCAATACAATTTGAAAGTTTGATAAGATAATGTTTAGAAATGGCAAAGTTATAGCCAACGTTAAGTTTTCGTGACGGACCGACGGACAAAGCGATCCCTATGTATCACCTTTTCTTCGAAGGGCGACACAAAAAGGGGCATAACTCTGTCAATTGTGACCTTGACCTATACATTTTGGCATCATCATGACCCTGTTGTCGTAAGCAATATAATTTGGAAGTTTGATGTTGAAATGTTAAAAAATGGCAAAGTCATTCGCAACGTTAAGTTTTCATGACAAAATCCATGTATAAAAAGGGGCATAACTCTGTCAAATGTGACCTTGACCTAGAAATTTTGGCATCAACCTGACCCTGTTGTCATAAGCAATACAATTTGAAAGTTTGATAAGATAATGTTTAGAAATGGCAAAGTTATAGCCAACGTTAAGTTTTCGTGACGGACCGACGGACAAAGCGATCCCTATGTATCACATTTTCTTCGAAAGGGCGACACAAAAAAAGTAGGTCAGTAGGTCAAAAATATAGGTCAAGGAATGTTTTTAAAAATCATCTTGAAAAACTTTAAATGGTCCAAATTTTATTGCTATAGCGAAAAAACTTTAAAAAAAAAAGAGAAAAAAAATTTTGGGGTGGGGGGGGTGGGTTGGGGGAAGTGGGGATGACCCAACTGTAGTCACAGTGCATACTACCAAATATCTAAGCTCCAGGCCTTACAGTTAGTGACAAGAAGATTTTTAAAGTTTTTTGCTATATAACTCTATGTAAAACATGTGACCCCTTGGGCTGGGCCAGTTTTGACCCAGGGGCAATGATCTGAACAATCTTGGTAGAGGTCTACTAGACAATGCTCAACACCAAATATCTAAGCTCCATGCCTTGTAGTTTCTTACAAGAAGATTTTTAAAGTTTTCCCTATATAACTCTATGTAAATCAAGTTAGCCCTGGGTGGGGTCAGTTCTGACCCAAGGGTCATAATTTGAACAATCTTTGTAGAGGTCCACTAGATGAAGCCACAAACCAAATATTTAAGCTCCAACCTTGCAGTTTCTGACAAGAAGATTTTTAAAGAATTTACTATATAACTCTATGTAAAACATGTGACCCTTTGGGCGGAGCCAATTTTGACCAAGGGCCATGATTTGAACAACCTTGGTAGAGGTCCACTAGACAACGCTCAACACCAAATATCTAAGCTCCATGGCTTGAGGTTTCTGACAAGAAGATTTTTAAAGTTTTCCCTATATAACTCTATGTAAATCAAGTGACCCCCAGGGCAGGGCCAGTTCTGACCCCAGGGTCATAATTTGAATAATCTTGGTAGAGGTTCACTAGATGATGCTACATACCAAATATCTAAGCTCCAGGCCTTATGGTTTCAGACAAGAGGATTTTCAAAGTTTTTCCCTTAAGTTGCCATAGCAACCAGAGTTCTGCATGGAATTGAATTCTTTGAACAACTTTGGAAGAGCTTCATGCAAGGAACATCCCATGCAAGTTTGCTTGAATTTGGTCCAGTGGTTTCAGAGGAGATGTTGTTTGAATGAAATTGTTGACGCCTCTTGATGCACGACAGAGATTGGGGTATGACAAAAGCTCACTCTGGCACTGTGTGCCAGGTGAGCCAGAAAGGTACATAACTCCAAAAATAAAGCTTTCAGAATAATGCCTCTTGTGTTACAACTGCCTCTTGTCATGATAAGCAAGCACTCCAAGTTTTATATCGATACCTTTGATAGTTCTGAAATCATTCAACTTAATAAGCAATTTTGCCAAAAATTGTAAGTTAAAAAGGGACATTACTCCAAAAATATAGCTTTAAGAATAATGCCCCTTGTGTTGCAACTGCCTCTTGTCATGATATGCAAAGCACTCCAAGTTTCATATTGATATCTTTGGTAGTTTTGAAATCATTCAACTTAATAAGCAATGTTGACAAAAATTGTTAGTAAACAAGAGGGCCATGATGGCCCTGGATCACTCACCTGAGTACTTAGGTTTGCTGTTAAGCAGTATTTCATTTTTTAATTGAAAATATGTAAGTGCCTACAAACAAAATATGTAAAATATCAGTCAATAAATAAAGGCTCTATGACAGAAAGTAGAAATATCTATTATAAGCTATACCCATGGGTAGAGGTCCATGCAAGGAACCTCTATACTGAATATCAAAGATATTGGTCTATAAATGAAGGCTCTATGAGGTACAGTAGATAAATCTACTTTTAGCCTCCGTGACCTTTAACCTAATCCAATAATTTGAAAAAGCTTGATAAAGCTTGCTTCATGCCAAATTTTTAAATTTCTATGTCTTGTGGTTTCAGACAAGAAGATTTTTAAAGATTTTCTTCTATATTGTTATTTCAAACTTGTGACCCCTCGGGCGGGGCCAATAGTGACCCTAGGGACATTTTTCTAACAAACTTGGTAGAGGTCCACTAGACAATGCTACACACCAAATATCTAAGCTCTATAACTTACGGTTTCTGACAAGAAGATTTTTTTAGATTTTCTTATATAACTCTATGTAAAACTAGTGGCCCCTGGGGCGGGGCCATTTTTGACCCAGAGGCCAGGATTTGAACAAACTTCGTAGAGGTCCACTAGACAATGCTTCACACCAAATATCTAAGCTCTATAACTTACGGTTTCTGACAAGAAGATTTTTTAAGATTTTCCTATATAACTCTGTGTAAAACTAGTGGCCCCTGGGGCGGGGTCATTTTTGACCCAGAGGCCAGGATTTGAACAAACTTGGTAGAGGTCCACTAGACAATGCTACACACCAAATATCTAAGCTCTATAACTTACGGTTTCTGACAAGAAGATTTTTTTAAGATTTTCCTATATAACTCTATGTAAAACAAGTGACCCTCGGGGCGGGGCCATTTTTGACCCAGAGGCCATGATTTGAACAAACTTGGTAGAGGTCCACTAGACAATGCTACATAACAAATATCTTAACTCTAGGCCTTCTTGTTTCTGACAAGAAGATTTTTTAGTTTTTCCTATATAACTCTATGTAAAATCAACTGACCCCTGGGGTGGGGTCAGTTTTGTCCCCAGGGACATAATTTGAACAAACTTGGTAGAGGTCCACTAGATGATGCTTCATACCAAATATCAAAGCTCCAGGCCTTGTGGTTTAGGAGAAGAAGATTTTTTTCCAACTTATAAAATCTATTTTTAGCTCCAGTGAACCAGAAATGCAATGGATCAGAACCATTTGAACAATCTTGGTAGAGCTTCATGCAAGGAACATCCCAGGCAAGTTTCATTAAATTTGCCCCATTGGTTTCAGAGGAGATGTCGTTTGAATGAAAAGTTGACGACGGACGGACGGACGACGGACAAAGACCGATCAGAAAAGCTCACCCTGAGCACTTTGTGCTCAGGTGAGCTAAAAATGGGTATAACTCCAAAAATATAGCTTTCAGAATAATTCGCCTTGTGTTACAAATGCCTCATGTCATGATAAGCAAGCATTCAAAATTTCATATTGATACTTCTTAAATTGTTTGAGTAATTGGCTACATTAAAGTTTTTGCATGATGACAACAACCATGACAACAATGATGCAGCGACCATAATAGCTCGACTTTTTCTTTGAAACAGATGAGCGAACTAGAAACCAAAGGGTATAGCAAAACAAATGCTTTAATTGCATGACCAAAGTTAGTGAGGCTTGACCAGTTTACACAACATTTTAACTTGGATTCAGAGACAACTACTCTATCAGCTTTTTTCTGAACCTTGACTCTTTGTCTGTTACAGTTTGAAGTACATAAGCTTACCCTACACTTCTAGTAAGCTTACCGCACACTTCTAGACTGTGATCCATTCCCGCATATTGCACCAGGATGTACTGGCAGACATGGGTTCCACTTATAGGTATGCCATTGGTTCCTAAGACAGTCTGTCTGACATAAACGAACTTGAATTTCCTTCAACATAAAAAAATCTGGTTTTAAAATAAATGACCACAAAATAGAGTCAGACAGTCAGACATTTATTTGCTAAATATCAGTATGCTTGCCTGGCATGTATTCAAGAAAATATACATCATACTGTCTGCCAGAAAAGAATAAATAACGCATCCTTAGCTCAAGCAGGTTCAATTCCTCTATGAGAGTTTAAACAAAATGGCCATGATGGCCCTTTATTACTCACCTGAAAACCATTATAGATTTTTCCCAGCTGTAACTTCCAAAAATAGAACAAAGATCAATATGTCAAGGTTAAAATATGTTTTCAAAATTGTCCGTGTTTTTAACATTTCTTTAAACCAACATCACTCAAACAAATATGATACAGGTCCACCTAAAGGAATATTTCTTCGAAACATACATGCCATGATTCTAGATTTCTGGACAGCTTTAAGGGGCACCTTTCATCATTGGGGGGTTTGGGTGATTAGGGAGATGGGGGTGGGTGGTTGGGGGGAGTGTGACATTTGTATTTATTTTTGTTGGATGATATTTCAGTTTAATTAATCTTATAACCTTATATTAAACTTACAGTCTAACCTGTCTTAAGAGACCACACAGGGGAGAAAGGAAATTTGGTCTCTTAAGACAGGTGGTCGCTTAACTAAGGATTTGTGATGGAAATGTTACAATCTGAACTACACCATATTCTTTTCAATACATTTAATGATCTACTTTTTAAAATGTTAATGTACACTGTGAAACATGTCAATACTGCATGTATGCACATTAAAATGATTTTATATGAATAAAGCTACAGGAAATTATAACATTGACTTTTTATGCCAATATTCCACAAATAAAATTCAACCCAGTACTATACACAGTACATTACAATCTTTCTTGTGCAATAAAATTGTAAAAAGAACTTGACAGTCCATGTATGGCTTTAAACAGTCATAAAATTGTCTGATATTTTGACTTGTTTACGTTCCATCTACAAAGAAATAAAGTGTTCCTTGATTTCTGCAAGATGCTGTAGAATGTCAGAGCTACCTTTAGAAAGAGCAAAGTCATTTGCCTCTGCACATGAAATGGCATTCGTTTCTGTATTTTCATTATTATTATCATTATCATCATCATCATTATTATTATCACCTTTATCATCACTGCCTACTAAAGACGACAAGTTTCCAGCTGACTGATTAGCCAATAAACTTGTTTTGATCATTTACCGGTCGCATAGCAACGTTAAGGTGGTGCAATATTAAGGTCGGTAGTCGCGTTTCGCAGGGGGTCGTTGAACTAAGTTAAATTAATGAATAAAAACGCTCAGGAGGAATTTGTAATGGTCATATAAGGCA
The DNA here is from genome assembly GCA_012932295.1 of Cyclina sinensis. Lineage (NCBI taxonomy): Eukaryota > Metazoa > Mollusca > Bivalvia > Venerida > Veneridae > Cyclina > Cyclina sinensis. The sequence continues at coordinate 19,613,282 of JAAONU010000002.1, forward strand.
GGCAGTCGCTTGTGAAAGGTGGTCTGATTGGCAGATTAGACTGTATATTAAACTTACTCCTAAAGTCATATCACATGCAGTGTATCTCTAAGTACAACTACTGCCATTTTTGCTGACATTATTTTACTGATAGTACTTAAAAGTTAAAAACCAAGTGCATGGGCACACCATATTTATTCACCAGTAATATCTTTTTGTCCAGAAAATTACTCAAAGGTCACGTAATGCAATTTTGCAGCCATCAAACAATGAAACACGGTATTTTATTTCAATTTTTATTCCTCTATCAGTAGTATATCATGTAAGTGAATAGAAAAATGTGGCATACATAAGTTAACAACATGTATATTTATAAATGAATGATTGATGTGGGTTTGGGGATAATTGGAAAGGGCCGTATACCATTAATTACACTGACCATTAAACGATGACTAATTTAACACATTTACAAAGATCAATTGTTAACATGTGTTGCATGCAGTAATGATGACACACCAAATATCTCAATAATACACCTTCTGGTTTGTGAAAAGAAGATTTTTTTAAGTTTTTACCTCTTTTACTCTTTTAAGTCTTTCAAAAATCAAGTGACCCATTGTGGTGGTTGGGGGAATTTTAAGCCCAAGAGGATAATTTGAACAGTCTTGGTAGAAGACCTCCAGATGATGCTCCATGCAAAATATCTAAGCCCTAGGCCTTGTGGTTTCATTAAAGAAGATTTTTGAAGTATATGCCTCTATTAAATCAAGTGACCCCCTCGGGCGGTGCCATTAATTACCCCAGAGGCATAATTTGAACAATTTTTGTAGAGGACCTCCAGGTGCATGCCAAATATTAAATCCAAAGGCATAGTAGTTTCAGACAGGAAGAATTTTAAAGTTTCTCTATATAAGCCTATGCAAATTTTGACTCCAAGGGCATAATTTTAACAAACTTGGTAGAGGTCAATTAGACACTGCTACAAACCAAATATCTAAGGTTAGATCTTATGGTTTCTGACATGAAAATTTTCAAAGATTTACACAAATAGGACCCCAAAGGTATAATTTGAACAAACTGGGTAGAGCTCTACTAAATGCTTTGTGCAAAATTTTAGAACTAGACTTTTAAAGTTTTTCCTATATATTGCTTTATAAACATGTGATCCCTTGGGCGGGGCCAATTTTAACCCTAAGGACATAATCTGAACAAACTAGAACTGCCTGGCACTAATACCCCCCTGCATACCATTTTGTCAGTAGCTAGGGTACTGGTATATGGGAACATGTTACTTTATGCCTGGACTAAAATTAAGTATGAAAAATTACTGAGAGCAATAACTCCAAAATTGAACAAAAAAAAGTTATGGTTCTTGGGCACTGCATTTCTCTTCAGTGAGATTTATCCATCTATGAAGTTTCAAGTTGATATCTTCAATACTTTTTTAGTTATGCTTCAGATGAATTAAGTATGAACAATTTCAAAGGGCAATAACTCCAAAATAATGCTAAAGAGAGTTATGGTTCTTGAGCACTGCACTTTTCCTTAATGAGATCTACTCATCTACGAAGTTTCAAGCTGATAACTCTATCTATTTATCTATTATATTTAAAGTTGACACCTCCAATACTTTTTGAGTTATGCTGCTGACAAAAATAGACTTACTCCGGAACTCGGCAAATGTGGGTTTTTCCCAGCTAATCCGGGGGTACAAACAAACTTTTACAGTTACAACAAGGCAACACGTTGATCAACCTTTTGTGAAGGGCTGTGCACCGTGAAGTCATAACGGTAAAAGTTTGTTTGTACCCCCGGATTAGCTGGGAAAAACCCACATTTGCCGAGTTCCGGATAACATCTATTAAGTATGAACAATTACAAAGGGCAGTAACTCCAAAATTTTTCAAAAGAGAGTTATGGTACATAAGCACTGCATTTTTCCTCAGTGAGATATATTTATCTATGAAGTTTCAAGTTGATATCTTCATAACTTTTTGAGTTAAGCTGCAGACAAAAATCAAGTATGAAATATTTCAAAGGGCATTTATTCCAAAATTATGGAAAAAAAAGTTATGGTTCTTGTGCACATTTCCTTGATGAGATCTATTTATCTTTGAAGTTTCAAGCTGATACCTCAAATACTTTTTGAGTTATGCCACAGACAAACAAAATCTGATGGTCCATTTTTTTCCAAAATAAATCAAATTTAAGTATTTTAATATTATTAAAATGCCAAAATTTCTAACCTTAATCCCAATTGGTCCCTAATGCAAACCTTCACACTTATCATAAACCCATAAAATTGCCACTGTGTACAATGACCCAAGGCAATTATCACCAATTAAGTGATTAACTCTTACAAGTGTGCTTGACTGACAGCTAGTTAATCAATTATGTTAACTGGTGTTGAAAAATTATAACCTTGTGAAATTTGGACTACTACTTATTTTGTACTGTCAACACACCATTTAATATAAGCATTGTAATTCAATTCATAAAGTTTTCATATTTTATAGTAACAGAAAAAGTGATGAAAGCATATATTAGGCATACAAATGTTAAAAATTGTTTTTGACTGATTTATTTTCATGGATTTCGATGGGTTGGTGGTGGGGTTGGAGATGGGGGGGAAGGGGTCTCGGACTGATTGAGATTTGCAACTTTCCAGAGTCCTGCTTAGCAGTATAGGAGGAGAAGTTGTTGAAGTCAAATTATTGAAGACGCATTACACATGACTCATGGCAGACAATCAATGATCACAACAAAAAAACATCGCAATGCAACGAAACCAGGTTTTCAACATTATTGTTTCAGAAAATCTTTGTCATCAAGTGCCATGGTGCATATTGTCAGCATTTTTTTTAATTGAAATGTTTGTTATTTGATATATACATTTATCATTGCTCTATGATGGGGAGTGCCTTTGACCAACACCTACATACTGTCAAAAGGGAGATAAAACATCAAAATCTTTTTAAAAAAGCGTATTAAAGTTACGATATAGATCATGAAAATAAATCTAACTTATTTCTTATTATAACCTTAATCCAAGAATGAAATCCAGGTCATCTTATGGTCACTCCAGTATGTTTCTAATACACCTGTCTTGTAGCTGGTTTCTGTGGTGTAAATATGATCAAGTGCTGAATGATAATCTGTGGTCTCCATGCATAGAGCTGGTACAGCATTAGTTTCATTCTTCAAGAAATCATACAGTTTCTGGCATTTTGAGAGTTGAAGCTGGTCAATGTTCATGTCTCCAACAATGACTAATGGCACATTCTGCTGATGTAGTTTTTCGACAGCTGTACATATTTTGTTGATATTTCCAGGTGGATTACAGTAGACAGAGATGACTTCATAGAGTTTATTGCACTTACAAAGCACCACACTTGTACCTTCTATTCCCAATTCTTTTGTGTGAGTACTGGACACAATTTCTAGTCCATTTTTCACATAGATAAATGTCCCATAAAGTGGTCTATTTTGGTTATCGTCAGTGTACAGACAAACTGGATCCTGAATGTCTTCCATTGCATAGTGTTCCTTAGAGTCAGTTTTTTTTGCCCATGTTTCTTGCACAACTATAACATCCATATTCACAAGTCTTTCATTTTTTCGATAGTGTTCAATGTTCTTATGAAGTGATCTAGTATTATGGCATATTATTATGAGTTCTGACACAGAAATACTTGTTGTTTTCCATACCAATTCTTTGTTAGTACGTAGTCTTGCCATTTCCTGCTCCACTAAAGGATCGATTTTAATTTTGCTGGCATCAAAATCTAGAAGAGACAGTCCTTCCAGAGATCGGACTCTACTCAGAGCAACATACACCATATGTTTTCCTACTCTGCCCTTGAATGACACAGCAATTGTATTTAGTGTAGATAATTGTCAAAGCTTCAGCTGCCTTTAATGGAAACTGCTTTCGGACAACTTTCATCTTATCTGTTTTCCCTACTTGAAATTGTTTCTCAATCTTTAATATTGGAGTCCAAGATTTGTCTATCTGTTGACTAGCCATGTACAAATGTGCATTTTCAGTCCGTGTTTCTGACTCCTGGAACATAACTCGTACTAAAGATGGATTGTTGTTAAAACACTGAATCAGAATTATCCTACAGCCAGCACCATTGGTGAGCCCATCACTAGTATTGAGATTGTGAGTCAAAATGTAGTTCCCCGATTCCTTTAGCAAGAGTTCATATGGTAAATTCTGAGTTTTTTGTGGCTCAAGATCTCTAGCAAAGATGGCTAAGTCAGAACTCCATAGAAGAACCCTTCATGTCAGACATTTTAATGAATACTAGTACTTATATAAAAACAACTGAAAAACTACCCTCTTTAACTATTAGCAACAGATGTAAAAGCACAACTGGCACCTTGAGGAAGTATGAGTACAAGGTTAACAACAAAGCACAAAATTCACCACGCTACAGTACAAAGTTAATTACATAGCACACAATGAACCATGCTACCTAATAGAAAAGTGATAATTTCATATCATATTCTTACCTTTTTGTTACCAGTATATCCAACAGTCAAGGATAAAAGTTACATTCTGAAAACTGCTCAAGTAAACATTTATCATGCATTTATTTATAATATTACCATAGCAAATCAAGCTGGAGCTATATGTTACAGTGATTTACGCTTGTGATATGACTTTGATCATAACTAAAAATTGTAGGCTGAAAAATGCATATTTGAAAACAAGAGGGCCATGATGGCCCTGGATCGCTCACCTGAGTACTTTGGCTGTAGGTTTGCTGTTAAGCAGTATTTCATTTTTTAACTGAAAATATGTACCGTATATACTCGCTTATAAGACGCATTTTTAGGAATCATATTATAAGGTTGTCGAGGGGGGAACGTCTTATAAGCGCGTCCTTCAAGAGAAAAAAAATCCCAACAAGAATCTGGCTTCTACAGTCAAGATTTCGGCAACCGTTATGTGCTGCAAACTGTTCAGTAACTTACCGGGGCTAAACAAAAAAATTACCATTCCTGTAGAAATTAATCAACGACTTTTAATTAGTATGAAAAGTATTGCTAGATGTTCTTGTTTTGGTCTAACAAAGGCTTATTTCTCCTTTTTAGACAGCGTCAGCGTTACTTTCATTTCAACATCAGCCATTTTGCTAGGAGTGCTAAAGCGCATCCCGGGCCGTACCGCACCGTATTAAATTATGCTCAATCGGGGTATACTACTTGTTCTTTCTTTAACATTATTTTATGTTTTTAAATAAAAGAATGTTTGGCAATAAGTTAATATTTAATTTTTTTTCAATTAAAACATCACTTTAAAAACTGTAAATCGCAATTATTGCTTCAAGTCACGCTAACAATAATGTTAAATTCTCACATTTAAAAAACTGTGAAATTTAGTAAAGGGGTCTCACTAATGAACAGACTGTTATTTCAATGATTCGCAGGAGTTGATAGCCGAGACCCTTTTACTGTTAATTGTCTGGCATTGTATATTAATTATACGCCAATTAGATGCAAATTTTCAGCAAATTCTTATCGAAGAACATAATTGTTGTATAAACACAACCAGCTTGTGATTGCCTAATTGTGTCTTCTATTGATTGGTTTGAATTTGCTGACTGACAGTTCAGTATGCTCAGACCGCAACATGATTGGATAATATATCGATATGGGCATGTTTTATTGCTGATACTGCCGTTGGTGTTAGTGAGAAAATGGTTCGTAACTGGCAATCAAAACAAAGTTAATTGATGAATGTGATAGCGCCGTCGGTATAAAAAAAATTTCGTGGTTGAAGTTAAAAGTGAAAGACTCGGTAAATGATACGGGAAATAGTTTACCGATCATGACTACCTGCTCAGACTGCAACAGGATTGGATAATATATCGATATGGGCATGTTTTATTGCTGATACTGCCATTGGCGTTAGTGAGAAAATGGTTCATGACTGGCAATCCAAACAGAGTTAATTGATGAATGTGATAGCACCGTCGGTAAAAAAAAATGACGCGGTTGAAATTAAAGTGAAAGACTCGATAAATGATACGAGAAATAGTTGACCGATCATTACTTGTGCTACAATATGATTAAGGACATTTCAGCTTGCCAAATTTTAACTGTGAAGTAGTGAAACCAATAAATTGTCATTGTTATAACTGGTAATTATGGCAATGTGATGAATTGTTAGTGCTATGGCTTGTATGATCATACCTTTAGGAAATTAAGTATTAAAAAGTAATCCGGTACCGGATGTATACAGTTGCTGTTAATAAATGGATGTCACTGTATTTGTAGGAAGTTTTTCTTGGGGTTTAAGAAATAAAATTAATTCAGACCTTGTCAAAAATTAAATAAAATATGTTAAAATTAATTTTGTTTAAATATTTTCAAAATACCAAAAACAAATACAGCAGTTGGGTTTCCAAGTTAAAGTTCAAAATTTCATGAACCCCGTGACCTCGGACGATGTGAAAATCTGACCGCGTCTTATAAGAGGGTCAATGCAAAAAGTACATATTTTCAACTCAAAGTTAGGGGTGCGTCTTATAAGCGAGAGCGTCTTATAAGTGAGTATATACAGTAAGTGCCTACAAACCAAATATGTAAAATATCAGTCAATAAATAAAGGCTCTATGACAGAAAGTAGAAATATCTATTATAAGCTATGGTAACATTGACCTTGACCCAGTGACCTCAAACCCGACCCATGGGTAGACGTCCATGCAAGGAACCTATATACTGAATATCAAAGATATTGGTCTATAAATGAAGGCTCTATGAGGTACAGTAGATAAATTTATATTTAGCCTCCGTGACCTTTAACCTAATCTAATAATTTCAAAAAGCTTAATAAAGCTTGCTTCATGCCAAATTTTAAAATTCTACGCCTTATGGTTTCAGACAAGAAGATTTTTAAAGATTTTCTTCTATACTGCTATTTAAAACTTGTGACCCCTCGGGTGGGGCCAATAGTGACCCGAGGGACATTTTTCAAACAAACAAGGTAGAGGTCCACTAGACAATGCTGCATACCAAATATCTAAGCGGTAGGCATTGAGGTTTCCAGTAAGAAGATTTTCAAAGATTGCCTTTTTTACATATTAAGGGTCCCCGGGCCAGGCCAATTTTGACCTCGGGGCCAACATATAAACAATACTGGTAAAGGTTCTCAACACAATACTCCACACCAAATATCTAAGGTCTAGTCCTATTAGTTTCGGAGAAAAATGATTTTTCATGTTTTTCCTATATAACTTTATGTAAATCAAGAGAACCCTGGGGTTGGCCAATTTTGACCCAGGGGACATAATTTGAACAAACTTGATAGAGGTCCACTAGACAATGCTGCATACCAAATATCTAAGCTGTAGGCAATTTGGTTTCTGAGAAGAAGATTTTTAAAGATTTCCTCTATAAGCCTATGTAAAATCAATTTACCGCCGGGGTGGGGCCTATTTTGACCAAGTGGCTATAATTTGAAAAAACTTAGTAGAGGTCTACTGGACAATGCTGCACACCAAATATCTAAACTCTAGGCCTTGCGGTCTCAGACAAGAAGATTTTTTAGAGTTTTTCCTATATAACTCTATATAAAACATTTGACCCCTGGGGCGGGGCAATTTTTGACCCAGGAGCCATGATTTGAACAAACTTGGTAAAGGTCCACTGGACAATGCTGCACACCAAATATCTAAACTCTAGGCCTTGTGGTTTCTGACAAGAAGATTTTTTAAGTTTTCCCTATATAAATCTATGTAAAATCAACTGACCCCTGGGATGGGGTCAGTTTTGACCCCACTGTCATAATTTGAACAAACTTGGTAGAGGTCCACTAGATGATGCTTCATACCAAATATCTAAGCTCCAGGCTTTGTGGTTTCAGAGAAGAAGATTTTTAAAGATCCAACTTTTAAAATCTAATTTTAGCTCCAGTGAACTAGAAATGCAATGGACCAGAACCATTTGAACAATCTTGGTAGAGCTTCATGCAAGGAACATCCCAGGCAAGTTTCATTTAATTTGACCCTTTGATTTCAGAGGAGATGTCATTTGACTGAAAAGTTGATGACGGACGGACAGACGGACGACGGACAAAGACTGATCAGAAAAGCTCACCCTGAGCACTTTGTGCTCAGATGAGCTAAAAACAAAGGGCCATAATAAGGTAAAAAATTATCAAATCACAAAACCTCGAAAATACGCGCCAGGGCACTTGATGACAAAGCTTCTGTGAAAGTTTGGTCAAAATCCCTTGAGAAATGTAGGAGGAGTTGTGCACAGAAGAAATTGTTCACTATATATTCCATATAAAGAAAAAAAAAACAAAGGGCCATAACTAGGTGAAAAATTATCGAGTCACAAAACCCCGACAATATGCGCCAGGGCACTCGATGACAAAGCTTCTGTGAAAGTTTGGTCAAAATCCCTTGAGAAATGTAGGAGGAGTTGCGTACGGAAGAAATTGTTTACGCCCACACACCCACCCGTCGACATACCTCAATATAATAACCATTTTTTTTCCTTCGGAAAACCTGGTTAAAAACTCACCGTAGAGCACTTTGTTCTCAGGTGAGCTAAAAAGGTTGGGATACCTAAAGTGGGGATGGGGGGTGGAGGGGGGGGACGGGGAGCTGGGTTACCTAGGTGAGGATCAATTACTTCAAAAACCTATCCAATTAACAAGGCAATGGCTTTAAATTTCTGACTAGAGACTTTCTTATGACATTTTCCTATAGAAGTCTATGTTAAATCAAGTGACTCCTGGGGTGGAACCAATTCTGATCCCAGGGTCATAATTTGAACAATCTTGGTAGAGGTCCACTAGATGATGCTACATACCAAATATCTAAGCTCCAGGCCTTGTGATTTCAAACAAGAAGATTTTCAAAGTTTTTTCTTTAAGTTGCCATAGCAACCAGAGGTCTGCATGGAATTAAATTCTTTGAACCACTTTGGAAGAGCTTTATGCAAGGAACATCCCATGCAAGTTTGATTGAATTTGGCCCAGTGGTTTCAGAGGAGATGTCGTTTGAATGAAATTGTCGACACCTCACGACGCACAACGCACACTGGACATTGGGGTATGACAAAAGCTCACTCTGGCACTTTGTGCCAGGTGAGCTAAAAACACCGTTCGGGTATATAATGCTCTGCTAAGCATTGGTCTTTTTGATCCTTGTAACCAACCACTCCTCAAAGCATTTAATTTGGAGACCAAGTAGATTTATACCACATGTGAATTTTTTTGCGAACTATCAGGAAACACGGCCCTGAACATTTTTTCAATTTCTATATTAGAATTGTATGACTGATAGTTACAGATTGTGTGTAGTGTCCAATGAATCTCTGCTCTTTTATGTCTCTTTGCCACATACCTATCAATCTATTTTGTTCCACTACTTTTGGCTTCTGTGTTATTAGATGTGGGTGGAAGTGGAACTCATATCATTGTTCATAACATCCAGCTTACTACTACATGTACCATTATAATTATGTCTGAGCTTTGGTCTTGACACCCATACTCCCTTCTTGTCTAACAAAAACAAACCCATTCTTTAACAACAAAAGTGCAATTTTAATACTTTTTTACATGTAACACACTTAGCACATGAGTCAATGTGCTTTTGCCCATCTTTGCCAAATTGATTGATATACTCCATGCACAATGTACAGCAAGCTCTCATGGATATCTCGATTGTTTTTCCATGGGCTATGCCCTACATTAGTCAACAATCTTACAGGCGGCAGTAAGTATTTATTAAAGAACAGCCTACCCTTCTCTCAAGCTTCCATTTATAACTACCATCTTGTGAAGGACACAGCGATTTATGATGCAATACATACCTACTTGCAGCAGTTACAGTTCTTACCCAATACACATATATACAAAATCTTATATTGGCATGAAAATCTAAGGTTTTATAATTATGCCCATCGGAAGTCTGCCATATTATGGGATGGTGGACAGGCAGGCGGCATCCAGACCTGGTCCAGACCATATCTCTGTTGCTAATAGTCTGACTGACTTTAAACTTTCTTTGCAGATTTCTTGCAATTAGTAAAAGTGCCTAAGAATCATAACTCTACGTGGTCCAATTTTTAAATTATCTCTCCTCTTGAAATTTTTTTGGTCTGGAGCATAACTTTTGACTGTGAAGTGAACTGATGTGAAACTTAAAATAAAGATAGCTGGTGACAAGGAGAAGTGCAGAGCCCAAAAAGAATAACTCTACTTTTCCAGTTTTTGAGTAATCTCCCCTTTTTTAAATTTCTATAATGTTTTTTGTCTGGGGCATAACTTGAGCTCTATGAAAAGGATTGTCTTGAAAGTTAAAGATAGACAGTAAACAAGAGCTGTCACTGGAAATTGACATATGCCCCGAAATGTAGCTTTAAATTGAAACTGGTGTAAATATATAATTGAATATGCCTGTGGAAAAGAAATCAGACAAAAAATAGAGCATGAACTGAAGGTAAATGGTAAAGTTATGTTTTTCTGCTTCAGATTCTTTTATGAAGGTTGAAGACATAATTATCCAATGAAATAGAAAGCTGTGAGTCTGGTCTTGAATATGAACAATATTGTTTTATTCCCAACCCCTACTGTTGTTTTATATATAACTTGCTTGGTGACAAACATTCTGGTTTCAATAAATTCCCCCAAGCAGTTATGGAGATGAAGCTTGGACAAGATTTTAATACAGAGGTTAAAGCAAACAAGACCTGTCCACAGACAGCACGCTCCACTTTTCTCAGTGCTGGATAATAAATTATAAGCCAAGTCAAACAAGACACCCAAGTGAAAAAAATATTTGAGTGGGGGAGGGCATGTACCTAGTCATATAAGATGAAATAAATTAAGGGGGGGGGGGGGGGGGGGGGGGGGGCGGTAACATGGGGGGGAGGTAAGAAAGGGGTCCTCATGCATTTGGGAGTCAAGTACCTATGTATTTAAAAAAATCAAGAGGGCCAATGGCCCTAAAGCACTCACCTGGGTTCAAAGATGAAAGAATTTTTTATGCATGTAATGCAATTTCATTGCTATAGCTCCAAAAACAAGAAGTAGGTCACTAGGTTAAAATATAGGTCATGAGACAACATTTTTGAAATCAGAATGAAAAGCTGTACACACAGTCCAAATTTCATTGCCGTAGCTTTAAAACAAAAAGTAGGTCAGCTGGTCAAACATATCGGTCATCCAATGACATTTTTGAAATCGAAACAAAAAAGTGTGCACATCGTCCAAATTCCATTGCCGTAGCTCCAAAAACAAAAAGTAGGTCAGTAGGTCAAAAATATAGGTCAAGCGATGACATTTTTGAAATCGAAACGAAAAAGTGTGCACATGGTCCAAATTTCATTGCTGTAGCTAAAAAACAAAAGAAGTAGGTCAGTAGGTCAAAATATATGTCATACAACATTTTTGAAATCTGAACAAAAAGCTGTACACACAGTCCAAATTTCATTGCCGTAGCTTTAAAACAAAAAAGTAGGTCAATAAGTCAAAAATATAGGTCATGCTATGATATTTTTGAAATCGGAACAAAAAACTGTACACATGGTCCAAATTTCAATGCCATAGCTCCAAAAAACAAAAAGTAGGTCAGTAGGTCAAAAATATAGGTCATGCGATGACATTTTTGAAATCGAAACAAAAAACTGTAAACATGGTCCAAATTTCACTGCTGTTGCTAAAAAAAAAAAGTAGGTCAGTAGGTCAAAAATATAGGTTAAGGAAAAATGTTTTTGAAATCATCTTGAAAAACTGTATTAATTGTCCAAATTTTATTGCCATAGCGAAAAACTTTAAACAAGAGGGCCATGATGGCCCTGGATAGCTCACCTGAGTACTTTGGCTGTAGGTTTGCTGTAAAGCAGTATTTCATTTTTTAATTAAAAATATATAAGTGCCTACAAACCAAATATGTAAAATATCAGTCAATAAATAAAGGCTCTATGACAGAAAGTAGAAATATCTATTATAAGCTATGGTGACCTGGACCTTGACCCAGTGACCTCAAACCCTACCCATGGGTAGAGGTCCATGCAAGGAACCTATATATTGAATATCAAAGATATTGGTCTATAAATGAAGCCTTTATGAGGTACAGTAGATAAATCTTTTTTTAGCCTCCGTGACCTTTAACCTAATCTAATAATTTGAACAACCAAACAAGCTTTCTGACAAACTGCCAGGATATTTGGACTGAAACAGTAGCCTCTAGAGCCTGGACTGTAACAGTAGCCTCTAGAGCCTTAAAAAGATATTTCTATTTTTGGGCTCTGTGACCTAGACCTAGAAACCATCGAAATAACCTTTCTGACATATTTCCAGAATATTTGGGCTGAAAATGTTACCTGTAGAGTGTAAACAAGGTTTTTCCAAATTTAAGCTCTGTGACCTAGTTTTTGACCCAAGATGACCCATATTCGAACTTGGGCTTGAAATCATCGATACAACCTCTCTGACATATTTCCAGGACATTTTGGGCTGAAAATGTTACCTCTAGAGTGTTAACAAGGTTTTTCCATATTCAGGCTGTGTTACCTAGTTTTAGACCCCAGATGACCCATATTCGAACTAGACCTAGAAGTAATCGAAACAACCTATCTGACATATTTCCAGGATATTTGGGCTGAAAATGTTACCTCTAGAGTGTTAACAAGGTTTTTCCATATACAGGCTGTGTGACCTAGTTTTTGACCCCACATGACCCATATTCCAACTTGAGCTAGAAATCATCTTTACAAGCTTTCTGACAGTTTTTCAGGAAATTTGGGCTAAAAATGTTACCTCTAAAGTGTTAACAAGGTTTTACCATATTTGGGCTGTGTGACCTAGTTTTTGACCCCACATGACCCATATACCAACTTGAGCTAGAAATCATCAAAACAACCTTTCTGACATATTTCCAGGATATTTGGGATGAAAATGTTACCTCTAGAGTGATAAAAAGGTTTTTCCATATTTGGTCTCAGTGACCCAGTTTTTGACCCGAGATGACCCATATTCGAACGTGGGCTAGAAATCGTCCAAATAACCTTTCTAATGTATTACAAGGATATTTGGGCTGAAAATGTTACATCTAAAGTGTTAACAAGGTTTTTCCATAATTGGGCTCTGTGACCTAGTTTTTGACCCCACATGACCCGTATTCGAACTTGGGCTAGAAATCACCCAATTAACCTTTCTGACATATTACAAGGACATTTAGACTGAAAATGTGACCTCTTAAGTGTTAAGAAGGTTTTTCCATATTTGGGCTCTGTGACCTTGTTTTTGACCCCAGATGACCCATATTCGAACTCGACCTAGAAGTCATCGAAACAACCTATCTGACATACTTCCAGGATATTTGGGCTGAAAATGTTACCTCTAGAGTGTTAACAAGGTTTTTCCATATACAGGCTGTGTGACCTAGTTTTTGAACCCACATGACCCATATTCCAAATTGAGCTAGAAATCATCTTAACAAGCTTTCTGACAGTTTCTTCAGGAAATTTGGGCTAAAAATGTTACCTCTAAAGTGTTAACAAGGTTTTACCATATTTGGGCTGTGTGACCTAGTTTTTGACCCCACATGACCCATATTCCAACTTGAGCTAGAAATCATCAAAACAACCTTTCTGACATATTTCCAGGATATTTGGGCTGAAAATGTTACCTCTAGAGTGTTAACAAGGTTTTTCCATATACAGGCTGTGTGACCTAGTTTTTGAACCCACATGACCCATATTCCAAACTGAGCTAGAAATCATCTTAACAAGCTTTCTGACAGTTTTTCAGGAAATTTGGGCTAAAAATGTTACCTCTAGAGTGTTAACAAAGTTTTACCATATTTGGGCTGTGTGACCTAGTTTTTGACCCCACATGACCCATATTCAAACTTGAGCTAGAAATCATCAAAACAACCTTTCTGACATATTTCCAGGATATTTGGGCTGAAAATGTTACCTCTAGAGTGATAAAAAGGTTTTTCCATATTTGGTCTCAGTAACCAAGTTTTTGACCCCAGATGACCCATATTCGAACTTCATCCAGAAATCATCCAAATAACCTTTCTGACATATTATAAGGATATTTGGGATGAAAATGTTACCTCTAGAGTGTTAACAAGGTTTTTCAATATTTAGGCTCTGTGACCTAGTTTTTGACCCCAGATGACCCGTATTCAAACTTGGGCTAGAAATCATCCAAATAACCTTTCTGACATATTACAAGGATATTTGGGCTGAAAATGTTACCTCTAGAGTGTTAACAAGGTTTTTCCATATTTGGGCTCTGTGACCTCGTTTTTGACCCCAGATGACCCATATTCGAACTTGAGCTAGAAACCATGGAATCAACCTTTCTGACAAATTTCCAGGATAGCTGAAAATCTTACCTCTAGGGTGTTAACAATTGTTAACAATCAGTGGAAGATTTTTATAGTTTGGAAAATCAGAGACTTGAAATCAAAAGTGCCAAATGGGCGGCAAAATGGTACTTTCCTTCAGGCAAATGAGTGCCCAAAAAATTAAAACTGATATTATTTGCTCAAATCACGTTCAATATGAAGAACTTTAAATTCCCAGTATGTTTGTAGTAAAATGCGAGCTTGAACGTAAATATTTGAATGTTCTTTAACAAAAAGTAAAACGTGAACGAAATCACCCAGTTATTTTTAAATAGATCACGTGGCAAAAACAACCAATCGTCGTTTCTGTTGGGATGTTGTTGCCGTAGATAACGTGACAGGTACTTCAACCGTCCAATCATTCACTGCGAAATTTAGCGCGAAATCTAAATTTTCTATCTAGACCCACGTGGGTCAAGTTAGGAAAGCACCCGGTTTTTCATTTAAAAAGAGGAAAATCCTTGTTACTTGGACAGATCATTGTATTTATTTCGATCACATTTATAGTATATTCATAGAAGGAATGAGAAAGAAAGCATAAAACTTTTGCCTGTATATCCCTTTAAATTGTTTCTACCAAGTTTTCTGTTAATACATGAAAATTTTAATCCTGCATATATAACAGTTAATTACTGCATACATACCAGGTATCTCGAGCTGCAGTCAGTGAGACTGGGAATTTTTTTAAGGGAGATTGGGGTAAAAATAAGGGAGATTTTTTAAATTGCATCGGAACAGATTGCTTTATTCATTTTATCATAGAAAACATTATAATTACCATTTTAAATCAAACAAAGTAACAACATATTCTCTTCTTTATATTTAATTAACTGTTCAATACAAGAGATAACAGAAATACATCACTTTCAAGATTGTTTTCGTGTCATTATATGGAAGAGCATGTCTCTGAACAGACACATTCTACGATGCTTACTTAGAATGTTTAGTATGTTTGTGAAGGGTCAAACTTAAAAACAATCACTTCTTTATCTTTCATCAAGTAACAAACACTTCCACCGCTTCGACACAGAGATTATCGAGAAAACCAATCAGTTTTATTAAATAAATAGATAATTGCATTCTAATCTGTGTCTGAACTTAATCCGTTGCCCCAGGGAAGATTTGAAACAGACGAAATACACAACATGTCACCGCCATTCCTAATCGGCGATCCTTGGACCATCTGAGATACTGAACATTCGATGTTTAAATTTTTTCTAGAAAATTGAAAAAAATACGTAAGTTTTTAAGGTCTTTCCGTGAGGCCGTTAGAAGGGTTGAAAAAAATACGCCAGTTTTTGCCTCACAGCATGAGGGAAGGCATGTATGTTACTGTGACTGTATGAACGATAATGATAAAAATATACCGTCTTCATGACATTTCTTTAGTATATAAGAATACTCGGTATAACATATAATTGTTGTATTTTTCTTATACATCCAGATACTATCAATGATTGAGGGTGTAAGCATAAAAGACGAAGTGAAAAAGATAATGGAAAGGTAAATAATTCGCTAAGCATTAGAACATATATAAGCACTAGGTTCATGCAAGCCTTGAAAAAAGTCTTGATTTTGGTAAATGGAACTTGAAATTTATTGTAAGTCCTTGAAAACCTCTAAAACAAAAAGAAAGAAATCTGTAGATGTGATGAAATTGCACATCTTTGAATGAAAATGAAACTGGATCTTTTTTCTTTATGCAAGCATCAATGTTCACTTTCCAGTCTTAGGTTTTGTTACAATTTTCCTTTGGTTAGTCAAGTTCAATCAAAAGAAAATAGTATATTTAATTAGAGAACATTAAAATACATACCTTTGGGTTTTTTTTCATTCTATATTCAGACTGATGACCAGCTTTAATATGAAAGGAGGAAGCAGACGATGGCTTTCAAATGGACCAGTGGTTATGGACTTGTAATAGGTAAAGAATTAAGTCTTATGAAATATTTTGAATTGTCAACTGTCAATATATTTCTCACATGCAAGGCAAATAATACTTTAGATCTATAGGGACTTTTCAAGAAAGAATCTAGCTGTTGTCTTCAGTGGTGGTGGCATTCTAGCCTTTGTCATTCATGATATTTAAAATGGGGGTCATAACTTTACTACTTACTATAGATTTGAATCATGTTTGGACAAAAAAAGCTTTGCACAAGACTTTTAGACTGACTTGCATTAAGGGTTGTTACAGTAACAAGTATTCAGTTTGAAACTAGAAGTTAATCTATATGTGTAGTTATTTACTTGGTCATCTCTTTAAAATGGTTACCTTGTGACTTAAATGGGGATGCACCTCTTAAAAACTAGAAAGTCCTTGAAATTATGCCCCCTGAAATAACTGAATTTCACAAGTCTATGAAATTCATGTAGGTGTGTGTAGAATGTTTTCTTAAGACACAATGTATTATTTTTTCAGCTAGTTTTATGAAGACGATAATGATGCAACTGAGCAGTCAGCATTGGAAGCAGTTGCTGTTTGTCTGAAGTATGCTCCAGACAGGTGTGGTGGAGGGGGTAGACAAAAGAATCTTGCTTCTGTCTAATTCTTTAGTGCTTGATGGAACATTATGGTGTGGTTGGAATAAGAATGACATATAGTTATATGTATACATGTAATTCAGTATTATATCCATATATCTTTTTCATCTTTGTTCATGTACATGTATCTGTATATTAGGCTCCACTTTATAAAGAAAAAAGTGTGATCATCTGAGTTGGTCAACATTTTGTTAAGGTCCATTTCTCAGATATCTTGGAATACTTGTTCACTATCAAAATGTGACACCATTACTTCAGGGCAGATAACCATCAAATTTATTTTTGCAAAATTATGCCCCTTTTTCAACTTAAAATTTCTTGGTTAATCTTTTCTTGTTATTGTCAATTTCTCAAAAAGCGTCAAACTTGGATAGTTGATCACCAGCAAGACCCTTACAAAGATAATTGGTACCCATGTCAATGGGATCAAAATTAGCCCCATCCCAGGAGTCACTTGATTTTGCTTTAGACTTGTGTAGGAAAAATCTAAAGGCAAAGCACTAAACCTATTATATTATCCAGCACTGAGAAAAGTGGAGCCTGCTCTCAAGGGACAGGTCTTGCTGATGTATATGTATTGTATGTTTAGCAAATCATTTGATGTTGTGTAATACTGTAACCTTGACAATTGAATACAACAAGCCAAACATGTATTTAAGGCAGAAAGTTTGTATTTGTAGGAAGGTGCTAAACTTTTTTACAAGAATGAATCTCTGTCCTACCTGCTTCACTTCTCTGGAAAAAAAATATTGGTGTTTTTTGGTTCATTGAAGTAAGCTCTTTAACCAAGTCCTTCATAATAGGTAATTTGACTTGAGCTTGAGGTTTTTGTTTCAAGTTTATAATGAAGATCTAAAAACTGCATGACATTTGTGTCTGCATATGTAAATAGATTGGAAATCAGTTGCTTCACATGATAGACCTGATGACAGTTGAAACTTTCAATACAAGGGCAATATATTTGCACAACCATGCCAATATACTATGAATAGTCACAGTATTAAGTATAAATATGTCAGTTGTATGCATGGTTCCCTGATACCATTAGTTGAACTGTTGGCTTTTGATTCATACAACAGTTTATTTTTTTTTTTTTAACATAAGTGTTTGTGGTAACTGAACAAATTGAGCTATTCATATCTTTTACGTTTTGACAGTTCACAAATTGTATGAGTTGGGTATGAGAAATATTCTTCAATGTTTTGTTGAAAATGTCAGTTTGTTCCCTGTCATTTCCTCTTTGTAGGTTTTATTATTTTCTATGATTAAAGATAATTGATTTCTTAAAACATTTTTATAACTCCGAAAGGGGCTGCATAGGAATCGAGCAAGTCATCTGTAAAGACACATTCCATCCTGTCCTGTCCCAGTGAAGTGATCTTGGTAACTTCTCAAGCTATTAGATATAAGCTGACTTGCATTGTGACAGAATAATGGCCAATTTTTGACTAAAATGTTCTAAGGACAAAGTGAAAATCGGAGGTATTTTTCAGCACTAGTGAAATGCTCGTTGATTTTGTTTTTATGTATTTTTTGTTTATTAAAGATTGTTGTGAAATTAATTTAACATGTTTCATTAAATGATGTTAATTTGACTCGAGTTTTCTTGCTTTTTTACCTATATAGCAATAAATCGTGAGATTAAAGACTCTTTGTCATAATCATACAGGCTGCAGGAAAAGAAATGCTTGTGTGGGAATGGAATAAGAGTCTTTTCTGATCTGAAGAAGTTGGATTCGTTATAAGAAACAAATTGGCAATAACTGAAAATATATCTGACAATCGTCTGCATATAATGGATAGATTAAGTTGGATTAAAGTCTATTAATGGTTGGAATGAGGTCAAAAAGGCTGTATGTACGTCGTATTATGGTTGGAAAATGGTTGGAGTTTGGTCGTAAAGTGACGTTGTGAGGACGTTGCATTCTGACGTCTATACGATTTGCAAAACCAACCAAAATCAAACGTTGATCTCATGTCGGGGTCCAACGTTTATACAACGTTGTGTAGACGTCAAATGTTTGCTGGGAAGGTTTTTCCATATTTGGGCTGTATGACATAGTTTTTGACCCCAGATGACCCATATTCAAACTTGAGCTAGAAACATGGAATCAACCTTTCTGACAAATTGCCAGGATATTTGGACTCACACAGTAGCCTCTAGAGCCTTAACAAGATTTTTCTATTTTTAGGTCATGTGACCTAGTTTTTAACCCCAGATGACCCAAATTCGAACTTGTTTGAGTAATTACTGGGACAAACATCCTGACCAAGTTTGGTGACAATTGGAGCAAAAATGTCACCAGTAGAGTGTTAACGAACTAAGTGTGAACGGACGACAGACGACGGACATTCAACGATCCTAATAGCTCACCCTGAGCCAGCTCAGGTGAGCAAAAAATAAGAAAAAAAATTTTGGGCGGGGGGAGGGAGTGACCCCCAGGGGAGGGAGGACGACCCCTAGTGGTCACAGTGCATACTACCAAATATCTAAGCTCCAGGCCTTGCAGTTTGTGACAAGAAGAATTTTAAAGTTTTTTGCTATATAACTCTATGTAAAACATGTGACCCTTTGGGCGGGGCCAGTTTTGACCCGGGGGCCATGATTTGAACAATCTTGGTAGAGGTCTACTAGACAATGCTCAACACCAAATATCTAAGCTCCATGCCTTGATGTTTCTGACAAGAAGATTTTTAAAGAATTTACTATATAACTCTATGTAAAACATGTGACCCCTGGGGCGGAGCCAATTTTGACCCAGGGGCCATGATTTGAACAATCTTGGTAGAGGTCTACTAGAAAATGCTCAACACCAAATTCCTAAGCTCCTAATTCCAAGTAAGCCCTGGGCGGGTCAGTTCTGACCCAAGGGTCATAATTTGAACAATCATTGTAGAGGTCCACTAGATGATGCCTCATACCAAATATCTAAGCTCCTGGCCTTGCAGTCTCTGACACGAAGATTTTTAAAGAATTTACTATATAACTCTATGTAAAACATGTGACCCCTGGGGCGGAGCCAATTTTGACCCAGGGCCATGATTTCAACAACCTTGGTAGAGGTCTACTAGACAATGCTCAACACCAAATTCCTAAGCTCCATGCCTTGCTGTTTCTGACAAGAAGATTTTTAAACTTTTTCCTATATAACTCTATGTAAATCAAGTGACCCCCAAGGCGGGGCCAGTTCTGACTCCAGGGTCATAATTTGAACAATCTTGGTAGAGGTCCACTAGATGATGCCTCATACCAAATATCTAAGCTCCAGGCCTTGCAGTTTCTGACAAGAAGATTTTTAAAGTTTTTTGCTATATAACTGTATCTAAAACATGTAACCCCTTGGGCGGGGCCAGCTTTGACCCAGGGGCCATGATTTGAACAATCTTGGTAGAGGTCTACTACACAATGCTCAACACCAAATATCTAAGCTCCATGCCTTGTAGTTTCTTACAAGATTTGTAAAGTTTTCCCTATATAACTCTATGTAAATCAAGGAAGCCCTGGGCGAGGTCAGTTCTGACCCCAGGGTCATAATTTGAACAATCTTGGTAGAGGTCCACTAGATGATGCCTCATACCAAATATCTAAGCTCCTGGCTTTGCAATTTCTGACAAGAAGATTTTTAAAGAATTTACTATATAACTCTTTGTAAAACATGTGACCCCTGAGGCGAAGCCAATTTTGACCCAGGGGCCATGATTTGAACAATCTTGGTAGAGGTCTACTAGACAATGCTCAACACCAAATATCTAAGCTCCATGCCTTGCAGTTTCTGACAAGAAGATTTTTAAAGAATTTACTATATAACTCTATGTAAAACATGTGACCCCTGGGGCGGAGCCAATTTTGACCCAGGGGCCATGATTTGAACAATCTTGGTAGAGGTCTACTAGAAAATGCTCAACACCAAATATCTAAGCTCCATGCCTTGTAGTTTCTTACAAGAAGATTTGTAAAGTTTTCCCTATATAACTCTATGTTAATCAAGTGACCCCCAGGGCAGGGCCAGTTCTAACCTCAGGGTCATAATTTGAACAATCTTGGTAGAGGTCCACTAGATGATGCCTCATACCAAATATCTAAGCTCCAGGCCTTGTGGTTTCAGACAAGATTTGCAAAGTTTTTCCTTTAAGTTGCCATAGCAACCAGAGTTCTGCATGGAATTGAATTCTTTGAACAACTTTGGAAGAGCTTCATGCAAGGAACATCCCACACAAGTTTCATTGAATTTGGCCCAGTGGTTTCAGAGGATATGTCGTTTGAATGGAATTGTTGACGCCTCACGACGCACACTGGACATTGCGGTATAACAAAAGCTCACTCTGGCACTTTGTGCCAGGCGAGCTAAAAAATAAGGGAAAAAATTTGTTTATTAAAAAAAGTTTATTTCAAAGCTTAAGAAAGTCTTTTCTAATATAGGAGAAAAATTTTAATTTAATAATAAAAACAAGAGGGCCATGATGGCCCTAGATCGCTCACCTAAGTATTTTGGCTGTAGGTTTGCTGTTAAGCCGTATTTCAGGTTTTAATTGAAAATATGTAAGTAATGTAAATATAAATATGTAAACATGTAAAATATCAGTAAATAAATACAGGCTCTATGACAAAAAGTAGAAATATCTATGATAAGCTATGGTGACCTTGACCTTAACCTAGTGACCTCAAACCCCACCCAGGGAATATAGGATTTCCTGTAGCTTTAGAACAAAAAGTAGGTCAAAAATATAAGTCATGCTATAATGTTTTTGAAATTGGAATAAAAACTGTGCATATGGTCCAAATTTCACTGCTAGAGCTCCAAAAACAAAAAGTAGGTCAGAAGGTCAAAAATATTAGTCATGCGATGACGTTTTTGAAATTGGAATAAAAAACTGTGCATATGGTCCAAATTTCATTGCCATAGCTCCAAAAACAAAAAGTAGGTCAGTAGGTCAAATATATAGGTCATGCAATGACAGTTTTTAAATCGAAACGAAAAACTTTGCACACGGTCCAAATTTCATTGCTGTAGCTAAAAAACAAAAAAGTAGGTCAGTAGGTCAAAAATATAGGGGGGGATGACCCACACAGAAGGGGGGATAACCCTACTGTGGTCACGGTGCATACTACCAAATATCTAAGCTCCAGGCCTTGCAGTTTGTGACAAGAATATTTTAAAAGTTTTTTGCTATATAACTCTATGTAAAACATGTGACCTCTTGGGCGGGGCCAGTTTTGACCCAGGGGCCATGATTTGAACAATCGTGGTCGAGGTCCACTAGATGATGCCTCATACCAAATATCTAAGCTCCAGGCCTTGCAGTTTCTGACAAGACGATCTTTAAAGTTTTCCCTATATAACTCTATGTAAATCAAGTGACCCCCAGGGCTAGGCCAGTTCTGACCCCAGGGTCATAATTTGAACAATCTTCGTAGAGGTCCCCTAGATGATGCCTCATACTAAATATCTAAGCTCAAGGCCTTGTGGTTTCAGACAAGAAGAGTTTTAAAGATTTCCTTATGTAACTCTATGTAAATCAAGTGACCCCCAGGGCGGGGCAAGTTCTGACCCCAGGGTCATTATTTGAACAATCTTGGTAGTGGTCCACTAGATGACGCTTAACAACAAATATCTTAGCTCCAGGCCTTGTGGTTTCTGACAAAAAGATTTTTAAAGTTTTCCCTATATAACTCTATGTAAATAAAGTGACCCCCAGGGCAGGGCCAGTTCTGAACCCAGGGTCATAATTTGAACAATCTTTGTAGAGGTCCACTAGATGATGCCTCATACCAAATATCTAAGCTCTAGGCCTTGTGGTTTCAGACAAGAAGATTTTTAAAGTTTTCCCTATATAACTCTATGTAAATCTAGTGACCCCCAGGGTGGGGCCATTTTTGACCCAGGAGCCATGATTTGAACAAACTTGGTAGAGGTCCACTTGACAATGCTGCACACCAAATATCTAAACTCTAGGCCTTGTGGTTTCAGACAAGAAGATTTTTAAAGTTTTCCCTATATAAGCCTATGTAAAATCAATTGACCCCCAGGCGGGGCCAAATTTGATCCCAGGGGTATAATTTGAACAAACTTGATAGAGGTCCACTCGACAATGCTACATACTAAATCAAAAGGCTCAGGGCCTTTTGGTTTCAGACAAGAAGATTTTCAAAGTTTTTCCTTTAAGTTGCCATAGCAACCAGAGTTCTGGATGGAATTGAATTCTTTAAACAATTTTGGTAGAGCTTCATGCAAGGAACATTTCTGTGAAGTTTTGTTGAAATTGGCCCAGTGGTTTAGGAGGAGATGTTCTTTAAAACAAAAGTTTACGGACGCACGCACGCACCGACAACAGACATTGACTGATCACAATACCTCACCTTGTGCACTATGTGCACAGGTGAGCTAATAAAAACAAAAAAACAAAAAAAACAAACAAGAGGGCCATGATGGCCCTGGATCGCTCACCTCAGTACTTTGGCTGTAGGTTTGCTGTTAAGCAGTATTTCATTTTTTAATTGAAAATATCTAAGTGCCTACAAACCAAATATGTAAAATTTCAGTCAATAAATAAAGGCTCTATGACAGAAAGTAGAAATATCTATTATAAGCTATGGTGACCTTGACCTTGACCCAGTGACCTCAAACCCTACCCATAGGTAGAGGTCCATGCAAGGAACCTCTATACTGAATATCAAAGATATTGGTCTATAAATGAAGGCTCTATGAGGTACAGTAGATAAATCCACTTTTAGCCTCCGTGACCTTTAACCTAATCCAATAATTTGAAAAAGCTTGATAAAGCTTGCTTCATGCCAAATTTTAAAAATCAAGGTCTTGTGGTTTCGGACAAGAAGATTTTTAAAGATTTTCTTCTATATTGTTATTTAAAACTTGTGACCCCTCGGGTGGGGCCAATAGTGACCCAAGGTTTATTTTTCTAACAAACTTGGTAGAGGTCCACTAGACAATGCTACACACCAAATATCTAAGCTCTATAACTTACGGTTTCTGACAAGAAGATTTTTTTAGATTTTCTTATATAACTCTATGTAAAACTAGTGGTCCCTGGGGCGGGGCCATTTTTGACCCAGAGGCCAGGATTTGAACAAATTTGGTAGAGGTCCACTAGACAATGCTACACACCAAATATCTAAGCTCTATAACTTACAGTTTCTGATAAGAAGATTGTTTTAAGATTTTCCTATATAACTCTATGTAAAACAAGTGACCCCCGGGGCGGGGCCATTTTTGACCCAGAGGCCAGGATTTAAACAAACTTGGTAGAGGTCCACTAGACAATGCTACATACCAAATATCTTAACTGTAGGACTTCTTGTTTCTGACAAGGAGATTTTTTAGTTTTTCCTATATAACTCTATTTAAAACAAGTGACCCCAGGGCGGGGCCATTTTTGACCCAGAGGACAGGATTTGAACAAACTTGGTAGAGGTTCACTAAACAATGCTACACACCAAATATCTAAGCTCTATAATTTACGGTTTCTGACAAGAAGATTTTTTAAGATTTTCCTATATAACTCTATGTAAAACTAGTGGCCCCTAGGGCGGGGTCATTTTTCACTCAGAGGCCATGATTTGAACAAACTTGGTAGAGGTCCACTAGACAATGCCACATACCACATATCTTAACTCTAGGCCTTGTGGTTTCTGACAAGAAGATTTTTTTAGATTTTCTTATATAACTCTATGTAAAACTAGTGGCCCCTGGGACGGGGCCATTTTTGACCCAGAGGACAGGATTTGAATAAACTTGGTAGAGGTCCACTAGACAATGCTACACACCAAATATCTAAGCTCTATAACTTACGGTTTCTGACAAGAAACTTTTTTTAAGATTTTCCTATATAACTCTATGTAAAACTAGTGGCCCCTAGGGCGGGGCCATTTTTCACTCAGAGGCCATGATTTGAACAAACTTGGTAGAGGTCCACTAGACAATGCTACATACCAAATATCTTAACACTAGGCCTTGTGGTTTCTGACAAGAAGATTTTCAATTCTTCCCTTTTTAACTCTATGTAAAATCAACTGACCCCTGGGGTGGGGTCGTTTTTGTCCCCAGGGATATAATTTGAACAAACTTGGTAGAGATCCACTAGATGATGCTTCATACCAAATATCAAAGCTCCAGGCCTTGTGGTTTTGGAGAAGAAGATTTTTAAAGATCCAACTTTTAAAATCTATTTTTAGCTCCAGTGAACCAGAAATGCAATGGACCAGAACCATTTGAACAATCTTGGTAGAGCTTCATGCAAGGAACATCCCAGGCAAGTTTCATTAAATTTGCCCCATTGGTTTCAGAGGAGATGTCGTTTAAATGAAAAGTTGACGACGGACGGACGGACAAAGACTGATCTGAAAAGCTCACCCTGAGCACTTTGTGCTCAGATGAGCTGAAAAAAAAAAGAGCCATGTTACACATGGTTAATCCCCCCGCCGGGAAGAAGCTACGTGAAGGTTGTACTTTCAAACACTCAATGTAATTATGTTTGAAGAAAATCCCACAAAAAATAGGCAAGGTAGAGTTACTGTTCTTGCAAACTGCACTTCCTACCAATGTGCTATGTCAGTGTATTAAGTTTAAAGAAAATCGCTCAAGCACTTTTGGAGTTATGCTTCGGACAAAGTTTTTCAATTAAATCTGATAAAGGGGAATAATTCTAAAAGAAGGCAAGGTAGAGTTATTATTCTTACACACTGCACCTCCTCCAAATGTGCTCTTTCAGTATAAGAAGTTTGAAGAAAATCACTCAAGTACTTTTAAAGTTATGCTCCAGACAAAACTGGAACGGACACACGCAAGGACGGACAGAGACCATTTCTAATATTCCCTCCACCTTTGGTGGGGGGATAATAAGTACAAGAATTCAAGAATTAGATATACATGTATATGCTGGGATTTTCAAAATGTAAACAAGTAAATCTGATAAAGGGGAATAACTCAAAAAATAGGCAAGGTAGAGTTATTAGACTTGCACACTGCACTACCTACCAATGTGCTCTGTCAGCATATGAAATTTATACAAGAGGACCATGATGGCCCTGGATCGCTCACCTGAGTACTTTGGCTGTAGGTTTGCTGTTAAGCAGTATTTCATTTTTTAATTGAAAATATGTAAGTGCCTACAAACCAAATATGTAAAATATCAGTCAATAAATAAAGGCTCTATGACAGAAAGTAGAAATATCTATCATAAGCTATGGTGACCTTGACCTTGACCCAGTGACCTCAAACCCTACCCATAGGTAGACGTCCATGCAAGGTACCTATATACTAAATATCAAAGATATTGGTCTATAAATGAAGGCTCTATGAGGTACAGTAGATAAATCTATTTTTAACCTCCGTGACCTTTAACCTAATCTAATAATTTCAAAAAGCTTGATAAAGCTTGCTTCATGCCAAATTATAAAATTCTAGGCCTTGTGGTTTTAGACAAGATAATTTTTAAAGGTTTTCTTCTATACTGCTATTTAAAACTTGTGACACCTCGAGCAGGGCCAATAGTGACCCCGGGGACATTTTTCAAACAAACTAGGTAGAGGTTCACTAGACAATGCTGCATACCAAATATCTAAGCTGTAGGCATTGAGGTTTCCAGTAAGAAGATTTTTAAATATTGCCTTTTTTACATATTAAGGGCCCCCGGGGCAGGGCCAATTTTGACCCCGGGGCAAACATATAAACAATACTGGTAAATGTTCTCAACACAATACTCCAGACTAAATATCTAAGGTCTAGTCCTATTAGTTTGGAAGAAAAATGATTTTTCATGTTTTTCCTATATAACTATAGGTAAACCAAGAGAACCCTGGGGCGTGGCTAATTTTGACCCAGGGGACATAATTTGAACAAACTTGGTAGACATCCACTAGACAATGCTGCATACCAAATATCTAAGCTGTAAGCATTGAGGTTTCCAGTAAGAAGATTTTTAAAGATTGCCTTTTTTACATATTAAGGGCCCCCGGGGTGGGGCCAATTTTGACCCCAGGGCCAACATATAAACAATACTGGTAAAGGTTCTCAACACAATACTCCACACCAAATATCTAAGGTCTAGTCCTATTAATTTCCGAGAAAAATGATTTTTCATGTTTTTCCTATATAACTATATGTAAACCAAGAGAACCCTGGGGCGTGGCCAATTTGACCCAGGGGACATAATTTGAACAAACTTGATAGAGGTCTACTAGACAATGCTACATACCAAATATCTAAGCTGTAGGCATTGTGGTTTCTGAGAAGAAGACTTTTAAAGATTTCCTTTATAAGCCTATGTAAAATCAATTAACCCCCAGGGTGGGGCCTATTTTGACCCAGTGGCTTTGATTTGAAGAAACTTAGTAGAGGTCCACTGGACAATGCTGCACACCAAATATCTAAACTCTAGGCCTAGCTGTTTCTGACAAGAAGATTTTTTAAAGTTTTTCCTATATAACTCTATATAAAACAAGTGACCCCTGGGGCAGGGCCATTTTTGACCCAGGAGCTATGATTTGAACAAACTTGGTAAAAGTCTACTAGACAACGCTGCACACCAAATATCTAAACTCTAGGCCTTGCAGTTTCTGATAAGAAGATTTTTTAAAGTTTTTCCTATATAACTCTATGTAAAACATGTGACCCCCGGGGCTGGGCCATTTTTTACCCAGGAGCCATGATTTGAACAAACTTGGTAGAGGTCCACTGGACAATGCTGCACACCAAATATCTAAACTCTAGGCCTTGTGGTTTCAGACAAGAAGATTTTTAAAGTTTTTCCTATATAATTCTATGTAAAACTAGTGACCCCTGGGGAAGGGCCATTTTTGACCCAGGGGTCATGATTTGAACAAACTTGGTAAAGGTCCACCTGATGATGCTTCATACCAAATATCTAAGCTCCAGGCTTTGTAGTTCTGGAGAAGAAGATTTTTAAAGTTCCAACTTTGAAAATCTATTTTTAGCTCCTGTGGCCTAGAAATGCAATGGACCTGAACCATTTGAACAATTTTGGTAAAGCTTCATGCAAGTAACATTCCTGCCAAGTTTCAGGAAGATTGGCCCAGCAGTTCAGGAGAAGAAGTTGTTTGAAGAAAAAGTTGACGTCGCACGCACGGACGGACGACGGACATCAGGCGATCACAAAAGCTCACCTTGAGCACTTTGTGCTCAGGTGAGCTAATAAAATCCCTCAAGTAGTTTTGGAGTTATGCTCCGGACAAAATTTATCAAGTAATTCTGATAAAGGGGAATAACTCTAAAAATAGGCAAGGTAGAGTTATTGTTCTTGCACACTGCACTACCTACCAACGTGCTCTGTCAGTGTATGAAGTTTGAATAAAATCCTTCAAGTAGTTTTG
The DNA here is from genome assembly GCA_012932295.1 of Cyclina sinensis. NCBI lineage: Eukaryota > Metazoa > Mollusca > Bivalvia > Venerida > Veneridae > Cyclina > Cyclina sinensis. Next base: position 19,641,539 of record JAAONU010000002.1, read on the forward strand.
GAGTTATGCTCCGGACAAAACTGTTTCGCACAGACAAACGCACGGACAGACGAAGGGCATTTCTAATATCCCCTTCGCCTTTGGCGGGGGGATAAAAAAAATTTCTTGGGGTGGGGGGGGGGGGGGGGGGGGGGGAGAACAAACTGGCATTAAGTCATTAAGTGGGCACATTTTTGGCACTGCACTCCGCCTCAATGCCCTCTACCACTGTGTGCAGTGTAAACAAATTATGTCCAAGGGTTTTCAGGTTATGCTTCGGACAAGATTTCTCTAAAAGGGGAGATAATTCAAAAATGGGGTAAAATAGAGTTATCGTTCTTTGGCACTGCACTCCGCCTCAATGCCCTCTACCACTGTGTGCAGTTTAAACAAATTATGTCCAAGGGTTTTCAGGTTATGCTCCGGACAAGATTTCTCTAAAAGGGGAGATAATTCAAAAATGGGGTAAAATAGAGTTATCGTTCTTTGGCACTGCACTCCGCCTCAATGCCCTCTACCACTGTGTGCAGTTTAAACAAATTATGTCCAAGGGTTTTCAAGTTATGCTCCAGACAAGCACAATTTACGGACAGATGGATGGATGGACGGACAGATGGACAGTAGGCGACTATATGTTCTCCCTTCGAGGAGCATAAAAAACTGGGGGGAGGGGGGGGGTAATGCCAGGGCTGGGGAGTCCCCAAGCAGAGGGGAGACTGGAGGATGGGGGGGGGGGGGGGGAGAGGGGCAGTACTTACCCATCCTATGTAAGTTAAAGTTTATTTCTAGGCTTAAGAAGTTTTTTCCTTAAATATAAGTATAAGCAAAATCAAGTGACCCCTGGTGTGGGGCTAATTTTGACCCCCAGGGACATGGGTACCAACAATCTTTGCAGGGTTCTTGCTGGTGATCAAGTATTCAAAGTTTGAGTGGAATATCTTTGACACTTTTTGAGAAATGGACATTAACAAAAAGGTTAACCAAAAAATTTTAAGTTGAAAAAAGGGGCATAACTTTGCAAGAATAAATTTGAGGTTTATCTGCCCTTCAGAAATGGTGTCGCATTTTGAAAGTGAACATGTATTCCTAACTTGAAGTAAATGGCTTTGATAGTTTCTGAGAAATAGACCTTAACAAAAGGGTTAACTGACGCCAATGAGGGGGTCATGACAATAGCTCCACCTTTTTCTTCGTAAAGTGGAGCTAAAAATGACTAAGGGCCCATAGCACTGCCAAAAATAATCCAACCAGACACTCCTAACGATATGCAAAACAAGGCTTGGTGACAAACATTCCTGTGAAGTTTCAATGAAATTCTCCAAGCGGTTTTAGAGATGAAATGTGGACAAGACTTTAATATAGAAGTTAGAGTAAAACAAGAAATCGGTAGAACCGATGGATGCTCCCCAAAAATGCCAATTCCAAAAGGGCTATTGTTTAATATGTATTTTTTTAAAGTATGAACAATAACAAAGGGCAATAACTCCTAAATTATGCAAAATAGAGTTATGGTTCTTGCACGCTGCACTTCTGCTCATAGAGATCTATCTAACAATACAGTTTCATGTTAATATCTCTTATACTTTGTGAGATATGCCCTGGACAAAAAATAAGTATGAGAAATTTCAAAGGGCAATAACTCAAAAATTAATACAGCAAGAGTTATGGTTCTTGTGCACTGCACTGCTCCTTAATGAGATCTAACTACCTTTGAAGTTTGGTTTTGATACCTCTCATAGTTTTTGTGTTATGCTCCAGACAAAATTATGACGGACGGACAGACAAACGGATGGACGGGACGGACAAAGCGGCAACAATATGCTTGCCCTTCAGGGAGCATAAAAATGACTAAGTGCCAATAACTCTGCCAAAAAAATCTGAGTGCAATCTCCTGACGATATGCACAACTAGGCATGGTGACAAACACTCATGTTAAGTTTCAATGAAATCCCTCAAGCTGTTTTTGAGATGAAGCGAGGACAAGATTTTAGAGTAAAAAAATGACTAAGTGCCCATAACTCTGCCAAAAATAAATCAAGCGCAATCTCCTGACAATATGCGTATTTAGACTTGGTGACAAACAATACTGTTAAGTTTCAATGAAATCCCTCAAGAGGTTTTGGAGATGAAGCAAGGACAAGATTTTACAGGACAGACGGATGGACAGAGAGTGAAATTACTATATATGCCTCCCTTCGGGAGCATAAAAGTAGAAGTGCAATGCTCAAGAACCATATCTCTTCCTGGTTCCATTTTTCAATTATCTCCCCTCTTAAATTTTTTTGACCAGAGCATAACTTCAAAACTATGACGTGAATTGATGTGAAACTGAAAGATAGTTGGTGACAAGGAAAAGTGCCGTGCCCATGAAGCATAACTCTACCTTATCAAATTTTTGAGTAATTTCCCCTTTTTTAATTTCTACATGAATTTTTATCTTGAGCATAACTTGAACACTATGAAAGCGATAGTCTTGAAACTTAAGATAAATATATATGGTAAGAACTAGAAGTGCAAATCCTGAAAACTATTCTGGTCTCATTTTTTAATTATCTCCCCTCTATTTTTTTTGGTCAGGAGCGTATCTTAAATACTAGTACTATACAGTGACTTGATGTGAAACTTAAAACATAGATTGATGGCAACAAGGGGAAGTGTAATTCCAAAGAAGCATAATTCTACCTTATCAAGTTTTCAGTAATCTCCCCTTCTTTAATTTTTATAATTATTTTTTGTCAAGAGCATAACTTGAACACTGTAATAGAGACTGTCTTGTCATATTTTTAACTGTCTCCCATCTTTTTCCTTTTTTTTGTCCAGAGCATAACTTTATAAGTATGAAGTGAATTGTGGTGAAACTTACAATATAGATAGATGATGACAAGGAGAAGTGCACTGCCCATGAAGTATAACTCTAACTTTTTCTGTTTTTGAGTTATATCCCCTTTCCTAATTTTATCATGAATTTTTGTCTGGATCATGACTTGAAGACTATGAAAGGATTGATTTATAACTTAAAATGAAAATAGACGGAAGGAAGTAGAAAAGCACTGCACAAAAACCATAACTCTAACTGGTCCAGACTTTGACTTAATTTTTGACCAGAGCATAATATTGATATATGAGAAGTGAGCTGATGTGAAACTGAATGATAGATAGCTGGCAACAAGGAGAAGGTGTAGTGCCCAAGAAGCATAACTCTTCCTTATTTAAGTTTTGAGTAAGACCCCCTTCTTTAATTTCAATAATGAATTTTTGTCCGGAGCATAACGTGAACACTGTGAAAGGGATTGTCTACAAACTTTAGATAAAGATAGCTGATAAGAACTATGAAGTGAATTGATGTGAAACTTACAATATATATAGCTGGTGACAAGGAGAAGTGCATTGCCCAAGAAGCATAATTCTACTTTATCCAGTTTTAAGTAACCTGCATTCCTTCAGTTTTATAATGATTTTTTGTCCAGAGCAAGGTCATTATAAAAGTGACTGACTTGAAACTTACAATAAAGATATGTGGTAAGTAGCAAAAGTGCAGTGTGCAAGAAATATGTCTCTGTCAGGTCACATTTTGGAATGATCTCCCCTCTTAAAACATTTTTGGTATATAGATATTTTATGGTATATTGATAAGAGTATTTTAGTGTTGTTTCAACACAGATTTGTAAAAAATATTCTTGCTAAATATGATGATTTCCAAATATTTGTGCAGTGTCATCTGAAATGTCTGGCATCATCAATTTGCAGCCTAGGATGACAGGCGAATATTGCATCTATTCTGCAATGCTTTTTTCTGGTTTCTCTTTGTTTTTACACTGATATTTGTTTATTAAATGCACTGTTAATGCCATTCTGAATATTCAAGGTTGTTTACATTCGAAAACTTCAGAGAAATCCAAATAAATATTTTTACATTTTTTTTCCAAGGTAACACTTTAAGTATTTCTATAGGTTAAAACCATTTTCAAGGATTTTTCAAGGCCTGTGCAAACCCTGATCTACTAGAAGCTATATCCAAAATTCAATTTCCTACATCACAACAGGTGTACATAACATCCATTGTGATGCTTTTTAGGAATGTCTAAAAGAAGGTAAATAATATAGATTTCAAGCTACAATCCACATAGGGTCCACACATTTATATTTGAACATGTCTTCCTTCTGTTGTAGGATATATGCATATCACTAGATATGCCCCTGATTTTATTGTCTACATACACCTCTTAAAAAAAACTTACTTTTCCAGCATTATCAAGTGAAGGACATAGCCTGCCACCATCAGAATGGTTTTGTTTTATATGTCTGTATCTCAACTGTGTACCTGTCCCACAGGAAGTAGAGCAGTCTGTCCACAGGGTCCAGTCTGACATTATGCAGTCTACTGGACATGGTATGAGACACACTTCCTCCTGATAAGCTGAAATAAAAAAACATAAAAAAATACAACTGGAATATAAGAACATTAGAATATTGATCATAAGTGTCTGAATCAATTGTTTACTTATGATACACAACCAACATACTCATTCATCAAGATCAAAACATCCCTAAAGAATTCTTTGTATCAGGCACAGTCTCAATCATTCACACCTGTGAACAAAGGGCCGTAATGGCCATAAAGCATTCACCTGAGTACAGATGCTAAGAAAGACAAGTACTAAGTAATGTATTAATTTTCAAAATAAACAAGAGGGCAATGATGATAGCCCTGGATAGCTCACCTGAGAACAGTTGATTTATTGCAAAATTTACCTGCTACTTGTTTAATCTGTGAATGCTTGCCAGAATTTTTATAATCACAACAAGAGGTGTCAAGTGCTTGGCTGGCAGGTGTAAAAAGTAGACCTGTACTTGATATAATCAGTGTTGTTCTCCAGATTTCAGTTGATAAGCCATTGATTTATCTATTGATTGTGGTTGCTATATTAAGCTTTATAAAGGGAGATAATTTAACAAGAGGGCCATGATGGCCCTATATCGCTCACCTGAATATGACTGCTTTTAACAAAGTTGCTATTGACCTGGTTAATTAACCCCAGATGACCCATATTCGAACTTGACCTAGAAATTATTGAAACAATCTTTCTGACAAATTTCAAGGTTGTTTGAACTGAAAATGTTACCTAAATGCATGTTAACAAGGTTTTTCCATATTTGGGGTCTGTGACCTAGTTTTTGACCCAAGATGACCTTTATTCGAATCTGAGTTAAAAATCACTAAAACTTCCTTTCTGACAAATTTCAAGAATATTTGGACTGAAAAGTAGCTTCTAGAGTGTTAACAAGTTTTTTTCTATTTTTGGGCTCTGTGACCTAGTTTTTGATTCCAGATGACACATATTCAAATTTAACCTAGAAATCATTGAAACAACGTTTCTGACAGATTCCAAGTTATTTGAACTGAAAATGTTACCTCTAGAGTGTTAACAAGGTTTTTCCATATTTTGGCTCTCTGACCTAGTTTTTGACCCAAGATGACCCAATTTTGAATTTGAACTAAAAATCATCAAAACAACCTTTCTGTCAAATTTCTGGGATATTTTGACTGAAAATGTAACCTCTAGAGTGTTAACAAGGTTTTTCTATTTTTGGGCTCTGTGACCTAGTTTTTGATCCCAGATGACCCATATTCGAACTTGAGCTAGAAATCATAGAAACAACCTGTCTAACAAATTTCCAGATTATTTGGACTGAAAATGTTACTTCTCCTTCTACAAGAAGATTTTCAAAGATTTTACTATATAAGCCTATGTAAAACCAATGACCCCGGGGTGGGGCCAAATTTGATCCCAGGGGTATAATTTGAACAAACTTGGTAGAGGTCCACTAGACAATGCTACATACCAAATATTAAGGCTCAGGGCCTTGTAGTTTCAGACAAGAAGATTTTCAAAGTTTTCCCTATATAGGCCTCTGTAAAATCAATTGACCCCAAGGGCAGGGCCAAATTTTACCCCAGGGGTATTATGTGAACAAACTTGGTAGAGGTCCACTAAACAATGCTGCATACCAAATCTTAAGGCTCAGGCCCTTGTGGTTTCAGACAAGAAGATTTTCCAATTTTTTTTTTCAGTTGCCATAGCAACCAGAGTTCTTGATGGAATTCAATTCTGTGAAAAAATTTGGTAGAGCTTTATACAAGGAATGTCCCAAGCATGTTTTGTCAATGTTGGCTAAGTGGTTTAGGAGAAGAAGTCATTCAAGTCAAATTGTTGATGAGGGACAACACACAACGATGGACAATGGACAGAGGGGGATCACAAAAGCTCACCATGAGTATGCTGTGCTCAGGAGAGCTAAAAAATGCCCTAAAGGTTTTGGAAGAGATGTCATTCAAAGCCAAATATAGACGAAAATTTATTTTTGACTCTGGGGGTCATTTTGTTCAATGGGGCAGTATGATCTGAGCAATTTTAATAGGGGCTATGCATGGAACATTTGCATGACATTTGATGGAAAATTACCTTACCATTTAGAATGAGTTGCTGTTTCAATCATTTTCTATTAATAGCTTTTGCAGCTCTTTTGTGCAATGCAGTGGAAGGGTTTCAGCTATTATAGACAAGAGGGCCATGATGGCCCTAAATTGCTCACCTGAGTCTCATTGCTCATCATTATTGGTTGTTATGGTTGTTCGCTGTTCGCAAGTCTGAATAAGTTTGCAGTAAGTTTGAAGACTCTGGGTGTAATGGTACTCAAATTTTTTAGCAGAAATAGTTTTCCTCTACAGGTCCCAGTGATTTTGACCTTTGACCTACAGACCCCAAAAACAATATAATTATAATTATATATATAATATAATTACCCTATGAAGTTTGAAGGTTCTGGGTGTAATGGTACTCCAAGTTACTGAGTAGAAATAGTTTTCACTCTACAGGTCCCTGTGACCTTGACTTCTGACCTACTGACCCCAAAAATGATAGGGTTCTGTTATTGAGTAAAGAAAACCATCCTATGAAGTTTGAAGACTCTGGGTAAAATGGTACTCCAGTTACTGAGCAGAAAAGTTTTCACTCTAGATATCCCTGTGAACTTAACCTTTGACCTATGGACCCTAAAAACAATAGGGTTCTTCTAATACAATTATCCTATAAAGTTTGAAGGCTCTGGGTGTAATGGTACTACAGTAACTCTGCAGAAACACTTTCCACTCTACAGGTCCCTGTGATCCTGACCTTTGACATACTAGCCCCAAAAACAATATGGTTCTTCTATTTCGTAAAAGCAATCATCTTATGAAGTTTGAAGGCTCTGGGTGAAAATGGTACTCCTGTTATTGAGTGGAAACAATTTTCACTCTAGAGGTCCCTCTCACCTTGACCTTTGACCTACTGCCCTGAACAAGAGCTGGTTGAACCGGGTGAAGCTCCCCAAATAGGTTTTGGACACAGAATAGTGTGTCCATAAAGTCTTTGCCAAATTCAGCATAAATATATTATGTTATTGGTAGTTGCTGAAAAAGGTTAAAACTTTAAATATGGAATGAAGAATGTAAGACAGTTACCATTTTATTCTTTATTTTTCTATCAACTCAGATAGTGGCAGTCCTATCCAGACAGTGTCATGGTCACTGAAGTAAGCTATTGACAGGTAAACCAGAGGTTTTTGATACCTCTTGTAGTTTCAGAGTTATTGTTCTTATGCACTGCACTTCTACTCAATAAGATCTGTCTACCTACAAAGTTTCTTGTTGATACTTCTTGTAGTTTCAGAGTTATGTCCCGGACAAAGAAAAGTGTGGACATACAGAGGTACAGACATACATATGGACAAAGCCGTGACTATATGCTCTCCCTTTCGGGAAGCATAAAAACAAAAGGGTTTTTTCAACTCAATAAGGGCAATAACCCTGTGAAGTTTGAAGGCTTTGGGTCAACTGATACTCAAGTTATTGAAAGGAAACAAAGTGTGACAGACAGACAGACAAACAGACACCCATGGACAGGGCAAAAACAATATGTCTCCATCAGAAGGGAGGGGTTGGGGGAGACCTTGTGGTATCTGAAAAGAAGATTTCTAAGGTTTTCTCTATATAAATCTATGTAAAACATGTGACCACTGGGGCGGGGCCATTTTTGATCCAAACGCCATGATTTGAACAAACTTGGTAGAGGTCCTCTAGACAATGCTACATACAAAATATCTTAGCTCTATGCCTTTTGGTTTCTGATGTGAATTTTTTTTAAACTTTTTCCTTTATAAATCTATGTAAACATGTGACCCCCAGGGCAGGGCCTATTTTGACCCAGTGGCTATGATCTGAACAAACTTAGTAGAGGTCCACTAGAAAATGCTATACACCACATATGTAAACTCTAGGCCTTGCAGTTTCTGACAAGAAGATTTTTTAAAAGTTTTTCCTTTATAACTCTATGTAAAATATGTGACCACTGGGGCGGGGTCTTTTTTTGACCCAGTTTTTCCTTTATAACTCTATGTAAAATATGTGACCACTGGGGCGGTGCCTTTTTTTGACCCAGGGGCCATGATTTGAACAAACTTGGTAGTAGTTCACTGGACAATGCTGCACACGAAATATCTAATCTCGAGCCCTGGTGGTTTCTGACAAGAAGATTTTAAAGTTTTCCCTATATAAATCATACATGTGAACTTTTCCTGGTGCCAAGTAGGGAGATCTGGCTCAGAAAGTAGGGAGATTGGGTCTGTCAAGTGGGAGATTTACCGACACAACATTATTTAGGCATGGTCCAAGTACAGATGAAAAAACTGTTATCGGTTTAATATGTATCAAAAATAAAAAGTAAACATTCATTATTTACACTGAATAGTCACTCTGCCTTTATCAGTTAACAGTCAAATTTGTCTTATTTACACTCAAGTTGAACATTGGTACCTTTTCTCTTTACTCTTCTCACTCTCCCTACCGCCTTTTCCACTACACCACACAGTTCCTTGGTCACATGGAAGTCATAACAGTTGGCAACAGAATTTCATGCACAACAATACATTCGGAGTCCTATTCGACAGGCTATGGTTCGTTTGACTTTTGACAGTTTTGATATAACAGTACAGCACAATCTTTCGAGGTCTGTATTGCTTTGTGGCAGTGGAAGTACAGTAATTACCAGTTTGTAGTCTCCCTTGTGTATTTGATGTGTGCCTTATCTGCCTGGCAATTAACAACTTCATAATTGCAAGCACTTAAAGTGTCAAACTGACAATATACAAACAATAAAACTTTCCAATACTAAGGTCAAGGTGTAATTAGACTGGGTCTCATTTTCCAATAAACAGCAGTGTGGTAAACGTAGCGTTATCGGTAAACCAGTCAAAATATTGTTTACATTCGTCAACATCACTCAGGTGTTTGTAATTTAATTTTTTTTTGGATGTTATGAAAAAAGTCGGTAGAATGTAAGCCCCGAGCGGGAGGGGGATTTTGATTGCCCAAAATCGGTAGTCTACCGCCAGAATCGGGAGAGTTCACATGTATGATATAAATCTATGTAAAATCAACTGACACCTGGGGTGGGGTCAGTTTTGATCCCAGGGTCATAATTTGAACAAACTTGGTAGAGGTCCACAAGATGTTGCTTCATACTAAATATCTAAGCTCCAGGCCTTGAGATTTTGGAGAAGAAGATTTTTAAAGATCCAACTTTTAAAATCTATTTTTAGCTCCAGTGAACCAGAAATGCAATGGACCACAACCATTTTAACAATCTTGGTAGAGCTTTAAGCAAGGAACATCCCAGACAAGTTTCATTAAATTTCGCCCATTGGTTTCAGAGGAGATGTCGTTTGAATGAAAAGTTGACGACAGACGGATGGACTGACGAACAGACGGACGACAGATGACAGACAAAGACTGATCAGAAAAGCTCACCCTGAGCACTTTTTGCACTTTGTGCTCAGGTTAGCTAAAAAGGGCAAAATAAGGAACATTTCTGTCAAATATGGTTTAAAATGGCCAAGTGGTTTTGAAAGAGATGTCATTTGAAGCCAATTATTGACGAAATAATCTAATCGTCTAGTGGCCATTTTGTTTAATGGAGCAGAACTTTTTTAGCAATATTAATAGAGGAGGGTTATGTAAGGAACATTTCTGTGAAATTTGGTGGAAATCACCCTGTCGTTAAGGATGAGATGTTGTTTTAATTTTTATCTAGTTTTAGCTTTTGCAGCCATCTTGTGCAATGGAGGGGAAGGGTTTAAGCAATTTTAGAAAAGGGCAATATAAGGAACATTTCTATCAAGTTTGGTTAAAAATAACCTTGTGCTTTAGAAGGACATGTCATTTAAAGTAAAATGTTGATGACTGATGCATTTGTTCTGGTGAGCTAAAATTCAAGAGACCCCTGGGATGGGGCAATATTACTCCTAAAAGCATAATTTGAACAATCTTGGTAGAGGACTTGTAGATGATGCTCCATGCAAAATATCTACGACCTAGGCCTTGTGGTCTCATAGAAAAGTTTCAAAGTTTTCCCTATATATGCTTATTTTAAATCAAGTGACCCCTCGGCCAGAGCCGTTATTAATCCTAAATACTATTTCTAGAGGACCTCTAGGTGAACTTGTATGCCAAATATCAAACACCAAGTCACAGTAATTTCAGACAAAAAGAGTTTTGAAGTTTTCCCTAAATAAGCCTTTGTTAAATCATGTTGCAGCTGGAGAGGGGCCAATTTTGACCCTGGTGCCATGATTTGAAAAATTTTGGTAGAAGTCCATAAGATGGTACTACGTATCAAATACCTTAGCAGAAGGCCTTGTGGTTTGGACATACTTGGCAGAGATCCATTAGGCTATGTTTCACATCTAATATCTTGACACTAGGCCTTCTGGTTTCTAACAAGAAGGTTTTATAAATTTTCATCCTATGCAAGTCTTCAAAAAATCAAGTGACCCCTAGAGAGGGGTCAATTTTGACCCCTGGAGCATATTTTGAACAATCTTCGTAGAGGACCTCTAGATGCTCCATGCAAAATATCTAACACTAGGCTTTGTGGTTTCGTAAAAGAAGATTTTCAAGGTTTTCTTTATAAAAACCTTCTTTCATCAACTGACACTTCAGGTAGAACCATTAACGATCTCTGGGGCTTAATATTAACAATCTTTAATGAGGAGCTCTAGCTGAACCTGTATGCAAAATATCAAACCCCAAGATAAAGCAGTTTCAGACAAGATGATTTTTCCCACCCATGTAAGCCTATGTAAAATCATGTTGCAGTTTAGACCACAGGGCCATGCTTTGAAAAAACTTCATAGTGGTCTACTACACAATGCTACATACCAAATATCTTAGCCCTAGTTCTTGTTATTTCAGAGAAAATGATTTTGAAAGTCATTCTTATTATAAACCTATGTGAAATCACGTGCTGCTCAGGTGGCTAAACTCAAGTGATCCCTCAGTTGGGGCCAGATTTGACCCCAGTGCCATGATTTGCACAAAATTGGTAGAGGTCCATTGGGCCATGTTACACACCAAATATCAAAGGCCTTGTGGCAATCAATTAGTCATGTTATATGGACTTCTAACCTTGACTTTTAACCAACTGACCTCAAAATCAATACGGGTCATCTACAGGTCATGAACAACCACACTACCAAATCTGAAGACTGTAAACATGCTTTTGTGAAGGTCACTGTGACCTTGACCATTGACCTACTGACCTCAAATTGAATAGATTTCATCTACTTCATCACCACCAAACTCCCAACCAAATCTGATGACTGTATGCCAAAGAGTTCTCTAGTTATCAATTGTTTTTTTGTTGTCAAGTTCACAGAGACCTCAATCTTTGACCTCAAAATCAAAAGGGGTCATCTTCCAGTCATGACCAAACTTCCAACCAAATCTGATGACTGTATGCCAAAGAGTTCTCTAGTTATCAATTGTTTTTTTGTTGTCAAGTTCACAGAGACCTCAATCTTTGACCTCAAAATCAAAAGGGGTCATCTTCCAGTCATGACCAACATCCCAACCAAATCTGATGACTGTATGCCAAAGAGTTCTCTTGTTATCAATTGTTTTTTTGTTGTCAAGTTCACAGAGACCTCGATCTTTGACCTAAAAATCAAAAGGGGTCATCTTCCGGTCATGACCAACATCCCAACCAAATCTGATGACTGAATGCCAAAGCGTTCTCTTGTTATCAATTGTTTTTTGTTGTTGTCAAGTTCACAGAGACCTTGATCTTTGACCTCAATCTTTGACCTCAAAATCAAAAGAAGTCATCTTCAGGTCATGACCAACATTCCCTACCAAATCTGAAGACTGTATGCCAAAGAGTTCTCTTGTTATCAATTGTTTTTTTGTTGTCAAGTTCACAGAGACCTCGATCTTTGACCTAAAAATCAAAAGGGGTCATCTTCCGGTCATGACCAACATCCCAACCAAATCTGATGACTGAATGCCAAAGCGTTTTCTAGTTATCAATTGTTTTTTGTTGTTGTCAAGTTCACTGAGACCTTGATCTTTGACCTCAATCTTTGACCTCAAAATCAAAAGAAGTCATCTTCAGGTCATGACCAACATTCCCTACCAAATCTGAAGATTGTAGGCCAAAGACTTCTTTAGTGATTGATCAGACAAGCTTTTTGTGATCAAGGTCACAGTAACCTTGACCTTTGACCCACTGACCTCAAAATCAATCAGATCATCTACAGGTCATGACCAACCTACCAACCAAATCTCATAACTGTAAGCCAAAGTGTTCTCTTGTTATTGGTTGGACAAGCTTTCCTTGGTCAATGTCAGTGATCTTGACCTAGACACCTGAAAATCAGTAGGGGTCTTCTACTGGTTATTTGTAGGCCAATGCGTTCTCTTGTTATTGATTGAAGGTGATCATAACCTTGACCTTCTGATCCCAATGACATCGACTTAATAAGGGAAACCATCCTATAAAGTTTGAAGGCTGTGGGTTAAATGGTACTCGAGTTGTGAGCTGACATAGTTTTCAAGGTGACAGTGACCTTGACCTTTCAACTACTGACCCCAAAAACAATAGGGGTCTTCCACTTAATAATAGCAACCTCCCTGTCAAGTCTGGAAGCTGTTAGTACTCAAGTTATTGAGTAGACATGGTTTTCAAATTCAAAGTGAAGGTGATATTAACTTTTCACCTACAGACCCAAAAACAAAAGGGTTCTTCTACTCAATAAGAGCAACCACCCTATGATTTTTGAAGGCTGTGGGCCAAATGGTACTCGAGTTATTGATCTGTCAAGGTCTGGTCTACAGACAGACTGACCTACTGACTGACCAACATGTGCAAAGCAAAAAATAAATATCTGACCCCTGGAGCAGAGCCAAAACTGACTACGGGGGTGTATTTTGAACAACCTTGCCTGAGCTCAACTAAAGAATGCTTTATGTAAAACTTAAGAAATCTTAGCCTTGTGGTTTCATACAACAAGAATTCTAAAGATATTCCTATATATTCATGCAAAACTTGTTACCTTCAGTCTGGGCCATTAGTGACCCAAGGGATATAATTTGAGTCAGCCTACACAAGTTAATTTAAACATGTTACCCCCAAACCTCAAACTTGGAGCAAAAAATGACCCTACGGGCAGAGTTTAAACAATCTTGTTAGAGGTTTAGTTGACAATACTTCACAAACATTTAGAAATCTGGGTCTTCTGGTTTCATAAAATAAGACTTGTAACTCCTCAGACAGGCCCAGGAAATTAGTTGAACAAACTTGATAGAGGCCCACTAGAGAATGCTACACACCAATGCCAAAAGTCAGGATTTTTAAAGTTTCAATAGATAAGTCAATGTTGAACATCTGTCCCCTGGAGAGGAGCCAAAAATGACCCCTGGGACAAAATTTGAAAATCTTGGTAGAAGTCCCCCTAGGTAAATGCTTCTTGCCAAATTTCAGAACAAGCAGGTTCAGACAAAAAGAATTTTAAATTTTCCTCTATACTTTCATGTAAAATATGATCTCATAGCCAGTAGTGAACCTAGGGACATAAACTGAAGGCATTTGATAGAGTCAGCTAGACAATGCTACACATTATATTAATGAGCTCTAGGCCAGGTAATTGTAGATAAGAAGAATTTTTGAAGATTTTCATTCTAGTTGCCATAGCAACCAGAGTTTTTACCTGAAAAGGAATTTTTTGAAAAAACTTTGGTAGAGCTTTATGCAAGGAACATCCATGCCAAATTTTGACCAAGTTGTTACAGTGGTTGTTGTTTAAAGTAAAATGTTGTCTCAAAACAGCCACAGGGTGATCACAAAAGCTCACAAGGTACTCAGATGATCTGACAAAAAGTGTTATCACCAAATGTTCTTCAGCTCTAAATACAAAATATCAATACATTTATAACTTACACTTCAATGAGCATTTTTCTGCAGCCTCCACTTCTCCAATTTCATTCTGACAGACCAGCACCTTGTACCTATGTCCCTGTCCACAGACAGCACTCACACCTAAACTTACTGATGCCCGCAGAGTCACAGTTGCAGCAGTCTTTTTCTGATGGTCTTCGCCAAATGAAGTTTAAAACATTCACCAAATGAAGTTTAAAACATTCACCAAATGAAGTTTAAAACATTCATCAAATGAAGTTTAAAACATTCACCAAATGAAGTTTAAAACAGACTCAATAATAAATCAAAACATTATTTACTAGAAGTGTGTCCACAGAACACATCCTTTATTTGCCAGAATTAGTTTTCCTTCTTTCTTTCTTTTATCTAAATATATAGTTTCATATTTAATCTTGCTCTTTCATGTTACTTTAAAAAGAAATCACTAGGAAATGAAAGAAATTCACCGAAATAACATGAAAGCAAACAAAGTAACTTTTGTTCTATAGGAACCTGGTTTTACATGTACAATGATCTGACAGCTGTTGCAGGTTCATTCAGATCAATTCTACAAGTGCACTTCCATCAAAAGAGTGAGAGAGAGTAAGTGACAGCAAGAAGAGCAGACAGCCATAGCTATATTAGATCAAAACCTTTCAATTCTTTGACTTTCAACATTTCACAAACCTGTTAATATGTTCATCCTGAAAAAACTTTCATCTGTTTCAAGAATACACTCTGACCAATTTCCGATTGCAAATGGTCGATGCAACTCACACTTGCACTCTTCAAATGAGTCTAGTGGGTAGAAATGAGCATCTCTACATCTTGGGTTATTTCTAGTGTCAGAGTTCTCTGTAGATATTTAGAGTTATATATAAACAATACAAAATACTCATTTGGAGCATGATAACAAGATGCAAATTTTAAGACTACAGTCAATTTTGCGAACAAAGACCGCTCCAGGGAATGAGCAAAAGTGGTCTTTGTTCACAGGTGGTCTTTGTTCGGGGGACCAGTAATGGATAATTTATGTTCTTATTTCAGCATGTGGATATGGTACGAAACGTACAATATCTAGGGAATATTATGTTGTAGTAGCTGTCTGAGACCTTGTATTTTCCCACACTGCGAGTAGCAAAATACACGGTCTCAAACAGCTACTACAACATAATTTTCCTTTTACTATATACCTATAAATTTTAGACAACAAAAAAGACAAAATGATTCAATTAACTGAACTTTTATTTCACAAACAAAACAAGAGGGCCATGATGGCCCTGGATCGCTCACCTGAGTACTTAGGTTTGCTGTTAAGCAGTATTTCATTTTTTAATTGAAAATATGTAAGTGCCTACAAACCAAATATGTAAAATATCAGTCAATAAATAAAGGCTCTATGACAGAAAGTAGAAATATTTATTATAAGCTATGGTGACCTTGACCTTGACCCAGTGACCTCAAACCCTACCCATGGGTAGAGGTCCATGCAAGGAACCTCTATACTGAATATCAAAGATATTGGTCTATAAATGAAGGCTCTATGAGGTACAGTAGATAAATCTACTTTTAGCCTCCGTGACCTTTAACCTAATCCAATAATTTGAAAAAGCTTGATAAAGCTTGCTTCATGCCAAATTTTAAAATTCTAGGTCTTGTGGTTTCAGACAAGAAGATTTTTAAAGATTTTCTTCTATATTGTTATTTAAAACTTGTGACCCCTCGGGCGGGGCCAATAGTGACCCTAGGGACATTTTTCTAAAAAACTTGGTAGAGGTCCACTAGACAATGCTACACAACAAATATCTAAGCTCTATAACTTACGGTTTCTGGCAAGAAGATTTTTTTAGATTTTCTTATATAACTCTTTGTAAAACTAGTGGCCCCTGGGGCGGGGTCATTTTTGACTCAGAGGCCAGGATTTGAACAAACTTGGTAGAGGTCCACTAGACAATGCTACACACCAAATATCTAAGCTCTATAACTTACGGTTTCTGACAAGAAGATTTTTTTTAGATTTTCTTATATAACTCTATGTAAAACTAGTGGCCCCTGGGGCGGGGCCATTCTTGACCCAGAGGACAGGATTTGAACAAACTTGGTAGAGGTCCACTAGACAATGCTACACACCAAATATCTAAGCTCTATAACTTACAATTTCTGACAAGAAGATTTTTTTAAGATTTTCCTATATAACTCTATGTAAAACAAGTGACCCCCGGGGCGGGGCCATTTTTGACCCAGAGGCCATGATTTGAACAAACTTAGTAGAGGTCCACTAGACAATGCTACATACCAAATATCTAAACTCTAGGCCTTGTGGTTTCTGACAAGAAGATTTTCAAGTTTTCCCTATATAACTCTATGTAAAATCAACTGACCCCTGGGGTGGGGTCAGTTTTGTCCCCAGGGACACAATTTGAACAAACCTGGTAGAGGTCCACTAGATGATGCTTCATACCAAATATCAAAGCTCCAGGCCTTGTGGTTTCGGAGAAGAAGATTTTTAAAGATCCAACTTATAAAATCTATTTTTAGCTCCAGTGAACCAGAAATGCAATGGACCAGAACCATTTGAACAATCTTGGTAGAGCTTCATGCAAGGAACATCCCAGGCAAGTTTCATTAAATTTGCCCCATTGGTTTCAGAGGAGATGTCGTTTGAATGAAAAGTTGACGACGGACGGACGGACTGACGGACGGACGACGGACAAAGACCGATCAGAAAAGCTCACCCTGAGCACTTTGTGCTCAAGTGAGCTAAAAATCATTGAAAAATAAAATGATGAATGGTGGATGAATACATTAGCTTTGCAAAATGACCTACTGTATATACATATAAACAGTTGCAGATGTTGTAGTTAAAATCACGAGGATTCTCTATTAAGTAGGACGTTATTTGCGTGTATTCATAAGCTTTTGATAGAAGGGTACAATTTATGGATTTTTCTCTGGAATAAGAGGGCCATGATGGCCCTGGATCGCTCACCTGAGTACTTTGCCTGAGGGTCTACCATTAAGCAAACATCAGATGCAACATAACATTTTCTAACTGAAGATATTCAAAGATCTCATATTTCATACAAAACTAGAACTATCGCTGAATGCGATTCATACCCCCACCAATGTCCTTGACAGAAGACAACATGGAAAGGTGGTTAAGGGAATAACTTTAGTGGCACAACTACATATACATAAAAAGAAATTATCTCTGGTGAAAACAAGAGCCACCGCAAGCGGGGGCCACGCTCGACTTTTTTCTATTTCCAAAAGCAAACACATCAGAGGAAGCACATTGTGGTGAAGGGATTTCAAATGAAACATCATTTGGAAATATAATTATACATAACAAAGTTATGGCCAATTTTAGCAACATTCAGAAATTTGACCTTAAAGGTCTAAGTCAAGTTCAGTTTAACCTTCTCTGGAGGTATTGTCTAAAAAGTAGTTATGTCCAAGCATGAAGACACTACATCCATTAACAACAAAGATATAGCCAAGTTAAGTAATGTCAAGGTCATTTAAAGGTCAAGGTAATGCTTGAATTGTTTAACACGTTTCTTTTATTCTCAGTGTTGTTTTGTCCCTGTATAGATCAAATCCATCCATAAAACCAGAAGTTTGGCTATTTTAGCAAAATGCAATAATTAGAAATTTGACTGTAAAGGTCATTTAAAGGTTAAGGTCATACTTGAATAATTTAACATGTAGGTTGTGTCATTAGCCTTGTTTTGTCCAAGTATTAATAAACAAGAGGGCCAATGGCCCTAAAGCACTAACCTGGGTTCAAAGATGAAAGAAATTTTTATGAATGTAATGATGCATATCACAGAAATGGACCAATGCAATTTCATTGCCATAGCTCCAAAAACAAAAAGAAGGTCAGTAAGTCAAAATATAGGTCATGAGATGACATTTTTGAAATCCGAACGAAAAGCTGTACATACAGTCCAAATTTCATTGCTGTAGCTTTAAAACAAAAAAGTAGGTCAGTAGGTCAAAAATATAGGTCATGCTATGACGTTTTTGAAATCTGAACATAAACTGTATACATGGTCCAAATTTCACTGCCATAGCTCCAAAAACAAAAAGTAGGTCAGTAGGTCAAAAATATAGGTAATGCGATGACATTTTTGAAATCGGAACGGAAAACTGTGCATATGGTCCAAATTTCATTGCTGTAGTTAAACAACAAAAAAAATAGGTCAGTAGGTCAAAAATATAGGTCATGCTAAGACGTTTTTGAAATTGGAACAAAAAACTGTGTAGATGGTCCAAATTTCATTGCCATAGCTCCAAAAACAAAAAGTAGGTCAATAGGTAAAAAAAATAGGTCATGCGATGACTTTTTTGAAATCGGAAAGAAAAACTGTGCACACGGTCCAAATTTCATTGCTGTAGCTAAAAAACAAAAAATTAGGTCAGTAAGTCAAAAATATAGGTCATGCTAAGACATTTTTTAAATTGGAACAAAAAACTGTGTACATGGTCCAAATTTCATTGCCATAGCTCCAAAAACAAAAAGTAGGTCAAAAATATAGGTCATGCTATGACATTTCTGAAATTGAAACGAAAAACTGTGCACACTGTCCAAATTTCATTGCTGTAGCTAAAAAACAAAAAAAAGTAGGTCAGTAGGTCAAAAATATAGGTCATGCTATGACGTTTTTGAAATCGGAAGAAAAACTTGTATACAAGGTCCAAATTTCATTGCCATAGCTCCAAAAACAAAAAAGTAGGTCAGTAGGTCAAAAATATAGGTCATGCCATGACATTTTTGAAATGGAAATAAAAAAAGTAGGTCAGTAGGTCAAAAATATAGGTCATGCTATGACGTTTTTGAAATGGAAATAAAAAACTGTGCACACAGTCCAAACTTCATTGCTGTAGCTCAAAACCAGAAAGTAGGTCAGTAGGTCAAAAATATAGGTCATGCGATGACATTTTTGAAACAAAAACAAATAAGTGTTGTTTTGTCTAAGTCTGATTCAAATCCAACCATAAATTACATAATTATGGCCAGTTTTAACAAAATTCAATGATTTGACCTTGACCGTCAAGGTCATTTAAAGGTCAAGGTCAAACCTGAAATGATCATAATGTCGGATTTGTCACAACTGTTGTTTAGTCCAAGTTTGAATTAAATCAATAAATAAATGAGAAAGTTATGACAATTTAAGCAAAATTCAATCATCTGACCTTGACGGTCAAGGTAATTTTAAGGTCATGGTCAAATCTGAGTTATTCAACATGTCGGTTTTGTCATAAGTGTTGTTTTGTCCAAGTATAAATCAAATCCAACCATAAATACTAAAGTTCTGGTCAATTTTAGCAAAATTCAATAATATGACCTTGAAGGTGAAGGTCATTTATTAGTCAAGGTCAAGTTTAGTCTGGTCAGCTTGAAGGTCTTGTCCAAAGGGTTGTTGTGTCCAAGCATAAAGAGAATCCACCTATTAATAATAAAGTTATGGTCAATTTAAGCAAAATTCAATATTTTGACCTTGAACATGAAGGTCATTTATGAGTCAAGGTCAAGTTTGGGCAGGTCGGCTTGAAGGTCTTCTCCAAAGAATTGTTGTGTCCAAGAATTAAGAGAAACCACCTACTAATAATAAAGTTATGGCCAATTTTAGCAAAATTCAATATTTTGACCTTGAATATGAAGGTCATTAAAGAGTCAAGGTCAAGTTTAGTCTGGTCATCTTGAAGGCCTTGTCCAAAGGGTTGTTGTGTCCAAGTATGAAGATAATCCATCAAGGAATAAAAAAATTATGATCAATGTTAAAGTTTTCGGACGGGAACGGCAATGGCAATGGCAACGGCAACGGCAACGACACCATGACTATGACAATAACTCGATTTTTTTATTCAAAAAAAGTCGAGCTAAAAACAAACAAATTGTACAGGTAATTGTATAAATATATATTGTCAAATCATGTTCGAAACAGTTACAAATAACCTTTCATTTTTGTGAATATCTGTTCTAGTTTCAGAAACATTTAAGTATTGATGGTTATATCAGAACATTTTCTAAGCCTAAAAGGGGCATAACTTGTGTCATAATTCAATGGAATTGTAGAATTTTCGTCAACTGAGCTTGCTTGTAACCATTCATATAAATTTTAAGTTTCAAGTAAATATCTGTTCTGGTTTAAGAAATATTATAGTAAATAAATTTAAAGACATAAAAATGGACTTTACTTTGTCAAAATACAATACAAAGTTATCCCCCCCCCACACTTTTTTTAGTTATGAAACTTGACCTGCATATCTTACTTGCGACACTTCATATATATTTGAAGTTTCAAATGATTATCTGTTCTAGTTTTAGAAATATTCAAGTACATGTTAAAATTTCAGAACATTTTCGAAGTTAATTTTTTACCTTCAAGTTTGGCCTTGACCTTAAGCTGGCACAAGGGTAAGATGGGTTCTGCACATTGCCCAGTTGGGGTGAACATTTGAGTCAAGTTTGAAGAAAATCCTTCCATTAGTATAGAATTTATAGAGCGGACACGACATATTGTCTAGTATTGATTGTAAGTAAATTAAAAGACTTAAAAAGGGGCATAACTTTGTCAAAATGCAATACAGAGTTATGAAACTTGACCTGCATATCTTACTTGTGATACCTCATATATCTTTTAAGTTTCAAGCTAATACCTGTGCTAGTTTCAGAAATATTCAAGTACATGTTAAAATTTAAGAACATTTTCTAAGTCAATTTTGATCTTCAAGCGTGACCTTGACCTTAAGCCAGCACAAAGGTAACATGGGTTCTGCACATAACCTTGTTGAGTTGAACATTTGAGTAAAGTTTGAAGAAAATTCTTCCATTAGTATAGGATTTATAGAGCGGACACGACATATTGTCTAATATTTGATTGTATGTAAATTTGAACTTAAAAAGGGGCATAACTTTGTCAAAATGCAATACAGAGTTATGAAACTTGACCTGCATATCCTAATTGTGACACTTCATATATATTTTAAGTTTCAAGCAAATACGTTCTCTAGTTTCAGAAATATTCAAATACATGTTAAAATTTAAGAATATTTTCTAAGTCAATTTTTGACCTTCAAGTGTGACCTTGACCTTAAGCTGACAAAAGGGTAACATGGGTTCTGCACATCCCCTTGTTGAGGTGAACATTTGAACCAAGATTAAAGAAAATCTTTCAATTAGTGTAGGACTTACAGAGCGGACACGACATAATGTCTAATATTTGACTGTTTGATATTTGACCTTCAATTGTGACCTTGATCTTGAGCTGACACATGGGCAACATGGGTTCTGCACATCCCCTTGTTGAGGTGAACATTTCAGCCAAGTTTGAAGAAAATCCTTCAGTTGGTATAGGATTTATAGAATGGACACAATAATGGAGACGGACGGACCGACGGACGGACGGACCGTTCGACGGACGGACGCGACAAAGTGAATCCATTATAGCCCCCCCCACATTTTGTGGTGGGGGTATAAAAAGCCATGGGGCAGATGCAATTTCATGATAACAGCTTGTGAGGGGATGTCATTTGAAGCCATATATTGAACAAAACATATTTTTAGCTCCGGTGGCCATTTTGTTCAATGGAGCAGAACCCTTTAAGCAATTTGAGAAAATTACCTTGCCATTGAGGAGGAGATGCTGTTTGATTTCTTTTCTACTTTTAGCTTTTGCAGCCCTTATGTGCAATGGAGAAGAATGGTTTAAGCAATTTTATACAAGAGGGCCAATGGCCCTAAAATGCTCATCTGGGTTCAAAGATGAAAGAAATTCTTATGAATGTAATGATGCATGTCACAGAAATGGACCAATGCAATTTCACTGCCATAGCTCCAAAAACAAAAAGAAGGTCAGTAGGACAAAAAATAGGTCATGAGACGACATTTTTGAAATCGCAACGAAAAGCTGTACACACAGTCCAAATTTCATTGCCGTAGCTTTAAAACAAAAAAGTAGGTCAGTAGGTCAAAAATATAGGTAATAATATGACTTTTTTGATATCGGAAAAAAAAACTGTACACTAGGTCCAAATTTCATTGCCATAGCTCCAAAAACAAAAAGTAGGTCAGTAGGTCAAAAATATAGGTCATACGATGACATTTTCGAAATCGAAACCAAAAACTGAGCAAATAGTCCAAATTTCATTGCTGTACCTAAAAAAACAAGAGTGCCATGATGGCCCTGTATTGCTCACCTGAATATGACAGCTTTTTACACAGTTGCTATGGACCTGGTTAACTGACCCAAGATGACCCATATTCGAACTTGACCTAGAAATTATTGAAACAATCTTTCTGACAAATGTCCAGGTTATCTGGACTGAAAATGCAGCCTCTAGAGTGTAAACAAGGTTTTTCGATATTTTGGTCTCTGTGACCTAGTTTTTGACCCCAGATGATCCATATCCAAACTTGAGCTAGAAATCACCAAAACAACCTTTCTGACAAATTTCCAGGGCATTTGGACTGAAAATGTAGCCTCTACAGTGTTTACAAAGTTTTTCAATATTTGGGCTCTGTGAAAAGTTGTTGATTCCAGATGACTCATATTTAAATTTAAGCTAGAAATCATAGAAGCAACCTTTCTGATAAATTTTCAGGTTATTTGGAATTAAAATCTTAACTTTAGAGTGTTAACAATGTTTTTCCATATCTGGGCTCTATGACCTATTTTTTGACCAAAGATGACCCATATTAGTCCTTGAGCTAGAAATCATCAAAACAACCTGTCTGACAAATTTCCAGGATATTTGGACTGAAAATGTGACCTCTGGAGTGTTAAAACAGTTTTTACATTTTAGGGCTCTGTGACCTAGTTTTTTATCCCAGATGATCCATATCCAAATCTGAGCTAGAAATCAATGAAACAACCTTTCTGACAAATTTCAAGGATATTTGGACTGAAAATGTAGCCTCTAGAGCATTAACAAGGTTTTTCTTCTTTCTGGCCCTCTGATCTAGTTTTTGACCCCAGATAACCTATATTCAAAATTGAGCTAGAAATCATTGAAACAATCTTTCTGACAAATTTCAAGATTATTTTGATTGAAAATGTTACCTCTAGAGTGTTAACAAGGTTTTTCCATATTTGGGGTTTGTGACCTAGTTTTTAACCCCAGATGACCTTTATTCGAATCTGAGCTAGAAATCATTTAAACAACCTTTCTGGCAGATTTTCAGGTTATTTGGACTGAAAATGTTTCCTCTAGAGTGTTAACAAGGTTTTTCTATTTTTGGGCTCTGTGACCTAGTTTTTGACTCCAGATGACCCATATTCAAACCTGAGCTAGAAATCATAGAAACAACCTGTCTGACAATTTTCCAGATTATTTGAACTGAAAATGTTACCTCTTCTTCTACAAGCAGATTTTCAAAGTTTTCACTATATATAAGCCTATGTAAAACCAATGAGCCCAGGGTGAGGCCAAATTTGAACCCAGGGGTATAATTTCAACAAACTTGGTAGAGGTCCACTAGACAATGCTACATACCAAACCTTAAGGCTCAGGGCCTTGTGGTTTCAGACAAGAAGCTTTTCGAAGTTTTTCCTATATAAGCCTATGTAAAACCAATGATCCCAGGGTGGGGCCAAATTTGACCCCGGAGGTTAATTTGAACATACTTGGTTGAGGTCCACTAGAAAATGCTACATACCAAATATCTAAGCTCTATGCCTTACGGTTTCTGACAAGAAGATTTTTAAAAGTTATTCCAATATAACTCTATAAAACACAAGGTACCCCTGGGGCGGGGCCATTTTTGACCCAGAGGCCATGATTTGAACAAACTTGGTAGAGGTCTACTAGACAATGCTGCACACCAAAAATCTTAACTTTAGGCATTGTGGTTTCTGACAAGAAGATTTTTAAGTTTTCGCTATATAACTCTATGTAAAGTGAAGTGACCCCTGGGGTGGGGTCAGTTTTTACCCCAGGATCATAATTTGAAAAAACTTGGTAGACGTCCACTAGATAATGCTTCATACCAAATATCTAAGCTCCATGCCTTGTGGTTTCAGAGAAGAAGATTTTTCAAGATCCAACTTTAAATATCTGTTTTAAGCTCCAGTGACCCAGCAAAGCAATGGACCAGAACCATTTGATCAATCTTGGTAGAGCTTCATGCAAGGAACATCCCAGGCAAGTTTCATTAAATTTGGCTCAGTTGTTTCAGAGGAGATGTCATTTGAATGAAAAGTTGACGACGGACGGACGGACAACAGACGACGGACAAAGACTGATCAGAAAAGCTCACCCTGAGCACTTTGTGCCATGATTGAAAATATGTAAGTAATGTAAATATAAATATGTAAACATGTAAAATATCAGTCAATAAATAAAGGCTTTATGACAAAAAGTAGAAATATCTTTCATAAGCTATGGTGACCTTGACCTTAACCCAGTGACCTCAAACCCTACCCACAGTATATAGGATCCATGCAGGGAAAAATCTGCCATAGCTTTAAAACAAAAAAGTAGGTCAAAAATATAGGCCATGCCATGACATTTTTGAAATCGGAACAAAAAACTGTACAAATGGTCCAAATTTCATTGCCATAGGTCCAAAACCAAAAAGTAGGTCAGTAGGACAAAAATATAGGTCATGCAATTACATTTTTGAAATTGAAACGAAAAACTGTGCACATTGTCCAAATTTCATTGCTGTAGCTAAAAAACAAAAAAAAGTAGGTCAGAAGGTGAAAAATAAAGGTCATGCGACAACATTTTTGAAATAGGAACAAAAAACTGTACACATGTTTCAAATTTCATTGCCATACCTCCAAAAACAAAAAGTAGGTCAGTACGTCAAAAATGTAGGTCAACTGATGACATTTTTGAAATCGGAAAAAAAACTGTACACATGGTCTAAATTTCATTATCATAGCTCCAAAAACAAAAAGGAGGTCAGTAGGACAAAAATATAGGTCATGCGATGACATTTTTGAAATCGGAACAACAAAACTGGAAACAGGGTCCAAATTTCATTGCTGTAGCTAAACAAGAGTGCCATGATGGCCCTGGATCGCTCACCTGAGTACTTTGGCTGTAGGTTAGCTGTTAAGCAGTTTTTCATTTATTAATTGAAAATATCAGTCAAAAAATAAAGGCTCTATGACAGAAAGTAGAAATATCTATTATAAGCTATGGTGACCTTGACCTTGACCCAGTGACCTCAAACCCTTCCCATGGGTAGAGGTCCATGCAAGGAACCTATATACTGAATATCAAAGATATTGGTCTAAAAATGAAGGCTTCATGAGGTACAGGAGATAAATCTATTTTTAGCCTCCATGACCTTTAACCTAATCTAATAATTTGAGAAAGCTTGATAAAGCTTGCTACATGCCAAATTTTAAAATTCTAGGCCTTGTGGTTTCAGACAAGAAGATTTTTAAAGATTTCCTTTTTTAAATATTAAGGGCCCCTGGGGCAGGGCAAATTTTGACCCCAGGGCCAACATTAAACAATATTGGTTAAGGTTCTTTACACAATACTCAACACCAAATATCTAAGGTCTACACCTATTTGTTTTGGAGAAAAATGATTTTTCATGTTTTTCCTATATAACTTTATGTAAACCAAGAGAACCCTGAGGCGTGGCTAATTTTGACCCAGGGGATATAATTTGAACAAACCTGGTAGACATCCACTAGACAATGCTACATACCAAATATCAAAGCTGTAGGCATTGTGGCTTCTAAGAAGAAGTTTTTTAAAGATTTCCTTTTTTACATATTAAGGGCCCCCGGGCGGGGCCAATTTTGACCCCAGGGCCAATATTTAAACATATTAGTATAGGTTCTCTACACAATACTCCACACCAAATATCTAAGGTCTATTTCTATTAGTTTTGGAGAAAAATGATTTTTCATGTTTTTTCTATATAACTATATGTTAACCAAGAGAACCCTGGGGCATGGCCAATTTTGACCCAGGGGACATAATTTGAACACACTTGGTAGACATCCACTAGACAATGCTACATACCAAATATCAAAGCTGTAGGCTTTGTGGTTTCTGAGGAGAAGATTTTTAAAGATTTCCTATATAAGTCTATGTAAAGTGAAGTGACCCCTGGGGCAGGGTCAATTTTGACCCCAGGGAAATAATTTGAACAATTTTTGTAGAGTTCCATTAGAGAGTGCCAAACTCCAAATATCTAAGCTTGTGGTTTCAGACAAGAAGATTTTCAAAGCTTGTCCTTAAAGTTGCAATAGCAACCAGAGTTCTTGATGGAATTGAATTCTTTGAACAACTTTGGTTGAGCTTCATGCAAGGAACATCCCAGGCAAGTTTCATTTAATTTGGCTTTTTGGTTTCAGAAGAGATGTCATTTGAATGAAAAAATAATGACAGACACACGGATGACGGAAAAAGACTGATCAAAAAAGCTCACCCTGCGCTCAGGTGAGCTAAAAACAAAATTGTAGGTCAGTAGGTCAAAAATATAGGTCAAGCGATGACGTTTTTGAAATCGTAACAAAAAACTGTAAACACGGTCCAAATTTCATTGCCATAGCTCCAAAAACAAAAGTAGGTCAGTTGGTCAAACTGAGGTCAAGCAATGACGTTTTTGAAATCGGAACAAAAAACTGTACACATGCTCCAAATTTCATTGCTGTGGCTAAAAAACAAAAAGTAGGTCAGTAGGTCAAAAATATAGGTAATGCAATGACATTTTTGAAATCGGAACAAAAAACTGTAAACATGGTCCAAATTTCATTGCCATAGCTCCAAAAACAAAAAACTAGGTCAGAAGGTCAAAAATATAGGTCATGCGATGACATTTTTGAAATCAGAACAAAAAACTGTACACATGGTCTAAATTTCATTGCCATAGCTCCAAAAACAAAAAGTAGGTCAGTAAATAAAAAATATAGGTCAAGCGATGATGTTTTTGAAATCGGAACAAAAAACTGTACACATGGTCGAAATTTCATTGCCATAGCTCAAAAAACAAAATGTAGGTCAGTAGGTGAAACAAGAGGGCCATCATGGCCCTGGATCGCTCACCTGATTACTTTGGCTGTAGGTTTGCTGTTAAGCAGTATTTCATTTTTTAATTGAAAATATATAAGTGCCTACAAACCAAATATGTAAAATATCAGTCAATAAATAAAGGCTCTATGACAGAAAGTAAAAATATTTATTATAAGCTATGGTGACCTTGACCGTTACCCAGTGACCTCAAACCCTACCTATGGGTAGAGGTCCATGCAAGGAACCTATATATTGAATATCAAAGATATTGGTCTATAAATAAAGGCTCTATGAGGTACAGTAGATAAATCTATTTTATGCCTCCATGACCTTTAACCTTTAGCCTTTAAAGATTTCCGTTTTTACATATTAAGGGCCCCCGTTGCGGGGCAAATTTGACCCCAGGGCCAACATTCAAACAAAATTGATAAAGGTTCATTACACAATACTCAATACCAAATATCTAAGATATAGACCTATTTGTTTTGGAGAAAAATTAATTTTCATGTTTCTCCTATATAAATCTATGTAAACCAAGTGAACCCTTGGGCATGGCCAATTTTGACCCAGGGAACATAACTTGAACAAACTTGGTAGACATCCACTAGACAATGCTACATACCAAATATCTAAGCTCTAGGCATTGAGGTTTCCAGTAAGAAGGTTTTTAAAGATTGCCTTTTTTAAATAATAAGGGCCCCCAGGGCGGGGCAAATTTTGACCCCGGGGCCAACATATAAACAATACTGGTAAAAATTCTCTACACAATACTCCACACCAAATATCTAACATCCAGTCTTATTAGTTTCAGAGAAAAATGATTTTTCATGTTTTTCCTATATAAATCTATGTAAACCAAGAGAACCCTGGGGCGTGGCCAATTTTGACCCAGGGGACATAATTTGAACAAACTTGGTAGACATCCACTAGACAATGCTACATACGAAATATCTAAGCTGTAGGCATTGAGGTTTCCAGGAAGAAGATTTTTAAAGATTTCCTTTTTTACATATTAAGGGCCCCCGTTGCGGGGCCAATTTTGACCCCAGGACCAACATTTAAACAATATTGGTAAAGGTTCATTACACAATACTCAACACCAAATATCTAAGGTCTAGACCTATTTGTTTTGGAGAAAAATTACTGTTCATGTTTTTCCTATATAACTATATGTAAAACAAGAGAACCCTTGGGCGTGGCCAATTTTGACCCAGGGAACATAACTTGAACAAACTTGGTAGACATCCACTAGACAATGCTACATACCAAATATCTAAGCTCTAGGCATTGAGGTTTCCAGTAAGAAGGTTTTTAAAGATTGCCTTTTTTAAATAATAAGGGCCCCCAGGGCGGGGCAAATTTTGACCCCGGGGCCAACATATAAACAATACTGGTAAAAATTCTCTACACAATACTCCACACCAAATATCTAACATCTAGTCTTATTAGTTTCAGAGAAAAATGATTTTTCATGTTTTTCCTATATAAATCTATGTAAACCAAGAGAACCCTGGGGCGTGGCCAATTTTGACCCAGGGGACATAATTTGAACAAACTTGGTAGACATCCACTAGACAATGCTACATACAAAATATCTAAGCTGTAGGCATTGAGGTTTCCAGGAAGAAGATTTTTGAAGATTTCCTTTTTTACATATTAAGGGCCCCCGTTGCGGGGCCAATTTTGACCCCAGGACCAACATTTAAACAATATTGGTAAAGGTTCATTACACAATACTCAACACCAAATATCTAAGGTCTAGACCTATTTGTTTTGGAGAAAAATTACTTTTCATGTTTTTCTATATAACTATATGTAAAACAAGAGAACCCTGGGGCGTGGCCAATTTTGACCCAGGGGACATAACTTTAACAAACTTGGTAGACATCCACTAGACAATGCTACATACCAAATATCTAAGCTGTAGGCATTGAGGTTTCCAGTAAGAAGATTTTTTAAGATTGCCTTATTTACATATTAAGAGCCCCCCGGGCTGAGCCAATTTTGATCCCGGGGCCAACATATAAACAATACTGGTAAAGGTTCATTACACAATACTCCACACCAAATATCTAAGGTCTAGTCCTATTAGTTTCGGAGAAAACAGATTTTTCATGTTTTTCCTATATAAATTTGTGTAAACCAAGAGAACCCTGGGGCGTGGCCAATTTTGACGCAGGGGACAAAATTTGAACAA
Source organism: Cyclina sinensis (assembly GCA_012932295.1). Lineage (NCBI taxonomy): Eukaryota > Metazoa > Mollusca > Bivalvia > Venerida > Veneridae > Cyclina > Cyclina sinensis. Next base: position 19,670,996 of record JAAONU010000002.1, read on the forward strand.
ACTTGGTAAACATCCACTAGACAATGCTACATATCAAATATCTAAGCTGTAGGTTTCTGAGAAGATTTTTAAAGATTTCCTATATAAGTCTATGTAAAGTGAAGTGACCCCTGGGGCGGGGCCAATTTTGACCCCAGGGAAATAATTTGAACAATTGTTGTAGAGTTCCATTGGAGGGTGCTCAATGCCAAATATCTAAGCTCTAGGCCTAGTGGTTTCAAACAAGAAGATTTTTAAAGTTTTTCCTTTAGGTTGCTATGGCAACCAGAGTTCTGCATGGAATTGATTTTTTGAACAACTTTGGAAGAGCATCATGCAAAGAACATCCATGGCAAGTTTCATCAACTTTGGCCCAGTGGTTTCAGAGGAGATTTCGTCTGAATGAAAAGTTTACGGCCGGACGCCGGACGGATTGTGATCACAAAAGCTCACTTTGGGACTCTGTGACAGGTGAGCTAAAAAGTCTCTTCTATAAATATTTGTGTCCAATGGGGCGATACTATGAAAAATATCATGTATTAAAGAAACCTACCTTGTACAGAGAACACCCAAGATTCTTGTTTTAGATATACAATTTATGTTCTGTTTAACTTTACTTAAATAATATCTATTGTTCCTGCAAGCACCATCATACATGTATGTAAAACTCTTTTAATTCTAAAACATGTGCAAAAATAATAAATACTTCTTTTATTTTACATTTTAACTTTAATCAGAAAGTAAATGATATATAATGACAAAATAAGCACAAGCAACACTGATCAGCCAGGAGGTGACATGCCCAGGTGTAAGAGGCCCTTTTATTTCACTGATGAAATAATTTAGAATCAAATCTGATCAACTAAACATGAAAGGAATAAATATCAACTATTAATGTAACAATGAATTTATGATTATTAAAATGAAATTTATAACAAGATATGTTTGTAAAACATGTATGCCCCCTGTCGGCAGCCAATTAGTCACGTGGCCAGATTATTGTGACTGACTTTTGACCTAGTGACCAAATATACATGTTATCTAAAATGTAAGTCTCACAGTCCACAAAACCCGATGCCATTTGGTAGCCAAGTAATTGGTCTGAACTGTTTTAACATACATGTAACCTTGACCTTTGACCCCAAAATCAATAGGGGTCATCGACTGGCCAAGACAAATGCAGATATGAAGTTTGAGGGTCAACGGCACATGGGTTGTCAAGTTATTGATTGGAAACCGTTTTTTACCTACAAGGTCAATGTGACCTTGACCTTTGACCCCTTGACCCCAAAATCAATACGGGTCATCTACTGGTGATGGACAACCATCCTACTAAGTTTGAAGTTTCTAGTCCTAAGCGGTCTCTAGTTATTGATCCGAAACCGTTTTTAAGATGAAAGTCTCTGTGATCTTGACCTTTGACCTCATGAGCTCAAAGTCAAAAGGAGTCATCTACTGGTGATGACCAACAAACCAGCATACCAAGTTTGGTGAACCAAGGTCAAAGCGTTCTCTAGTTATTGATCAGAAACCGTTTTTAAGGATGAAAGTCTCTGTGATCTTGACCTTTGACCTAATGACCTCAAAGTCAAAAGGAGTCATCTACTGGTGATGACCAACCAACCAGCATACCAAGTTTGGTGAACCTAGGTCAAAGCGTTCTCTAGTTATTGATCTGAAACCGTTCTGAGGATGAAAGTCTCAGTGATCTTGACCTCTGACCTAATGACCTCAAAGTCAATAGGGGTCATCTACTGGTGATGACCAACCAGCCAGCATACCAAGTTTGGTGAACCTAGGTCAAAGCGTTCTCTAGTTATTGATAGGAAACCGTTTTTAGGATGAAAGTCTCTGTGATCTTGACCTTTGACCTTATGACCTCAAAGTCAATAGGGATCATCTACTGGTGATGACCAACCAGCATACCAAGTTTGGTGAACCTAGGTCAAAGCGTTCTCTAGTTATTGATTGGAAACCGTTTTTAGGATGAAGGTCCCTGTGAGCTTGACCTTTGACCTTATGACCTCAAAATTAATAGGGGTTATCTACTGGTGATGACCAACCAGCATACCGAGTTTGGTGAACCTAGGTCAAACCGTTCTCTAGTTATTGATCGGAAACCGTTTTTAGGATGTAGGTCCCTGTGATCTTGACCTTTGACCTAATGACCTCAAAATCAATAGGGGTCATCTACTGGTGATGACCAACCAGCATACCAAGTTTTGTGAACCTAGGTCAAAGCGTTCTCTAGTTATTGATTGGAAACCGTTTCTACCTACAAGGCCAATGTGACCTTGACCTTTGACCCCTTGACCCCAAAATCAATAGGGGTCATCTACTAGTGATGGACAATCATCCTACCAAGTTTGAAGTTTCTAGGCCTAAGCGTTCTTTAGTTATTGGTCGGAAACCGTTTCTACCTTCAAGGTCAATGTGACCTTGACCTTTGACTTCTTAACCCCAAAATCAATAGGGGTCATCTACTGGTGATGGACAATCATCCTACCAAGTTTGAAGTTTTTAGGCCTAAGCATTCTTTAGTTATTGGTCGGAAACCATTTGGTCTACGGACCGACGGACCGACCGACAGACAGACAATTGCAAAGCAATATACCCCCTCTTCTTTGAAGTGGGGGCATAATTATCAAATAGGTTTTCATCAATGGCACATTTTTGATGAGGCTGCTCACTTTTCAATAAGTTAAATGGATGTTTCACTAATTAGTATGCCATTCAATATCTCTGTACGGTTCCATCAATATGCAAATATGAAAATAAAAGAGACCAAACAAAATTATTTTAATACATTTGAGAAGTCCATGCCAGGGTGCTTCAGACCAAATTTTGTGAATATCCATCAAGATTTTCACAAGAATAATCTTTTTTTTTTTCAACTTTTAGCTATGGCAGCCCCTAAAAGAGGCCAAACAAGATTATGTGAACAAATTTAAGAGAGGTCCATGCAAGGACACTTCAAACCAAATTTGGTGAAAATCCATCAAGCAGTTTATACGAAGAAGATGTTAAAAGTTTGTTTTTTTTACTAAATTTAGCTCTGGTGGCCCTTAAGAGGGCCAAACAAAATTATTTGAACAGACCTGACAGAGGCCCATGCTAGGATGCTTCAGACTTGTAGATCCACCAAGCAATTAATAAGATCAAGTTGTTTAAAGGTTTTTCTATTTTTAGCTCTGATGGCCCCTAAAAGGGGCCAAACAAAACCATTTGAACAAGAGCCATGTTACACATGGTTAATCCCCCCGCCGGGAAGAAGCTACCTGAAGGTTGTACTTTCAAACACTCAATGTAATAATGTTTGAAGAAAATCCCACAAAAAATAGGCAAGGTAGAGTTATTGTTCTTGCAAACTGCACTTCCTACCAATGTGCTATGTCAGTTAAGTTTGAAGAAAATCGCTCAAGCACTTTTGGAGTTATGCTTCAGACTAAGTTTTTCCATTAAATCTGATAAAGGGGAATAATTCTAAAAGTAGGCATGGTAGAGTTATTGTCTTTCACACTGCACCTCCTCCAAATGTGCTCTTTCAGTATATGAAGTTTGAAGAAAATCACTCAAGTACTTTTGGAGTTATGCTCCGGACAAAACTGGAACGGACGGACACATGGACGGACAGAGACCATTTCTAATATCCCCTCAGCCTTTGGCGGGGGGATAATAAGTTCAAGAATTCAAGAATTAGATATACATGTATATGCTGGGATTTTTAAAATGTAAACAAAGTAAATCTGATAAAGGGGAATATCTCTAAAAAAAAAGGCAAGGTAGAGTTATTGGACCTGTACACTGCACTACCTACCAATGTGCTCTGTCAGTGTATGAAATTTGAATAAAATCCCTCAAGTAGTTTAGAGTTATGCTCCGGACAAAATTTATCAAGTAATTCTGATAAAGGGGAATAACTCTAAAAATAGGCAAGGTAGAGTTATTGTTCTTGCACATTGCACTACCTACCAATGTGCTCTGTCAGTGTATGAAGTTTGAATAAAATCCCTCAAGTAGTTTTAGAGTTATGCTCCAGACAAAATTTATCAAGTAATTCTGATAAAGGGGAATAACTCTAAAAATAGGCAAGATAGAGTTATTGCACTTGCACACTGCACTCCCTACCAATGTGCTCTGTCAGTGTATGAAGTTTGAATAAAATCCCTCAAGTAGTTTTGGAGTTATGCTCCGGACAAAATTTATCAAGTAATTCTGATAAAGGGGGTGTTACTCAAAAAATAGGCAAGGTAGAGTTATTGGACTTGCACACTGACGGACGAAAGGCATTCCTCATATCTCTTCCGCCTTTGGCGGGGGGATAAAAAATTTGAGAGAGGACCATGTAAGGATGCTACATATCAAGTATGGAGTCATTCTGATCTTTTCTTTCAAAGGAAAGGTGTTTAAGTGACAAGACAATGTAAAAACATATGACCCCTCAGAGAAGCCAATCTGACCCCCCAGCAATAATTTTAATACCTTTGGTGTAGGTCCACTAGGTTGCACTATATACCAAATATCTAAGCTCTAGGTCTTATGTTTTTGAAAAGAAGATTTTTAAAGTTTTATCATATAAGACTATATAAAAACAAATAACTTTCGGGGCAGGGCCAATTTTGTCCCTGTGGCAATAATTTGAACAACTTTGATAGAGGACCACTACATGATGACACATACCAAATACCAAGGTTCTAGGCCTTGTGGTTTTAGAGAACAAGATATTTTAAGTTTTCCCTATATAAGTCTATGTAAAACAAGTGACCCCCGGGGCGGGGCCATTTTTGAGCCCAGGGGGATAGTTTGAACAATTTTAGAAGAGGACCACTAGATAATGCTCTATACCAAATATCTAAGCTCTATGCCTTACGGTTTCAGAGAAGAAGATTTTTAAAGATTTACTATATAACACTATGTAACAAGAGCCATGTTACACATGGTTAATCCCCCAGCCGGGAAGAAGCTACCTGAAGGTTGTACTTTCAAACACTCAATGTAATAATGTTTGAAGAAAATCCCACAAAAAATAGGCAAGGTAGAGTTATTGTTCTTGCAAACTGCACTTCCTACCAATGTGCTATGTCAGTGTATTAAGTTTGAAGAAAATCGCTCAAGCACTTTTGGAGTTATGCTTCGGACAAAGTTTTTTAATTAAATCTGATAAAGGGGAATAATTCTAAAAGTAGGCATGGTAGGGTTATTTTCTTTCACACTGCACCTCCTCCAAATGTGCTCTTTCAGTATATGAAGTTTGAAGAAAATCACTCAAGTACTTTTGGAGTTATGCCCCGTACAAAACTGGAATGGACGCACGCACGGACGGACAGAGACCATTTCTAATATCCCCTCCACCTTTGGCAGGGGGATAATAAGTTCAAGAATTCAAGAATTAGATATACATGTATATGCTGGGATTTTTAAAATGTAAACAAGTAAATCTGATAAAGGGGAATAACTCTAAAAAATAGGCAAGGTAGAGTTATAGGACTTGCACACTGCACTACCTACCAATGTGCTCTGTCAGTGTATGAAGTTTGAATAAAATCCCTCTAGCAGTTTTTGAGTTGTGCTCTGGACAAAATTTATCAAGTAAATTTGATAAAGCGGAATAACTCTAAAAAAGGGCAAGGTAGAGTTATTGCACTTGCACACTACACTACCTACCAATGTGCTCTGTCAGTGTATGAAGTTTGAATAAAATCCTTCAAGTAGTTTTGGAGTTATACTCCGGACAAAATTGTTTCGGACGGATGCACGGACGCACAGATGCACGGAGCACAGACGGACGAAGGGCATTTCTAATATCCCCTTCGCCTTTGGCGGGGGGATAAATAAAACTAGTGACCCCTGGGGCAGAGCCATTTTTGACCCAAGGAAAATAATTTGAACAACTTTTGTAGAGGACCACTACATGATGATACATACCAAATACCAAGGTTCTAGGCCTTGTAGTTTTAGAGAAGAAGATTTTTTTAAGTTTTCCCTATATAAGTCTATGTAAAACAAGTGACCCCTGGGGTGGGGCCATTTTTGACCCCAGGGGGATAGTTTGAACAATTTTAGAAGAGGACCACTAGATCATGCTCTATTACAAATATCTAAGCTCTACACCTTACAGTTTCAGAGAAGATTTTTAAAAATTTACCTTATAACAATATGTAATAAATCTAGTGACCCCCAGGCCAGGGCCATTTGACCCCAGGAGAATAATTTAAAAACAATTTTTGTAGAGGACCACTACATGATGACACATACTAAATACCAAGGTTCTAGGCCTTGTGGTTTTAGAGAACAAGATTTTTTAAGTTTTCCCTATATAAGTCTATGTAAAACAAGTGACCCCCGGGGCGGGGCCATTTTTGAGCCCAGGGGGATAGATTGAATACTTTTAGTAGAGGACCACTAGATGATGCTCTATACCAAATATCTAAACCTTACGCCTTACAGTTTCAGAGAAGAAGATTTTTAAAGATTTACTATATAACACTATGTAATAAAACTAGTGACCCCCGGGGCCGAGCCATTTTTAACCCCAAGAGAATAATTTGAACAACTTTTGTAGAGGACAACTACATGATGACACATACCAAATACCAAGGTTCTAAGCCTTGTGGTTTTAGAGAACAAGATTTTTTAAGTTTTCTCTATATTAGTCTATGTAAAACAAGTGACCCCCAGGGCGGGGCCATTTTTGACCCCAGGGGGATAGTTTGAACAATTTTAATAGAGGACCACTAGATAATGCTGTATATCAAATATTAAGGGTCTAGGCCTTGTGGTTTTAAAGAAGAAGATTTTTAAAGTTTTTCCTTTCCGCTGCCATGGCAACCAGAGTTCTGCATGGAATTTAATTCTTTGAACAATTGTCAAAGGGGACCACCCAAGAAACATTCATGGGAAGTTTGGATGAAATTCGCTTAGCGGTATATGAGAAGATGATGTCGTTTAAACTAAAAGTTTACGGACGGACGCCGGACAAATTGCGATCACAAAAGCTCACCTTGTCACTATGTGACAGGTGAGCTAAAAATAGGTCATGCGATGACATTTTTGAAATCGGAACAAAAAACTGTACACATAGTCCAAATTTCATTGCCATAGCTCCAAAAACAAAACATAGGTCAGTAGGACAAAAATATAGGTCATGCAATTACATTTTTGAAATCAAAACGAAAAACTGTGCATATGCTCCAAATTTCATTGCTGTAGCTAAAAAACAAAAAAGTAGGTCAGTAAGTCAAAAATATAGGTCAAGGAATAATGTTTTTGAAATCATGTTGAAAACCTGTACAAATGGTCGAAATTTTATTGCCATAGCGAAAAACTTAAAAAAATGAGAAAACAAATTTTCAGACGGGAGGGTGGGTTGAGGGGGGGTGGGGGGGGGGGGCGGGGGGAGGGGTTTGAACAAATTTGGTAAAGGTCTACTGGACAATGCTGCACACCAAATATCTTAACTCTAGGCCTTGCGGTTTCTGACAAGAAGATTTTTTAAAGTTTTTCCTATATAAATCTATGTAAAACATGTGACCCCTAGGGCGGGGGGGGGGACCCCCAGGCGAGGGGGGATGACCTCACTGTGATCACAGTGCATACTACCAAATATCTAAGCTACAGGCCCTGCAGTTTGTGACAAGAAGATTTTTAAAGTTTTTTGCTTTTTAACTCTTTGTAAAACATTTGACCCCTTGGGCTGGGCCAGCTTTGACACAGGGGCCATGATTTGAACAATCTTGGTAGAGGTCTATTAGACAATGCTCAACACCAAATATCTAAGCTCTGTGCATTGTAGTTTCTTACAAGAAGATTTTTTAAAGTTTTCCCTATATAACTCTATGTAAATCAAGTAAGCCCTGGGCGGGGTCATTTCTGACCCCAGGGTCATAATTTGAACAAACTTTGTAGAGGTCCACTAGATGATGCCTCATACCAAATATCTAAGCTCAAAGCCTTGTAGTTTCTGAGAAGAAACTTTTTAAAAAATTTACTATATAACTCTATGTACAACATGTGACCCCTTGGGCGGAGGAAATTTTGACCCAGGAGCCAAAATTTGAACAATCTTGGTAGAGGTCTACTAGACAATGCTCAACACCAAATATCTAAGCTCCATGCCTTGCTGATTCTGACAAGAAGATTTTTTATTGTTTTTCCTATATAACTAACTCTATGTAAAACAAGTGACCCCTGAGCGGGGCCATTTTGACCCAGGAGTCATGATTTGAACAAACTTGGTAAAGGTCTACTGGACAATGCTGCACACCAAATATCTAAACTCTAGGCCTTGCGGTTTCTGACAAGCAGATTTTTAAAAGTTTTTCCTATATAAATCTATGTAAAACATGTGACCCCTGGGGCGGGGCCAGTTTTGAACCAGGAGCCATGATTTGAACAAACTTGGTAAAGGTTTACTAGATGATGCTGCATCACAAATATCTAAACTCTAGGCCTTGTGGTTTCTGACAAGAAGATTTTTTTTAAGTTTTCCCTATATAACTCTATGTAATTCAAGTGACCCCCAAGGCACGGCCAGTTTTGACATCAGGGTCATAATTTGAACAATCTTGGTAGAGGTCCACCAGATGATGCCTCACACCAAAAACCTAACTTGGTAAAGGTTCACTAGATGATACTGCATCCCAAATATCTAAACTCTAGGCCTTGCGGTTTCTGACAAGAAGATTTTTAAAGTTTTCACTATATAACTCTATGTAAAACATGTGACCCCTGGAGCTGGGCCAGTTCTGACCCAAGGTCATAATTTGAAGAATCTTGTTAGAGGTCAACTAGATAATGCCTTACACCAAATATCAAAGCTCCATGCCTTGTCGTTTCTGACAAGAAAGAAGATTTTTAAAGTTTTCCTATATAACTCTATGTAAAACCAAGTGACCCCCGGGGCGGGGCCAGTTCTGACACCAGGATCATAATTTGAACAATCTTGGTAGAGGTCCACTAGATGATACTACATACCAAATATCATAGCTTCAGGCCTTGCAGATTTTGAGAAGAAGATTTTTGAAGTTTTTCCTTTTGCTTGGCATGGCAACCAGAGTTCTGCATAGAATTGAATTCTTTGAACAACTTTGGTAGAGCACATGCAAGGAACATCCCTGGCAAGTTTCATTGAATTTGGCCCAGTGGGTTCAGAGGAGATGTTGTTTGAATGGAAATGTTGATGATGCACGTACGACAGACCGGACGAAGGGGGATCACAATAGCAATCACAATCACACTGCGTGACAGGTGAGCTAAAAAGGGCATTATAAGGAACATTTCTGTCAAATTTGGTTTAAAATGGCCAAGTGGTTTTGGAGGAGATGTCATTTGAAGCAAAATATTGATGAAAATCTATTTTTAGCTCTGGTGGCCATTTTGTTCAATGGAGCAGAACCGTTTCAGCAATTTCAATAGAGGGCTATGTAAGGAACATTTCTGTGAAATTTGGTGGAAAATCTCCCAACTGTTTAGGAGCAGATGTTGTTTGAATTTTTTGGCTATTTTTAGCTTTTGCAGCCCTTATGTGCAATGTAGCGGAACAGTTTGGGCAATTTTATTAAAGGGCATTATAAGGAACATTTCTGTACAGATTGGTTTAAAATGGTTAAGTGGTTTAGAAGATGTCATTTGAAGCCAAATATTGACAAAAATCTATTTTTAGCTCTTGGGGCCATTTTGATCAATGGAGCGGATTTTAATAGAGGGCTATGTAAGGAACATTTCTGTGAAATTTGGTGGAAAATCTCCCAACTGTTTAGGATAAGATGTTGTTTGAATTTTCTTTTATTTTTAGCTTTTGCAGCCCTTATGTACAATGGAGCGGAACGGTTTGAGCAATTTTAGAAAAGGGCAATATAAGGAACATTTTGTCAAATTTGGTTTAAAATGGCCAAGTGATTTTGGAGATGTCATTTGAAGCCAAATATTTATGAAAATCTATTTTTAGCTCTGGCAGCCATTTTATTCAATGGAGCGGAACCGTTTTAGCAATTTTAATAGAAGATTATGTATGGAACATTGCTGTAAAATTTGGTGGAAAATCACCCAGCTGTTCAGGATGAGATGTTGTTTGAATTTTTTTCTTTTTTTTAGCTTTTTCAGCCCTTATGTGCAATGTAGTGGAAGGGTTTGAGCAATTTTAGGAGAGGGCAATATAAGGAACATTTCTGTAAAGTTTGGTTAAAAACAGCTTTGTGGTTTAGGAGTAGATGTCATTTAAAGTAAAATGTTGATGACGGACGACTGATGCTGGACCACAGACACTAAGTGATCACAATAGCTCACCCTGAGCATTTGCTCAGGTGAGCTAAAAATTGTAATAGAATTCAATAAAACTCATTAAATTATGTTTGTTTATATCTTTTGACGGGGGGGATTTCGTTACTAAAAATAGAAACCGATTCCCTACAAGGTGCCTGTAGTATCAGTTCCCACTTCCAAACACTACGTCATGCACAACAAGGATAGGAGCCAACCAAGAAAAATACTCCGGCAATTCCATATATGGTACTGTATTTGACACTAACATTATACTGATTTTTCTATCCGTCAAAAGCGTTTTCGCGCTTCTAGATTTGCGTGTATTTTAGAAAGAAAATTAATAGGTATATAATAAACATGAATACTTCAATTTGAAGGAGTATCATTTAAATGATTGTGTACAAAGGAAATGTTTTTTTTAAATTTAATTTAAAGTTAATACGCTTGTAACTCAATAAAATATAAATGACACAATCTGTTAGTAAATTGCCTTAATTTGTATCCTAAAATAATAATGCTCTTAATATTCCAGCATATTCTAGTTAGCCATATATATAGCTCTATTTTAAAACACTGAGTTTTTATCTTGATTGAAACTGACTAAATAAACCAAATAAAAACAGGAATTACCTTTTCAATTAGTTAATTTAATTTGTCCGTCATTCAATTTGATTTAATATTGTCACGAAGAGTTCCTTCACTTGGCACTGCTTGATTTATATATAGAAAAAATACCTAATCAATTAAACAAACTAGCGACAGAGTTGGGCACTAATTATCTAACATTAAATTTCAGTCAAGTTTCACCTTTGTTGATCCAAGATGACGCAAAGACCAAACAACCAATGTGTTATTCACACCTCTCTATGGTGTGCTTATTTGATGTGAACAAACCAATAGTCAGACAAAGCATTTTGGGTAGTAAAAACACTGGTTGCTGGTTGCAAGAAACAGGTTCCCGTTATTCAGGGGTCATTGAGTATAATTTGTTGGGGGAAAATCAAAATGGTCACTGCTGACAGGTGGTCGCTACTAGCGAGTGGCAAAAGTTTTAAAGCTTTAAAGTGATGCTTCTGTTAAAATTAAAAACATGATGGCTTTGATGTTCTCACCTGAGTATAAATATAAACAAGAGGGCCATGATGGCCCTAGATCACTCACCTGAATACTTTGCCATTGGGTCTGCTATTGAGCTAACATCAAAAACTTTTTTAAGAATCTCCCTAAATATATCTATATGAATACAAGTGACCCCAGGGCATGCTCAATAAACAAGAGGGCCATGATGGCCCTAGATCGCTCACCTGAGTATTTTGGCTGTAGGTTTGCTGTTAAGCAGTATTTCTTCTTTTAATTGAAAATATGTAAATAATGTAAATATAAATATATAAACATGTAAAATATCAGTCAATAAATAAAGGCTCTATGACAAAAAGTAGAAATATCTATCACAAGCTATGGTGACTTTGACTTTAACCCAGTGACCTCAAACCTTACCCACGGTATATAGGATCCATGCAGGGAAAAACTTGCCGTTAGCTTTAAAACAAAAAAGTAGGTCAAAAATATAGGTCATGCTATGATGTTTTTGAAATCGGAACAAAAAACTGTACACATGGTCCAAATTTCATTGCTGTAGCTAAAAAACAAACAAGAGGGCCATGATGGCTCCAGGTCAAAAGGTATTCCATTCATTAAGCAAAATCTGTTTTCACTTTCATGGTCACTATGACCTTGACCTTTGTCCAACAAACCCCATTAAAATCATGTTTTTCTACTCAATATGAGCAACAATCCTATGCAGTTTGAAGGCACTAGGTGAAATGGTACTCCAGTAATTGAGCAGAAACCAATTTCACATTCAGTCACTGTGACCTTGACCTTTTACCTACTGAACCCCAAAACATCAGGCTTTTCAACTTAATAAAAGCAATCATCCTATGAACTTAAAAGGCTGTGGGCCAAGTGGTACTCCAGTTATTTTGCAAAAATCATTTTCACATTCAAGGTCACTGTGGCCTTGACCTTTATCCTTCTACCCCAGAAAATCAGGATTTTCTACCCGATGAGGGTAATTAACCTATGAAGCTCCAAGGCTCTCAGTCAATTAGTACTCTAGATACTGAGTGGAAACTATTTTCAAAATCAAGGTCACTATGACTTTAGCCTATGACCAATTGACCCCAAAACAAAAGAGTTCTTTTTGTCAATGTGGTCAACTATCACATGAACTTTGAAGGTTGTGGGTTAAATGGCAATAAAATTATTGAGCAGAAAGAGACTTAAAATTTAAGGTCTATGTAATCTTGACCCCTGACCTACTGACTCAAAAAAACAATATTGGTCTCTTACTCAATAAGGCTATCATCATATGATGTTTGAAGGCTCTGAATCAAATGGTACACCATGTATTGAACAAAAACAAATTTAAAATTCAAGGTCACTTTGACACTGACCTTTGCCTTACTAAACCCAAAAACTTTAAGGTCTGCTCAAGGGCAACCATCCTATGAAGTCTGAAGGCGCTAGGTCAAATGCTTCTCCAGCTATTGAAGTCACTGTGACCTTACTTTTAACTTACTGACTGGAAAAACAGTAAAGCTCTACAGCTGAATCAGAGCAACAATCCTATGGAGTTTGAAAGCTCTGTGTCAAATGGTTCTCCAGTCATTGAGTGGACACCATTTTCACAATCAAGGTCACTATGACCTTGACCTACAACCAACTAACCCAAAATGCAACAATGTTTTACAATTCAAGAAAGGCAATCACCTATGAAGTTTGAAGGCCCTGGAAAATGGTACATGTACTTCCGTTGTTGAGCAGAAATCATTTTCACAATCAAGATATCTGTGACCTTAACCTTTTACCTACTGACACCAAAAACAATAGGGTTCTACAACTGAATAAGGGCAATCATCTTACGAAAATTGAAGGCTCGGTATTGATTAGTTCATGAGTTATTGAGCAGACACTGCTTTCACAATCAAGGTCACTGTAACCTTGACTTGCCACCAAATAACCCCAAATATTAATGTGTTCTAATTCTCAAAAAGACCAACCATTCTGTGAAGTCTGAAGGCCAATTTGGGACAAGTTGTGATCGCATAGTTGATAAAAAATCATTTTCACAATCAAGGTCACTCACTGTGATCTTGTTTTTTGAACAACTGACCTTAAAACAATAGGGTTATTTTACTCAATAAGGGCAACCATCCTATGAAGCTTAAAGGCTCTTGGTCAACTGGTACTCCATTGAGCAAAAACTGTTTTCACAATCAAGGTCACTGTGACCATGACCTTTGATCAGCTGACTCAAAAATAATAATAGGGTTCTTCTGCTCAATATAAGTAATCATCTTACGAAGTTTAAAGGTTGTAGGTCAAACATTACTTCAATTATTGAACAGAAACAAAGGGTGTAAGATGGACAGGGCAAAAACAAAATGTCCCCCCAGATATAGGGGAGATATAATAAACTCTTTTACCAACCTATATATTTCCTGGTTCGAAACCTTCTCCCATTACATCCATTTACACACGGACTCCATTCTGACCATTCTTCAAATGAGCACTCTTCATTACATAACTTGAAACACTGCTTGAAAATAGCTGGTAAAGGTCCAATATGTCGTATGCAAACATCTACAGGCTGGAGTGTGCCATTCTCAAGTCTGCAGGAAACACCTGTTATAATGGTATATATATTCAAATTTTTCAAACATAAATATACATATTCAAACATAGCTTGGTGGAAATATATTTTCACAGATCAAAACTGACTTCAGAATTTATACAGAGGGTCACCCAAGGAACATTTGCTTGAAATAATTTTCAAATTGGGTTGGCTGTTTCTTAGTATAAGACTTTTTAAGTTTATTAATAGACATACAATTAAAATAAGCCCTGCCCTTGCTGTCATGTTTTTTCATAGATCATAGTAGTTTTCACAATTTCTATAAAGGATCACCCAATGAACATTTGTTCCAAAGTGTTTTCAAATCAAGCAGCTGTTTCAGTCCTGGCAGCCAAGTTTTCTAACAGATCACAATAAAGTTAACAATTTATACAGATAGTCACCCAAAGAACATTTGCTCCAAATTAATTACAAATTGGATTAGTCATTTCTAAGGAGAAGATTTTTTTAAAGGTTCTACATAGACATTCAAGAGCTTCAAGATGTCCCTGAATCGCTCACCTGAATACTTTGGCTTTGGGTCTGCTGTTGAGCAAACATCAGAAGCAAAGATTGCTCACCTTAGAACTATGGCTGTGGGTCTGCTGTTGTGTAAACATCAAAAGCTATAATACATTTTCTAAATGAAGATTTTCAAAGATCTGATAATTTATACAAATAAAACCAATGAGGCCAAGGCAATTTTGAACTAGATGTCATTTGAAGCAAAATGTTGACAAAAATCTATTTTTAGCTACTGCTACCATTTTGTACAATGGAGTGGAACCATTTGAGCAATTTCAATAGATGGCTATGTAATGAGCATTCCTGTGAAATTCGGCAGAAAAAGACTTTGCTGTTGAAAACCAAAAGTCTTTCATTGTGGACCGGCAACTAATCCGGTGTTTGAAAAGACTCATGGGGTTACGTAATGACGTAAAAAGAAGAATGTGTCCTAACATCAGTGCAGATATTGTTCAGTTGTTACGAAAAGTTCTAGACACAAAGTTCTAGACACAGTCTATTACACTAGCAGCTTCCAGAGGGATACGCACCCGTTGGCGCCCCTTAACATACCCTGACAATAGGTGTTATGGTAGGTCTATTTAGAATATGTTTTAAATAATGTATACTTGATTGTTCAACACGGAATTGAATAATCAGAGGCACATTTGAACCGTTAAAATGAGGTAGAAAACGGACATAAATTTTGCCGAACATTTTGCGCCATCTTTGACGCAGTTGTTAAGCAAACTGGTAAGTTATATTATAGCTAGAGTGGTCAGACCAATGCTCGGCATAAAATCAAAGGAATTTCTTTGAAAAGACTAAACAAATTACTCATTTCATGTTATGAACTAATTATATTCAAGAGCTTACGAAGTTTCCCCATGTGAAACAACCGTGACATTAACAACAGGGCAGGCTTTAAACAGACTGAGTAATCATGTGCGGTTTGCACAAAATTGTACCAATGCTCGGCGTACCGTAGATGACCTGATCGGCGACCTTTCAAAAAGAATTCTTTTGTAATTATGCAAAGAACCTTTCTTGAACACAAAATGAATAAAGTATTAAATAGATTGTTTCTATTCATTGTGTATCAAACAGGAGAAGTACATGATCTCGCTTAGATGTTTTGCCTGTTTTATCCAATGGGATCCCCTTCCGTCTGCTATGCTTAAAGTCACGTGATGATACTGGAAGTTCAGAGAACCGTGAAAAGATAGACGAAATGACACTTAATTTGAATTAAAGAAGCGTTTTAAATCACTTCCAAGAAAAAATATCAATTCTGTAAAAAATAGATTTACGCCGAGAGTTGGTATACGCCGAGCGTTGGTCCAAGCACTCTATACTTGCTAAATTTGAGAAAAATATCATTGGCTAAAAACATACACATGATATATATGAAGAATGCAGTGGCCAAACAAAGTAGTTTCCTGGCTGAAACAATTATTCTTACAGTAATGCTTGAATGCTTACAATCTGTCACAATTGTTTACATATCCAGGAGAGATATGTTCTCGATAGTTTAAGATTTAATGTCATTTTTTTTTCAAAAATAAAAAGAATCTTCTCTGTCTTGTTGATAATATATAAAACAGCATTTTTTTTTAGTAAATCTGTCAAAGGAATAGGTAAAATTTCAAATATTTTTGGGGCTATATCTATTTCGATCCAATGACCTACTTTCGTTTTCACTTTCTTTTTAAAAATAGAAATACCAGTGACAGTTATAATAGTCTCATGGAGACATTTGTTCTATTTCATTTAACAAATAACGCCAAACTACAAAAAGAGGAAAATCTGTAAGATATATGAATTTCTTGGGTATTTAATACGCATTTGGGGATGAAAACCTTTGAAAATGTATTAACAAAAGTTGGCCATATTGGATTACTACTGTTGTGCATTTGTTTGTCACATTTCGTAATCCGGTAGGTGCTTTTTACTGACTAACATACACAGAAATGACACTTACAATCAACTGTAAAGTTAAGTGCATATGGGCATTTTACTTTTTTGGGGGTCATTTACTTTTTTTTGGTCAAATGAGCATTGCTTATACTTGGCTTTTTTTCACTAGTAATTTAGTGGCACATTTATATATTTGTAGATGTTGTAGTCCATAACAACTTTCACACCTGCTTAAGGGTTTCAGCATCAAGCCATTTTAAATCTTTATAATCTGTTTAGAGGAAAAGGATCCCATTAAGTCATAGATTTCTTAGCTGATTGAGTTCAGTCTAAACCAATGAAGAAAATTCATTCTTTCACATTTTATTTAATAAAACAAAACAAAAAATGCTTCAACTTCAACTGACTTTTGGCAGTAATAAGTTGAAGTTGAAGTTATTACCAAGATTGATTAGCAGTGAATTTGAGTGAAAGAAATGATTAAATGGTTATTTCATTTTGACATCTGAATAATATCTTAAGTGCATTTTTCTACATATAATTTGGTTGAAAGTTATCCACAATATAAACAAGAGAAGAGAACTTGTGACAGCTTAATGTTACTTCAAAACTCACAACATTTAAAGTTATTAAAGAGTGAGCTATTCTTGTATTTCATTCTAGTGTCAAACTATATGAAAAATTATTTGCATTTGCAGTGATGAAATCAGTATTCATGCAGTTGACACAAAACTTATTTCAACAAGAGTTATTTAGACGCTAGGGAAGCTGAAAAAAGTGAAGGCGACCATTCCTGAATATTGCAGGGTTTCAGTGTATCCATACTGTACGAAAGAAGGTACATAAATTATTTTAAGCTTTTTGTTCTACAAGCAAATAAAGTTTATCCTGAAATCCTAAGAAAATCTAATTGTTTGAATTTTAAAGAAGTATCAAATGCATGGGGGACAGTGTGATGTGTGCTATCACTTGTTACTGTATAAACTTTAATAACTTTTTTTTCCAAAGCAAAATTTACAATAAAGAAGGTACATGCAGTGTCAACCTTGATCTTGCTGAAACATTTAATACAGGCATGTGTCAGGTCAAACATAGTCCTACAAGTATCATTTCATGTTGAAATATAGATGAACTGATTGTAACATAGCTAACTGAGATAGTTATTTAACAACATAAATTTGATATTTTTTTCTACTGTAACTTAGTAATTGGACTACATAATAACACAGGCACAAGGACCAAATCTTTTTGCAACTAGCTGTCACTTCCTTTTCAGCACAGTAAACACTGATGCTAAACATGTCACTGTAATGATATTAGAAAGTAAATATACAAAATGTAAACCTTCTTAAAATATTTTTCTTTTCAGCTTTATTATTTTATAAAACAAAAATAAGGGGAGATTCTTAGATATATTCAAACATGTGTACACAGCTAGAAACAGTTAAAACTAAAAGTTGGATAGTGGTGGTAGAGATCATAGGAAACATCATTTTCAGATAGACTATTAGTAATGTTAGTGGAGGAGCGAGGGATCGAACTCAGGACCCCTGCTTTACCAGTCCAGGGCGTTAGCACAGGACCACATCCACTCCCACTTGGTACTGTGCTCATATTGTATCCAATATAGACTCTGTTCTTTTTAGTGAATTCCCAATCAAAGTGGACCTAACATGTTCATGTTCCTCTATAGTGACTTTCCTTCTGTCGTTCTTAGTACTGCTTTACTTCTGCCTAACCACGTTAAGTGTGTACACAAAGTACAAATTAGGTTAACAAACTACTGATATACCTGCCTCAAGTCAAAACAGCTAATTCAAAATATTTGCATGCAGCTCTGTTTGTCCATCTGTCAGTCCGTCCAAAAACTTTAACATTGGCAATAACTTTCTTATTAGTAAGTGGATTTACTTCATTCTTGGAAACAAAACCCCTTTGGACAAGACCTTTCCATTGACCTATATTTATTTGACCTTGACCTCTGAATGACCTTCACCTTGAAGATCCAATTGTCCAAAAACTTTAACATTGCCCATAACTTCCTTATAAGTAAATGGAATTACTTCATACTTGGACACAACCCCCTTTGGATAAGACCTTCCCACTGATCTATATTTATTTGACCTTGACCCCTGAATGACTGGTTCTCAGCTCAAAGGTCAAAGCACCATGTTTGGGGGTATTGTCATCTTACAGTGACAGTTCTTGTTTACATTTATAATATCTATATGAATATTAATTTGTATCTTTAATGTTTCTACAGATTTGAAATGCTAATTGTATCTAATTAGATGCATATTGTTACAAACAAACAAACTTAAGAACAAATCAAATTTATTCATAATACTAATCTATTCATTAGATTATAGTAGTATATTATGTTACTTGGTCATTTTGTTTGCTTTGTACGTTTACTTGTTTATTATTTACTATATACATGTATCATTTGCTCTACAAAAGGGAGTGGGATGTGCCTTCGACCCACACCCACCTATGGAAGAGATTAATAAAAAAAATTAAAAAATTTTCAAAAAAAGGTATAAAAGTCATGATATCAATCATAAGTATAAATCTAACTTATTTTTTATTTTAACCTTAATCTGACAATGAAATCCAGGTCATCTTATGGTCACAGTAAGTCTCTAGTACACTGGCCTAGTAGCTGGTCTCTGCAGTGTAGATGTGATCAAGTGCAGAATGATAGTCTGTGGTTTCCATGCATAGAGCTGGCACAGTATTAGTTTTGTTCTTCAAGAAATCATACAGTTTCTGTCATTTTGAGAGTTTAAGCTGGTCAATGTTCATGTCACCAACAATTACTAGTGGCACATTCTGCTGATGTAGCTTTCCAACAGCAGTACATATTTTGCTGATATTTCCGGGTGGATTACAGTAGACAGAGATGACTTCATATAGTTTACTGCACTTACAAAGCACCACACTTGTACCTTCAATTCCCAGTTCTTTTGTGTGAGTACTGGACACAATTTCTAGTCCTTGTTTCACATAGATATATGTCCAAGAATGTGGACTATTTTGGTTATTGACAGTGTACAGACAAACTGCATCCTGAAAGTCTTCCATTGCATAGTGTTTCTTAGAGTCAGCTTTTTTAACCCATGTTTCTTGCACAACTATAACATCCGCATTCACAAGTTTTCCATCTTTTTGATAGTGTTCAATCTTCTTATGAAGTGATCTTGCATTATGGCATACAGTACAGCTCAGGAGGATTGTCCAAAAAAACATGAAATTTCGAGGAATTCACTCCACACTTCGCGGGAGTAATCTGCATTTAAAAAAGAGTGACTTCGCGTGAAAAGGAGTGACTGAAGCCACTCCGAGTAAAGAGTAAAATCGTGGCACTTCACGGGAATAATATCGAGGCACTCCGCGAAATTTAACTGGTAAGAGAAATGAAACATTGCTATCGAAAATCGGACATTTACCTATAAAAATTTAGAAAAGATGAAACCAATAATTCACCATTGTCGAAATTAAAAATCATGAGTTTTAAAGATTATATTTTTTTTCACAGACAGAAGAAGATTGTTTAAAGAAAATCCAATTAGACCTTTTATATTTACTCGTATTTCCATTGAAAATCAATTTGTTTCCAAAATACGAAGGTAATACTTCACAATGACCTTGCATATTGTTCTAAGATCATATTTCTTTATGTGACCTTTTAACTCTTTCCCACACAGATATGACATCTTAGATGATCTACACTTGTTCCTAATCTACATAAACACATGTCTCTACACCTCTGCTTTTTAGAACAAGAGGGCCATGATGGCCCTGGATCGCTCACCTGAGTACTTTGGCAGTAGGTTTGCTGTTAAGCAGTATTTCATTTTTTAATTGAAAATATATAAGTGCCTACAAACCAAATATGTAAAATATCAGTCAATAAATAAAGGCTCTATGACAGATTATAAGCTATGGTGACCTTGACCTTGACCCAGTGACCTCAAACCCTACCCATGGGTAGAGGTCCATGCAAGGAACCTATATATTGAATATCAAAGATATTGGTCTATAAATGAAGGCTTTATGAGGTACAGTAGATAAATCTATTTTTAGCCTCCGTGACCTTTAACCTAATCTAATAATTTAAACAACCAAACAACCTTTCTGACAAACTGCCAGGATATTTGGACTGAAACAGTAGCCTCTAGAGCCTTAAAAAGATATTTCTATTTTTGGGCTCTGTGACCTAGTTTTTGACCCCAGATGACCCATATTCAAACTTGGGCTAGAAATCATTGATACAACCTTTCTGACATATTTCTAGGAAATTTGGGCTGAAAATGTTACCTCTAGAGTGTTAACAAGGTTTTTCCATATTCAGGCTGTGTGACCTAGTTTTTTACCCAAGATGACCCATATTCGAACTTGACCTAGAAATCATCGAAACAACCTATCTGACATATTTCCAGGATATTTGGGTTGTAATGTTACCTCTAGAGTGTTAACAAGGTTTTTCCATATACAGGCTGTGTGACCTAGTTTCTGACCCCACATGACCCATCTGACAGTTTTTCAGGAAATTTGGGCTAAAAATGTTACCTCTAGAGTGTTAACAAGGTTTTACAGTTTTTGAGCTGTGTGACCTAGTTTTTGACCCCACATGACCCATATTCAAACTTGGGCTAGAAATCATCAAAACAACCTTTCTGACACATTTCCAGGATATTTGGGCTGAAAATGTTACCTCTAGAGTGATAAAAAGGTTTTTCCATATTTGGTCTCAGTAACCTAGTTTTTGACCCCAGATGACCCATATTTGAACCTTGGCTAGAAATCACACAAATAACTTTTTTGACATATATCAAGGATATTTTGGCTGAAAATGTGACCTCTAAAGTGTTAACAAGGTTTTTCCATAGTTGGGCGCTGTGACCTAGTTTTTGACCCCAGATGACCCATATTCGAACCTGAGCTAGAAATCATAGAATCAACCTTTCTGACAAATTTCCAGGATATTTGGGCTGAAAATCTTACCTCTAGGGTGTTAACAAGGTTTTTCCATATCTGGGCTGTGTGACCTAGTTTTTGACCCCAGATGACCCATATTCAAACCTGGGCTAGAAATCAAACAAACAACCTTTCTTACAAATTGCCAGGACATTTGGACTGAAACAATAGTTTCTAAAGCCTTAACAAGATTTTTCTATTTTTAGGTCATGTGACCTAGTTTTTGACCCAAGATGACCCATATTCGAACTCGTCCGAGTAATTAATGGGACAAACATCCTGACCAAGTTTCATGACAATTGGAGCAAAAATGTGACCAGTAGAGTGTTAACGAACTAAGTGTGAACGGACGACGGACAACTGACGACGGACATTCATCGATCCTAATAGCTCACCCTGAGTCAGCTCAGGTGAGCTAAAAATCAAAATCTTCCTACTCCATAAATACTAACAAGCTTTTTTTCAAGGTGTTACTATTTAAAGATTTTCTGAAAATGAGAACTGAAAGTCAAGAGTGTAGACGTCGCTATTTTAAGAAAAGCATGCAGTTTTAGGTCATGTGATGTGGAAAAGGCGGTAAAATGGGAATGGAAAATTACTCAGGCTTGATGTCAAAGGTTATCTCTTAGAATAACAACCAATAAAAAAGATGGTGTTATATTACCTGTAAAGATCATAGGTCACGGGAAGTGTGATTGACAGGTTTTCTTTGTTTTGCATCGGAAAAAAATACATGTATACAAGATCTGTAAATTTCACTGGTTTGAAAAGGTGTTTTAGTTTTTATTTAGGAATGTTATTCACACAGGTGTCAGCTTCTGTGTTTTTGAGTTTATATGAAGACGTGGCGCCATTTATAAAAAGTTGAAAGTCGCTGTGGAGTGATGTAATTTTTTTGACAGTTGAAGAAGTTCACTTAAAATAACCCTGATAATTACAATGTTAAACATGTTATTATTTATAAGAATGTGCTAATCTGCAATTGTTTTGGATAATTCAAGGGAGAAAGGATCCTACCAAATGTACGATTCTGAAATGTTTTCATTTGTTCATAAAATACTGTAGTATGTAGTTACGTGTCTACGTGAAGTCACTCCAAATTTGACTTGCAGAAACGCGAAGTCACTCGGAAGATATTTTACTCCACTATGCCTCGAAGTCACTTCATTTCACTGGAGAAAACCATCTTTTACTCGAAGTCACTTTTACTTTTTCAATTCTTCCAAACTTCGTGAAATTCGGACAATCCTCCTAAGCTGTACTGTATTATAGTAAGTTCTGACACAGAAATTGTTGTTGTTTTCTGTACCAATGCTTTGTTAGTGTGCAGTCTTGCCATTTCTTGCTTCACAGAAGAATCAATTTTGATTTTGCTGGCATCAAAATCTAGGAGAGACAGTCCTTCCAGAGATCGGACTCTACTGAGAGTGACATACACCATAATGTTTTCCCATTCTGCCCTTAAAGGACACAGCAATTTTATCAAGTGTAGTTCCCTGTGATTTGTGGATTGTCATAGCTTGAGCTGTCTTTAATGGAATTGCTTTTGGACAACTTTCATCTTGTTGAAATTGTTTCTCAACCTTTAATATGGGAGTACAAGATTTGTCTATCTGCTCACTAGCCATGTACAAATGTGTTTTCAGTCCGTGTTTCAGCTCCAATATCTGATTCCTTGAACACAACCCATACTACAGATGGATTGTTGTTCAAACATTGAATTAGCATTATCCTACAGTCAGCGCCATCGGTGAGCTTATCACTAGTATTAAGATTGTGAGTCACAATGTAGTTTCCTGATTCTTTTAGCAAGAGTTCATATGGTAAACTCTGAGTTTTGCGTGGTTCAAGATCTCTAGCAATTGAAAGCACAGACTTTTTGCAACTTGCTGGAAAATTTCCTACATAACTTAATAATAGAAAAGTGTTCATTTCATACCATATTCTTACTTTTTTAGGTTACCAGTATATCAAGAAGTCAAGGATAAACATTTATTATGCATTTATATATTATCATATCCTGCCATAATTTTTCTGGCCATTTCCGGGATTCTGATATCGAATTTCCAGGATTTGAGCAGATTTTCTGAGACATACAACTATTCATATACTTTCAATGCCCTACTGTTGGCAGTACACAAAATTGGACGGGATTCCATTTTTGGCGGGAAAAGCTGTGCACGTGTTTCAAATACACATCAGTACCATCAGTTTCATACCTTTTGTTTTAGTTGCAAGAGCATAGTAATTGTGTAGCAGTAATCATAAAATAATAACTGTGTACCATTAATTAATAAACATCATAAACTCGAATTCCAGTTGAATCATGGGCGTTTGATGACAGCGTGGTCTATGCTTCGTATAACAAGTATCTGCGTGATTTGATCAAACATTACAATATTCATCACAAATACCTTTTAAACTTCATGTGACACGACCATTGCAACTTTGTCTATTCAAAATAATCATCATGTACTGATTAAAATGGTTTAACAGCGAAATTATGAAAATATTGCTTTTGGTAAGAAAAAACATGTTTTTGATGATCGGCTGTTTCCGTTTCAACATCAGTAGTTTCCGCCACAATTTTTGGCTGTGACATAGATTTATCCCTACTGTACCAGGCAGTAGTGCAGAATTACACTGCTCATAACACATCCGTTTTTAAATGAAAAAAGAACACTAAACCACAAGTGCAAGAAACACGATAAAGGCACACTTATAAAAATAACATGCTATAAATTGTAAATTAAATTAAATAATGTGATTACTTCTCCATTTTTATAAGTAAATTCAAACTTTGTGCCGGCAAAACGGGTTGTAATTTTACCTGAATAAATATTGATAAATATTCCAATTTCTTCCATGTTGTGGTTCTATATATATCTCCTTTGCGTTTTTACATACTGCATAACACTTCCTCGCTTGATGATTACATCATAAACAAATTCTTTTTCATTTAAGTGTAGTAAAATTGAAGTGAATTTAGGTAATCTAATGTGTTAAAGAGGCTGTACTCCAGATTTGACATTAAAAAAATTTTTTCATAAATTATATATTTAGATGCCGTGAGATTATAACAACATAATATTTTACTTCAAAACTGATTATAAAAGTCAAAATAGAATAAAAAAAATATTTTCGCTCCAGCCTGATTTGAACTCTGGACCCTCATGTTAACAAAATATTTCCAACGCTTTTACTGTCACCCCCATCGCCGCATGTGATATTACAGATATTTACTTTAAATGTTATACGATATAGTTATACCGTCGCGTTACGGTATAGCACTTTGAAAGGGGAAAAAGTCAATTTATAATGTAATTATTTGACTTATTTTTTGTCAGTAAGATATTTTTTTAAGCATTAGTCATAGATATTACAAGAAATTCATAATACAAGAAAACTTCCTTTTTTTGTCATCTGGAGCACAGCCCCTTTAACATATGTTTCACTGGAATGGAAATTCACACTACAGTGTATTTACACGTTGGGATATTGTTTGAAAAATAATAATAATATGGCATGTCCATCATGTAGAAATTTGTGTCTGCTTATAAATTAATATCCAATGAAATGTCATGGATCCATAAATCACGCCTTATTCTGTGGGATTTATGCAAATTAACCTGCCCAAATGGGACCCTTGTATATTCTGCATAGCTGTCAAAACAAAGCACATAACTTTTTTATGACCCAATCAATGATAAAGTTGAAACAAACTGCAAAATTTTATGGCAAGTGATCTTACAAATTTATTGTATTACTTTTGATCAGTCACATTTGTGAAAACATTATGTAATAAGCTTGTTCCAATTAACATGTCTGAATGATTTTTAGTTAAGAAGCTTCCATGCAGATACATATTTTAATTAGATAATTAAATGTAATGGATCTATTTATGATGAAAATAAAAATCATTCGACTTCTAAATGTGAACAAATTATTAAAACAAGAGGGCCATGATGGCCCTGTATCGCTCACCTGAGTATGACTGCTTTTAACAAAGTTGCGATGGACCTGGTAAATTGACCCTAGATGACCCATATTTGAACTTGACCTAGAAATTATTGAAACAATCTCTCTGACAAATTTCAAGGTTATTTGTACTGAAAATGTTACCTCTAGAGTGTTAACAAGGTTTTTCCATATTTGGGCTCTGTGACCTAGTTTTTGACCCAAGATGATCCATATTCTAACTTCAACTACAAATCATCAAAACAACTTTTCTGACATATTTCCAGGACATTTGGACTGAAAATGTAGCCTCTAGAATGTTAACAAGGTTTTTCCATATTTGGGCTCTGTGACCTAGTTTTTGACCCAAGATAACCCATATCCAAACTTGAGCTACAAATCATCAAAAAAACCTTTCTGACAAATTTCCAGGATATTTGGACTGAAAATGTAGCCTCTAGAGTGTTAACAAGGTTTTTCCATATTTCGGCTCTGTGACCTAGTTTTCGATTCCAGATGACCCATATTCGAACTTGAGCTAGAAACCATAGAATTAAGCTTTCTGACAAATTTCCAGGTTATTTGGAATTTAAATGTTACCTCTAGAGTGTAAACAAGTTTTTTTCCATATTTGGGCTCTGTGACCTACTTTTTGACCCAAGATGACCCATACTCCAAATTGAGCTAGAAATCATCAAACCAACCTGTCTGACAAATTTTCAGGATAGTTGGACTGAAAATGTAACCTCTGGAGCATTAACAAGGTTTTTCTACTTTCGGGCTTTGTGACCTAGTTTTTGACCCTAGACAACCTATATTCAAAACTGAGCTAGAAATGACTAAAACAATCTTTCTTACAAATTTCCAGGTTATTTGGGCTGAAAATGTTACCTCTAGAATGTTAACAGGGTTTTTCCATATTTGGGCTCTATGACCTTGTTTTTGACCCCAGATGACCCGTATTCGAACCTGACCTAGAAATCCACAAGGCAACATTTCTGACAAATTTCCAGATTATTTGGGCTGAAAATGTAACCTCTACAGTGTTAACAAGATTTTTCTATTTTTGGGCTCTGTGACCTAGTTTTTGAACCCAGATGACCCATATTCAAACTTGAGCTAGAAATCATAGAAGCAACCTTTCTGACAAATTTCCAGATTATTTAGGTTAAAAATGTTACCTCTATAGTGTTAACAAGATTTTTCTATTTTTGGGCTCCGTAACCTAGTTTTTGAACCCAAATGACCCATATTCGAACTTGAGCTAGAAATCATCAACAGAACCTTTCTGACAAATTTCCAGGATATCTGGACTGAAAAAGTAGCCTCTAGAGTGTTAACAAGGTTTTTCTATATTTGGGCTCTGTGACCTAGTTTTCAAACCATGATAACCCATGTTCGAACTCGTCAGAGATATTAATGAGATAAACATCCTGACCAAGTTTCATGACAATTGAGACAAAAATGTGACCACTAGAGTGTTAACAAACTAATTGTGGACGGACGGACAAAAGGTGATCACAAAAGCTCACTCTGTCACTAAGTGACAGGTGAGCTAAAAACAAAAACAATGTGTTTGTGTTATGATTTTGAGACAGTTTTTAGGGCTTCTTCATATTATTTGTTCTTTGATCATTATTGTTTTGTTTTCAAAAAAATGTAGAATGAATTAATAAGCCCCCCCCCCCCCCCAGCCCCCAAAAAATATGCATTTATAATAAAAAAAACCAAAGATCTAGTCAAAGATTACTTACACGTACCTCAGGCAAAATATTCCACAGACAAATAAGCAACACGTCACTGTAAGGAGAATGTTTTTATGGAAAAAAATCTCTCAATTGGAGTTAGTTAATCAAGTCTTCCAATAAACTACATCGGATTAAAATAAGCATGTTCAAAATCTTTTTTGATCAGTTACTTGAAAAATATTTCTTAGTCTAGATATTTTCACTGGTGTATCTTTTAATTCTATAACCCAGATTAAACTAGCCTCTATATAATATTGCTCATTGGCTTCGTAATTCCATCAAAATTTCAAATTATTTATTTAAAAAATCTTCAATGTATATTCATGATGTAAGCTTAACTTGTTCAATTTTGTTTTTTTTACTATATTCAGTCTACATTTTCACTTTCAATCATAATTATAAAGTTTTTGTTAACAATCCAGGCAGCTGTGTAAAGTGGCAAGGGATAAATGTGCGTCACTTCCAGTTTCGCTCGTGAAAGGTGCGTGCGACCAAGTGCGTAAAATATGGATTTTAATTGGCTATAAAAACATCTTTAACAGAAAATTACCTGCCGATTTTTGTAAAACAGTCATAGTTCGATATATATATTTTTCGCTCATATGAAAATTTCGGTCAAAAATTCGTGTCACTTGACCTTTAATGCACCGCAAGTCAATAAATCGATAGCCGATAGCGGTCATTTGTTAACTGGTTATCAATGACACGCAGTGTATTCGCTGAATTGGAACATATTATCATAAAGAATGATTAAAGAATTAGCGGCGTGTCAAAAATTTGACTGGCGTGATCAAAGGTATTTGTGTTTTTCATGTTTTCCGGGACATCGGGTGTCTTTCCGGGACTCAGGGATGGGCCCTGAATTTCCGGGACAATCCCGGACAATCCGGGATGTATGGCAGGTATGGTATTTTATTAACATAGCAGAAATCAAGCCGGAGCTATCAGTGACAGTGATTTACCACTATAACACGTATTTGACTGTAACTCAAAATTCTGGGCTGAAAAATGCAAAAATTCTGTCAAAATGTTGGTCAGTGTTATGGAACTTGTACAGTGATATTGTATGATGTATAAACAAGAGGGCCATGATGGCCCTGGATCGCTCACCTGAGTACTTAGGTTTGCTGTTAAGCAGTATTTCATTTTTTAATTGAAAATATGTAAGTGCCTACAAACCAAATATGTAAAATATCAGTCAATAAATAAAGGCTCTATGACAGAAAGTAGAAATATCTATTATAAGCTATGGTGACCTTGACCTTGACCCAGTGACCTCAAACCCTACCCATGGGTAGAGGTCCATGCAAGGAACCTCTATACTGAATATCAAAGATATTGGTCTATAAATGAAGGCTCTATGAGGTACAGTAGATAAATCTACTTTTAGCCTCCGTGACCTTTAACCTAATCCAATAATTTGAAAAAGCTTGATAAAGCTTGCTTCATGCCAAATTTTAAAATTCTAGGTCTTGTGGTTTCAGACAAGAAGATTTTTAAAGATTTTCTTCTATATAGGTATTTAAAACTTGTGACCCCTCGGGCGGGGCAAAAAGTGACCCTAGGGACATTTTTCTAACAAACTTGATAGAGGTCCACTGGACAATGCTACACACCAAATATCTAAGCTCTATAACTTACGGTTTCTGACAAGAAGATTTTTTTAGATTTTCTTATATAACTCTATGTAAAACTAGTGGCCCCTGGGGCGGGGCCATTTTTGACTCAGAGGCCAGGATTTGAACAAACTTGGTAGAGGTCCACTAGACAATGCTACACAACAAATATCTAAGCTCTATAACTTACGGTTTCTGATAAGAAGATTTTTTTAAGATTTTCCTATATAACTCTATGTAAAACAAGTGACCCCCGAGGCGGGGCCATTTTTGACCAAGAGGCCATGATTTGAACAAACTTGGTAGAGGTCCACTAGACAATGCTACATACCAAATATCTTAACTGTAGGCCTTCTTGTTTCTGACAAGAAGATTTTTTAAGATTTTCCTATATAACTCTATGTAAAACAAGTGACCCCCGAGGGCGGGGCCATTTTTGACCCAGAGGCCAGGATTTGAACAAATTTGGTAGAGGTCCACTAGACAATGCTTCACACCAAATATCTAAGCTCTATAACTTACAGTTTCTGACAAGAAGATTTTTTAAGATTTTCCTATATAACTCTATGTAAAACTAGTGGCCCCTGGGGCGGGGTCATTTTTGACCCAGAGGCCAGGATTTGAACAAACTTGGTAGAGGTCCACTAGACAATGCTTCACACCAAATATCTAAGCTCTATAACTTACGGTTTCTGACAAGAAGATTTTTTAAGATTTTCCTATATAACTCTATGTAAAACTAGTGGCCCCTGGGGCGGGGCCATTTTTGACCCAGAGGACAGGATTTGAACAAACTTGGTAGAGGTTCACTAGACAATGCTACACACCAAATATCTAAGCTCTATAACTTACGGTTTCTGACAAGAAGATTTTTTAAAATTTTCCTATATAACTCTATGTAAAACTAGTGGCCCCTGGGGCGGGGTCATTTTTGACCCAGAGGCCAGGATTTGAACAAACTTGGTAGAGGTCCACTAGACAATGCTACACACCAAATATCTAAGCTCTATAACTTACGGTTTCTGACAAGAAGATTTTTTTTAGATTTTCTTATATAACTCTATGTAAAACTAGTGGCCCCTGGGGCGGGGCCATTCTTGACCCAGAGGACAGGATTTGAACAAACTTGGTAAAGGTCCACTAGACAATGCTACATACCAAATATCTAAGCTCTATAACTTACAGTTTCTGACAAGAAGATTTTTTTAAGATTTTCCTATATAACTCTATGTAAAACAAGTGACCCCCGGGGCGGGGCCATTTTTGACCCAGAGGCCATGATTTGAACAAACTTGGTAAAGGTCCACTAGACAATGCTACATACCAAATATCTAAACTCTAGGCCTTGTGGTTTCTGACAAGAAGATTTTCAAGTTTTCCCTATATAACTCTATGTAAAATCAACTGACCCCTGGGGTGGGGTCAGTTTTGTCCCCAGGGACATAATTTGAACAAACTTGGTAGAGGTCCACTAGATGATGCTTCATACCAAATATCAAAGCTCCAGGCCTTGTGGCTTCGGAGAAGAAGATTTTTAAAGATCCAACTTATAAAATCTATTTTTAGCTCCAGTGAACCAGAAATGCAATGGACCAGAACCATTTGAACAATCTTGGTAGAGCTTCATGCAAGGAACATCCCAGGCAAGTTTCATTAAGTTTGCCCCATTGGTTTCAGAGGAGATGACGTTTGAATGAAAAGTTGATGACGGACGGACGGGCAGACGGACGGACTGACGGACGACGGACGACGGACAAAGACCGATCAGAAAAGCTCACCCTGAGCACTTTGTGCTCAGGTGAGCTAAAAAGACATGTATAAAATCTGAGTTGGACACAGAAGAGTATTTCTCTAATAATATGTATGTTAACAAGAAATTGGTAAAACCAAATGATGTTCCCCGAAGTATTTTTTTTTCAGAATGGCAGAAAAGTAAGAAATGTACTGTCAATAGTATTTCAATGACATGTGAAATTAAATACTTTTTAAGTTAAAGGAAGGATAATCATGATGAAACATATTTGAGTATTTATAGTATAAAAAAACCACATTTGTAAGGACAGTTGAATTATTGCAAAATTTACCTGCTACTTGTTTAATCTGTGAATGTTTGCCAGAACTTTTACAATCACAACAAGAGGTGTCAAGTCCTTGGCTGACAGGTGTAAAAAGAAGACCTGTACTTGATATAATCAGTGTTGTTTTTCAGAATTCCAGCTGATAAGCCACTGATTTATCTATCGATCATATTTGCTATATTAAGTTTTATAAAGGGAAATAATTAAAAAAATAACTGACGTAAAGTGATGGTTCTTTAGCGCTGCACTTCCTCTCATTGGTTTTTATACCTTTGCGAAGTTTTTATTCAATTTCCTTCAATACTTTTCAAGTTATTTTCCTGATGAGCATTATTAGGTATTATAAAGGGAGATAATTAAAAAAATAAGTAGTGTAGAGTGATGGTTTTTATTTGTTTGGGTCGTAAGACCAAACAAATAATGCTGGCACAATTTCAGCCTCTATCACTTCTTAGTTACCAAATCCACAAATAGTCCATCTGAATAAAATGACTGGTGCATTAATTTTTACACCCTTCTCAGAGAACAGAAAAATAGTTCCCGACTGGTCAACTTCAACTTATTACTGACAAAAGTCAATACAGACTAAAAGATTAAAGATTCCTAATATTGTCTAAATCAGCAAATTATCGGTAATATATTCAAACAATTTTGATTTTAAACATGTCAATTTCGTACTCTTGAATGAAAAGGTGTTTGTTAACATGAAATTACACATTAATTTGTAACGTGACCAAACAGAAGCGATTACCACACTCATGAAAAGTTTGTAGATTCTTTCCATGTAACTTTATTTGTACATTATCATGTGGTGTTTTCTTAACAATAAATCAATGTAGAAGTTGACTGATTATTACAAACGAGTTTGTAACAGTTATAACCTTGAGAAAAGCATATATATTTTAATTAGGTCACGGTTCCTCTGTTTATTACTTGCGAGTGATGAAGTCCAGATCTGTGGGCAGGTGTATAACCTGGACAACCCGGAAAAAACATTGTTTTTATGGAATTCATATTTGACGTTCTTATTTAAAAAATAACAAAGATAAATGACTGAAAATACTATACATGCTTTATTTTCCTTTCAATATTCACAATTTATAAAAATAAGTTTGATTTAATGATGCTCGGTAAGTTTCAAATGATAAAGAAAAAGCCCAATTCTACAGAAAATGCAGAAAGAAACATTGAATTTACGGAAATCATTAATAATGCTCTTGGTAAAAAAAAGTAGTAAAGATAGATTAAAGAAATTACCATATTTGTTTAAATTATGTTCCAATATGAAACATTTATGAAATTTAGCTTGATTTAATGATGTGAAGTAAGTTTAATTTAATAAAGAATTAACCCAATTATATGGAAAACCCAGAAAAAACAATGATTTTCTGGAAATCATTTCAAATTAGTTTAGATTAATAAAGAATATGCAAGATAAGCAGACAGCAGTAATGGTTAAATTTACTAGTAAAAGTAAGAAAGATATCTATCTGTATGAGCTTATTTGTTGTCGGTACCGGTTGCCAATATGACACCCCTGGTTCTTTTGCATGCTCAGTGTACAGCACTGATACATGGGACCTTGATTTAACGTCTCATCCGAAAGGCAGTTAGTAATGTTAGTGGAGGAGTGGGGGATCAATTCCTGGGTTACCAGTCTAGTGCATTACCACTGGACCACTGATCCACTCCAAACTTATCCTTGCACTAATTGTCCTATTTATAGTAATGAATATCTCCCTTAGACTGTTAGAAAGGTATATATGTTACAGCCAATCTGTGAAATCAGCCGTTTCATGAAATGGCTAAAATTTTTAGCCTTTTCGTGAAATGACTAATTCACTCAGCCGTTTCATGAAACGGCTAAATATTTCAGCCTTTTCATGAAATGGCTAAAAATTTGCTTTAGTCATTTCATGAAACGGCTAAACTAAGAAACAAGCCTTTAAAACAAAACAAGACAACAAGACAAAGACTGAAGTTTACACCATCTTTTATTTTTATTAAAGTTCTGAACATTGGATAAAACAATTAGCATAATAAAGCACATTATGTAAGCACATCAAATGATCAGTTGTATGTGCCATGAGTGATCCAGATAATATAATGAGATTTTCAATTTCATACTGGCACAATAATTACATTACAATTTTTTCCTATTATCTTGGGCAAAAGATTTTAAATTGTCATCTAATTTTCAAAGTAATTGAATCACACAACATGAGATACTAAGAACTCACTTTTGCACAGGAACGATTTTCCTTCACCTATAAAAGTACACAATATCAGCAACATACCATTATCAGACTCTAGAAGCACATATCAATAATGTACATTATCAACACCACACAAAATGTTCATGTTTAATTCACATACATCGTTCTACTTATTCTTGTTGACACAATTCAAGTTTTCTTTTTTTCAGGTATGATCAAAGAAGTAATGAAATTCAGAACAAGTAACTATTAATATAAAATACTTCAGTAAACCAATTATAATTATCCAATTATTAATGATGATTAGTTACACAATTAGTCACTTAAACCATGATCAAAGCAATCAATGTAGATAATCAAATGGTAGTGGTAGTGGGGTTACTTACATCAGTAAACCAAGTATAATTATCCAATTATTAATGATGATTAGTTACACAATTTGTCACTTAAACCATGATCAAAGCAACCAATGTAGATAATCAAAGGGTAGTGGGAGTGGGGTTTATCATACGTTTTAATTAGCTTGCACGATGCTGTGTTGCTTTAATTTGACTATGATCATTTTAAATATGTTCTTTTTTATTGTTTTTTGTGGTATATTCAAATAAATTATACCAGTTATGATATCTAAGGCATAACTAAACTCAAGACATTATTACATAGATTGGCTGAAACTGAACCAGTCAATCTGTGTAACACTGACATGGAGATTTTAGCCATTTCATGAAAAGGCTGAAATATTTAGCCGTTTCATGAAACGGCTGAGTGAATTAGTCATTTCACGAAAAGGCTAAAGATTTTAGCCATTTCATGAAACGGCTGATTTCACAGATTGGCTGTAACATATAAAGAAATCTTGTTTATATATTATCAAGTTTTACTCATTTTTTGCTTGTTTAATGCCAACCTCCACATCAAAGCACAAAATTAATCAGAAGACAATTTTGCTTGCTGTATACATGATTAAGATAGCAACACCTAACCTATCTATCTATCTGAGCTTATTTATTGTCAGTAACAGTTGCCCATATGGCCAACTCCCCAAGAAGAGATTATTTTATGCTAAGGGAGTAGTGCAATATACAGAAAGCATCCCATTCCAGAGACATCCATGAGTATCAATTTTCAAATTAACAAAAGACAATTTTAAAATGATGCAACTAATAACATATTATTATGGTACTGCTTATAGCCTTTTCCTATAATTTCCAGGTTTTCTCGTACAGCCGTAATTGCGGCATCAGCAATGCTATTTTTTGGGGCTTCATAACATAAACTCCTCTCAGTCAAATATAGTTATTTACATATATGTAAAAGCTGAGAGTCTCTAGTCAATATAGATACCAAATCTATTACTTTAGCACACATAATAATTAAAGAACTTAGAGCCTTTTCCATGATTACTGGGTTTTCTTGTACGGCTGTACTTTACGGCTGCGCTAATGCTATTTTCAGGAGCTTGATAATATAAATTCCTCTTAAGAGGCTTGTGATATATCAGTACAATATTTATTGATGACAGTTATTTGCAAGGAGATACTTATGAACAATGCTTCAAAAAATGTGAAAGCAACAGTTGAACTGTTTGATTCATTACGTTTAATGATCAATCCAGTCGAATCAAATCTTATCCCATGCCAACAATTAAAGTTCTTAGGTTTTGTTTTGTGTTCAGTGACTATGCAAGTGAAATTGACTAATAGTAGATGTCTTGATATTGTTGCATTGTGCAGACATGTAAAGGAACAAAAAAGAGTAACAATCAGATGTTTTTCAAAATTAATAGGAAAACTTGTGGCTGCAGAACCTGGAGTTGAACATGCACCACTGTATTACAGACCTCTTGAAAAAATTAAAGAAAAAGAACTTAAGAAACATTCTGGCAATTCTGACAGCTTCATGAAGGTGCCTTTAGATTGTCATAAAATTCTGAAATGGTGGATTACTGAATTACCAAATTTTTCCAAGACAGTGTCTCATGGGCCCTCCAAAATAGTATTATATTCTGATGCTTCTGCATTGCGATGGGAGGGATACAATAAATCTTTAGACATTCGTACAGGAGGTGAATGGTCTGCTATCGAACAAACAATGCATATCAATGTTTTAGAACTCAAAGCATGCCAGTTTACAATAATGTCCTTCTGCAAAGAGTATTCAAATACTCATATACGTATATATTTGGATAACACAACTAGTTGCAGTTATGTGAATAAATACAGGGGATGGTGTAAGGATTTAGATAACATTGCAAGAGCCATTTGGGAATGGTGCATTGAAAGAAATATATATGTGAGTGCGGCGCACATACCGGGAAAAAGTAACACAGAGGCAGATAAACAATCTGGACTAAAAAACGAAGACCCTGAATGGGCACTCAAACCTAAAATTTTTTCAAAAATTCAGGTTTTATACCCAACATTATCAGTTGACTTATTTGCTTCAAGACTCAACTATAAACTCAAACAAGAGAGCAATGATGGCCCTAAATTGCTCACCTGTGTCTCATTGCTCATGTTACAAATATCATTATTGGTTTTTATAGGTGCAAGTTTGAAAAGCTTTGCAATAAGTTTGAAGACTCTGGGTGTAATGGTACTCAATTTATTTTTTTAGCAGAAATAAATTTACTCTACAGGTCCCAGTGACTTTGACCTTTGACCTACAGACCCTAAAAACAATAGGGTTCTTTTAATATAATTACCCTATAAAATTTCAAGGTTCTGGGTGTAATGATACTCCAGTTACTTAGAAGAAATAATTTTCACTCTACAGGTCCCTGTGACCTTGACTTTTGACCTACTGACCCCAAAAATGATTGGGTTCTTTTACTGAGTAAAGACAATCATCATATGAAGTTTGAAGGCTCTGGGTAAAATGGTACTCCAGTTACTGAGCAGAAACAGTTTTCACTCTACAGTTCCTTGTGAACTTAACCTTTCACCTATGGACCCTAAAAACAATAGGGTTCTTCTTATACAATTATCCTATAAAGTTGGAAGGTTCTGGGTGTAATGTTACTACAGTTACTCTGCAGAAATAGTTTTCACTTTACAGGTCCCTGTGACCCTGACCTTTGACATACTAGCCCCAAAAACAATATGGTTCTTCTATTTAGTAAAAGCAATCATCCTATGAAGTTTGGAGGCTCTGGGCGAAATGGTAATCCTGTTATTGAGTGGAAATGGAATTTTCACTCTAGAGGTCCCTCTGACCTTGACCTTTGACCTACTGACCCAAAACACAAAAGGGATTTTTTTTGTACTCAATAAGGGCAATAACCCTGTGAAGTTTGAAGGTTTTGGGTCGACTGGTACTCAAGTTATTGAAAGGAAACAAAGTGTGAAAGACAGACAGACAGACAGACACCTATGGACAAGGCAAAAACAATATGTCTCCATCAGAAGGGCGGTGTTGGGGGGGAGACATAACAACAAACTATTGAAGGTATAGCCCTTGGTGTTTCAGAGCAGCAGATTTTTTAAGTTTTCCATATATAAATCCTTGTGTCAAATCAAATGACCCCCGGGCGGGGCCAGTTTTGACCCCAGCGTCATGATTTGAACAAACTTGGTAGAAGTCTACTTGACAATGCTGCATACCAAATATCTAAACTCTAGGCAATGTGGTTTCAGACAAGAAGATTTTTAAAACTTTTCCTGTATAACTCTATGTAAAACATGTGACCCCTGGGGCAGGGCTTCTTTTGACCCAGGGGTTATAATTTGAACAAATTTGGTAGAGGTCCAGCAGACAATGCTGTACACCAAATATCTTAACTCTAGGCCATGTGGTATCTGAAAAGAAGATTTTTAAAGTTTTTCCTATATAACTCTATGTAAA